>OZ010787.1:531921961-533121961 GCA_963932465.1 Maratus speciosus | reverse complement strand
GAATAGTACAGAAAATAACATTGGTTACATTTCAAGCAATGACATGTTCTTTCAATTTCAACAAATCAGCTTGGATAGCTACTATTAACAATATTAACCTAAAAGTAATTCTTTGCTCAAAACTAAAAAGAAATTGGACCCGAAAGGGTTAAGGAGTTTTGTGAGTTTTTCAGCTTGAGAAATAATAATATTTTATGAAGTTGTTTAGATTTCTAGAAGCGTAATAAAAATATGTAGTCTTTTGCATTAGAAAACAAATGTTCCGAACTTACATAACACAAGTTTGTATTCATTTGTTTTGAAAAAGGCGTATTTTGGACAAGCTTGTTCTCGATGCTGCTTGGCGAGAATGGTACCCAAGATCATTCTGTTTCATCCGAAACCGATGAAACTAAAAGCACCTTAACCCTCTCATCACCCTGAGCCTCATATGAGGCTCCTACTTCGAATTGCAATATTTGAAAAAAAAAATATATTAATTCCAGCACCTAATACTGGTAGCATATGTCGATACATTTACTACTATGACTTTACTTATGTTTCAGCATTTAATAATAATAATATTTAAAAAAGTTTTATTAATTATTAGTAAACTGTTGGCGTTCCTTTTAATTCAAACACATGTTCCACTCTTTAAATTTAAATTAGGGACTCCTTTTCCAAATTAGTAACTTGTGATAAAAGATAAAAAATACTACTAAATTTTTTATGTTTGTTTAATCTGGTTGTAATACGAGATTTTCCAAACGTCCTAAAAACTTCTTCCTTAGACTATTTTTATATGAAAAAGACACAACATAACTACATTCGTCAGGTTTCTGCAAAGAACGCATTCGTTAAATTTCAGTAAACTGTAACTTCTGTGATTTTGATAGCTACTTTTAATTTTGTTAGCGTAAAAGTAATTTTTACAAAATAGGGAAAAAAATTTCAATGCCGAGAGGGTTAATATCTATATTATAAAGTAAAACATGTCTGCGAGTAACGCTGACGTCATAATTGTGGTGACAACGACCTGATCAATAAATTTCTCTTACTGTATTTTTTTTTTACTTTAAACCATCGCACAATTTAAATTTTTATACTGTATAATAGGGAAGAAATGTACTTTCAATTGCAATTTTATTAAAAACTGTATCACAATTTACTGTTTTTTTCTGGTTTTAAAAACAAATTTTAAGTAGGATTAAAAAAAATAAAACATGTACTTCTATCCCGTGCAACCTGGTTATGGAAGATTTACCCTTTCGTACATAAAACAATTTAAATAAGTCAGCGTTTGTCCCTGGTTAATATTCCATAACAAAATTACTAAAACTTCAGCAATAAATAAATAGATAATTAATTAAATGAAATGGAAAAAATTAACATATCTGCAGTAAGCACTTAAATTTGAAATAGTTCGAATAAAAAAATCTATTGTAAATAATGAAATCTTTGGGGATTAATTTGGCTATTAATTCCTGGCATGCGGCTAATACGAAAAGATTTATCGCTTTAGTAAATTTCAAACTATAGTTGAACATATAATTGATATTTTTATATGAAAAGACTCTTTGGTGTAGTTAGTGGGAATTCTAAAAACATATCTAATATAAAAAATCAGTTTTTAATTAAAAATTGTTCTTACCTATGTTCTGTGCACAGGGCAGCGTGTTCTGTAACCTGGAAAGCTCAGATTGGATCGCCTGGTACATATAATTGTCTTTGACGACATTTTAAAACCATTTTAACAAAATGATGGAGTATCAAACTTAATGTATTGGTTTAAAAATATCTAATAAGGTTTTGTTTAAAAAACGAACAAATTAAAAATGTAATAAAAAAGCATCGGTCAAGGACTAGGGAAATATATAAGCTGTCGATAATAATAATAAAAGATCAGTTCATCGGTTGCCAGGATATTTCTGATACACACTTAAAAAAACATGTTTCGAGAGCATCGCGTTCAAAGTTTTGAAACAACGCTCACTCTTATACTAAGAGACAAGATTCTCTATAATTTCTCGTGTTTAATTTTTTGAAAAGGCTTCCAGAGAGCATTTATGAAATGTCATGCTACACAGTCATGCAAAAATAAATAAATAAATAAAATAATCTTTTAAAGCTTAAAATCTCTCATAACTCGTTAATTCATTCTATATTCCGGGTGTCCACTCTTATTGCTATCCAAAAGTTAATTACTAAGCGATTAGCATTACAGGTATAGTTCCAACTGCAAAAATATTTCAAACATTGTTATTCATCATAGCAAAATCGATTTACGATAAAGCAATTATTATTTTGTAATTTAAAAACTTAGATTTTTATACAGTACTGGGTTCTATAAGTTATACACAGAAAAACTTTATTCAAGCTCTAAGTATGTAAAACAATAAAAATTTAATTTTTGTATGACGAATATTACTAAGTCATGACACTATGAATTTTAGCCTTTTCTGACACTAAAAAAAGAAAAACGCGTTTTTATTGTCGCCATACATATACTTTAGTTACCAATGTTATAAGGAAATTTGAAGCCAAGAAGATTGTGCAAAGTTATATTTGATATAAAATAATAAACAAATGTAAATTATTGTAGATAGACATGGCATGGCATTTGAGCATGGTGGTGGATTGGGCATGGTGGTATGCCTGTATTCCAAAAAAAAATATTCATGCTTAAATATACATTTATTTTCACAGGAAAACTATAATGTATATTGTAAAACAACAACAACAATAAAAACAGCTATATCCACAATCCTGCATTTTAAAATTTTATTTTCTGAGTATTAAATATATGGTCTGTAGGATTTTGAGAAGGTGTTAATGTGCATTTAATGTTAAAATAAAATTGAAAATTATGTATGATGTGCAAGTATAGTGATATCTGAAGAACTCATACGCCAGAAGTGGAAAATTTACCCGTGGCTTGCATGGTTCTTACATTTGAGTACCACTATTTCCGAATAGTCATCTTCGCCTTATTTAATCGCAATACTTCTATCATCAAATAAGCTGAATGTTACTGTTCGGGAGTACTGGCAATGAAAATCAGAAACCGTAAGAACATATCTCATCTTTTCTACCTTTGTCATACGCACAAAATGATGTTAATATTAAATTTTTAAACTAATATTTTCGCTATTAATTAGTAATTGATCGAAATAAACTTATAGAGAGGTCACCCGTAAAATTACTTAACGATAATTATAAAGATGAAAAGATGCATTACAATTACAGAGTCCTTAAATTTGTTCAAGTAAGTGGATAATTTTGTATACATTGAGGTGAAAATTACTTTGTGATTGTGGCGTAAAATCAACTTAGAAACGTGTATTCAAGAGTAATAATCCGGAACTTTTTATTACAGCCACAAAGCAATGATTTACTTTGACTGAGAACGGTAAAAAAAATGTTAAATATAGAGAATTTTTATGATGAATGCAAAGAGCCTCAAGTAATATCTATTCCTTTGTGCTTATTTTAGTATTCCATTTACCGATTCATTTCATCTCATTCACTTTTTTACCTGTGCCTATATAAGGAAGTCAAAATCATCCTTGTGAGAATGGAATTGTAGCAACTAGCCTAGATAAAGAAAAAAAAAAAGGGGGGGGGATCTCTAGGACCCTAGTTTGGACATATTTATTGCTTTATTTCGGAAGCCTACTAAAGAGCAAGCAAAATAAGAAAAAAAGGGAGAAAGCCGGGCATAAAATAGATTTTCTGCAAAAGACGATCTCCCGAAGAATGGGGCAAAAATGCATTGTTCCATTGTATTGCAGACACTTCTGTTGTTTGGTAATAGATGGCGCGCAAGTGCATGGAGTTTGAAACCGCTTCCGGTCTTTTGAGAGTTGTGTTGAGTTGCGGTCGCCGAAGAACTAACAATTTTGGAGACGCTTTTCAAAATGGCTGACAGGGTAATATGTAGCTGGAATACAGTTTTATATTTTATTTTAAAAGTTAGCTCACTGCTATTGTTCCCCATCAAACATTACGGCTAAAAGTTTTTTTATATGATTATTTATAGGCAAAAGCCGCGTCTCTAGTTAAGTTATCAGATTTGACATATTTGAAGGGAAATATAATTAATACTGGGATCCATTTTTTGGGGGGTTCACAATTCTAAGTTATGAGGTTTAAGATCTCGGTTGAACAGAAACCGTTTTGTATTCTTGAATATTTTATTGAGGAAATTCCTGTGTGTGTTTAACAAGCTTGAAAAAAAAATAAACGATAGCCCCCTCCCCCCTTCTCCTATTTTTTGTTCAATGAAGCAGGTGAAAAGTCTTTAAGAACTCATTTAACCAAAGGATGTGGATTAAAGTCGGCTTATAACATCCGTTCCCAGGAAATGTTTCAATTTAGAAGTTAAGTTTTTACAGCTTGTTATTAGGCTAATAGTTTTTTAGCCCGGATAAAAGCACATTGAAACTTTAGACAGGCTATTGTGTAGTTTGATACCTTTATTTTAAGTTATGACTTTCATTCTAGACTCTTCAGTTACAAATGTTTCAAATCAGGGTTTTCACGGATTTCATATGATGCATAAAAATTAGCAAATATTTTCTATGTTAGCGTAATGTTTGGGTAGCCTTTCACAATTTTGTGCCATTATTTGGGGAGGAGTTACTTTTAAAAATACAGTCGACTTTCATTAGGGCGAATTAAAAAAATCCATTGCAACGAATTTTTTTTTACAATCTTTGGCAAAATATTCATTGGAGAAAAAAACCTCTACGATACCAGAGGTGTGCATTTAATAAAAGACACATAATTAACCCCTTGGTTACGGATTTATTTCAAGGATGCCACTGGCCTTTTTTTTTTTTTAATTCTACCTCGCATCACTGTCTCAAAACAAAAATTTTTTCATACACACTTTGACAGTATGTGCAAGAGAAAAATACTACAAAAATATTTTCCTTTAAATAGTGGTATGAATATAATATAGAAATAGGGGCCAGTGGCCAAATGCATAACGAGTCTCAGTCGTCAAATGTACCCAAGGGGTTAATCGAACCAGAGAGTCGATAGTTAGAAGCAATTTTTCATCAACAAATGCACGCAAAATTTAAACTTATAACATTCGTTCCCAGGAAATGTTTCAATTTAGAAGTTAAGTTTTTACAGCTTGTTATTAGTCTAATAGTTTTTTTAGCCCGGATAAAAGCACATTCAAACTTGAGACAGGCTATTGTGTAGTTTGATATCTTTATTTTAAGTTATGACTTTCATTCTAGATTCTGCAGTTACAAATGTTTCAAATCAGGGGTTTCAGGGATTTCATATGATGCAAAAAATTAGCAAATATTTTCTATGTTAGCGTAATGTTTGCGAAGCCTTTCACGATTTTGTGCAACTATTTGGGGGAGGAGTTAGTTTTAAAAAATACAGTTGACTTTCATTAGGGCGAATTAAAAAAATCCCTTTCAACGGATTTTTTTACAATCCTTCGGAAAATATTCATTGAAGAAAAATATAAAGAGAAAAAAAATCTCTAAGATACCAGAGGCGTGCATTTAATAAAAGACACATAACTAACCCCTTGGATACGGATTTATTTCAGAGATGCTACTGGTCTTTTTTTTTTTTTTTTTTTTTTTTTTTTTTTATTCTATCTCGCACCATTTTCTCAAAACAGAAATCTTTTATATACACTTTGACAGTATGTGCAAGCGAAAAATACTACAAAAATATTTTTCTTTAAATAGTGGCATGAATAGAATATAAAAATAGGCGCCAGTGGCCAAATGCATGACGAGTCTCAGTCGTCAAATGTACCCAAGGGGTTAATCGAACTAGAGAGTCGATAGTTAGAAGCAATTTTTCATCAACAAATGCACACAAAATTTAAACTTATAACATCCACTCCCAGGAAATGTTTCCATTTAGAAGTTAAGTTTTTACAACTTATTCTTAGGCTAATAGTTTTTTAGCCTGGATAAAAGCACATTCAAACTTGAGACAGGCTATTGTGTACTTTGATACCTTTATTTTAAGTTATAACTTTAATTCTAGACTCTACAGTTACAAGTGTTTCAAATCAGGGGTTTCACGGATTTCACATGATGCATAAAAATTAGCTAATATTTTCTATGTTAGCGTAATGTTTGAGCAGCCTTTCACAATTTTGTACCAATATTTGGGGAGGAGTTACTTTAAAAAAATAAATACAATCGACTTATATTAGGGCGAATTAAAAAAATCTATTGCAATGGCATTTTTTAGAATCTTTGGCAAAATATTCATTGAAGAAAAATACAAGGAGGAAAAAATCTTTAATATACCAGAGGTGTACATTTAATAAATGACACATAATTAATCGAACTAGAGAGTCGATAGTTAGAAGCAATTTTTCAGCAACAAATGCAAGCAAAATTTAAACAGAATGAAAAAAAAAAATCTGTTATAACTTTTGTTTCACTATACGAACACATTTGGCAGTCCCATGACATTTCCAGCAGCAATCCAATGTACATATAATAATATAGACACTCATTAGCCTGAAAATTTCAGCTTCGAACGCGTTGTGTTTTATGATCGTTTTAGAAAATTTTTGTTCCAGTATATTACATTGCAATTTTTCCAGTTGATGGCAATTATCGTCATTTTTCTGTCATTCTTTTCGCGTCAGATCGGGTTGACTTTAACCCTTTATGTCCAAAATTATGAATTCATGAAAAATTCATCTTCTAAAGCAATTTTCGTGAATTTTTTAAACTAAATTAGAAGATTTACACAATCATTTAATAAATTTTAGAAAAATTTTGCCAATTAAAATTCATTTTGAATGTATAGGGATTTTGTGCAATATTTATAAACTCCACTCAAATCTTTTATTTAAAATATTTTTTTAGTATTTTATAGGAATTAGGAAATGTACAAATATAATGTTCTTACAATAAAAATATAGCAATATTTCTGAACTGAAACTCCCCATTCCCAATCTTTAACCGTCAAGAAAGCTGAAAAGATACAAAGGCAAAATAAATCATCCTTTTAAAAAAGTTTTTGTTTTGTGCAACCAATAATGCTGTTGGAACAAGATAAAGTAAAGTATCTATAACTCATTCTAAACTATATTACTAATACTCGATGTATTAAATGAATTTTATAACAAGTTATTTTATGGTACTTTAAAGTACCGTCGGGGCATAAAGGTTTCAGGTTCTGGTTGGTATAGCGTTAGTTTTGATTCTTTCGAGTCGGGTTCGGGTTGACCCGATTTTTCAAATGAAAAAACTATGTAATTTGCATATTAATGCAGGTATATGTGTTGAGTTTATACAAAAATATGATATTGTTATTAGAGTTAGATATAATTGTAGACTATTTTTCCATAATTTAATTAAAATATGAATTAATTCTCTTTCCCTTCGGGTTTGAGTTGAACTATATCGGGTTCGGTTTGAGGTTCAGGTTGACGAATTTTTTATTGTCGAGATCGGTTTGACTTTAAGCAGAAATTTTGCGTTCGGGTCGGGTACAATCCGACCCGTACATGACTCTATTTCAACATCTTAGTCGCTGGCCACAGGCACACCAATAAAATGTTTGAGCAATATTCGCATTATTTAGTCACAGAAAGATCTTCCATAAATAAGGTGAGGATTACTTTATAAAATTACAGGGTCTGCTACCTGCGCTTGTATTGTTAGAAACCCTTGTTTTATATGTATGCAATGGAAATAGAAATGGAGTCCTTTGTGTATATATTGTGCATATAAAACTTTTGTCACTGGTATCCATGCCGTTTTTCTGGCCTAGAAATTGTGGTTGTTTCATATGCAACAAATGGAGTTAATGAATAACAAAGACTCTCACAAGAATAAAATGCTGAAACAGCATTTAAAAATTATTTCAATTGCTAACTGGACTAACTGAAACTGAGAGATATGTAGAGTTTATAATGTCATTTTTCTGGACTTTATTATATTATGAATTATATAAATTATAATTCAATAATATAGTATATAACATATAGCACACAGCAAAAGTGTTTCTTTACACAGTGTCGAACATGCTAATACTAAACATGAAATTATTTTTCGTATTAAAACGTCATATTCATGGCAATTACCTGTTCTAGCATATGCATACCAGTACATACTAGGATAATGTTTCAATTATTTTGATGATATATATCCATCAAAGAGTTAGCAATAAATTAAAGCAAACGTAAAAATTTTAACTGCCAATTTTAAAAGTTTCACATATTGAAAATGTCACATTTTATGAGAGTGAACCATAAATGCATGAAGTCTACAAAAATCTTTCGCTATGTATAAGGTGCTTAGAAAGCTGACTGGATATTGGAATCATACAGACTTTGAAGATTCCAACAGCAGCATGGACATTCGAGGACCTGTTTTGAAACTGAACAGGATAATTTGACTTTAGACACCCAGTTTCAAGAGATTAAGAATAGAAGTTTCTAGATTATAAATATGTAAATTTTGAGATCATAATCCTAAATTTACGTTTAATGTTTTCTTTTATGCATCATGCCATCATCTTTTAGGCATCATGCTTTAATCTTTGACACTTATTCGCTTCTTTGATATCATTACTTTATTATATTTTGGCGTTTAATTGACAGCCAAGCGTCCGTCTGTCCATAGGACATCAGCTAATAAGCGTTCATTCTAAAGATTTTTTATGTAGTCTGCAAAAAAATATAAAATAAAGAAAGAAAAACAAAGAAAAGAAAAGAGAACAACACATATATTTTAATATCCAAACTGTTACAGAAAAAAGCAGAAATATCTATTTTACTGGAAATTATATCTTCTTTCAAATTATGTTATAAAAATAAGCTTAGGGGTCGTCGACATAGTGAAATTGTAACAAACTCTGAAATCTTCAACACTAACATCTAATTTTCATACTAACCCAGATAGCATTTTTAATTTTCAGAAAATATGCAGCAGTCTTGCTTTGAAAACCTGCGAAGTTGCAGCAAGCTCAACATGACAAGACTGAAAGTTCATAGCAAGATAACGCAAAGTCTGAAGTCACCACGCTTTGAACTTGCAGCTAACTTGTCGTGCAAGTTAAATTCATGCTGTATCAAATTTATTGCAAATTAACGGAAAATAAGTAATAAAAACTACTGCAAACTAGTAATCTTTTCACGCCCCACTATCTGTTTACAACTGTTAAACTATACGTTTTACCCTTTCGGAGGGGCCCACAGACCTGATAAGGTCTAATTGATGCGAACACACCGTCAAAAGGTGCATGCATAGTTTTCATCACCATAAACAAGTTAAGGTAATATTAGAACTTTTCAATACGAGCCTTTTTTGGTATTTGATAAGTATAGCGTTTAGAAAAAGGCGGTGTTAAACCGAATAAAATTTCTGTAATATCTGCGTATGTGCTGATTGTCTATTCTCTCAACAGAGGGATTTTTTGCTTTCGTCACTTTCGTGAATTAAAGACAGTCTTGCCATCAGTTTCACAACAAACTACTCATACAAGTAGGGGATGGTATACCTTGCAGGAAATTTGCTGCGAATTTCTCAATTCAAATTTGTCACGGCAAGATAATGTCAGAAAAAAATCAAACTTGCTCCTAATGTTCAGGCTATCTGGGATGTTTGGCTTTTTTGGTAAATTTTACCTTGGGATACAAAACGGAAAGTCACACGGTTAAGTTGTTTAGGAATTATGAATGTTTAAAGTTTGGAACTCCTAATGTTAAATTCATTTGTAGTCATTAGAAAATATATTACAGTGCGGGCAGTTTTTTAAACATAATTAATAATGTACTTGACGGAATCGGCTGTTAAGTTTGGAATTGCATATTTAGTGCTTTTAAAAATCGATTTCTGTTAAAAATATCCATAGATTACAATTCATATTTTTTTTCGAAACGTTATTTAAAAAATATATATTTTCGAAATAAGCTAATGAGGTTTGCAACTATAAAGCTTTTAATACAATTTATTTTTAAAATTTAACGTTAAACAAAGTGACTAGAAAGATTATAAAAGCGATCTATCCAACTTTGTTCAAACAATTTTGAAGATTTTGTGAATTTTATAGTCACATGTACGCCTAACGCCTAATATGAACAAAGAACATGTTAATTATAATGATAGTGATTAAGCGAAAATGGTAATAAACCATGTACAATATAAGATATATATCAATATTACATACGCATAACACACCTACTCGTAAAGTGACCATTTAAAACAATACGTGTAAATCCCCAAAGTACTTCCCACCTCTCATAGAAAGCATGTTTGAATATTTCCAAAATCGGACAAATTAAAGAATTAATAATATCGTCGTTCACATTTAGCGTTATACAATCCTACTACCTGTAAATCTCCAGAAAATACATTGTAACTTGGCTCACATAGAAATAAATAAACTACTGTTAACCTTGCATATAAAGGTTGTAAATTTGTACCTGATCCTGTTTACACAAAAGAATAATTTACTTTCATTGCCAATAGAGATGTCTTAAATTTAGACGCATATGTGACTGAAAAAGAATTTCAGCCACTTAAGTGTCTTAATCTGAAAATTCAGACATAATAGATGTTTCAATTTAAGATACATAAGTGTCATAGTATGATCCTGGTATAAACGAACCGAGTAATATGTTAGAATTATCTAGGATGTGTCTTATTTGACAGAGTAGTTGAACATTTCTTTTTGGATCTATTCTGAACAGCGAACCAGAGCACTGATTTACGCGCATGTCATCTACGGCTCCTTCATGAGATAAGAATAGAAAGAATCACATTTTAAGCGTCGCCATTTCATGGATTAAAAGAAATGTGTATTTATGGAATATTTATCGAATGAAAGTGTAAGTCATATTTCATTTTAACCTTATATTCCAGTAGGTTTGTATCTTACGAATATGAATTAAATAGTTTTTAAAGATTGATCTATTTTTTTGCAGTTTAATGTTAATTTTTTGATTTCTCAAGCTGTCGACTGTCATATTTTCTTCATGTAACGGTATGGAATATAATTGTTTTGATAATTAAATTGCAATGCTTTAATTCAATTCCCTTGGTTTCTGTGAATAAACGAATGAGTGATAAATATTTTAATCTTCCTTTTGGATACTGTGATGGGAAATATCCTAATTTTTCGTTGCCCAAAATGAAAACGTGTAACATAAACATAGGTTTGAAAAGCTGAATGATTCATAGTTCCATTAAAGGGAGATAAAAACATTAAATTGAAGCCGTTTGAAACTATGTTCATTCTATGTTGTGTTTCTTCTGTTTTTTACTGCTTACTGATTATAAACACTTGCAGTATATGCATCAGTACTTATATTTTTGTTATTATTATTATTTTGGAGCTAAATATGATATTTATATGTGGGGCATTCTCACAATCTTTTGACTTTCATGTCCCTGAATAATAATTTTTATTTTAATACACTGTTTTGTGGTTTTTTTTTTATTTCATATACTGGGGAACATCCCATTGCATGATTGCACAACAATATTAACGAGATAAATAAGTTTTGGAGGATGTTGGGGGTCCAAACACCAGGAAAACTCCTATACCGTCCCTTGTCCCTGATGCTGATTTTTAAGTTTGGAGCTGTTTGGATAAAATTCTTTCAATAAAAATATTTCGATGTAATTTTTTTCTGAAACTGGAACTATTGTTTTATATAAATATATAGCTAAACATTAACCTGCACACATTTTTAGGGTTGTTATAATTTTTTAAACTCTGTCCCTGGGTTTTAGATTCCTTATCATCCCTCTTCTAAAATTATACAGAAAATCATTTCAGATGCAGCCACAGAATTTTTTTCATGTTTTTTCTCATGCCATAGTATGCCAAGTATGCTAGAGAAATAATGTCTAAAATTCTTTGGCAGGAAATTTACTGTAGAATTTAAATCGGCATTTAAATATCAATTTCAAGCATCGTGGCTTTATTGGTAGTCTCGCCGTCCCCAAAGTTTATTTCTGCACTTTTCGAGGTAAATTAAAAAAAATAATTTAATCCAATGTTAACAACTGTTTCTAAAAATCATTAGTCTTAACATGATTTTCCTAAAAATAGGTGGCAATTTTCCTTACCTTTCCATCCTTACCGTCCCTTTTTTTACCATTTCGTCCCTTTTTTCCAAGACCATCCCCTTTTTTTACCTTACCATCCCTTCTTTAACATCCTTTTAAGACAATGTTATACAAAAATTCTGCATTAAAAGTACTACATTGTTATTATTTCTTATTTGAATGTCCTGTGGGTACTATGCAAATTCATTATAAGTAAAAATTTAGAAGAAAATAAAAAGTTATAGGATAAAATGGTAAGGAAAATTAAACTCGCAAGTTTAACTTAAACCTCAGTTAAATAAAAAAAAAATTTCGCTGCTGACCATTTTTTCTTTATTTTGAATCATTAAGGCATTCGCCTATCAGATTAATATGTTATTTTAGCAAGTTTAATTTTGTCAGATTTTTTTTACCAAAAGTCAAAAGATTGTGAGAATGCCCCATATGATTATGATATTAGGAAAAGTTTTCAGATTGAGAAAAAGCATTAATATTGTGAAAATTTTCCTTCATATTACCATTTTTAATCTCAGAACTGGAACTTTTTAAAGATTTATTCTTATTATTGATGTTTTAATTTATTATTGAAAATCGTAAATTTTGATAGCCGATGTTTCAGATTTAACATTTACTAAATTTCTAAAAATATAATAGGAATTTCTTATATCATACCGTAGGATTTTTTAAACATTAAACAAACGTAGAGGCATTTTATTCATCTATTGCAGTTTCTGTTGCTGTTTAACGGTATATTTATAAAGTGTTATATTATTATTATTTTTTAATTTTTATGTAAGCATTTTTCTGCTATGTTTTGTTCATGATTTTAAATTTTCAAACCTGAGTAATATCAGAAGCAATTATTAAATTTCCTTTTATTGCAATCGCATATGCAACGTTTCTGATACAAGTAATTATTAGGACTAAAAAATTAAGCATGATAATTTAGGCATAAATAAAAAGTTGTTTATGCCTGATATGATGTTTATGGATAAAACTGAATTAGTATATATTTTCAAAAGTGCATATTTACTTATATAATACAGGATTGAATATATTTTTAAGTGATTAATAACTACTTTTTTATATTCAAAGTATTTTTCAAACAATTAAAAATGTTCTGTTATTTCTTTTCTTTTTCGTCTTTTCTTCTGTTTTCTAGGTCAAACTTTTCTTATCAAATATGTAAAATGTATGTAGCTCATATTTATAGGATGCAAAGTTTACAGGAATAAAAAAATAAATATGACTTATATCCTGTTGTTCCATAAAAGATAAGGAATATGTTTAAAAGAAAAATTTATACATATTCCACAGAATGTATAAAATTAGACACCAAAGTTCCTTTTTAATTAAACAATAACAAAGCACCAAGCATTTAAAAAATATATATTACACATGTTTACTACTTATACACTGACTAAATGATTGACTAAATGACTGAACTTGTTTATTTATATGTACTACTTGAAATGTATATTTGAGGCAAGTTTTGAAACTAGCAGTATTTTTCTTAATGTTATTAAACTAGAGTATTTATTTATTATTTTGTATTGATAGTTAAATAGATCTTGTGATTATTTGATCTGTGTAAAAAAATTGCCTATGTGCCAATATAAAATTTTAAAACATATAATTTTTAAATTGTATGAATTTTCATTTTTTTGGGGGGAGAGGGGGGGATTTTCTTTGCAATTTTCATACATCTGATATTATAAATATCTTTATTTTTATCCACTGAGTATAATGATAAATTTGAACTTTTAGAGTAAGACAAGATTACAAAAAAAATATACAGTCGTCTCTCTGTTTAACGTCGCTCTGCTTAACGACGATCTCTATTTAAGGACTATACTTCGCAGTCCCGGCTCCTTTAAGTAAAGAAATCTCTATTTAAAGACGAATTTGTTTCTATTTAACGACCATTTTTACATAGTTTTTTTTCCCCCGATCCCTTTAAACATGTTAAACGAGGGAACTTTCTCTGATAGAAAAACAATGTTTCTTGCAATTCAGATGAGTACAGATGAAGGAGAAGGGTACAATTGTTGCAATGTGATGATTAATTTTCTCTCTCCGTCCCTAAAAAAAATTATCGTTTTGACGAAGATGTTTTAACAACCGACTTCATAAATTTAGATCAAATTTATGAAGACATCGCAAATGAAAATGTAACTTCAGATGCAGAAGATGGTGATGAAGCTGATGATACAGAAAGTGAGACACCACCTCTTTCTTACTGATATGCGAATTCTGCTCTGGATACTCTTCGCTAGTACATTGTTTCATAAAATATGGAAGATGACTCATTCAACCTTCTTGAGAAGCTTGAAGCAAGGGTACTAAAAACTAGACCACAATTGAAACAATCTACAGTTTTCGATTTTTTAAAAGCTTAATTTGTTTAATTAAATGTATTATAAATATTTTTATTGTAATGTAAGTAACATTGTTTAATTAAATGTATTATAAATATTTTTATTGTACTGTAAGTAACATTGTTTAATTAAATGTATTATAAATATTTTCATTGTACTGTAAGTAACGTATGATTTTCCTGTGTGCAGTATAATTAATGCAATTTGTACTTGTGCAATAAAAATATGTAGTATTATATCTGTATCAATAAAAAAAAGAAAGAAAGAAAACATAAAATAAACTTAAATAAATATATAAAACATTTCTAAAAACACACCGATATATTGAGAAATATATTGACAGTCAAAAGCCTGTTAAGTGTGAAGGGAAATGTCTTTCAAATATTATTTTTCCACAAATTCTGTTTAAGGGAGTAAAATTTTTGAAAATGTATTTGAAGATTTGTACAATCATTAAATAACTTTTATAAAAAGATTTCATCTATTAAAATTAGTAAATTACATTGAAATTTATAGAGAATTTATGCAATATTTACAGCTTTACTCAAATCATTTCTTTAAAATATCGTTTTTAATATTTTATAGAAATAAAAAACGTCCAAATAAAATGTCCTTACAAATAAATATAGAATATTTTCAGTACTTAAACTTTCATTCTATGTCTTTCGACATAAGAAAGCTGAACAGCTATAATTGGTAATGAAATTATCCATTTAATAATACCTTTTTTGGTCTAATGAATAATGCTTTTGGAGCATAATGAAGAAAGATATCTATAACTCATCCTAAGTTGTATTACTGCCAATCGATGTGTTAAATGAATTTTGTAACAAGTTTTTTTAATGGTACTTTAAAGTACCAACATGGCATAAAGATGTAAAAACGCTTAGTTGTGCCAGCTTACGAATAAGTGTGCGATACATAACATTAATATAAATATACCAATATGGCAAGTATGTGTAACAATTTGTCAAACAGGAAAAATAGCCCAGAAATTATTTTTGTTCCCATTTTATTCAGAGTTCCTTTAAATTGGTAACATATTAACCCTTAATAGTTGTTAGCGGTCTCACAGACGGCTGTTTTTTAATGTTCATAGTTTAACTTGTAATTTTCAGTTTAACTATAGATAATAGGGAAATTTTGTTTCGTTTGGAGAATTAGTACTATTGCGTGAGACTTCTGAATATTCGAATTTTAATTATAATAATCCTGCACATGTCTCGTACAGAAAAGTATCCTGTGAGTTAATTGAGGCTTCTATTCAACTTTTGATCAAGCGATCTCAGAGACCGCTTACAGTAGCTATGCGACAATTCCCGTCACAGGAATTAAGAGTTAAGAAGTTAAAGTCACTTAACCCTTAAGTGAGGCAATTTTTTTTTTAACGTAATTGGTGGTGCGGGGTGTATGTAACCCCAAAATTTGATTCCTTAAAATTTTGCGAATTAAAATAAGAGAATTTCCTGTGAATTTTCTATTATTTACTTGTATAAAAACAACTGAAAAAGCACTATAAGTGAACATACATGTACATATAAATTCACGTATCAAAATACCACAAAAATTTTGTTTGCAAATGTAGAGCTCATATACAATTTCTCTGGGGTGCAAAACACCCCACCTCACCAGTTAAGGGTTAAATAAGAAACACATACATTAAAAAAGTGCGTATAATTCAGTCGCTTAATAAATAAGAATAAGATTACATTAACGACATCTTGTGACAATTACATTATAAAGGTATTATAATGACAGGCAAATTTAAAAATTATATAAGTACACAAAAATCTCAATATTAAAAAAAAAAAAGTTACAACTTTACGTTAGTCCACATGAGGCCCACGGTTGGACATTCCTGAATTATAATTTTGTTGTAAGTTGGTAGAAAAACAAAGGCGGCCAAAATAACACACAATGGTTGGGTAATTGTTTTTCCACGTTGGCGCACAGTAAGCAATGTCCACCTTGCTGTAACGTTAGACAATGAACTCTCTGCAAACAAAGGCCCAACAGTGGCCCAGCCGTTCGCTGTTCAGTATCCTGCTCAGATACACTCCAAATTAGAGGGATATCTTTGCATACCATTTCTCAATCATTTGCCAACCCTACCATTTCCCAACCATTTGCCAATCCTACCATTGATAATCGTATAATTTGCCAACCCTTCCCTTCAAAATCCTATAATTTCTAAACGGTTTCCATAAACTGCCAACGATGGGCCAACAAACTGTGCAATTTGGGATACCCCGGAATCATAAATTGTATTTTTCAAGATAAAGAAAAAATTAATTCATTTATTAAACAGAATTAATATTTATGCTATTTTGTCATGTAAAGTAGTGAGATGTTGCTGCCTTAGTTACTACCTCTCTTTCTTTCAAGAAATTAATTCTAAGATTGAGACACGTTTTTTCCATATTTTATTTCTTCTTTAGTATTTTTACTGTTTCTTTAATTTTTTGTTGTAATTGAGTGTCATAAATTAAACAGATCTTTCACATCTAAAGTGAATTTTTAAATATATTTTTCGATTTTTATTTATTCTTATGTGCTAATGATTTGAAAACGAAATAATAAATTTATACATCCTACTTTTATAGCTTATATTCAGTTGTATTTACTGCAGACTTTTTAATATATTACATTTCTGAATTTTTCCTCTATTATAGGAGAAATGGAAAATATTCTGAACATTTTCATTTTTGAAATATTTGTTTCAAAATAGAGAGAAAAAGACTGACAAAAGAAGCAGTTTTTAAAAATGGAGTCCAGGGAAATTTCAACTTCCTGAACATCATCTGAAAGTGCTACATGTAGAAAAACGGGCCCGTGATCCAATGTCTAAGAAAATATACAAGACATTAAGCCTGTTGACGGGAGGTTAAGAGCCTGCGGTCGCCTTAAGAAAACATGCCTTAATCGATGCACGATCAAATTTCGCTCCTTACTTTCTAGAATTCTCCACTTGAGTTGATGGATTTAAATGGGGGAAACATTACTTTCAGTAGACTGTTTGTCATAGCCCCCTTCCTCTTAAGGATCATGCCAAAAGAATTGTAGTAATGTTATACAATAGTCGTTCTGTAGGCCACCAAGGAGCTTGTTTAAGATAAAAAAAATGTTTTCAGTTATAAAAGTTCTCATCTATACTAGCGTTGATTTTCTGAAGCTCAACTTTCGACAGTTCTGAGCTTAAACGGATGTGTTGGAGATTTTTGCAGATCCTAAGCCTTATGGTAACCTACTTCATTATAAGGCTACTTATTTTCTAATGCATTTTCTAAGATTCAGTTTTTATTGCCAGCAGGTGAACGTCTGATACCGAAGTTCTGAGTAAAAAAAAGTTTTCTAAATTTTAAATATTTGCTAAAAGGGAATACATTTTTAGATGTTTATTTACGCAAAATTTACTGCCCTTAAGACCGTTGGTCAGTGAGATCTCAAATTCACCTCGCTAATGTTAAACAAATGGGAGTATCATGCATTATTATTTTCAAAATATCGCCTTGGGAAAGTAATATTTTTAAATTCATTTTTAACCCATTACCCGCTGGTGTTGCGTTCACGCAACAGTCAGGATAAATGCACATATTTAAATTATTTTGATGCCCACCACCATTTTTCAATTAAAAAATTGGCCTTACTTAAACACATAAAATTTTAAGATCATATAAACCAAAAATTATCTTTCAGAGTTTGTGGTGGCAAACGATGTTCAGCTGAAAAGTTGAAAATTTCAATGTTATAGTTTTGGCGGTAAATGGGTTAATGGGTATCTCCTTCTTTTAGTTATTAAAATTCTTCTAAAATATATACTTAATTTATAATTTTATGTGTTAAAATATTAGAGAAACTGAGTAAGATTTTAACACTTCAAATAAAATTAAGCATATAGAGGGTTAGCCTAAATGATTAATCGGGTTTAAAAACACTGTGTATTCAGAGGTATACGATAAGATACATACAACCATCAAGTTTAAAATCCCACCTAGTGGCACGGGTGAAGAAACGCATCACTGCTGCTGTGACGGACATTGACAGAAACATTTAATATTGCTTTCGTATGGACGTAACTGGATTATCGTTGGGATGTGTGCCGGATGACTAAGGGCACACACATTGAAAATTTGTAGTATGTACCAGAAACTTGGTGAGTGTATGTATCTTTTCATGTATCAGCCGTCTTTGTACGTATGTCGTATACTTGTAAATAAACAGACTTTTGAAACCCTATGAATCATTTAGTCTAACCCTGTGTACACTGTTAAAAATTTTGTAATACGTTGAACCAATTTTTGGTGCTCCAGTAGCTTCAACCATAAGATGGCGAAATCTTGAACCAACATTTGGAGCTAAGGTTCATCCGGAGCTCCAAATCTTGGAGTGAGATTTCACCATCTTATGGTTGCAGCTACTGCAACACCCACAGTTGATTCAACATACTACACAATTTTTAACAGTGTATTTTAGAAAAACAGGAGACTTCCTTCAAGAAGAATTCACATATAATTTTACGAATATTAATTTGCTGAGGAGATATTATAAAAAAAACAAATGCATCTCACGTCCATAGGTTTAACATTAGTAAGAAGAATTAGAGATATCACTCAGCAACAGCCTAAAGCAATTAATTCAGACTTAAGAAAATACTTTTGAAAACGAAAAATATGATATCAGACATGTCTACTTTTCATGGATTGGAAAACTGACATTGTGTAAGAGAGCTAGGAGTTATTTTTTGAATAATAAATAGTAATATCGGAAGTACTTATAGAAATGGCAAAAAAATCCATATTCGGGAAAATAAAACACTGAAAGTTTTTCTATGGTTTTTAATTTAGTTATTAGTATGAGAACTTTTAAAATTATTACTAATTTTAGTGTAAGTTCTCTCTTAACTTTTAAAAACACTTTAACTTTTTAGAACTTTAACTTTTTAGAACCCGTAAGAAGACGTATGCTATTTTGTTATTCAAAATACCTCATGAAGCACGTATAAAATCTGTAAAGCGCAACGAAATTTTAAATACTTTCTTGCTTGTATCATAGTAGATATAAAGTAAAAATGTTTATATTATTTTTAATTATTTTTCACGTGCTTTATGAGGAATTTTAGATGATTTGAGGAATGCCTCAGAAAAATAAGTCGAAATTTTAAAAATATTCCAGATTTTTTTTTTAATTTTCACGGCAAGATATTTTGGTGGGTGGGTGTTCGATGATAATGTTTTTCGTTTAATATTAATAATTTTTGTGCGCACAAAGGTACATTAAATACTTCGACAAAATAATTGTTTTATATTTCAGAAAAAATAAAAGCTTTTTACAATAATAATAACTGGTAACTAGCAAGAACTGTGAGAAAATTTGTAAAATTCATTGAAATATTGCCTTTACTATCCATGATTTTAGATGAGTTTTCCGAGACTTGCATAGGAATCCTCTTATGTAAAAGAATAATGAAGCTTTTATTATTTTTTTTAAATATTCCAAATTTTCAAAGAATCCATTATAATATGCGCAAAAGAGTATTTAAAATTTCACTGTATTTTAAAGACTGTATATGTGCTTTATAAGGTATTTTGCATAATAAAGTAGCATATGTCATCTTAGGGGTCAGTGCTAAAATTGTAGAAGTGTTTGTGAAAGATATTTTGAGCATTTCTACAAAGCAGAATTCTAAAATAAATTTTTACTCTTACAATAAACCAAACATTTTACAAGTGTAACATACTCTATATTAATTAACATTGTTAAGCCCAATAGCGTAGTGGTCAGCACGCCTGTGTGCCAGGTCGCGAGTTCGACTCCCGTTTTGTGCAATGTACACTCAAACTTTCATCCCTTTGGGGTCGATAAAATGAGTACCAAGCTTGCTTGGGAACTAAACACTGAGAGTCTCGCGCTAGCCTGACCACCTGACCAGGGCATATGCTGTATAGCACCTCAGGGCCCAGGGTCAAGTAAACAGGGTTGAGCACTGTAGGCCCAAATCCTTCTTGGAACGTAAAGCCACGGGTTTGGATTTTTTTTTTTTTAAATTATCATTGAAAGATAACTTTTAAATATTCTAAAAATTTCATAATTTTAGGATTATTAGACCTTTAAAAAGCCTTTAACTCATTCGCTAAATTTTAAAGGTTACATATCTGTTTCACCTGATATTTTGACCTCTTCTAATACCTTTGAAAAGCATCTTACAAAATATTGTAAATGATGTTTTTGATTTTAGCAGTATTAAGGTCTAATTTATTTCAATGTTTTATTTAATTTAAATTTACAACCGCTCTTAAAGATTCTTGTATAAAATTATTTTGCAATATTTGAAAAATTCATATAATTTTCAAACTTTTTTTTACTCCAACAATATCAGACGCTCAAGCAAAAATTGAAATGTTACTTATAATTTTTGCGATTTTAAATATGCATAGTGAGATATTTTAAAATTTTCAAGAAATAACACTGAAGCATCACTTTTGAAATACCTTTTACAATTCATCAGCACGAACCTCTCAAAAACCATTATATGTTTCAATTTAATTTAACACGTTGGAGTGCCACGGTGACTGACACTGAAGGTGAAAAATTTACAATGTTTTAAGTAATTTTTAAGAAAGTATAATCCTGTAATAAATAAAAGGTAAGTAAATTTTAAATAATTTTTCAGTAATTACTTAAAACAATATATATATTTTTAGTTTTAAATCATATTTTAGACAGTCAGTCATCGGTGAATGGCGCGTTCTAAACGGAATGTTTACTGTCAGTCACTGGTGACTGACGTGGCGCTTAACGTGTTAAGGATGTTACATTTGCTCAATGAACAGCTTTTCAACAATTTTATAAAACAATATTATAATAATAACAATTTAATTTTGATAGCACGTTATTTTGTTCCAGTTTTTCAAAAAATGAGAAAAAAACAATTATGTAAATGAGATAAAAAATAAAATAAAGTAAAATTTTAAAATGCAGCATTGTTTTACAAATTTATCATTCAAGGCAGTCATAAAAATATTTGAATATTTTTTCATTATACATAACTATATAAACTACTTTTATTCTATGAGACATTTAACACTTCCGTAGAAAAAAACTTAGCAAAATAAATTTTAATTACAAAATATTTCAATACTTTTTCAATTTTAATATTTCTAAATAAACCTCGATACACCATTTTCATATTTTGTTTAATTTCTATTCATGAAATATGAGAGAAATTTTTAGCATTTCTAATAACTAAATAAATTTGAAATTCTTGAATGTGTCTCATGCTGAAGAATTGTAGAAAGAGAACATAAGTATTTAATATATATATTATACTGGGTGATCATAAAGTTTCACTTTGAAACCTCTATAAAATAAAAAATGCTGGACCAAAAGTTACCAAATTTGGAAATAATATAACTGAGGTTATAGGATTTTATATCCTGAAAAAGAAGAAAAGGTTAGAAAAGTTACCACCAGGGGGAAAATGCGCTGTTTTCTGTATTCATTATCAAGGATTTTGGCTTTATGAACACCCCAGTATTTATGCCAGTTCCCAATGGCTTGTAAAGGGCCTACAACATCAACATGCCCTTTTGAAAATTTATGGAAATAGTTTGTCAAAGGCATATCTGAAAAATCTGAAAAATCGTATTAAACGCCATTTAACGTGGGTTACACGTTGTGGTTTTGCAGCTATAAACCTGTCTATTATCTTCAGAACCCGTAGTTGTTGCTGGGTCAATCCATTTCAAGTGGTCCAGAAAATCATTTATTCGTTGCTTTACCATTTTTAAAGAATCTGAAATTTTTTGTACAACAACCCTAACATGATGGAAGTTCAAAATGACTATTATTTTAATTTTATTAATTTTTGTTTGTGCATGGCGGCCATTTTTGTTTCATCGTCTGTAGTAATTTTCTCACAAGAAGGGTTTTCGGAATTGTAAATAATTCATCATTTATTTATCCAATTCAACTGCGGATTAAAGCAATTTGTACAGAATACATTGGGCTAAAAATTTGGTAATGGAGTAGTTTCCGAAACTAACTGCTTATTGGTAAAATTTAAGCATAAAGTTTCAGTTTTTTTCCAAAATTTGTCCGTTTACAAGAGGACATTTTTCTAGCAAGGAAAACTGTCAACATGACATAATTTTTTTACAAATAGGCAGAAAGTACTTGTACTCACACGCCGAGTTCCAGATCTGAGACTTGCTTTCTCTTCGCTAAAAAAAATCCCAAATTTTTCAAAAATGACAAAAATCGCACTTTTCAGGCTTTGATATCTCTGGTGGGGCACAAGATTAAAATCTGAAATATTTTTTTATAAGAGTATTGTATAGTAGTGTTATGCCCAAGAAATTTCAGGATGGAGATTTGACTGAGATATGGCAAGGGCAACCTGTCAAAACAATACTGTCAAACTATTGTTTTGTTGTAGTCACAGCTAAGTATTTATCTCAGAGTGTCATTTAAATTTATGTTTTTGATTATCTTTAAATAATAGTAACAGAAAATAAAGCCCTTTGCAGAGCTTAGCAATTAATTAAAAAAATAATTATGCCTAAGGCCATACATTTTGTATGGTTTCAGTAATTTTTGTTGTAAGTAATTTTAGCAACTAAAAGAAACCTCAGCACTTTTACATAATGAAAAAAAAATATATTTCTATACAAAACCTGAGACAAAAACAACCTAGGGAAAAAGAAAAGCTGTTGATGTTGTCATACTTGTTGAGACATGATCTAACGTGTCAAAACACATTCTTGCTTGTTGGTTCAAAAACCACAATTTTGATCTTTCTCAAAATTTTATTTGCAGGAACCAAGTCTTGTAATCTCTTGATAACTTGATTGAAGATCTTGGCCCTGCTGGCTCATAGAAACATACTTTGAAATCACTATGTGCAAGTCTCAATTCATTAATAATTCCTAGCTTACTTCTTATGCAAAAATGTGATTTTTCTGCAGTATAAATTTTGAAAAGGCTTTGGATATCTTTACTTTCTGAAAATTACTTGAGGCTGATGCATGGTAACATCGCATAATGTTTCATTTACAGGAACATACTTATGGTAGGAACATGTTTCAGGGACTGGCAAGCAGCATTCAAATTGTGGTTTTTCAACCAAATAGCAGGAATGTGTTTTGACACGTTTGATCATGTCTCAACAAGTACGCCAACTTTAACAGCGTTTGTCTTTCCCTATTCTGTTTCTCTCTCATGTTTTGTATATATATATATATATATGGGTGTAAAAGTGCTGAGGTTTCTTTTAGTTTTTCAACAAAAATTACTGAAACCATACAAAACGTAGGCCTTATGCATAATTATTTTTTAAATTAATTGCAAAAGGCATTTTTTCTGTTACTATTATTTAAAGATAATCTAAAAAATAAATTTAAATGATACTCTGAGATAAATACTTAGCTGTGACTACAACAAAACAATAGTTTGGCAGTATTATTTTGATATGCTGCCCTTGACATATCTCAGCTTGTAATCAAATCTCCATCCTGAAATTTCTTGTGCATAACACTACCATACAATACTCTTATAAAAAAAATTGCAGATTTTTATCTCGTGCCCCACCAGAGATATCAAAGCCTGAAAAGTGCGATTTTTGTCATTTTTGAAAAAATTGGGATTTTTTTTAGCGAAGAGAAAGGAAGTCTCAGATCTGGAACTCGGCGTGTGAGTACAAGTACTTTCAGCCTATTTGTAAAAAAAATTATGTCATGTTGACAGTTTTCCTTGCTAGAAAAATTTCCTCTTGTAAACGGACAAATTTTGGAAAAAACTGAAACTTTATGCCTCAATTTCACCAATAAGCAGTTAGTTTCGGAAACTACTCCATTACCAAATTTTTAGTCCAATGTATTCTGTACAAATTGCTTCAATCCGCAGTTGAATTGGATAAATAAATGATGAATTATTTACAATTCCGAAAACCCTTCTTGTGAGAAAATTGCTGCAGACGATAAAACAAAGATGGCTGCCATGCACAAACAAAAATTAATAAAATTAAAATAATAGTCATTTTGAACTTCCATCATGTTAGGGTTGTTGTACAAAAAATTTCAGATTTTTTAAAAATGGTCGAGCAACCAGTGCTGGACCACTTGAAATGGATTGACTCTGCTAGTGAATGATGCCTTTACCTTTGAAAAACCGAGCTTTACTCTTAAAGTGCTATTATCAGTGCTTCGACCGACTGTAGAGATCGTGATATTGCTCTTCAACCTAATTACAGAAAATATGTGGACAGTAAGTACTGTCACTCCCACTGAGCTCTATAATAGAACGGAGGTCTAACTCACCAGTCCACGTTCCGCAGCGACCGCATCGTACTTCCAATTTGCGCAACTAATGAATTCTGAACTTTTCTTAATCTTAGAGGCATTTTTTCAAACTTTTCCACATAATTTTCATCCCGTTTGGTTGTTTCCACAACTTTTTCATATTTTCATGAAATATTTCATATTTCATCATTCTTAACAAAATTTTATTTATTTTTGTTGTTGTTGAGATTACATAATTTTTTTTTTTTAAATAATGTCAAATTAAATATTGTGATAAAATTAAATAAAATCTTTAGTTTTTTCAATAGAAAAATGTATATCGGTGAAAATTGTAACAACTTCGTCATATTTTTAAAAGAAAAAATAGGATAGATATTTTCATCTACCCTATATTATTTTATGGAAGGAAATATGTGTTTTGACAAAGTTTTTCCTCGGAAATTCTATGGCATTGTATTCACGGGCGGTCTGCTGAAATTGATGTAACAGAAAAGGGAATTAGTTCTTCCACTATTGTGGAGCTCAGTGGCTAGGACTGTTATTTGTAAAATCTCTGTTATGATGTCAATACCTGCAATAAGCATTGGTTTGTCTCCTCGTTGTGCCTTTTTGAACTAATAATAATTATTGTTGTTTATTTTGCAGGATATAAAATCACATGACCTCTTTCATCATATTTATAAGTTTGTTTACTTTCGGTCCGGTCCAGTAGTATTCATTGCTATAGGTTTCGAAGTGAAACATGAATTATGATCATTTTATATATAGGGGAGAGTAGTACACAGTGAGACATGGTACACAGTGAGACAGCAGTCACTTTGACATATATTTGTAACTTTTTCTCGAAGCTGGCACTCACACATGACCTCATCTTATGCAACATGTGGATGTAGTTTCGGAACTTCAGTTACTCGTCCGACAAAAGAATAAATAATTCTTTATTTTATACTGGTTAAAGTTACATAAACGTCTATTTTAAAGTTTATTTCCTTCATTATGACATATATTTACTTAGCCAAACCTAGCTGTATCTAATAATAGACTATTTCGACAAAACGACATAAACTTTTTAAAGCGATGAAATAGGTGTAACAGATGTGGCATCCATTTTGTTACAACGTAATGAAAGTACACAGTGACACACACAAAGTTGTGGTACACAGTTAGACTTGTCTCCAGGGTCGTACTGGCCCACCGGGCAACGAGGCAAATGCCCGGTGCGCCCATCGTCACTTTTTCTTTTTTTTCTTTTTTCTTTTCTTTTTTTTTTTTTTTTTTTTTTTTTTTTTTAAGCACGCATTTTGAAAGGCATAAAATTTTCAAAGATTTTCATTTGGAAAATTAAAAAGTAATGCTTTTTATTTTTTAAAGTATAGCATAAGCAAACTATGTGTGATCAAACACAATTAGATAAACCAATTTCGAGATAACATAAGTTATCGACAATCAGATATGCCATTGTTACACATGGTATCCAGGACCAGACTTTGTTTCAAAGCCTGTACTAATGATAAATACTAAGAAAAATAATATTAAGTACTGACTTATTTAGATATACGCCTAAATAATTTCTGTTCTAAGAATGCTTCTAAATAAGTGTCTAATACGTCTGCGTCTAATACGTTTGCATATTTTCTGCGTCTAAGTATTTAGCGCCCCTGGTGTTGTGAGGTATTTTTGTATTTCTGCCTTTTGTGCAAGTATAAACGACGAAACACTGTATAAGAAACATATTCTCATTTTAAATGGATTCATTCACAGAGACTTTGATAGTCATGACGCCCTGGTCCAGATTTTATTCAGTACCCCGAAGAATAGTAACTTCTACATAAATTAATATTGGTATTAATGATGTATTTAGTAATGTTTTCTGTCAAATATTCAGCGCCCTGGGTGGCTGCCCGGTAGTTTGGTATTTCTGGTTTTGTGAAAGTACAAAAAAACAAAAATAAAATGCCAATTTAAGACAAGAGATTTTCATTTTAATTTCATTTGGTCCCTTTGTCAGAGGCGGCTTTGGTAATCATGGCGCCCTTGGTCAGATTTTTTTAAAGCGTTTCTATAAAAATAACTTTCAAAAAAGTAATATCGTGTTTTTGTAATCATGAAAGGTCTTGGTCAGATTTGTTTCAGCGTCTCTGTAAAAATAACTTTCAAAAACTAATATCGTGCTTTTGTAATCATGGAGCTCTTGGTCAGATTTTTTCAGCGCCCCTGTAAAAATAATTTTTTAAAACTTAATATCGTGTTTTTTAATCACGGCACCCTTAGTCAGATTTTTTTCAGCGCCTCTGTAAAAAACCCTTTCAAAAAACTATCATCGTGTTTCTCTAATCATGGCGCCCTTGGACAATTTTTCTTAGCGCCTCTGTAAAAATAAGTTAAAAAAACTAATTTTGTGTTTTTGTAATAATGGCGCCCTTGGTCAGATTTTTTCAACGCCTCTGTAAAAATAAATTTCAAAAAACTAATATCGTGTTTTTGTAATCATGGCGCCCTTGGTCAGATTTTTTTCAGTGCCTCTGTAAAAATGCTTTTCAAAAAACTATTATCGTATTTTTGTAATCAAGGCGCCCTTGGAGAGAATTTTTTCAGCGCCTCTGTAAAAATAAATTTCAAAAACTTAATATCGTATTTTTTTATCGTATTTTTTAATCACGGCGCCCTTAGTCAGATTTTTTTTCAGCGCCTCTGTAAAAATCCCTTTCAAAAAACTATCATCGTGTTTCTCTAATCATGGCGCCCTTGGACAGATTTTTTTAGCGCCTCTGTAAAAATAAGTTTAAAAAAACCAATATCGTGTTTTCTTAATAATAGCGCTCTTGGTCAGATTTTTTCAGCGCCTTTGTAAAAATAAATTTCAAAAAACTAATATCTTTTTTGTAATTATGGCGCTTTTGGAGGGATTTTTTTCAGTGCCTCTGTAAAAATAAATTTCAAAAACTATATCGTGTTTTGTAACCATGGCGCCCTTGGACAGATTTTTTTTCAGCTCTCTGTAAAAATAACTTTTAAAAAGTAATATCGTAATTTTGTAATCATGGCGCCCTTGGTTATATTTCTTTTCAGCACCTCTGCAAAAAAAAATTTCAAAAACTTAATATCGTGTTTTTTAATTACGGCGCCCTTAGTCAGATTTTTTTCAGCGCCTCTGTAAAAATAAGTTTTAAAAAACAAATATCGTGTTTTTGTAATCATGGCGCCCTTGGTCAGATATATTTCAGCGCCTCTGTAAAAATCCCTTTCAAAAAACTATCATCGTGTTTTTGTAATCATGGCGCCCTTGGACAGATTTTTTTAGCGCCTCTGTAAAAATAAGTTTAAAAAAAACTAATACCGTGTTTTTGTAATCATGGCGCCCTTGGTCACTGGGTCAGATTTTTTTAGCGCCTCTGCAAAAATAACTTGAAAAAAAACTAGTATCGTGTTTTCTTAATAAAAGCGCCCTTGGTCAGATTTTCTCAGCGCCTTTGTAAAAATAAATTTCAAAAAACTGATATCTTTTTTGTAATTACGGCGCCTTTGGAGGGATTTTTTTCAGCGCCTCTGTAAAAATAAATTTCAAAAACTATATCGTGTTTTGTAACCATGGCGCCCTTGGACAGATTTTTTTTCAGCTCTCTGTAAAAATAACTTTTAAAAAGTAATATCGTAATTTTGTAATCATGGCGCCCTTGGTCATATTTCTTTTCAGCGCCTCTGCAAAAAAAAATTTCAAAAACTTAATATCGTGTTTTTTAATTACGGTGCCCTTAGTCAGATTTTTTTCAGCGGCTCTGTAAAAATAAGTTTTAAAAAACAAATATCGTGTTTTTGTAATCATGGCGCCCTTGGTCAGATATATTTCAGCGCCTCTGTAAAAATCCCTTTCAAAAAACTATCATCGTGTTTTTGTAATCATGGCGCCCTTGGACAGATTTTTTTAGCGCCTCTGTAAAAATAAGTTTAAAAAAAACTAATACCGTGTTTTTGTAATCATGGCGCCCTTGGTCACTGGGTCAGATTTTTTTAGCGCCTCTGCAAAAATAACTTGAAAAAAAAACTAGTATCGTGTTTTTGTAATAGCAAAATATTACCCCCCCCCCCCCACACACACACACACACACGCACACTCCCCACAAATACACACATAAATTGTTACCCTTAGTTCTACTAAAGTGGGGCATTCCATAATTTCTTAATGATAATATAAGTGTTAGACCGCCAAGGGCGCCAAGACTAATTCTTCACAAGATTTTGCAATGGAAACTTCTGTAAATTTTGCTTTTGAAAGAAGAAAATGTTAATTTTTCATATCTATTTAAAAATTCGATAATATTTTTAGCATCCGAAAAAGCCAATATCTAAAAACTTTTTTTAAAAAACCGGATCTGCTTAACCTCTTTAAACTTCAAACACCACCCCGATTTATAAATTGAAAAATACATATGTAATTAAAATAAATAGATAAACCACTAAAATTGTAAAAGTCCTTTTACAAAAGAATGGATAAATATAAGTAAAGAGAAGTGCAGATGTGTTTGTGTTCAGTTTTCAATGCTGTTAGTCAGTAACATGGGAGTTCCTAAGAAGACAAATTACCATTTCGGCGGGGTTTCAAATCGGTTCTATAGATACCCAGTGGTTTCTGTAGTAATACCAGATGTGTCACTTTTTTTTTATATTATTACCGTATTCTGGAGCTCTCTATCTTTCTGGAGAAAACAGAAATCGGATGTGGAGGTATTTTCCCATGAAATACTAATTAACACATGACACATGTGCGACACGACGCGCTGTTGGTGTTTTTTGTTGTTGTTGTTGTTGTTTTTGTGTGTGTGAGTTGCGACGACCATTGTAGTTTAAATTTGGCTTATCTAAAATTAAAATAAACAGTAATTTTTAATTAAATATGACATTTTTTAGTGACTAGACGAGACAAAGGGTGGAAATTATGAAAAGCTCTCTCTCTCTTTTTTTTTTTTTTTTTTAATGCTGATTATTTGAAGAGGGTATTCAACTTTTATCGTAGAAAAATGCTGATTTTTGATGATTGAAAAAAAAAATCCTTAATGCACTGCATAATCCTTCCATATATATAAAAAAAGTAACGATTTGGAAATCGACCAATGATAATCTGCGTAGATACCGCGAAACGCATCTGATTGGTCAGAGCTTTCTGAAGCTATAAGGGGATTACCAATGGGCGGACGGCTCTGTAGCCAAGCTCGTTGCCAACTTGGCGATATATCACCAAATTTGGCGACTAAAATTAGTCGCCAAAACTGACGCCAACTTAGCTCTATTTCCAGTATTTCGCCAAATTTTCATAGACTACCATTGAAATCCTGTAGGGTTTACTTGCTTGCAGAAAATCAACAAATTGAGCTATTTCAATGCAACAAAAACTAATATTAGCTTGCGAAAATTTTCAAATTTGTAATACTTTTAACTTTATCATATTGTTAATTATAAATTTTCTATTAATTTATAATTTTATTTAATTATAAATTTATTTAATTTGTAATTATTCAAATAAATTATAATTTTTACCTTTTTTTAATGAATTTATATTTAATAGTTCTTATAATTATGAAACCTTGTAAGCTTAAATGATTATGTGGTTGGACATAAGGAAATAAAATTGTCAGGAGTTGGGGAAGAACGCGTTTTTACCAGGTGGAATCTAAAAATTGAATGTATAGAAAATAAAGGATCGCGAAGCGATCCAGATTGGAAACGTGAAACAATTACGTCTAGGGTTGGCTAGAAAATAGGGATTGCTTCGCGATACCGAATGGAATTACGCGGGGGGTTGGTGAGCGTAGCAAGCAGGGGACGGAGCCCCCCTAGTTATATAAGAAAAAAAAGCTGACAAAATTAGAAGTGAAACAATTCAGTATTATTAAAGTAATCGTGCAGTGGTCATCTATTAAAAAATGCAATTTTGAGAAAAAACTAGTTTCAATTTTATGTTATAATTATAATAGAATGCTTATTGTATTTTTTTTTTATTTTTTTTACTTGCATAGAATTGTCTATTCCAGATTCTGGCCACATAAAGAAGCTCAATTCCGTTGATAAAGCCGCTAAAATAAAAACCCGATTTTCCGAAATTTATAAGTTATGATTACGTGTAAATCCTTAAAGCGGTTCTCAAAAAAATATTTTTTAACGTTCAATAATGAGAAAATTTCTGCTCAATTACTAACATAAAAATAGTGTTCGAAAGAAATTGAATTTTGGTTACCTTGTATCGACTGAAAACGAAAGCGAAATTGTTTTAAAAGTAAATTCAAAGTAAGTAACATAAACATACATATACGCATGTTATCTGAATAATGTTTTGCGTAGAAACGGCAGTACATAATTATTAATTAAAAAATAATTTGATTGAAATAAAATTAATTAAACATAAGGTGCTATAAACATAAAAAAATATTAAAAAATAATTTAATTTAAAAATAACGAATTTAATCAATATTAGTAATACCTTCTAGATTTATCCTCTTGTATGTGAATATATAGTATGTACGGCTCTTTGAATGGGAGTGCCGCTTGGGGGAGGCTAGGGAGGGGCAGTTATAGTAATACCGAATATACGGCAGTATTTTCGCCGAAACTAGGATTTTGGGCTGAAAACGAAAATGAAACCGAATATTCGGCGAAACTCTACATAAAAGAATGAGACTTGCAGGCTTGGTTATTGAAGTGATTTGTAATACAATAGATTCTTTTCTTTAAATTAATTACATCTTGAGTTAAAATTGGTTGTTGTCTAGTGACATAAAGATGAAAAACAGGAATTTTGCTTAGCGGCCACTGGCCGGTAAGTTGATATTTTTTAGTAGCCAGTTACTGGCTAGTGAGAATAATTTCTTTTGTCGCCAGTAAGTACATTTATGTCACTGAATATTTAATTTAAAAATATATAAGTTTAGAGTAAATAAGTAATTTATGTAATAAATAAAAATATTTTAATTCATATTGTTTTGAATAAAATTAAGATACTAATTTCCAATATATTTTAAATTAAGTTAACAGCAAAGTTATATGTAACGTGCTTATATAGCTAACTACGTAAGTCCACTATACTTGGGTACTTTTCAAAATAAAAAAAAATCTGAAATTTACAGCAAATTTTCTGAAATGTAAAGGTGGGGGGATGAGGGGGGGGGTGTCTTCTGGCACTAATTATGCATTTTTTACAAGATATTTTAACAAAATTCGCGTTTTTCCGCAATCTATTGGCGATGTTAGTGTTTCTTCCGCGATCCTTTGATAAAATGTGCGTTTTTTCGCGATCTTTTGACAAAATTCGCGTTTTTTTCGCGATCTTTTGACAAAATTTGCACTTTTTCCGTATTTTTTTTGATGAAATTCGTGTTCGTTTGTGCGATTCTTCGACGAAATTCCCTTTTTTACGCGATTCTTTGACAAAATTTCGGGTTTTTTTCTGCGATCTATTGACAAAATTCGCGTTTTTTTCGCGATCTATTGATGATATTTGTGTTTTTTCGCGATCCATTCACGATGTTTGGGTTTTTCCGTGATCCATTTACGATGTTTGGGTTTTTTTCGCGATCCTTCGACGAAATTTACGTTTTCTTCCGCAATCTTTTAACGAAATGTGCGTTTTACGCGATCTTTTGACGAAATTCTCGTTTTTTTCGCGTTTCTTCAACGAAATTCGCGTTTGTTTTTCGTGATCTATTAACGATATTTGCGTTTTTTCCACGATCCATTCACGATATCTGCGTTTTATCCGCGATCACTTGACGAAATTTGGGTTTCTGAGCGATTCTTTGACGAAATTAGCTTTTTCGCGATCTATTGACGATATTAGGGTATTTTCGCGATCTTTTGACAAAATTCGCGGTTTTTTTTCCCGCGATTCTTTGACGAAATCCCTTTGGTAAATCCTGCATTTGGCCGGTACTTTCCATATTTTTAGTCGCCAGTTTTTCACGTTTAGTCGCCGAGTGGCGACTGGCGAGTGCTTATTTTCATCTTTATCGTGACAACAGTTTTCTTTCTCTTCCTCCATTGTCGCGTCCGGAAATTCGGTTCAAAACGCCACCTTTGACAGCATTTTCTGAAAGATCTTTTGTTTTTCTCAAAAAATATAAAAGACAGTTCGATTAAAAGTTTCTGGTATTTTCAGCCAGTCAGCAGTTACAATGAAATTTAATGAAAACCTTTAAAACAAAACTATCATGCAAAAAAATTCAAGTAATACTACTTTTCAGAATAATACATTCAACGTAATACTTTTAAAGAATGTATTACTTTTCCAAAGATATTCTGCCCCCCCCCCCCCTACCCTGCGTACACACATGAATCGCGGTAAAAAAAGAACAAGATCTTTGAAAAACAGAAACAACTCCATTATCGGGCACAGCCTTTGTAAGTTTGGTCATTTGAAAGCAGGGCCGAAATTAAGGGGGGCATGTGCTCCGGGCGCCAAATGAAGATTTTGTTTGTCGATTTTTCTCGCATCTGCGTTTTGCACGGTATTGTTAAAATCATCTTGTCTGGCGTATGACCAAACATAGAAGAATCTAAAGATGATATGGCATAAAGATCCTGTATAAAGCGGAATTTTTTCGATTCCGTTTCCAAGATTTTAATGAATCAATATTCGGCAAAGCCAAGGGCGGATTCAGCTCATCATTTAGAGGGGGAGGGGGTCATGGATTTCCTCTTTTGGGGTGGGAGGCGATTACATCTTCGTTATGAGAATTTTTTATATTGAAAGTTATTCCCAAATCCAAATTAACTACTTTTCTGATACTTTCGCGAAGTCATTTTCATTCGTAAATACAAAAAAATTGCATTAATATTTGTAAAAATATAAAATTTGCCGATTTTGTTCAGATACCAGGAAATTGAAGAGTTTCCCATTTTCTTATAAAGGCAAAGATTCATTCAGAAAATGTTGTCAAAAATAGCACTTTTAGACAAGTTTTACGAGTTGAAGTCACAAAAATGTCGTCGCAAGGGAACAATTGGCTGTCACTTTCGGAATTTCAGTTTAAAAAGTCTAACAATTGTCAACGATTAAATATGGCAAAAATTTGTGTTAAATTTTAGAGGTAACTAAACCGTACACATTGGCAGCTATGGAATTCTATTAGTGTCATAAAAATTGCAGGTGTAGCCTCTTCTTTCTGCTCAAAGTATTAAATAGTTTTTTTCAATCGAACTTATACCTTTGGAATGGATCATTTTCTTCTGATGGACTGGCGTCATCCATTATTATGAAACAACCGTTATAAATGAAGTGTTAGGTGAAGATGAAAGAGCTGTCGTAAAAAGTTAGAACTCTGATTTTCTGGTCAGAAAAGGAAAAAAAATGGCCATAATTTTTTTTTTTCTGGTCAGGATGAAAATAAAATGGCCATAATTTTGTTTCTGATCAGAATGGGAAAAAAAAGGCCATAATAATAAAAAAAAAAAAAATGCCCATTTTTTTTCTTCTCATTCTGATCAGAAAATCAGAGTTCTAACTTTTTACGACTGCTCTTTCATCTTCACCTAACACTTCATTTATAACGGCTGTTTCATAATAATGGAAGCTACCAGTCCATCAGAAGAAAATAACTCGGTTAAAATTCTCTTTGTAAATATACTTTGCGGAAAGGGGGAGGGGGAGGGTCTTCTCTATGATATCTTTTGAATGTTGAAAAAATAAAGAAATAAAACATATTTTTAAAATAATTCACGTAAAATAGACGTCATTCTTGCCCTGAACAAAAATAACTTTCCTGAAATTTTATGCACCATAATTAGTATTTGTATTCTAGAGATTGTATTATATAAAATATTATGGAATTGTATTAAATAATGTTTTGCATTTTTGAGTTTTGACCCAACGAAATTGTTTTTGTTTGTTTTATTTTAATATTTTATTTTCCATTTGGAGATAATTGTATGGCTATTCGGATATTCGGGGTAAAGTTTGAATTAACTCATTAGATAAGGTGAGCGAAATTCGAAAATAGAGATAGCTTTCTTAGAAAAGTGTGGTGGAAAAAAATACCTCTAAATTGGCAACACTGGTCTAACATCAGATTTTTTTAAAGTGCAATGTCTTGCGGGGAATTATTTTTGTGCATATTACATTTCTATAGTGTAAAATATTAATTTGGGTGTCATAATTATTTTAGGAATAAAGTTTTCGCTATAGCAATATACTCGTATATATTTTTAAAGGGATTTTTTATACATAATTTATATAGTATGTGCGTGTGTATGTGTATGTATATATATATATATAAGAATTTGCGCCCTTTTGTGAGGCAATCGGCGCCCTTTTTATCCATTTTGCCACCGCCCTCTCAGTTATGCCAGTACGACCCTGCTTGTCTCATTGTGTACCTACCCTCATAGCATGCATGGTCACAGTGACATCATTGTGACGTCACTGTAAGTCACTGTGGTCACGTCACAACTGTGAACAAAATGCCACCACTCAGCGATGTCACATTGTGACTGATATGTGAACTTTTTAGAAAACTTTTAAAAATTACAAAAATTCTTCAAAACATGTTATTTACTGGCAAAAATATTTTTCTGGCAATTAATAAAAACTTGTGACGTCACTGTTATGTCACTACATGGAACATACGTCTCATTATGTGACAAAAAACCCTACCATATTTTAAACTCACAGTGTGATAAAACATATGTTAAAATTAAAACTTTGCACTTCAAACAATAAAAATAATTAAGTGTTTGTTTCCGGCTAATATTTCACAACAAAATTAAAAACTTCATCAAAAAATGTACATAAATAAAACACAAATTTAATAGACATGTAATCGAACTGCTCGCTTAGCCTACTACTAAAACTACTTGAATAAAAAAAACTGCTGTAGGTAGTAAAATATTTGGCGAATTTTTCGACTATTAACTCTTGGAATGTTGCTAATATGAAAGTATCGCTATTGAATTTTAAAACTTTATTTGAATACATAATTGATATTTTTCATATAAAAATGTTTTTTGGTGTTATTAGTGGTAAATCTAGAAAAATGTATTAACTGTAGAGATTTCAATAATAAGAAAATGTTTTCCTCCTGTATTCTATAATCCGGGAAATTGGTTATTTATAAATTATTCTTATCAGCGGAAATGGCAGAATAATTAATATACAGGTGGAGAAAGCAAATATTTGTTTGTGTGTGGGTATGGGGAGGGACGGAGTTTTGTAATAAAGCAATGCTTTATTATAATAAATAAAAACACTTGCATATTTTCAGTAATAAAATTTTCTGCTAGTGTTTAATTATTTTAAGTAATTCTTAAAAAAATAAATTTGGCTACTTGTATCACACTTTTTAATTAAATTTAACTTTTTCCGAATATAAAATAAAATATACAAAATACATGTAAAATGCATGGCGTAATTGATTATTCATATATATATATTTTTTTTTCGTTTAAAGAAATTTATTTTGAAAATACTGTTATTTTACAAGCCATTTTACTCTACAGGAAATTAAAATAGAAAGAAAAATGACAATTGCCTGATTCCCCCCCCCCCCTCACCCACCCACACACACACACTCCCCCACTAAAAACATTATTTCGCCAGTTATTTTATTTCTTTTTTATGAACATATTTTTGCATTTACTGCGTATAATATAAACATTACTTTTCTATTTTCAAAAGATCATGCATTATTGCATACTAAAATGAATTTTAAATATTCTAAAAATTTAAACATTCTTTAATTTGTAATACTCGCAGTATTAGTTTAATTATAGTCATATTTGAGAAAAATTTAGCTTTAAAAAACTTAAAACTTGACCTATTTTGAAACGCATAATAAAAAAAGAGTTAAATGCATCAAAAAATTCTTGAAACAAGAAATTTTAATTCTAACTATGCTTATAAAAATATTATGTCATATAAATGTATAAGAACTGAAAAGCCATCTGTTCTGGGCCTTATTATACAAAAGAGCGCGAAAAAACCGCAGACGATAAAAACTATTAAAAACAACATATTGCGTTTAATCTTTGGAACAGACGGAGGGAGTTTTTGCTGGACAATAGGTAGTGTTATGAACATGCAGTCTGTCAGATATAAACATTCAACCTAAAAAATTCATTCGCATAATCATCCCAAGATAGTACTTTCGACAAAAATATCAGTTCGAAATAATTACAGTAGCTTTGTTGCGGTTTAAAATGATTCCCATCATTGCCATTGTAGTTATAATTGAACATATTTTCTACTTCTAAAAATTGTTCTTCCTTAAACATGAAGGGGGGAAAAAAAGGTAAGAAAAAATATTTTATTCCGGAGTTTGCTTTTCTTTAAATTATAACGATTTCAGCATTTTCTTATAAATATTTCATTAACCTAATAAAGTTCAGTAGATTTATTATTTAATTTATTGAAATAAATAACTGCCTATCAACAATTTTAATCAGATAATTAAAATCAATTATATAAATTAATTTTAATCAGATTTCTTTTCTTTTAAAATATTACAGGTTAAAATCACATTTTTCTCAAACTTTAAAATGACGGATAAAAATATTATAATCAAAATTTAACATAAATAGCAAATATTTAAATGTATTTAACGTACTAAATAAAAAGGCCTTTTTTAGAGTAAAATTTTTTGATGGTCTGAAACAATTTGCGTTGCACATTTTTATTTAAAAATTAATATCTGTTCAGAGGAAAAGAAGATAGTTTATTCTATTTAGAAGAAATAAGAATTTTTTAACTTAATGGAGAAGTACTATTTAAAGGATATTATGCATATGCAGTATTAAGGGGAAAAAATCAGTGCCAATGAGTATTATTCGATGTGAGAAAACTTATAAAAATTTATAAAGAGATAACCTTAGCTGGTAAGAACTTTTCAGTTAAACATTATGAACGAAAAGTTTTCAAGTAAACCGGTGTCTCAATTTGTTGACAAATCTAGCAATTATGCAACCCAGTGAGAATTCAAATATTGAAAGATTTTAATTATTAAAAAACATATCCATGTACTTGAATGAATGAAGGTAAAATGTAAAATATATTTCGTTATTTTTTTTCTGGATACTTTTAATATTTTACTTCCTTAATAATTTTATAAGCATAAACTTCGAAATATCTATACTATACACTCTATTAGAAAACAGACTGATTAAAGGGGGCTTGTTATTTATAATTATCATCTAATCCTGTAAATAAATAATAATAGTAATAATGAACCAATGAGTGTTTCTATTTTGTGCTTATGGCTTGAATTTTTATACTTTATTCACATAAAAATGGCTAACTATTTTATATTATTTTCATTATTTTTTATTTTACTGTGTTATATATAAAAGTAAATATGATTACCGGCATTTGTAACAGACTGTATATATAAAATGTTCACTACACGTTATTCTAAAACCTTTATAGTAAATTTAAAACTTCTTCAAAAAATGTACATAAACAAAACTTAAATTTAATAAACATATAATCGAACTGCTCGCTTAAACTACTAAAACTATTAGAATTTAAAAAAAATTGCTGTAGGTACTAAAATCTTTGGCGATTTCTTCGACTGTTAACTCTTGGGATGTTGCTAATATCAAAGTATCGCTATTGAATTTCAAAATTTTATTTGAATAAATAATTCATATTTTCCATATAAAAATGCTTTTTGGTGTTATTTGTCAAATTTATTAAAAAGAGGTGCTAGTTCAGTAAAAACAGAGCATAATGACAGAGCTTCATGAGTAAATGTATTAGTAATGTGTTTAGTAATGCTATAAGAAAAAAGTATATAGTTTGTTAATTTGATAAATAAAGTGACATTAATTTTTAAGGATTTTATGAACTACAAATTGAAAAATACAATTAAATAACGACATGATTTAACCAATATCTTGTATTTTCTAAAGAACTAAAGTTCTATAATTTTTGCAAGGTCTTGGGCACACTGATTTAGAAATACTGTGATATGGGGAAGTTTTTTTTTATAAGAAATCTCTGATTGCAACTAAAGGTAAATTTCACATTTTAAAGGGTATATTTTGCCAATTTTAAAAAGAGCAGGGTGCTGCAACTTTAAAAAAATTGCCTGGGGGGAACAGTAAGTAATTGCAGAATTAATAAAAACAGCAAATAAATATAATTTAGTTAGTGGCACAAATAACAAAACAAGCAAATGTGTTTTGCAGCCCATCTTGCATTTGTACAAAGGAATATTACTATTAATTACCAACATCTAAACTTACACACATGTATATATGTTAACCAAATATATGTGTATATATATTTTTTTTCGTGTATTTATTTATATGAAAATTAGTTACACATACAGAGTAAATATAAGAATAACCAATTATATCGAAAATCCTCAAAATATCAGAGCAACATTGTCACAACTCAGTGATGATTATTAACATACAGTGCTAAAATCAATCTTTAATTAATTTCTTTATTTGGTGCATATGAGTTTAAAAGTAAAGAAAAAGCTCTTTCTGAGCTTAACATTTTTATACCAATTAATTCTTTTTCTCTTTCCATGCTTTATAATACCGTGTTTAGTCGCGTAATAGTCTCACCCCCCCCCTCCCAGATTTGAAGCAGAAAAAAATCATCAAAATATTTTTTTCGTATAAATTGGATGGATAAAAAAATGTTGAAAGATTGGGTTCACAATATTTGGAAGAAAAGGTCTAGAACATTGCTCAAAAATCCAGCCATGTTGGTATCGATAATTTCCGGGGACATCTTGTTGATGATTTAAAGAAGGAACATTCAAAAGCAAAACAAATCTTGTGATAATTTCTGGAAGACTCACATCGATTTTGCAACCGTTCGTCATATCGGTTAACAAACCGTTTAAGGGCAATATAAAACGAGTATATGGATATAGAGAACAAAGAAAAAACTCCGAATGAAAAAGCAATGCATCAATCCCTGGAACAAATATGTAGTTGGATATTACAAAGCTTGACTTTAATAACAAGCTTTGTAATTTAATTAAAGCTTTAATTTCAAAAAGTTTTAAGAAGACGAGTATCTCCAACGCTTTGGACGGAAGCGAAGATGACATTTTATGGAATGACAGAGATTCTTCAGACACTGATTCACATTACAATAGTGATACTGATACCTTCATTGAAAGTTATTTATTATGAGAATTTTTTGTCAAAATTTTCACAAAGATTATTTGTAAATTTTACGTCTATAAAAATATTACCATAAAAAGAAAAATGGTCTTTAATAAATACATAATTTGGAAACATTTGATAAGTTACTAATTTTATTATAATGTGTTTACCAGTAATGTTTTAGCATTAGAGTGTATAATATTGTGTACTAGATTTCTCCGCATAATAGTCGCACTTAGACTTTCACAATGAAAAATTGGCAAAAAAATGCGAATATTACGCGAGTAAATACGGTAGTTGTTGAGCAGATATCATTCTTTCATTCTTCATTAGCTCTAATTTGCAGTAAATTTATTATTGCAAAAGTAGAATGAGAAAATAACATATTACCTAATTATTCTTTTACTCGCAAAAATTTATTATATTTGTTATGTTGTTTATAGAAAAGACTTAATAATTTGATTGGTTAAAGGTGAATTTCGTCAAAGGATCGCGAAAAAATTCAAAATTTGTCAAAAGATCGTGAAAAAAAGCGAATTTCATCCAAGAATAGCAAATTTTGTCAAATGATTGTAGAAAAAACGCGAATTTCGTTAAAGGACCGCAAAAAGGCAAAATTTTGTAATTAAATAACGCAAATTAGGTGATTTTTTTCAAATGATCGCAAATGATCTTCAAAAGGTCGTGGAAAAAAAAACGTGAATTTCATCTAAGACACGCAATTTCGTCAAGAGATTGAAGAAAAACATGAATTTCTTCAAAGGATCGCGAAAAAAAGCTAATTTTGTCAAAACATAGCGAAAAAAAGCAAATTTCGTCAAAGCATAGCAAAAAACGTTGAATTTTGTCAATAAATTGTGCAAATAAGGCGAATTTCGCCGAAGGATCGCGAAAAAAACGCAAATTTCGACAAAGTGTCCTGAAAAAAACATTCTGAAAATTTTCTGTGAACTTCAGAATTTTCTTTTACTCACAATCACTTCTGCCTCCATTGTCTAGGTTCATTGATTGGACTCGAATAGTGATTTCATTTTTCAATAAATGTCTTGCATCTTAACGCTGTCACAACATTGTCATTGTAATCACATATTCGCCACAAAGTTAATGACAAAATCGTCACAAATTACACAATTTTCACGAAATTGTCACAATGTGACTTCACAACATTGTCACTGTCGTCACAGAATCATCACAGTGTTAATGACAATTTCGTCACAAATGACACATATTTCACAAATTGGTCTCACCGTGACTTCACAAATTGGTCACAATGTGACGTCACAAATGGGCTCTAAAACGGCCATAACGACTTCCCATTCTAGCCACCATGACTTCACATCGACGTCACGTGACGTCACATCGACGGTCACAAAGTCACAGTGTGACTTCACAACGACGTCGCCGTAACGTCACCATGCCTTACGGGTACTATGTGGTTCTGGTGTTTAAAAAAGTTATTTATTAATAAAATAAGGCCTCTCTCTCTCTTTTTCTGTGTGTGTGTGTGGGCGTGCGATGTCTAGGGAAATCTACTAAACGTAAGAGGCTGAAAATTTGCATGAAGGTAGCCCAATGTCTGCCATTGTCCACCTGAGGCTCATATATTTAATATTTTGAAAATCTAGAAATCATAAACTGCATCAGAAAGTGGTTTATTGCTGATCTAGGCAACAGAAACCCTTCCCGTAAAAAGAAGAAAAGAAAGTAAGAATTCATAACTTTATTTCCGAAGTCTTCAAAAACACACCAGACGGTGCAGGATGATTCGTCCTTAGATGACACATCTGATGAAGATACACAAATAGTTTTAGACGATTCTTCAGACGACGATGAATCATTTAGGTTCAGGAACTAGAACGAGAACCTGTCGTTCGTGATTATGTTCTTGTGCGGTTGCCAAACAGTATATTCTGAATCATTTAGGTTTCAGAAACTAGAATGGGAACCTGTTGTTCGTGATTATGTTCTTGTGCGGTTATCAAATAGTGTTTTCTATGTAGGAACAATCTTAACCATTAAGATGGTAATTTTGAAGTGATTTATCATCGCATGAGTGTGAAAGCAGCAGGTTTCGTGCCTCATGTTCCAGATATGGCGTCTGTTAATGAATCAGACATTTCAATTCTATTGCCAGAACTACAATTTATGATAACAAAGCAACTATCAGGATATCACCGGTTTCCTATTTCCTACGGAAATTTGGATGTACGTTGAGCTACGTTAGGCATACTCTTAAGCCTTTATTTAAGAGGGATGACTATAGTTTAATTACCAGAATCCACTGTACGTGTTCAGTTAAGCTGAACATGTGGTTGAATTGTTAGTAATATTTGTACCTGTATCTATTGAAATTTTCTTTGCATTTTTACTATTGCTCTATCAAAACTACTCGACCCCAAAAACGTCAGATTAAACTCCAAGTGATAACCACGGTTTCAGGCAGTAGTTAAGACATTATTATACTGAAGAAAATTATTGATAGAGTGTAAAAAATTATGATTTATGAAAATATATACATTGTCGTGGTACACAGTGAGACAATTTCCGATACTCCGTTATTATGCTTCTGTTCTTTTATAAATAACTTTTTAAAGCCATTTATACATTAATAATTAGCGTATTTGTGTAGCTTAAAGATGTAGCAGAATTTTTCTCAAAAGAATAAAAATTGTCGCCATACGTTAAGAAATAATATTTTTCGTCTCACTGTGTACTACCCTCCCCTATATATATTTGATAATGTTCTGTATTCATCTTGAAACTATTATTTTGATTATATTGGTTGTTTGAGTACAGGGGAAAATTTTTTTTCAGCTTATAGCTTTTTTCCTACAGAAAACAACCGATTTGCTTATATCATTGAATTCTGTACTCTTGAAAACATAGGTGTAGCGTGACCAGAAATTTTGGGGGGGCACAAAGGCCGTGAGAAGTGCGCCCTTAACGAATTTTCAATTTTGCCCCCCCCCCCCCCCCCACACACACACACAAAAAAAAAAAATCTTTCTCTTTGTAATGGATGTAATAAAATTAATAAAGTGAAGAAACATAAATAAATTATATAATATTTATAATATGAATAAATATTTCGCGTTTATTTTGGAACTTTAAAATGTTTAATTTTAATTTAGAAATTCAGAACAACTAAATAACACAAGAGAAAATTGCACTTATTTGTTAGAGAGTTCATGATGTTTTGCAACAGGAAAAAAAATGATCAAGAAAGAAAAAAGAAATTCCCCGGAAAATGATCGGCGGACAAAATCTGAATAAATAAACAAATAAAACCGTGGTTCGCAGGATAAATTTTGCGCCCGGGGCGACTGCTCCTTTAGCCCCCTCTTTGCATGGCCCTGGGGGAAACACTACAGGTCTGCTCTGGCCACAGTTTCCAGGCCGGCGTGAAAATTAAAAGTTCCACCCGAGCCCGACCCGTTTATATTTTCACAGTTCATGGCCAGTCCCGGTTCGTAAATAAATGTGAAAACAAGCTCGGCCCATAAAAAAATCAATTAAATCAGGCCTGGTCCGGCCCGACTCAATTTCTCAAAAATTCCGATTTTTCTTAACATGCAATTGCAGGGCTGCCACTTGCTACTAAAATGCTATACCTAGCGACTATTTTCAGCATACGGCGACTATGGCGACTATTTTAGGCCGAAAACTGTTAAAGAGCGACTATTTCAAGAAAGCAGTAGGCGACTTTTTTCGGATTCAGCGACTATTTTTACTGAAAATATTCGGTCTTTTTCTTCAAAGCGCCTGTAAAGTCATCTTACCATTGACGAAAATAACTATTTATTTCTGAGATCTTTTTATACTATCATTGAAGGAGATTTTGCGATTTTTTCCGCAATCCTTTGCCAAATTTTGCAGATTTTTCTACTACAGATTGGCCAAATTGATTTTTTTCCTCTACCACTTATCCAAATTCGCGATGTATATTTTCTGCGAGCGAATGATGGTTGTTACTATTTCTTTCAGAGATCTTTTGACGAAATTACAGATTCTTTTCCAGATCGTTTGTCAAAATTCGGGATTTTCTTTTCATGACCAATTTATAAAATTCGTGATTTTTTGCGCTATCATTTGGTTAAATTCCCATTTTTTTAACCAAATTTGTGTGTTTTTTGCCCGCGACCATTTGACGAAATTTGCGATATTTTTCTTGTGATCGTTAAACGCAATTCGTAATTTTTTGTCCATTCTTTAGACGAAATTTTGAGATGATTTTTCCGCGACCAAATGGCGAAAATCGCCATTTGTTTCCGCGACCTTAGGTAAAATTCAAGATATTTTTACAGTTGTTTGAGGAGATTCGCGATTTTTCTCCGCGACGAATTGCAAAATTCGCGATTTTTTCCCCAATCGATTGACGAAAATAGTTATTTCTTTTCGCCATCTTTTTGCTACGATTGTTGAAGGAGATTTCGTAATTTTTCCAATGACCTATTGGAAATTTTCCGATTTTTAGGGGGCGATCGTTTCACGGTACTCACAATCTTTTTTTCGCGATCCTTTGCCAAATTTCGCGTTTTTGTTTCCGGCGATTGTTTCACGGAACTCACGATTTTTTTTCCGCGATCCTTTGCCAAAATTCGCGAATTTTTCTGCGACAGATTGGCGAAATTTTATTTCCGCCACCACTTGTCGAAATTCGCGATATATATTTTTTCCGTGATCGATTGATGGTATTAGCTGTTTGTTTCACAAGGAGAGGGCCAACCTTGTTAATCACAGATTTTGATTATTTTAATATATATTGTAGGGTAGACGCCCCTTAGTATCAAGTTCAACGGATTTTATCCAATGCCCCTTAGTTCTTGAAAAAACGGGGGGTCTAATATTAGTACACAACTTAAATACTTACTTCGCAACCGAAGTTACAGGTTTGTCGTAGCTCAGTTGGCACGGCGTTTGCCGGCTGATCCGAAGGCCCGGGATCGATACCTGAATGCGCTACATTTGTTTTTCGCATTTTTTGTTTTATAAATATAGTTGTAATTATAATTTAATAATTTCAATTAAAAATTTTAACATCATACATTTATTATAATGCTAACAAACTTAAATTTATCATTTCTTATTTGTAAACTATTATTTCTCATCCATTACAGAGGTTTAAAAAGAGATTGGATCTATTATTGAATGATAACAATTCCAAAATCGTGACAAATTCTGTTGTGGTGCCATCTAGTTATTATAAAAAAAAGGAGTAAAGCAAAAAAAAAAAATTCAAAAAAATATTCAAGTAAAATAAAAATAAAAGCCGAAAGCAGATAAAAGGAAAAGCAAAATAATTGAAAGCGCAAGCATACTTATTACAAATTTAAAAAGCTTTAATATGCAAAAAATTGGTTGTAATTTAATTCTGATGCTAATTTTTAATATAATTATGCTTGTTACTTTAAAAACAGAATAATAGTATTATTGCATTGACTTCCTTTGTTAAAGCAATGCGTAAATGATGTTTCTTTAAAATCACGAATTGACACAATTGCTCAATATCACTGCATCGATAAAGAATGTATGAAATACATTTTAAGAGTGATTTTTTTTTTAAAAAATAACAGTTTTATGATGTTTCATTACAACTATTTAGTTAAAAGTAAAAAATTAAACAGGTTAAAATTATAATTGATGCACAATATTAAAAATTTTAATTGACAATGAGATTATTAAGTTATACTTACAAGTAAATTTATAGAAAAAAAATGAGAAAAACAAATGTAGCGAATTCAGGTATCGAACCCGGGTCCACGAATCAGCCGGTAAACACCATACCAACTGAGCTACGACTAACCTATCATTGTTGTTGCAAAGTAAGTATTTAAGTTGTGTACTAATATTAGACCCCCCCCCCCCCGGTTTCTCAAGAACTAGGGAGCATTGGATAAAATCCGTTGAACCTGACACTAAGGGGCCTCTACCCTACAACATATATTAAAATAATCAAAATCTGTGATTAACAAGGTTGGCCCTCTCCTTGTCAGATATCATTTGACGAAATTCGCGATTCTTTTCCACGATAGTTTATCGAAATTCGTGATTTTCTTTTCAAAACCAACTTACGAAATTCGTGATTTTCTTTTCAAAACCAACTTACGAAATTCTTGATTTTTTCTGCAATCATTTGTTTGAATTCTCGATTATTTACGCGATTATTTGATCAAATTCGTGTCTTTTCAGGGATGATTCTGTTCTGAATTTTCCGAAAATTTAAGGCACCCGGTTCCGAAAATTTTAAAAATTCGGGAAAATAAAATATCGCGAATTTCGGCAAATGGTCGTCGAAAAAATCAATTTCGGCAATCGTTCACAGAAAAAAATCGCCAATTTCTTTAAAAGATCGCAGAAAAAATTAATTTTGCCAAAGAATCACGAATTTCTTCAAGGGATCGCGAAAAAACGCGAATTTCTTCGAGGGATCGCAAAAAACGCAAACTTCGTCTAGGGATCGCGTGAAAAACAAAAATTTCACAAAGGGATCGCAAATTTTATCAAAGAATCGCGGGAAATGCGAATTTCGTCAAAGGATTGCGAGAAATAAACGCATAATTGGCGCCGGGAGGCGATTTCCACCCCTTTCCCTCCCTCTGCTGTAACTTTTTAGAAAATTTGCTGTGAATTTCAGTTTTTTTAAAACCCAGAATTAGACAAGGGGTCTTTTTGCCGCGACCATTTGGCGAAATTTGCATTTTTTTCTCTTCATCGTTTGAAGAAATTCGTAATATTTTGTATATTCTCTTGACGAAATTTATGATGATTTGTCCGTGACCAAAGGACGAAAATCGCCCTTTGTTTCCACAACCTTTGATAAAATTAAAGATATTTTTCCACGGGCCTTTAAGGAGATTCGCGATTTTTTTCTCCGACGAATTACCAAAATTCGCATTTTTTTCCGCCAATTGTTTCGTGGAATTCACGATTTTCTTTACACGATCCTTTGCCAAATTTCGGGAATTTTTGTACGACCGGTTGACGAAAATGATATTCGGTATTTGTTTCAAAGATTTTTGACAAAATTCGCGATTCTTTTAAACGATCTTTTCTTTTGTCGACTGACTGAGGAAGTTCTTGATTTTTTGCGCGACTATTTGACCAAATTCGCGGGTGTAATTTTTTTTCTGTTCGCGACAGTTTGACAAAATTTTCGATTTTCTTTCCGTAATCTTTAGGCGAAATTTACAAGGTTTTTTTTCGCGACTGATGGAAAAGTTCTTTCTTTCTAAGGCCAATTGTTGATATAGGCGATTTTTTTTTCGTTACCGAATGGCAAAATTCGCGACTGTTTGATGAATTGATTTTGTGGATTTCTCGAAGAAAAAAAATCGTGGCTTTCACGAAATTAAAAAAAAATTCGCATACGAATCATATGCCTGTTCAAGAAATAAATTTGGAAGATTCCATCCAAACAAATATTTTTATTATGCGGGATTTTCCTTTTTTGTGTGGGATTTGCGATATCACTCTAAATTAAAATGTCTGAAATTCAGACACTTAAGTGTCTGAAATGGAGTGTTCAATTTTCAGACATTTTAAAATGTCTGAATTTTTTCAGACACTTTTTGCGTCTGAATTTCAGACACTTCAAACGTCTGAATCGCATCCATTTTTTTGTAAGCATCATACGTAGCCATGTTTGACCACGTTGAATCCTGGAAAAATATTTGGCTGTGGTCCTGCCCCTCCCCCCCCCCCCCCCCCCAATACAGCCTGATTTTTTTGGTGCTCTCAGTTTTGGTATACAATTTTCGTTACGTTGATAATTTAAATCTTTTACGACATTGTACTGATTATAATCAATATCTTGAACTTCAGGAGTAGAACAAGATTAAAAAACAAAAAATATTTATCTAAATATTAGATTTTTTAAAATTTATTTTGTTTTTAACCTTATTTTACTTTAAAAGTTCAAAATATTGATTATAATCAGTACAATTTCGAAACAGATTTAAAATATAAGCTTTACAAATATTGCACATCAAATTTGGGGCACTACAGTCGTAGGGGGACGGGGCACTTCCCAGTTTGCCCTTCCTTTAATCAAGAAGTACTTTTGCAAAAAACGCAACCCTGCATTATAGTTGTCTAAATTGAGATGTCCGGTATTCGGGAGTATCCGTTGTGGAGGTTAATGGACATTCTCGAATAGCGAACACCTCTATTTAACGAATACTTTTTTAATCAGCAGACATACATATTTGTATATTTTTACCTCAAAAAAGTAGACATCTCCAATTATCGGACAAATTCCGCGGTCCCGAAGTGTTCGCTATTAAGGGCTTTTAAGGTACATAGATAAATATATATATATTTTTTATAATCTTGTCCTACTCTAAAAGTTCAAAATATTTATTATACTCGGTTGAATGTGGAAAAAGATTTAAAATATCAGATATACGAAAATTGCAAAAATCCCCCCCCCCCCCCAAAAAAAATGAAAATATAAAAAAATATATTGCCACATAGGCAATTTTACATATACATCACTTGATAATCACAACAGCCATTTAACTATGAATAATGAAAATAAATAAATAAATATTCTACTTTAATAACATTGGGGAAAAAATGACTTTGGTATTTTGTTAAATATATTTGCGTTTTTAAACTTGTCCTACTCTAAAAGTTCAAAACTTTCATTATAATCAGTGCAAGATTTAAGATATCAGCTTTACAAAAATTCATGCAAAATCCCCCCCCCCCCCCCAAAAAAAAAATGAAAATACTTATTTAAAAATTATGTTTTTAAAAAATTTATATTTCCACATGGGCAAGTTTTTATGTAGATCAGAGGGTACTCACAAAAGCTATTTAACTATCAATAAAAACAAATAAGTACATATTCTATATTAAAAACATGAGGAAAAAATAACTTATGATTTCCAAACTTCTTTCGTCTTAAATATATACAGTAACATCTGTCATTTTTGTATTTTTCGTATAAGTGCATATAAATAAAGTTACCACAATTTTAAATACGAAATCTAGTTAGAGGTTTTTACTTTTTCCCATTATAAATTTCAAATTACTTTTTTATTAAAAATAATAAAAAAATCAGTATTAGAGTTGATTGCAAATCAAATACATATGTATATTTTTACAGGCAGCTTCATATAATAGACCAGTCTCATTTACTTTATTTATCTTTTTTTAATCTGCGGTTTTATGCCAGGAAGTAAGAAAGCATTAGGTCATCTTTCAAAGTTTTTTTTTTCTTTACTTCCTTGTGGCCGTCATTTACTGCGAGATAAAAATTATCCATTGAAACTAAGAACTGACATTGAATATATAATTCGTAATAAAGAAGAACGTCATAAGTTTAAAAATATATACTTCTAGAATTAGTTTGGTTTTTGGCGAACAGATTCAAAACTAATTAAATTTCATGCAGGATTTTGTTTAGTACAATAAATAAAATCATAAAATACACTAATTTTACTACTATAAAGAAACTTACTTGAGTTGCTGCAAGAGGTAAGAAATATTCCTCGATTTGAAATTTTAAAAACTACCACAACCACAGTGAGGGAGAAAGACTTTCATCAGTTTAAAAGGTAATCCCATAATACATCCGACTAGCCATATTTAAAAAATGAGATGTTTCATCCTAAAAACAGGACCCGCCAGACAAAAGTTTCTTTTTTTTTTTTTGCCAGCTTCGACAGGACGAAGATGAATAACACAATATTATTGATATAAATTGATACGAGTTAACACTAAGCCCATTGCACACGCTTTGTAGAATTTCCGGGTGTAATCTTCAACCGTCGTCTACTTCTGTTCTGTGTCTATCCCGCCCTTGTATCGACGACAGCTTCTAAGAGACATTTGATGTCGAGCACACACGTCAGATGTATGTATTCAATAAATAAATACTCCAAGTTAATACGAATTAAAATCACAGTACTTCACATTTCGCAAAAAACGAATTAAAATACACGCGTACATAAAAACAAACTTTGTTTGAATTACAACGTATACCACTTCGAACGAAGACATCTAAAACGCATGCGCAACTGGGAGTGCTAGTGCCCCCTGGTGGTTATTGCGTCGGAAGAATCAAAACATCTTAAATTAAGACACGTTTAAAGCAATGAAGTGTCTTAAAATAAGACGTTTTGCGGATATTTTAGACATTATTCTCAGTTCGTTTACACCATGGTCATAGTAAGACGCTTATGTATCTTAAATTAAGACATCTATAGTGTCTTAATTTTCAGATTAAGACACTCAAGTGTCTAAAATTCTTTTTCAGTCACATATGTGTCTAAATTTAAGACGCTTCTATTTGCAGTGATCCCACACATTATTTCTAACCTTGCCCCTCAAATAAAATTTTTCTTCCTTCTCTCCAAGAAACTCTTGAAATGATGGAAATGGATGCCTGATGGAAAGTAGTTCCGGGGATGATCTGCAAGAAGTTTTTACTGCTATGTTTCCAGGTGCTGTACATAATTTTTATTGTGGAAGAACCAAGTTACTTCGTAACTGAAACATTAGGGCCTTATTTTCTGGATAACTTGCTTTCTCATTTGAAGAAATCACTCTATTCTTTATTCAAAGATTTGAGCAGAAGCATAAACTGTGAAATAAAATGTGGACATTCATAAAGTCCTTTCATTGTTATGGATAGAATTTTTCTTCCTTTTTTTAAAGTGGGTATGCGAGTATTTTGGCTACTATTATCGAACAAATGCTACTTTTTTTTTCGTTGGAGGCTACTAAAGCTACTATTTTCAGTGTCATTCGGCAGTGGCAGCCCTACTATTGAGATGCTTTTATGAAGTAGAATAAAAGTTTTTTTTTTTTCTAAAAAACTCCGATTTTTTTTAATAAAATAACATCGAAGTTGGACTTTTGATTTCCAAATTCAAAGGCTGACAATTACAAGACGGATCCATTTAGTAATCCGCTTTAAATCAAGCTGTTTCGAATTAGGAAAAACGTTAAGAAAAGGGAGAACGCTACTCGATTCTTAAGCACCTGAATGCTAACATCTGTAATTTTCAGGCAAATAGGAATAGAAATGAGTTTATGAATGTGTCAAAAATAATCACATTTTTGAGTGGATTTTTTTTTTTTTTTCTGGAAACGTTATTACTTTAATAAAACAAACAATTCTGTATGTTCTTACCTTCTATTTCATTTTCGTCCTTTTGAAGCCAGACTTGTATGAATTTAGAATCATGGTGTGCTTCATGACATCGCTTGTTATTGAGTTTTCTATAAAAATTTCCTGTTTTTTTATCGCGTTTGTTTTTTGCGTGGCTCATTCATTCCTGATCAGTTTAAAAAATAGTAATAACAACTTTTAACTACGAATACATTCCCACAAATGACCAGATCATACCAAGCCAAGTGTGTGGAGAGGGGTTAGGTAAAGATGCTCCTATAGACCCCTTGCATTGACGTCACGTTGCTATTAGCAACGACTGATACTATAGATTCTGGAGCACACACGTGGAGCACAGAACTCCCCGTTTGCCGTTAAAAGCACGTGTTATCTTTCTCTTTAATTTAGAGCTTCCTTATTTTAATTATTATAGTGCAAATAAGTCTAAAAAATCAAATGGAGAGCACCAAATTCGCCTTATATTTGGGCGCCATATGAAGCGATTTCAGACATGTGACGTCATGTGCAACCCGTCTATTATCTCACTTTGCACAAGAGGGAAACACAAGTTCAGAGGTCAAAGAAGTTCTTTGTGTGACCACCTTGTGTTACTCACAGACTTGGGGTGACTACTACTTGGGTGACTGGACACCAGCTTTGCAGTTGGGGAAAATTTTCCTTCTACCGATCAAATTACAACTACTGACCAAATATCAATGATTGACCAGCACCGTATTAATGGTTGAGAACTAAAGCGTTTTTGTTTTGGGGGAAGAGAGAGTGGGTGAAATGCTACATACTAAAAAGTTTTAAATTTGATTGCATCTTAAAAAAAAAAAAAAAGCAATTGAAAATCACTGCCATTTATCGTTTTTGTAAAAGTCTCAATAGATCACAATCCTAAAATATGTGAATATAAATTTCATATTAATTTATCTGAAAATCCCATGTATAATACACAATCACATATCCTTTTAAAACAGTGACAAATGAAGGTTTTTAATAATTTGCACAATAAGTACAACCTTAATATCAATCGTACGTTCAGGGCTGAAACTAGCCTTTTTTTGCGCCAGGGGAAAACATGGATTTTGGCGACCACCCCCTCCCTTCATCTCCTCACGCATAATAAATATTATTGACCTCAAGTACCCTATGCAAAATAAATAAATAAAATTCATAAAAAATAAAAATCATTAAATAATTAAAATTAGAGCAAGGAATATGTAAACGACGCTCCCATAGGATTAACATTAGCTTGAGCGTTAAGAGCCTACACAAGTCACGCGAAGAAACTGGAACGCTAATGCTAAACGTATGGGAGCGATCTTTTTAAATATATTATTCATATTAATAGTCTTAAATGATTTTTTTTTCTTAGCTTAGAAAAGTTGAGGTTGAATTCTAACCGGGTTAGTGTTTACTTTTTAGATTTTGGTTTCAAATTATTTTTATAAAGTTACCTTCACTTCCAGTACCGGTTTCAAAACCTAAAAGTATGGCAATGCTAAAGATCAATCTAAACTATCCTAAGAAAAAAAAAATTAAAATATTAAAATCAAAACGAGAAATTTCAAAAGAACGCTCCCTTAGTTTAACATTAGCTTGCGAGTTTCTTTGCATTTCATATATATATATATATATATATACATATATACACATTTTTGTATGAATCGACAAACGATTCATTTGGCGCCCCCTTCGCTTTTGTTCTGGCGCCTGGGGCACATGCCCCTCTGCACATCCCTCCCTCCTAGTTTCGGCCCGGGCTATATTCACTGTTAAAAATTTGCAGCATTCTAGCAGGTCATTTGACCGTTTTTTTTTTTTTTTTTTAAACGGTTACACAACCGTAATTTTAGCACTATTCTGACCATATTATTGGCCATTTTATGGTCAGAATATAGTTAAATTATGGTTATGAAACCGTTTTTTCAAAAAACGGTCGAATGACCTGCCAGAATGCTGCAAAATTTTTAACAGTGTTCTTTAAAAAACATTAAAAAGGGGATTACTGGCATATATTTCAACCCTTAGATTTTACTCGTTGACAGTTGCTCGACCTCGCGCCCTTTGAGACCGGATCTGCATGCAAAAAAATGTAATTTTAGTAAAAGGCATGGGCGACATTTTTCAGTTGTCAGCTACCTAGAAATGGCAAAAGGACGAGAAATGTAATTTGGGAAGGTAAAAGCAAGGGCGGTTGATGGCGCCCTGGGTGAGGGTTTTTTTTTTTTTTTAATTTACGGGCAGTCGCCCAAGCTCGCCTCCTCTCTCTAAGACTGGATTTGATTGGTAGCAAAAAACAATTGCCCCAAAAGTAATGCAAAAAAAAAAAAAATGCACCAAAAGTAATGCAAAAAATAATTGCACCAAAAGGAACAGAGCTACATTTTACAATTTCCGCCTAGGGTGGCAAAACGCCTAGAAATGGCAAAAAGAAGTGAAAAAATCATTTTGGGGGATAAAGGCAGGGGCGAATTTATTAGCCATAATGGCGCCCTGTGAGAGATTTTTTTACTGTACCACTGCAAATGCTATACTCTTTTTTTTTTCTTTTAAAAGGCTTTACTAAAATATTTTACTTTGTGCACTCCTTCCAGGGCCGGAACTAGCTATATTTTCACCCGGGGAAAATGCCGATTTTGGCGCCCCCCCCCCCCCCTTCCTCTGCAAAGTAAATTTACAAAGATAAATTTACGAAAGTTTCTAGTAGCGGACTTATTTTTAAATTTAAAATGTGTAACAATAAAATACATAATATTGAAATATATAAGCAGCTTTATCAAATATTTATTCATTAAAACCTGGGGAAAAATCGAAAGGAATCGGAAATAATTCCGCTTTATACAGGTTTCCTTCTTAGGAGGTATAACTGTTGGTATTCTTTCTGTTGGAACCATTTAGTTTTTCATTTAAGACACGACTCCATTATATGGATTTCATTTTTCGAGATTTTACTGTTGTTGTAGCATTACAAATTATTACAATTGGGGCACTTTAATGCCATAGTGATATGAGTCACATTGTTTTAGGAACTAAAAAACCAGGATTTACTGTAGGTATAAAAATGAATTCCAGTTTTGTAAAATATCTTCCTGTACTATCTACATAAGTTTTCCGGAATTATCACTTACTCTTCTTATTTATAGACTGACATGTCTAGATACTTTCCTGAACTTAATGCTAATTTTCAAATTTATGTCTGACTCAAAACAACAATAACAAAATTAGTAAGTTTTTACTTCTTATTTTGTGAATTTTCGACCGCTTGGTTTTTATTGTAACAGTCGGTCACCTGACCTCGCCTCCTCTAAGGACAGATATGGTGATATGCATGTAAAAAAGTAATTATAAGAAAAAGAATGTGGTTATTCATTTTCTGTCTTGTACGCGAATCTTTTTATCTATTTGACATTTTTAATGCGCTGTACTAAGCTTTTCTTTTTGACTTTTCGGGTAGAAAATATTTTTTACACAAATTTCACACGCACATATATATATTGTATAAAACGGCAAACCAAATTTTCATCTGACGTTAATTGCGCGAGGCGTCCAGAACACATGCCCCCTCTGCCCCCCCTCCCCCATAATTTCAAACCCTGACTCCTTCTCCCGTTTATTTTTATTGTACCGGACAATCATTTGACGTCGCGACCATAGCAAGACGGGAAAAAAGAAAGCTCCAAAAAGAATAGAACTGCCTTCATGGTATCTTTTCAACAGAAAAGTAGTCACATTCAAACAAAATCTTCATTTGGCGCCCTTTTTGCCTTTCGTTCTGACGTCCGGGGCACATGACTCTGCACCCCCCCCCCCCCAGGAAATCGGTTATCGGCGAGGGACAGTTTTACACAAAAGAGAGGAGTAGAGACTGACCTATTGGCCTTGGAAAATGTTAGTGATTCTCCTACTTACAGTCTTTATTATAGATGAATCTTTTTATATAATTGTAAATTTTAATGCATTTTGTTCAGTTTTCCTTTTGGATTTTCCGGCTGCGAGACATTTTTATGCAAATTCGATATATATACATATACATTTTTGTATGTAAAGACAAAAAAATTCTTCATTTGGCGCCCCCTACGCTTTCTGTTCTGTCGCCTGGGGTACAGAAGGTTGGGGGGGAGGGGGCACGTGCCCCCCTTCCGTGCCCCCCCAACGCTACGCCTATGCTTGAAAACGTAATTCAATATATAAGTTTTTCAATTTTTTCGGAATCTATATTCATCTTTTTTTCTTCCTTGTTAATTCTTGTAATTGGGTATACGGTACATTATTTTACACATGCAGTTCTATATTGTTGGTTTATGGCGTGTAGTCAATCATTCACAATAATGCAGTTTTTGATGATGGTCGGTGATGTTTAATTAATGGTTACATATATATATATATATATATATATATATATATATATATATATATATATATATATATATATATATATACATACATACATACATACATACACCATACATACATACATACATCATACATACATATATACATACATACTTCATACACATACATAATATATATTTTAAAGGCTTCTACTAAATAACTTAATATTTAAAGAAATCAATTTTAAAAAAATTAAACAATTTTAGCACTATTGGGCAAGAGATAAAAAAAACATTGAAAATCTTCTTCTAATTTTTACAACTGTATGAATAATCTAAAAGAATTTTGAGTACTTCTGTAAAACAACTTTAAAAAATTAATTTAAATAATAGTTTTACATTTTTTTTCAAAATGAAACACATAAAAGTAGAGTTTAATATTTTACTATTATCTCATGACTTACAGATCACGTTGTTGAACGGAAATTGAAAAATTAATACGTTTCCGATATTTCGACACTTTCAGCACCATAAGTGTAGTTGCAAAAAATCTATCAATTTATGAGCGTGGGAATAAATATGCAAACTTTGGAGCATAAATCGTAAGATTTGGGAATATTGCAAATTATATTCGGAAATTTCTGTTTCGGATCCTTTTTTAAGTATCATCTACAACGAAGTTTGTAGATGATACTTATTTGTTGCTTATGATATAGTTGTTGTTGATGATATTATTTGTTGTTTGTTATTAAGTACTGAACATCTGACGATTCCAAATATTTTACTACGCTCCTTGTTCATTAAATTTTGACTTTTAAAAGTTCTTAAGAGAAAGTTTCCCTGTTAAAATTACGCATGGTAATCTGTTTGAATGTGTCTCATAATTGAGAAATTGAAAAAACACTTTATATATATTAATTTTCAAATTATCACGGAAAAAAATGAAAATAGCCATTCGACTGGAAATTTGTCTTCTTTCAATTATTGCTAATAAGAGAATCTTCTTAAGGGATCGCCTTCCTACAAAAAATGTACCAAACTGAGAAATTTTCACTACGAACACCCAATTTTGGCAGCGTATTTGGTTTCTTCGGTAAATTTCACCTTAAGGTGCTGGAAGTCTTTTAGTTAGTTTAGGAATTATGAAGGTTTAAAATTTAAATTCTGTATTCGTAGTTGCAAGAGATTGCAGTGTTGGTAGTGCTTTAAACATAACTCAAACTATTTGGCGGTTTCAGCTGTAATTTAGGATTCGCATATTTGAAGTTTCTAGAAATCAATTTCTGTCTAAAAAAATCATAGGTTACAGTTAATTTTTTTTTTTTTTTGTAAATGTATTTCGAAAATACGTTTTTTTAAATTAATTTTCGAAAACAATATCAATTGTGACCTAGGGATTCTTTAACAGAAATCAAATTCTAAAAGTCTCAGATATGCAAATCCAAAATTACTGCTCATTTTCGCAAAGTAATTTTTGAGTTATGTTTAAAAAACCACCCTTATTACAACCTGTTTGGCAACGATTACAAATGAATTTAGAATTAGAACTTCCAAAATTTATTGGAGTTCCAAACTTTTTCATAATTCCTAAACTACTTGATCGAATGATTTCCCGTTTGGTTTTTACCCAGTTTTTCGGAAAATGGTTAAAATTTACCAAAACACAAAAAACTAAAATTTCAGTATAAAATCGATCTTCTAAGCTTATTTTTTTTAACATAAATTGAAGGTTGACATAATTTCCAGATGAATGGCTATTTCCGTCTTTTTTTATGACAATTTGAAGATTAAAATGCATGGGGTGTTCATTTTTTTTGTCCGACTGTACGTAAAATTTACATAGGTTAGGTGTCTAGGACCAAAACAATTAATTATTTTTTTTTTTTTTTACATTTTACAATATTATTATTTTTTAACCTTAGTTACGTATAATTAAAATTTTTTAGTTAAGAAAGCTGCAAGACTAAAATCTATATGTATATAAAAGAAAGTCTGGATTTAGTATTAATCGATACGCAGTTCAAACTACTGAACCTAAAATCTTGAAATTTGGGGTAAAAATACTTCCTAGAGTGCCGCTAAGAAAGGATTTTCTAAATTACAGCCCTAAGGGAGGCAAAAAATAGAACGAACTTTTAAAAAATTCCTTAAAAATCTGATTTTATAGTTATTTTTCACTTGATAACATATTTTAATGTATTGTATGTTGAATCGAATGGTACTAACCAAATTTTTTTATGTCTAATAGTTAATGAGATATTTAATATTTTTCTAATTTGGCGCTAACTTTGGTACCAAAACCTCAAATTTTCAAAGGATAATTTCTAAAAACTCATTCTCTTCATTCTGTTACTACAGCAAGGGAAGAAATTCAAATTGAATAATATTTTAATCAATTCTTTTGGTTAAATAATTAAAACAACTATGTCAGTTAGGAAAAAATTACAAACGCCTCAAAAACTAAAACTAACTAAATAAAAAAAAAACTTGTACTTTTTCGTTCTAGCAACACCATGCCAAAATGTATGGTATCGCGCCATTTATTTCAACCCTAACCATGCAAACGATTTTTATTGCAAACCTTGCCAAACATTAACATTTGCTATTTATTGAACGTGAATATTTTGTATGAATATTATTCCATCGTAATCTCGTAAAACTTTTTAATTTGTTATTTTTTAATCTATCTATATATATATAAGCCGTTTTCTGTATGTATGTCCCTTATACAAATCTTCAATTTTTGACCGATTTTACAAAACTTGATGTACATGTATTAGAACGTGGAAAAGATCGCTATCTACTTTAAAAAATCATCAGACCACTATTTACCCCTTTTTTCAACCACCTTCCATAATTTAACATTACAGGAATATCTTTTTTAAATTTTCAAATTCAATCGTTTCTTTCCTGTTGCCACACCCTAGAAAATGATAACGCGTGTATTTTGTTTTTATTTGCCAATAAAAATTCAGATTTCCTTGCTATATTTTTGAAATGGACGTCATTCTAATCAGAAAACGAACATTTTCCCTATATGTATGTAAAAATTTTAACTAAACGTGTGTTAAAATTACGTAGTATCTTCATTTGACTGTTTTTAAAGTTAAAAAATCTATTTTAATACAGACGTTTGAATTTCAAGAAAACAATTCAGGGAAAAGATAATAATAAAAAAATCGTTTGTTAGATATGACGTCAATTTCATCAATATGATTTCAAACTGGTTCTAAAAACTGACTGCTATAGTTTATTTCCCATTTCTTTGTAATGCTGTACCTTTAATTATATCATTTAGATAAATGTTTTAATACTTGAAATGCAGTGATAACAATCTACAATTAATTTCGAATACGATTATATAAAATACGATTTTTCTACGATTTATATTAAATAGAAATTATAACATAGCTACTATTTTTGAGAATAAGCTTTTTTCTTTTTAAACAAAATTTCATGACTGACATTACGATTGAACGCTTTTGGAAATTGATGTCATTTTCATTTTAACGGCTGTGGATTTTGATTTTATGAATGGAAATATGAGTTTTCATTTAAAAATTATCGGCAATGAATCTTTGTATACATGTGTTAAAGATACCTGATATACTGCCCATTAATAGTACATAAATAAAAATCGTTTTTAATTTGAAACACGAATATATTTTTAATCTTTAGTATATTCGTTAGATTTCTCAACAACTACAGGGAAAAGTATTTTTGGTATTTTCGTTTTAGCGATCAGTTTCGCTTTAGCGATCACTTATTTATCTGTGCAGCACATCTCGCCCGCTGCGGTGATCGGTTCTCCGAACAAATATTGAATTAAAGGAAATATATCGATGAATTTTATCTTCCATTTTAAAGCAATAGGTATCGTTATCCCAAATGTCCTTCTGTATGGCTGAAAACGATACGATCATCATTGCGCTATTATATTTTCTAATGTGTAAGGCAAAATTTCGGCTGTTAAGGACCAAATTTTTTAGTTGATCATTTACAGTAGAATTTGGTCTAAGAATGATAAACGGATATGCAATGTACTAAAACTATTCCTCAAAAATTATCTAACTTTTTTAAAAGGCTAATAATTAAGAATTGGTTTCGCCTGATTATAGAACATTTCAGCTAATTCTATAACAAAGCATGTACAACAAAATGTTATATATTAAAACTATTCCGGAAATTTGGGTGCAAAATAATAGCGCAAATTTCATCAAAATCTGTCCAGTAGAAATTTTTAAAAAGGCTAAACTTTTATAATCGGGCTCACCTGACTATTGAACTATCTTCCACAATTTTATAACAAAGCGACGTAAAACTCTATGCAATATTTAAAAAATATCCGTGTAAAATTATCTAACAAACAATGCAAATTCCAAAAAAATCCATTCACAAATTTTAAAAAGACTGATATTTCCTAATCGGGTTCCACATTATTATGGAATTTTCCCCTATAATTCTATCACTAATCAGCGTATAACAATGTTACGCACCAAAACCTTAACTGAAAACTTATAGTGCAAGTTGAATTAAAATTATTTCAGAAGAACCCAAGTTATAAGCAGCCGGAATGAGATTCCCACATGAAAACAAACAATTACTGAAATTTGCCAATTTAGTTATGTAAAAGTACACGAAATCAAACAAATACCGAATTATTTGCAATGTTTTTAAGCAATTAAGTTAATCTTTTGTAACTGGGTTGCAGGCATATTTAAAAAAATTCAAGCTTGAAAGTTACATTAAAAAACATAAAAAATCTGTAAATTGAGATAAACTTTTCAAACAAGTTACTGAAAGTGTTTTTTGTTTTCTGTTAGACGTTGAAATAATCGGATGTATGACTTTTAGAGATCAAATTGCAGTAAAAGCGTAATTTATAGTACGGTTAGGTTGTTGCCACCAACATTATGATGCTAGGCGTTACTCATAGATATGTCTTTACTTCTATAATACTGCATTAATAACAAACGGATATATATTTCTTAATTGGGTTGCAGGTATATATAAAAATATCCGCGTGATTGAAAATTAATTTAAAATGCATAAACAATTTGTAAATTGAGATAGGCTTTTCAAACAAATAATACTGAAAGTACTTTTTGGATTCTATTAGCCTTTGGAACAATCAAATGTGCGATGTTTAAAGGTCAAATTGCAGTAAAAGTTAAATTTATCGTGGGGTTAGGTTGTTGCCACCAACAATATGATGCTAGAGTTACTCATAGCAATGTATTTTCTTTATAATATTGCATTAGGAGCAAACAGGTATATCTTTCGTAATAAGGCTGCATGCAAATGAAAAAATATCCATGATTGAAAATTACTTCAAAATCCATTCAAATCAGAAAATTGAGATACAGTTTTCAAATAAATTTCATTTGAAAGAACTTTTTTCTATTCGACAGTGTGAAAAACGAAATTGTAAGCATGATGTTCATAAGTTAAGAAAAAATTCAGTAAAGGCACAATTTATGGGTTAAGTCGTTGCCATCATCAGTATAAAGGCACAATTAGCATTGTTTTTGTAGTTTTTTTGTATACTCTGAAAATAACTCAATGAAAGAGTCGAAACATGTAAATTTTTAATATTTTTAATTTGTTTTTTATTGAAATGCGTCTTTTAAGAAAATAATTGTATTTTAATATTTGTTTGGAATATATATTATTATGGTATAGTTAATAGTAGACGTAATTAAGACTATTTTACTTATATTTATATTTCTGATTGATCTTTTTAACGATTCGTGGACGGGAATGCACCAATCTCAGTTATTGTCATTGCCGTAATATTTCATTTTAATATATTTTACCCAGGGAGACCCTTATTATTGACACGAGTGAAGCCGGATAGTTCTGCTAGTACTTATATATATTGTATTGTATCGCATGGATTGTAAAATATGATACTTTTTATCATTTTATTTCTGTAGCCCACTAAAAAAAAAACTTTCAATATTTCATTTAAATTTAATGAATACGCATGTGCTCAATGAGACACTGAGCAGTTTTATAAAATAACATTGAAATAAATTTAAAGTGTTAAATAATCGATATATTTTTTAATTTTATCCCATTAAATTATTATGAGATATAAAATAAATCGCACAAATAGTTAACATTATTTCAACGATTTGAAATATAATTACTGTTGTTTAATAGAATTTTTTTATATCATTTCCATAAAATAACACTCAAATAACACTTAATACTCAAATATTTTAAAAGTAACCCGATCTTTTTATAATTCTTGCAATGACGGAAATAACTGACGCATGTAAATGACGCTTGTAATGGATATTATAGCTATATTATTATTTTTAGCTAAATTTAGATCTTTAAACCTTTTCGTTTAATTTGAGTAATTTCCATGGACTCTGTAAGATATTTTAGCACTTCTATAGAGTAACGAGAACAGTTTTCTAATTTATGTTTTTTTTTTCATATTTTAAAAATTGTTTTAGCAATGCAAGCACTGAAATTCTTTTAATTTATACGGCTGCACATGTATAAAAAATATTTTAAGTACTTTTATAAAATAATTTTTAAACGTGAATTTATGAAAGATTACCATTATTTTTTACAAATGTGGGACTGCGAGATATACAACATTCATTTAAAGTGTTAATTTATATTTTATAATTTCATGTTAGGATGTATTGTATATAGAGAATTTCAATAAAATAACAATAAAAAACAAATTATATAAAAAAATATATGTATAAAAATTGTTTCGATTGGTTTTATTTGACAAATCATTCGTCTAATGTTAATATTTTTGCATGTGCTTCAATAGTATTATGGAAACTTTTGTAAACTAACTTTCTATGTACATTTAAGTATTCGAAACTTTTTATAATTTTAATACTATGATGCGCACAAGTGACATGCAAATGTTTTGCGTAATTTCAATGCTTTTACTTATGATAAAAAATATTACGAACACTTTTATAAAATAACATCGAAAATAAAATACATATTTAAAATATTCTAAATATTTTAGTATTTCAATGCTAAGACACACAGGAAAACTCTTCAAAGTTTTATTCAATTTTAATAACGTTCCCTGGCCATATGTAACACATGCAGATCCCGAAATGAGAATATATGTCCTTGTACGCTTATAAGCTCCATGTAGTTTACCGAAAATATCTAATTTAAATGGTGAGCAATATCCATGAACTTGAAATGACATTACACCATTCTTACTCGCCGTTTGAACTTGAGGGTCTGATTTCATCTTTTTTTTCTTTTGGATTGCGAAAGTGTTAATAGTTTTCGTTTTGCTGTGAGAGTAATTTTAAGCAATTTTATAAAATAACAATGATAAATTATTATTTTTCACATTCCAAGTTATTTACACGTGTAATGTGGTCAGAGTTTTGTAGAACTCACGCACATCTTCAGTTTAATTCATGATTTTGTATCCGGTGTCATCAGATATTTACATAAGTTTTCTATAGAATAATATTTAATTTCAGTTTTATAAAATGATATGGTTTTTTAAAATGAGAGAATTTAAATAAATCATGAAATTATTTAAAATTTACTCAATTTTTAGAATAATATTGATTTAATTTCATTTTTATAAAATGATATGTTTTTTTAAAATGAGAGAATTTAAATAAATCATGAAATTATTTAAAATGTACTCAATTTGTATGTCTTTTAAATGTATTCAGTTTTGAACATTTTCAAAAAATGAAGTAAAATTTTAAAACGTGACACTATTTACAAATTTTAACACAATAAGTCAGACAAGTAACTTAAATACGTTAGCTATTTTTAATGATTATAGATGTGTTAAAAACAGCTGAGCAATTCAAATAACATATTTCCCCATAAACGCCTTTATTTTCCTAATCAGTTTTCGACAATAGCACTTTTAAGAAATATGCATATATTTTGTTTATTTTAATAAATATCCATGTAAATGAAACACCTTTAAGCATATCTAATAGCTTTAAAACGTGCTTTGCTTTTAATTAATGAAACTGAAACATACTCAAGCGACGTTTGAACATTTCAAGTGTTTTTCTAATAATTTTTTTAATGACAAATAAGTTAAAAACTATTTTGAACGTTTAAGACATTTTAAACATTATAAAAAAACCCTTAAAATAAAACGTATAATGCAATTAATACTTAAAAAAAATAAAACCTACCATGTTCTTACAATTTTAGTATACTACAAAAAAACCCAGTAAACCTATAAAACTTTTCATAAATTTTAATGAATAAAGATTTATTAAACACAATTCACACAATAAAAAAAAACTTATTTCTAAAGGTTTGTACTGAAATGTATATAAAATAGGTTTAATAGTTTGTTTAATTTTACAAGTAAAGTATGCACTGCCAGAGACGCTGCGAGAACTGTAATTTTTTAAAGTCAATTTTTGCACTATAATGCACTCCAGGAACTTTTAAATATTAAGATTAATAAACATGCGTCCACCGAGAGCTATCAACCTTCAAAAGTTTTTTTTTGTTTGTTTATTTTAAACATTTGTAACATCTGTCAGAAATTCCAAAAATATTTAAGGATTTTGTTTAATTTAATTTTGTGGCATATACGTGGGCACAAGAGGATATTTGAGCAAAGTGAATTTTTTAACTTTAAAATTTGCCTTTTTCACAATTTTAGCTTTACAGACATGAAAAAAAAAACATGAAATGATTCAACTGAATTTGATAAATTTGCTTGCGCTATAGGTGATATTACTTTTTAAAATGCACAAGTGACTTTTGGCCCACTAATAACATAACTGAATGTAGTATAGTATAACCGATTCTACATATACTGAATGCGAATTTTCGGCATTATTTAAAATAATTACAAAAAACGCAGTTTTAACCCTCGCAGTATTAAAATCGAAATATTACTTAAATGCCTACGATTTGAAAAGTGGTGACCCCATAGGTAATTTAGGCCCTCATTTTGACCCCAATAGGTAGTCATAATGATTATAAGACTCAACGATTCATTTCGTTGAATAGCGAAATTTACACTCAACTGAAGACAAGAACAAGAAATAACGAAATGAGGGAGGCGCCTGCATTCGGTTGCATTGGTAACTCTGTACCCACAGCACCATGCAGTGAACTACATTTGGCAGGATGCCAAAAACTCTTTCGTTCTCTTGAATCGTGATAAATAATAAAAAAGCTTTCCTTTATTCCCCGATTGCCTAAGATGGGGTCAATGTGACCCCATTTGTAATTTCTACAAATACATAAAAAAATTTAATTGTGCGAAACTTATTAAGTAGACAAATTATGAAAGAGACTGTTAGAGGAAAATTCCTAGAAAAAAATTTTAGCATATATATTCTAAATTTAAAGAAAACACTGCAAAATGTCCAGATGGGGTCAAATTGACCCAATCTTAGTACTGCGAGGGTTAAAATGTGAGACTCTTAATCACTTTAAGCACTTCAGAAAATTTAAACCTGCTTTTATTTTTTTTTAATAATTTTAATACTATGTTAATACTATTAATATAAATGACCCTCAAAACGCGTACAAATATTTCGTTTATTTTAAAAGACTGAAATGAGACATTTTGAGCACTCTAAATACATTTAAAAGGTTGATGTCTTCGTCTTTGAGGAACATACTGAAGAAAGGTTTAAGTATTCCGTGTAATATAATTGAGTATAGATATTCTCAATGTTGCATCTCGAACGTTTCAGAGAACATCAAAAAAGAAATTTAACAAGTTGAAGTCACAATAACTCCGATAGATATAGCACTTAAATGTCCCGTTGGATGCAGTGTAATATCAAAGGTTTGAACCACCGGTGATGCACCGATGCTTGATGAAAGAAATAAAAAGCCATTCATGCAACATTGAGAACTTCAAAAAACTTAAAACAACTGAAGTAAAAAAAAAATAAACCTGCTTTTCTTTCTTTAATATATTTTTTTAAATTTTAACACTCTATGACCCTCAAAATCTAAACATACAAATGTTTCATTTATTTTTAAAGAATAAAATGAGATATTTAGAGTACTCTAAATATATTTAAAAGGTTGAAATCTTCATTTTCGGGTAAAAATGCAGCTCTTAAACATACTCAAAACAGATTTAAGTAGTTCATTTAACATAACTGAGTAAACATGTTCTCAACGAGGCATCTCGAACGTTACAAATAACGTAAAAAGAAGTTGATGTCACACTATCTCCGATATCTCTCACTTAAACATCCAGTTGGAAGATGTCTAAAATCAAAGCCTTGAACCACGGTAGAACACCAATGTAATCTTATGTTAATCTATTAAAATATTAATTTCACTTCTTTTCAAATTTTAGCACAATAATACACACAAAAACTTTTAAACGCTTCTGTTAATTCAAATAAATAAACGTATATTCAATTAGACATTTTGATAACTTCAAATAATTTAAAAAATAAAACACTGAAGCATGTAATTATTATTTTTCGCTATTTTAATATATCAGGACAATTTAAATAAAACACATGAGCACAATGAAGCGTATAATAAAATATATAATAAAATATATAGATACAAATAAATATTTCGTTTAATAGTATCAAGCATTATATGTACGCTTAATGTTACATTTAGATAACTCCTGTGAAATATGAATATTAAAGTTATTGTTTTAATGTTTGATACCTATTAATTTTTAAACTTAGAATCAATCAGCGATATTACGAGATACCCCAAATAAATCGGGATAATATGAGACACAAATTAAAAATGTACCGATTTTTATACTAATGATATTGGCTTTGTGATTATTTTGAAATGAACACATCATTTTATTTATAACCATTAAGAATACAGGCTAATGTGAGACAGTGTATGCGGCTAATATGAAACAGTGTATTGCGCTAATATGAGACATTGCTCTTGACTGTAATAATACTATTTTATAGCTGCCAACTTTTCCGCTTTTTTGTTGCCACTAAAATTTAATAAAACTTTTGGCCTTAGTAAATAACAAATTTCGGCGATTTAATAAAGCAAAATTTTTTGTTAAATTTAACTCGTAAGAAAAAAGAGTAAAATTTGGCAACTATTCTATTTTACCATATAGCATGAAACATCGATCACAAATAAAAACAAAAAGTGTTAATCTTTGTCTTTCAGTTTTCTAAGCATAATAGTATATTCTTCTATTTTTAATATAGATTATATAATAATCAAATTTTATGAAATGCTAGCTAGTTGCTTTCACAACCTCAACAAAGTTTTACACCTTAACATTGAAGGTTAAAGCCTGTGTATTTTTTAACATTGAAAGTGGTGCGTAACTACAAAACAAAAGGAAGCAGCAGTGTTTATCGAGAATTTTTTTTAGATGAAGCTGAAAAAAGGATATTCAATCGTAAGTCATTACGTTGTTTATCAAAAATTCGTAAGATTTTTAGCTAAGCAGATAGTTTTTGGACCGAAAAACTATGCCTAAGAAGTTCTTTTGCGATGTTATTTTTACAGGTTATAAATAAAACTTCTGCTGCCAAGAAGAAAAAAAAAATATGCTAGTTCAAAAGTGATTAAAAGTGAAGTGTGAATAGCTGCAATAAAATTAAGAATTGAAAATTAGAAAGAAAAAACGAATGGAAAAGAATTTAAATCCATGAATAAGTGCAGTAAAAGAGCCAAATAAGACAAGTAAGACAAACAAACAGCAACGTAAAAAAACTGAGAAGAAAGACAAATCAAATCATAATACTATGAAAGGAAAAAAGTTACAAGTATTGAAAACTATACAGACGAAATTACAGATACAGAGGATTGCACAAGTACAGAAATTATTACTCAAAGAAGCAGGTGAGATACTGGTAGACTAAGCGGAAAATTCAGGAATTAGAAAAATAGAAAAAACTAAATAAAAAAATAGAAAAAAATTGATTGATAAATTCTTCAATGGAAATAGCTCAGACAGTGAAAAATTTCCTTATCTATATGGTAGTGATAGAATCACTGACCAATTTTATTGCAAGTGCACAAGGAAAAAGGATCCATTTGTTTATACGACAGCAATATTTCAAGAGAATATTAACAAATGAACTATTTTTAATGACGTTAAACGTGGAATTAGAAAGTTTACTAATTATTAAAACGTTTCTTTCACAGTGGAAGAGATGAAGACGAAAGACTGAGACAATGTTCAAGGTTTGAGATGTACTAACGATTGATCTAAGAAATAATTTCGCTTATAAAGAAGATGGAATCTTTTCAATGGATACTATTGATCTCCTGCCTTTTCCTAAAACCGCACTAAAAAACAGGAAAATCTACTTACTTTTCTTGGCTGTGAAAATGTTACTGAACAGGGAATTAACTCAATTAGTCAAGATCGTAGAGTAACTTTTTAATTTTTTTTTTCTTTTCAATCATGTATGCTACAACATTGCGCATTTACTTTGACAAACTCACAAGAATATAGTTTAAGCGTTTCATATACAGTATGCCGACTAAAGTCCCTTGCCGCCCTCTTAATTTCGGAACGACTGCTGCTATATTCATAAAAGTGGTGTCTAGGTATAGTAAAGTAGCCATGCGCTACTGAATGAAAGCGTCTACGCCACCACCTGGTGGAAAACTGCGGAGTTAGCATTCCAATATCGAAAACGGAAAGAGACAGGGCAAAAGTGATTTAAAAAGTTGTAGAACATCATCGATTTAGTACGAAAAAAAACACCTTGTGGACATTAATGCGATGAAAAGAACGGTTAAAACGCGCATTTGTTTTTTCGTGATTTTTCCCACTGTGATGTGACAAAACGATCTTAGAAAGAAAAAACAACTAGTTATAACAATATACCTTTATTTGAGATGTTCAAACTTCTCACCGCCAGCTGCAATACACATTTGCATATTTGTTTGAATTCTACGTTGCACATGTCGGAGCATAGAGGGTGACACGTTGGCACAAACGTCCGTAATGTGTCGTTTAAGGTCCTGCAATGTTTGTGGAGCGGTCGCATAACCTGCTGTTTCAGTTATCCCCACAGGAAAAGTCCAGTGGAGTCAGATCAAGGCGAAAGTGAAGGTCAGTCCTCGAAACCGCCATACCCAATTAGGTGGTTCCCGAATTCCTTGACGAGGCACTGCTTCACTGGAGATGTGAACAGGAACGCCGTCATGTTGAAACTATAGATTCCGAAGATTAAACAACGGCAGGTTCTCCAGAAAATAGGGTATTACATTCTGTAGCAGTTGTAAATATCCTGCGCCCGCTAACGTGCCATCGTAAAATACTGGGTCGATCAGCTTGCTATTGCAAATTGCACACTAAACGTTAATAGCAAACCGAATTTGATGTCAAACATCTAGGATTTTCCAGCGCCCAATAATGTGTGCTCTGCCTATTGTACATGCCATTTCGTGAAAAGCGTGCCTCATCCGTCCACACTATACCTTCCAAGAATCTTGGCTTTACCTGTATCTGGTTCATGACGAAGATGCACCATGCATTGCGTCGCTCGGCATCTCCGTCCAGTAAAACTTGTAGAGGTGTTGGTCGGTATGAATGAGCGCTTAATTCGCTTAGGATTTTCCAAGCCTGACTTTTTCAGAGGCCACAGTGTTCACTGATCTCTCTTGTGCTGCATTTCGGATATGCGAGGCCGTATGCTAATACCACATCCGGTTGAACTTGCCGTCCTACCTTAGCTGGTCTGCCACATCGAGCTCGACTAGTCACGCAGTCTGCCTCCCTTAAAATTTTTCAACAGTTAGGATTTTTTGATGAGAAGGATGCGGGCCTGCAGGGAAACGTTACCGATACAACATTGCTGCTGATCGTGATTTGCGTCCACATTCACTGTAAAGTAAAACCATCTGACAATACTCAGCTTTGAAAAATCGCTCCGTGACCCCGAGCATCAATATACAACAACAAAAAGATATCTTTTATAGCTGTCTCAGGTGAACAGGCATGGCGTTTCTTACGTATTTACATACTGCAAAAATGCACCAAGCGCAAGTTGCCTTGAGTTGATAGGACACTATTTTACACGATCTACATATTGTCTACTCTGTTTATAAAGGCAATCAGTACAAGGATGCAACTCTGGGGGTTTGAACCGCAGCCCTTTTGATTGGAAATCACAAGCGACTGTGCCACATAGTGGTGTCGTGTTTTGTTCAAAAGATAAAGATAATCATTTCTCCCTCAGTTCAAGTTTCGTGACGTCACAGTGTAGAAAATCACGAAAAACAAATGTGCGTGTTACCCGTTATATTCTTCGCATTAATGTCCACAAGGTGTCTTTTCGTACTAAATCGTTTATGCTCTACAACATTGTAAATCACTTTTCTTCCCTATCTCTTTCCATTTTCGAGATAAGGAATGCTAACTCCTCAGTTTTCCACCAGGTGGCGCCTTATGTGGTTTCATTCAGTAGCACGTGGCTACTTTACTATCCCTACACACCACTTTTATGAATATAGCAGCAGCCGTTCCGCAGTTAAGAGGGTAGCAAGGGACTTTACCGGGCATACTGTATATATTTTTATACCTTAAATTAGCATTTAATAAATTAGAGGGGAGATTTACTATAGTAGATTTTATAAGAATTCTTCCAACTTTCCCAACATTTAGGTAAATTGAAAGATAAAATAATTAGAATAATATAGCTGAAACAGTAGATCAGGGGCAACTTCTCTCATTTCCTTAGGGCTACAACCACTTAAAAATAATTGTGTCTTTCTTTAGCCCCATACCCGTCTCATATTAACCCGATTCGGTGTGGTTAATAAAAAACGGGGTTATATTTTATTATTGTTATTTTTATTTCTATGATATTCAATATTTTTTATTCATAATCAGATAGACGAAACAAAAACTCATATTACACTATTTTGTATTTGGGTCTAGCGTAAACAGATCGAAAGTAAGTATGAAAAATTTAGAATTGTGTGTCATATCCTACATCTTTTGATTAAATTGTTTTGTAATTTCACTACTATAAAGCATTCAAGAGACAGTTAAATATTTAGTACGATTTTAAGGAATTTTATAATGTATTCCAAAAGATTTTTTCTTCCTATTGTTAAAAGTTTTATTTAACTTATGCTAACTGTTATACAAAACTGTTATTATGCTATGTCGTACAAAATGCTATTTTAACACTAGACATTTAACACTAGTCATTTTGACCGCTAATAAATGAATATATCTCGGTTCGAACCAGAATTTTTTTTACAAAACTAGTCAAAAAGGTACAGACAAAGAAATTTAGTTAAATAAATAAGTTAATGATTTAAAATAAAAATTCTGGTGGGAAATAATTTTATAAAATTTGTGTAAAATTCCCCGTCTTTCTAGTGTTAACTAATTTGGCGTTGAACCCAATCTTGAACCTATTTGCTTATTTCTTTTAATTGCACACAATTTGAGAGTTTGTGATCATAGAGTCATTTTAATGCACCAAGGAAGATTTAATTGTTTGAATCAGTTTAAAAGAATAAACATGTTCTCAATTCGACATTGTGAGCAGTTTAAATGAAGTTTTAAAAAATGAAATTATAATTTTTAATCTTTTTGGGACAATTTTAACAAAAGAAGTCCTTTAAAAACAGTTAAATGCTTCGTTTATGTGTACATTTTTTTCCCTTCAGAATTGTAGTTAATTAAGTTTTACACTTGCATTTTAAGACAAGGCAATTTTGGTTTTCCCATAGAATATTGAAACATTGAAACATTGAATTTTTACTAATTGCAATTTTTTGTTACTAGAACAATCTACGGCTCTTGGGAAAGCATTTAAAAGTTTAATTTTATGAACTTTACAAAAGCTCCGAAATGTAATTCTATTTTGTCTATAGAATAATATTTAAACATTTCTCTATTTTATACAAATACAGTCGGACCTCGTTATCCCGACACCCGGTTTTCGCGTCACTCCGCTTATCACGTCAGTTTTTCAAAGTCCCGATTTTCTGCATATGATTGTAATGTAAATAAACTCCGGATTTTACGTCGTTGAATAATTTTCAACTCCGGATATCCCGGCAGTTTAAGAAAATTGACTATTTTTCATAATCCATCTTATAAGCACGGAAATTAAGCGGTAAGAAATGTCTTAGCCAAACATTTCACAAAAGTGCCTAAAATACCCATTGAGATAAATGAGAAAATTTCCTTCAATCTTTTATCTGAATAAATAAACCCACACACAATTATTGACCCACTTAAGCTCCAGATAGACGTTTCAGTCTATTCGGGTATTTTTGTTCTGGTCAAGCGGCGCTTTCTTGTGGTTACACGGCGTTTTTCATCAGACTAAAACCGAAGCATTGCATTGCATTGAAATGATCAGAAATTATCTAACATCGATTTTTGAAACAACGAATATTGATTACAGTTCATTGTATAATATTAAAAAAAGAATTTTAGGAAGCACAACTAGGGACAAGCAAACCTTAATTCATCAATATTTCATGTAACAATAAAAAAATGTCCAGCCGTATTTGTTTTTTATTATTTTCAATTTTGTTTTTGTGTTTATTTTGTTTAATAATGTTTTATTGCTTAAAACTGCAAGAACAGTTATGAATTTAAAATTGTCATTAATTGTCATTAAAAATACAACTTATTATAAACATATTTTTCTCCAACTCCGGTTACCGCGACACTCCGCTTATGACGACATTTGTTTCTGGTCATTAGAGTGTCGGGATAACGAGGTTTGACTGTATTTCTATTGTTTTACAAATTTAGCATTATAAGACACAAATGAAAACATTTACATATTTTCTTTATTTCTCTTATGCTCAATGGAACATTTTGATAATTCTTTTAAAGTACAATTAAAAAAATGGAAGTAACATTTAAATTTTTTATTAATTTAATATATATACATATGTTATGTGTATACATGATATTTAATTAGCATTTTTCTGATATGGAATTTAAAATTTATTCATTCTTAATTTCTATTACTTTGATATGTGTTATCGCAGTTGATCGGAAAATTTGAATACAGAAATTTTATATTCAAAATTGTATATTCAAACAGAATCCTTTTGAAACTTGTTTATATTGTGTTTCCATTTTTAACACTTTCAAAGATAGTTGAACAGTGTTTATGAATTCGGTTTGTCTGTCCGTGCTCAAATTTAAATATGCTCAGATTGCCATGAAATGTACATACGTTATTGGGGTTTATTATGGCATGTTCGGCATTAAAAATGAAATGTGTAGCACTTACGGCTCGTTTACAGGGACACTCAAAAGACTTCCGTTACATTACGGTCTATAGGGGAAATCGTTTGCGTGCGGTGTATTTAATGATATTGCATTATTTTAGAAGTATTGAAATTTATGTGTATCACCGAGGTATACTACCTACAAGGCGCTTACGGTAGAATATGGTGGGCATAGGCTTTAACGTTCATTTTTAGGGTCACACAAAATAATTTGACTTCAGCACTACCTGTAGGCAACAACAATACACAACAATACACAACAGCAATTACATTGTGAACAATATAATTGTTGGGAGTGCGTTTTCAGTTGTGGTACGCATTTTTATATGTTTGACTAATTTTATTACATGGTGTGTATAAATTCTATAGATCATATACATGTCTATACAAAAGGTCTTTAGTACATTTCCGTTTATTGAAGGAAATTTTCAACTGTGCTGTGGGTTAAACTGAACTAACTTTTACATTCTATATAGTATACATGCAAGTCTATAGATCATGTATAGGTCTGCACAAAAAAATCGGATATTTTTCCGACTATTGTTGGTTATTGCAGAAATTGGATTTTCAAATTAGTTATGCGATTTTCAAATTGTTTACTTGACAGCATCTTTTACCTTAATAAACTGTGACGTTTTGTTTCTGTATTATGAATGTGTTGGAAAGTGTTTCATAATATGTGCTAAACGCACGATTTTTCGTTCTTGTTTTTTATTGCATTGCTTTTTCCTTCCTTCTTTTTATTAATCAGTGCATTTTGCCGCATTGGATTGATGTTATTTTCTAAAGTATTCTAATAATTGGTTCACATAGCCATTTTACTTTTTTTTTAACCAGTCTTCATAATGAGACATTCATGAGAACATTTAAATTCTTATAGAATTATATCAGAAAAAATCACTTACCATTCAAATAAAATACATACAAGAGCTAAAAATGATTTCAGTTAGTATAAAGGCGAAAAAGTTTTTTTAAATAAACAATCCGTCTAGTTTCGTGCTTTCAAATACGATGACATTATCAAGGTCTGCAATGATAAATAAACTTTTTGCATACAATTTGAACTATGTACTTGATAAACAAAAATTATGAGAGCAGGTATCACTAAATTGCATGTCGCCATCTAAAGTCAATGTGCTTTAACAAAACTGATCTTTCATAAACGTGATTCATTTTATAGTACTTTTTTAAAACTTATGTAGCATCTCGTGGCAAATTCCAGGTTATTCACAGAGGCTGATTGAGATCATACGCTCTACACTCTCAGAAATACATTCTTCAATTCACGGAAATATTAGTGGCAGCACTGCTACCGGAATACCGGAATGTATCCGAGAATTGAAGAATGTATGTTTCTTTTTTCTCTGTGACAAAAAAGAAAATATCCGACAATTGAAGAAATTTCCGTTCTTTTTTTTCGGTTCTGGGACAGAAAGTTTTCGAAATCTGAAAAGAGTTTTTTAAAAAATACATCTCTCGTTCTTCCGTGGGTGGCCTTGAACCTGGGACCACGCGTTTTGAATCGAGCATCTTAACCACTAGGCTAGTGAGCGCTTGACAGAGGAAGAGTTTAAAATGAAGGTATGAGTTTCTTCAAATTGAAGATTTGTAAGGTTTGTTAAATTTCTTGTTCAGAGAGCTCCGTAAATTTAAACTTAAATTCCAGGGATATTTTATCATTATGAAATAATGGTTGGCGTTTTAAAAATTATAGAATAATAGAGGATAAAAATTATTACATATTAGACATATTTTTCACTCTAAATAAAAAGGAGTGACTATTCACTCCGGAGGATTTTTTATCTTTTATTAAGACATAATTTGATTGGTGGATGTAAAATGTGAATACTATATTTCTGATTAAATTCGAGTAGAAATATTTGCTGTTTTGAATAAAATCGATTTTTTCAAGTTGATTGAACTACTATATATTTTTAAAATGTTTTCGTTTAGGATATATTTACATGAGAATATTTTTTTAATACTCTAAAAAATAAATTGCGGATAAGTTTAACCCTTACCACTCCGTTGGCTCCGCTACGGAGACATCATCTTTCTTTGCAAAATTTGTTTTTGGCACCAGTAATAAAGGAAAATAAATTTTGGAAAGGAAAAGGAAAAACTTATTTGATCAGAGCAATTTTGAAATTGTGTACTTGAAGGAAACTTCCTTTAAAAAAGTGGTGCCGATCGAATAAAATTTGTGTAAGAGACGCCGGAGCTTTAAGGGTTAAATGAATGTGGAAATTTCTACTTTATTAAATTAGGAAGCATTATTTTTGTTTGTCTGTTTATAAATAAATTAGAAATTTTAATTTATTGAATTTTCGGTTTTTCATTTTAAAAATAAATTCGAACTTTGGTATTAATACAGCCAATGCGCATGCTTGCAAGGAATAAAAGGATTTTTTCCCTTTTTTTCAGACTTTCGGAAAGAATTAACTAAAAAAATCATGTTTTCTAGGAGTACGGAAATTATTTGTTTAAAAATGACGAATTAATTTAGTGTACAAAGACGAATTTTTTTGGCAGTGTAGCTACGTATATAGATTTCTATTTACGGTTAATGGATGGTGATTGAAATGTTAATAGATAAAATATTTTTTCATTTTTAAAATTTATTTGCAAAGGTTTTATGTTGTGTAGTCTGTAGTTGTAGTTTTCTTGTTTTACTTGATATATGCTATATTTTGTTTCATCCTGGTTTTAAGTTCTGTATTCGCCATTAATTGTGTCATTAATAATGTAATGTTTACTAGCTTTGGTAAACGGGATTATATATATATATATATTTCATTAACAATTGAGTGAATACGAATCACTTTTAGCATATCGTTTAGCATTGTAATAAATTTTACCAAAGATATTTATTTTGTTTTCATTTAAATTTTTATTAAATTTTATAATTGTATGCCTGTTCCATAAGACGTTTTCCTGTTTTCTTTTGAACAGCTTGTAAATATTTTTTTTTTCTATGCCAATCCCCATTCGTTTACATGCGTAGCATTATCAGATGCTCATGAAATAATCTAAATTCTTTCTTTAATTTTATGACTTAATATATGAAGAGCTCTGGTGATAAAGGTGGCATGTGAAAAAAAAAGTGAGTTAATCATGTGATTGAAGATAATCAATTGTCCTCTATCATCTGTTAAATTACTATTTGAAAAACCTAATACTCACAGAGATTTTAATTGATAAAGAAGTCATTTGCCAATAAACGCTAAATAGATATTTGGAACTTTACAGCTCATTTTCTCAAAATGATGATTGTGTTACTTACCACCTTTATCATCTGAGCTATGTTCTGGATATATATTCATAGGTTCTGAAAGATGTTTTTATACTGGGTTAGCCTAAATGATTCATCGGGTTTCAAAAGACTGTTTATTTACAAATATACGACGTACAAATACGGGTGATGCATGGAAAGATACATACACTCACCAAGTTTCTGGTACATACTACAAATGTTCAATGTGTGCACCTTAGTCACCTGGCACACATCCCAATGGTAATCCAGTTCCGCCCATACGTTCAATCGTATGTTTCTGTCAATATTCGTCACAGCAGAAGTGGTGCGTTTCTACTCGCGAGCCACGAGGCGGGCCTTTAATCTTGGTGAGTGTATGCATCTTGTCATGTATCACCTGTCTTTGTAGGTCGCATACCTCTCAACACACAATGTTTTGAAGCCCGGTGAATCATTTAGGCTAAGCCTGTATATATTTCAGTTGAGTAGCGAACAAATATTTATTCATTTTATGCAAATACTTCTCTTTTAGAATTTTTACGTGCCAATTTAGCCCAGTAATTAGCACACTGGCCACAAAATAAAGAGTTAAGACCCATGTTCGGAGGTTCAAAACCAGCGGGATTTGGGTGGGGTGACTGTGCAAGGTTTTCAGGGTTTTCTTGCCACGAGAGCAATAATTCGGGTGACTTTCCCTTTAAAAGTGCTCCATGAAGTCGTCCCTTCTATGGCAATTTGGCTAAAACTGAACTGATACTTGACAAAATACAATGTAAAAATGTTACATTATGAGATTTTTATAAAAAACATTTATTACTTTTTTTAGTTTTATTATTTTATGCACCTTGCATACAATCATACCTTGCATCTTATAGAATAGCATACAAATATTTACTCATTCTCTGAAAAAGTCATTCTTTTACAATTTTAGCATTATACACTCATTAAAACATTGAAATTCTTCCTTTAATTTTATAATTTTACATGTCTTCTATAAGATGATTTCATATTTTCTGTTGAAAACATCCAAATAATTTTTCATTTTACGTAAATGACATTCTTTTTACTAATTTCATAGAGATATTCAGTTGAACGTTATGTTGAAGTTAGGATTTAACTTAGGATTTCACTTCAATTGTGCTACTCCAGCCTTGAATAAAATTAAATTGTTAACAATAATAATTACACGTAATCGACATTGTTGAAAGGTTTTTGTGAGTAAATATTATTGTATTACGAGTGAATATTTCAACCAAATGTTTAAATAATAAATAAAAGAAAGAATTTTAACAACAGTTAAAAATTTTAATTTAAATAGATTAAAATATCAGAAAAAGCAAGCCCTACTAAGATTACAAAATAACATTAATCTGGTTGATAACATGTTTAACTTGAAAATTACTTCATTTCCATTTCCACAGTTTCATTGTATTTTGTTTGCTAACCGAAGTTGTCGTCGTCCACAATCGATGCACTTATTGTTGTAAATCGTGCATCTTTCGTGCAATCACCTGCAACAAGCAACATTGAATCCAGTCAGTTGTCGAAGTTGTCTCCTTGTACAGTTCCAGACATTCAGTGCACTCATCCTCATTGACTTTCGGTTTTTTTCCTTGAGTTTTTTCATCTCACTTTTTGTGGAAGCACCTTATTTTCAGCTGGTTTTTTTTTTTTTTTGGTAGCGGCATCCTTCTTAAGTCTTTTTTCATGTATATTTTATGGATCAGTAACATTAGTTGCACCCTGTTTCCTTTTGATTTCGATGGCATTACACTACTTGGAATGGATGAAAGCTTTTCCAATACATTGTTTTAGAAAATTTATTTTAGTTAACAAAATTAATTTATTAGCAAATTAATTGCTCATAAATAAAAAAAATATATATATAAATATTTAATTAAATTGCTAACAAATATATTATTTATTTATTAACAAAAATAATTACATAAAATTAATTTAATAACAACTGTATTATTAATTTATTAATAAAATTTTTATCTGAAAAAGTATTTTTTTGCAAATTAATTTGTTGCCAAATTTAGTTTTGATAATTATGTGTTTTTCCGAAATTATTTCAAAATTGATTCATTCATATGTTTTACACGTAATTTGCAATTCATACAAATTTATCAATAAGCTGCGTAATTTCTCCTAGCACTTAAACTTATTGGGGGATGCCCATCTCTCCTAAGTAGCAAATGCGCAAACTCTCCTACTTTGGTAGGAGAGATTGCGCGGCCTTTTATTTAAGTATGGCCGCTTCTAAAATGAATTGTTGGTGTTCGCATACTTAGTCTAGGTTAGTAGTTTACAAGAAATCGTTTAAGTTCAAAATATTTTGTATTACTGACATTCTATAAAAATTCTAACGAACAGTTGTGAAAATTCAAGCACTTACTTTGGAAAAACATAACAAAATAGCACTGCTTTATCCAAGGCGCTTAGAACAATCAATATGAACATTCATGTAGACACTGCGCTAATGCTGCTTTACAACTACCTGGAGTCGCTGCGCACGCACTCTACTCCTTCTCGTGGAATCTCTTTGTGCGCAATCTCTCCTATCGTGCAAACTCTCCTCGCTTTACTATGTATAAAAAAAATGCCAATGTATTTTTATGTACTTGCATTTTATTTCGCAAAGAAAAATATTACTGTTTGAACATTATTTTTAAATTTAAACGTATGTCTTTACTTATTAGTTACTTATATTATTTATATATGATTTTTTTCTTACAATGAATTTCTTACAATGAAGAATTAATTGTAATTTAAATTGTGATTGTAATTTATTGTAATTTTCATTGTAACTCATTTGCGAGCAATATTTAAATTTGAAACTAAAACGAAATTTCTTACGTTTTAATTTACCATCGATATGTAAATATTTTTGTATCTTATATGGAAAATATTCCGCTTTAACAATATTCTTTAAATTAAAAAGAGCTTTCTTACATTTTAATTACTCATACATACTACTTTTGCATCTTACAATGAAAAATCTTCTCACTTAACATTGCTTCTTAGCTGTGAAAGTCCCATCTTTTAAAACTTCTCATTTTACTACAGTTATTCGTAAAGAAATAGCATTTTTTCTTTTTTTTTTTTTTTTTTAATAGCTAAATAATTATTTGAATGACTATTTCGTTCAGTTATTTATATATATTTTTTAAGTTTCAAAGACTTCAAATTTCTCACAATCTGGAGAAAAAAAAATAATATTCTTCTATATAAAACTATTTACATTAGAACATTTAGAAATTAAAAAATATTCAACATTTTCTTAATTTTTTTTTTAATTCTCATTTTTCATTTTTTTTTTTTTTTACAATTCTAGTCTTCTATTTTCTTAATCCTCCAAAGTTTATTTGAATAATTTTCAAAAGAATTATTTATTTTAACTCAGTAATTCCTAATTCTTAATTTAAAATACTTATTTAGTCCAATTCGTTGTTATGATTGTCTAAATTTTAAATATCTCATATTTTCAATTTATTTATCTCCATCAACGAAACATGAAGTCTTTCTAACAACTTATATCAAACTAGCTGATCCGCCCGGCGTTTCCCGGGACTGTGTCAATAACCATAAACATACCTAAAATAAACATTGAATGATTTTATACTTTTAAACGAAAATCTTTCTAAACGATCCTAATGCTTTTGGGGCCCCGCTGTCCAATCCTACGGTAGCGAACACCCTCGATTTTGTATGTTTTTTTCTTTTTTTTTTTTTTTTCAAATGAAAATAAATGTATCCGATCACAAACTCCGTTGTCAGCGAGTGAAGCCCACAGAATGCCCTCTCCTAATTCTTTCAAAGGAGATATTATATATAAGCAAAAGCCACCTTCATATTCACATAGAATACACTTAATATTTAAAAAAAATATTCCAAACTCTTTTATGAATTACAAGAATGCCGATTTAATATTCAACATTTAGATATAATATACTTTCAGGAAACCTAAATAATACATTTTATGAAAAACCAGAAGTAGATTGAAACATCAAACAACTCTCATTGCATCATGGACAAAAAAATTCTTGACACAGACCAAAAGCCAACAGCATATTCACTATCTAAGCAAGCGATCAGAAAGAACAATTTTTTAAAAACGTATTTCTTAGTATCAAAACGCCTTGCAATTTTTACATAATGTTTCTAAGCCTGTGTAAAATTTGAGTGCCAAAACATTGATATTTAGTTGTGAAAAGCAACGCTTTCCTTCTTATCTCTTTTTTTACACATGGAAATCTTACGTTAATTTATTTTTATTTTTAAACTGATTATTTTACCCCTAAATATCATTATTTCTAAATCACAATTTCTCTGGAACGACAGCTAAAAGGTTAGTTTAAGGTATTAAAATTTCCGAGCAATAGCGGAAAAATAAGTTTACCTTATAGGTGTAAATAAGAATGCGCAATGTTTAACCTAAGGGAAAAGATTTTATTTTAAAACTGATTTTTTCCTCCCTAAATCTCGAAATTTGCGAACTTAATTTACTTACTACTCAATCATTAGCAAAAAGGTTAGTATATTGTATTAAAATTTCAGAGCGATTGTACAAGTGATGTATAAGTTCAGAGAGAGGTTTTAAAAAAGACAAAACAAAATGCGCGTAATATTAATCCTACGGGAAAAATGCGCCGAAAAATGAAATTCACTAAAAGTGACTTTCGGTGATGAATTTCTTCAAATTGTTAATGTTCGTATTTTTTAAACGAATTGCAGCATTGGAAAGGGAAATGGATGTACATGTGGATTAGTATACTCTTTTCCGCGTATTTTGATTTTCGGACTCAATGCACAATTTTGAAATATGCCGAATAAAGGGAGGAATGGAGGAATTTAAATGGTAAAAAGAAAATAGTCATTATCGTAGAAACTCTTCGAAATTTTTATGATTTAAAAATGTAATGTCTTCATAGCCTGCGTAAAAAAAATCATGAAAAAATATTGACATATAGTGGTAAGAGTGCTTGTTAGAAATTTTATTTTTTGTTTTTTCACTTCGGCTTGTTTAATAATGTCGGAAATAGTTCAAAATGTGTTTCGACTTTTCGTTTTGTGAAATATGCGGCAGGTGGCGACACTTCACGGACAAACTTCAAACAATTCTTATAGACTGCACAATTACCCACAATAATCCAGTCTTCTTTTGCGTCAGCTGCCTGTGACAATGCAACTGGTTAATATTCCTATAGATGGCAGCACCACAAATAAACTTTGAAAGACTATGAAAGCAGAACTGTTTTGCTGGACTTTGATAGACTCCATTTCAGCAGTGATCAGCAGATTTCCATTGTGAAATGAGTGTTCGATCAAGAAACCCTTTCATCTCAGTCTAGGGCGTATCTCTTGAGTGACAAGGACATATGTTTCTGTCTGTCACTTCATGCATTCGCTTTTCGGGAAGCTAACTTTGGTTCTCAAGAATGCAACACATATTTAATCAAGATAAGCTAAAATTGTATATATTAACCAAGTACATATTAACCTATTAATCAAGAAATGTAGAGTGCATTAATAATTGTATTTTATTAAAGATAATAATCTCGTTTAAAGTCAAAAGCCTGGATCACTGTGATTACATACACACACTCACTAACGCTTCAATAAAATACCTTTTTCAGAGTTAAAATAGGATAAAGTGGATACAGAAACTTCCGTGATACTCTGAAGATCCAGCGCTCTCACCTATACAGGTAAGAAGAATTATTTTCTCTTACAAACATTCTGCATTTCAAATTAACTTTCAATTAAAATAATTTAGAAAAATATTAAATGAAAGAACAGCCTTTATTGTAATATGAATTCACGCCTTTGAAAACTTATAAATAATAATAAAATAGTTGTTATTGTCAGAACTCTTTGAAATTTTTATCTATTAAAATATAAGGTTTTTGCAGCCCTTGTAAAAATTTCGTTAAAAAATATTGATATATAGCTGTAAAAGAGATATGTTTTCTCGTCGCTTTTTTTGCTTGTTTGCATTCCGGTCCGGTCCTTCAACATAAAAAAAATAATCAGTCAAGTGCGAGTAATACTCGCAGAGGGTTCCGTACAATAAATATATTAATTAGAAACTGTAATATTGCAAAAAAAAATCGTTACTAAATATTTAGTTTACTATATAAAAAAATCTCGCATTTCTCCCCTCTCAGACCACTCTAATCGAAAATTATGGAATGTAGAATGGGTCGAAACATCTATATAAACAGAAGTACAAGGTGTCGATAAGTCCGTTAACATTTAGAAAATTTCTAAAAAAGAAACAAATTATCGGATAGAGGTACAGATTGCACCATATGACTCGGCAAAGAGTTTGATTATGTGTGGCAATAGAAAGATAATCGGTCAAGTGCGAGTATTACTCGCGCACAGAGGATTCCTTGCAATAAATATATGAATTAGTAACTGGGTATTGTATTATACAAATATATCATTGAAAGTTCTTATCTAGGCTTTAAAAGCCGATGGCGCATAGTGTCTTTATGTATGTCCAAACCATCTGTGTCTTTAAAGGTTAATATCTGGGATAATTACCGACATTTTTTCCCCAAAAATCATTATAAACAATCCTTTTATACACTGTAAAAAAAATCTGTGAAGTTACTAAAATTTTTCTAGGAAACTGAGATTTCTAGAACTATTTATGTAACAGCAATAACAAAAATTCATGTAAAAATTCATGTAACAGATACTGTTACATGAATTTTTGTTGTTGCCGTTACATAAATAGTTCTAGGAATCCCAGTTTCCCAGAAAAATTTTAGTAACTTCACAGATTTTTTTTTACAGTGTACTTCCGCGACGATAGGTACCTCGAGCGCCCGCAAAGGGAAATTTGTGTGTAACGGAAAAATGCAATTTTCTCAAAAACTATGTAACCAAGTAATCGCTATAGTTTTCCTGCAAGGTTTAAATAAACTTCTACTACTTCTAATTTTTTCATAATTTTAGCTTTAGTAGATTCGAAAATAGAGGTGGGGGACATATTTTTGCATTACATTTTCAACGATATCTCTGAAAATATAATGCCTAAAATTAAAACAAATGTATTTTTGATTTCGGAGTTACGAGAGCTTTCACAGGATACCCCCTACGCGATATATACACTGCTCAAAAAAATTAGGAGAGCTAGCAAAAAAGTGAAGAGAACAGTGCAAAATAGCAATGTACGGGCATAAAATGGATAGTACACGTGTAGCAATGCGCAATACATAAAAAGACGCAAAAAAAAAAAAAATGGTAAGAGAGCTTTTATTTTTTGAAAAGATGAAAAGAACATGAAAAGATGGTTTAGGGCAATAATTTGGTTTCATGTAAATCATAAAAAAAATATTGTTTAGAAATGACGCAAGATTTTTAATATAGCGTGTGGTCTCCTCGAACAGCTAAGACTGCTGCACACCGGTTTTCCATGGATGCGATGAGGTTATCGATAAGACTTGGGGAATACTGTTCCAATGCTCAAGAATTGCAATCTCCAAGTCCCGGACAGTAAAAGGAGGCCTCGGTCTCTGAGCAATGCGTCGTCTGAGTATGTCCCAAACATGCTGGATCGGATTTAGGTCAGGAGAGCATGCTGGTCATTCCATGCGCTGTATTGTTTTAGCTTCAAGCATGTTTTCCACAAGACGAACTGTATAAAGTTTGGCATTATCATGCATGGAAAAAAAGAAATCACTAACTACTGCAACATAAAATACGACAAGAGGTCTCGGTGTCTCGTCTGTATTACTCCGGACCGTCAAAGTGCCATTCCGAATGATATGCAGGCCCGTACGTCCACCTATGCTGATTCCAGCCAAGAGCATCAACCCACCTCGTCTGTAATGTGATCTTTCACGAACGAATGTGGGATTATTTTGAGTGCCTCTTTCTCTCCATGCCAAAACACATCAGATGTCACATCCAGACTGAATCGGTACTCGTCTGTAAGCAGAATTTCACTCCAACAACGTTGCCGCCAAACTCGATGTTCAGTTGCCCACCTTCTTTGGGCCGCACAGTGGCTTGAGGTCAACGGAATAGAGTCCATTGTCTTACGTGCATAGAGACCACCCTGATGAAGCCTATTTCGGACTGTTTGGCTGGACACCCTTCGTCCTTTGGCCAAGGTAGCATTGCCCGTACCGTCTCGACGGGCTGTTAATAGGATATATCGGTCATCAGTTTCTGTGTTAGCACATTTTCGACCTTGCACTTGTCGATGACTACCATTCCACGTGTCTTGGAATCGATTCCACAGCCTTTCATGGACACTTCTTGCGATTCCAACAGCGTCCACTAAACTTCGTTGTGTTTCCCCAAATTCAACTGTCCCGATAACACGTCAAGCCATTGATTGCGGTAAATCATGTTGTTGTGACATTTTCAAGCCACCTTTTCTCAAAACACAAGCTGAACAATTGAATTTTACAACTGAGGCAGTGAAACAGACGTTTCTGCAAAATCCCGATTTCTGCACTTATCACCTTTTTTCAGTTTTTGACGTCATAAACTTTAATTTACGTGTGAAGTTCTCTTTATCTGTTTTCTACAGCACTTTAAATTATGGATGTTTTATTTTACGTTACTTATCGGTGTAAATATTTGCGTAATTTCGTTAAAACCATGTGTTCCCCTAATTGGTTTGAGCAGTGTGTATATATATATATATATATATATATATATATATAAAAGATTTTTATTCTTTCAAGTAACTTAATTACCCTTATATTTTTCCTAATATATATTTGTGAACCGTCAATAATCTATAAATATGTGGGTCAGTAGCTTTTATTACTTCTGCCAAATTTGAACTTTCCTCTTTCCATAGTTCACGAGAAAAACGGCCTTGGCAGATGGACAGACAGACATGCGAGTGATCTTATAATGGTTCCATTTTTACTTTTTAAGTATGGAAACCCCAAAAAAGTTCTGAATAAAAAATAGTTCTTGTCATCCGAACTCTCTGAATTTTTTATCGGTTATAAATACGACGGTTTCAAAGCCCTCGTAGAAATTTTGTAAAAGAATATGCATATTTGGCCTTGAAAACATGAGCCGAAGCCACACCGAAACCGCCCGAGTTTTCTCGTTCCAATGGAAAATTTCTCAGATTTCATTTTTTCAAAAGTACTTCTGCTCGTCCGAAAGTTTTGGAATTTTTATACATGGTATAAATCCGGTGTGCTAAGAAGATGTAACAAGACTATGTCAAAATACTGACGTTTATTTACTTTTCGCATAGAAAAAAGGAAATGTCTCAGGACGCCGTGAAGCGACATGCAGTTTAGAATTTTTTTAAAAGGGTTAAAACGCTTAATTTTGAAAACCAATTGAACTGTAAAAGAGAAGTTCTCAGCTTTAAAAGGATATTTCGTTTAATCAGTATATCTCAAACTGAACCCGATAGCAACGTCGGTATAAGGGAGAAAAAGAAAATCACGAATCGAACATTCTTGAAAGGGTTAATATTAATATTTTTAACGGATTGTGCCTTTATAAAAGTAAAACTACTAATTTAATTCACACAAATTTACGAATATGTCTTCCGTTTGTCCGTATTTTTAACTAATCGCATGATGCACATTTATAAAAACGGTTAAAAAATAAAGCAGATCTCGCATTTTTCGATCTTCTACCTCTGGCGTCGGAAAAAAATTCGCAAGGAAGTAAAATGAATGGGTATTAAATCAAAAAACGTAAAAAAGATTTCTTATTACAAACATTCTAATTAAACCTAGACTGGATAATTGGTGATTCAGCATGACTTTTTCAACAGCTACCACCCCGTCCCGAAAATCGAACAAAATTCGCTATCATAGCGCCTCCTTGTCTCTCAAATTTTATACAAATCTCAGCCTATTACATTACATCTAAATATAAAATTTCTTCGAAATAAAGTTCTTCATTTAAACTGCAAAAAAACTGGAAAATTGCACAAAAATTACTACCACAGCCTTTTAGAGGAATATCCCTATTTTCAACCTGGACCTGACGCCCACAGTCAAAAACGCATATATGAAGTTTGGTTCCATTCTATTCATAACTTTATACGCTTTCCGATGATACAAAAGGAAAATCACACCTAATTTCGCTATTACAGCGCTACCTTCAGAACGATTTTCTCCAAAATTTTATACAAACCTCGGCATATAACGTTACATTTAGATAAAATGTCGTTGAAAAATATCCATAAATTCTTCACTTAAATTGGAAAAAATTTGAAAATTTTCCCAAAAAACACTATCACAGAGCCCCTCTACTTCTGCACTGTAAAAATAAACTGTAATTCTACAGATGTAAACTTACGGAAATCTGTATGCTTACTAAAGTTTTATCTGTACATTGTACAAAAAAAGATATAAATCTAAAAAACTAGTTTTTGTTAAGCTACAGAAATCTATAGCTTTACAAAATAATCTACTAAATTTACAGTAAAATAAAATAATACTAAAATTTTACCTGTAATCCGGGATGCAGTTACATAAAAAGTTCTAAGCATCCCAGTTTCTTAAAAAATTCTTAGTAACCTTACAGATTTTTTGATTTACAGTGTAAATGTGTATCTGTTACATGAATTTTTGCTGTTGTCGTTACATAAAAAGTAAAAGTTCTAGGAATCCCAGTTTCCTAGAAAAATTTTAGTAACTTTACAGACTTTTTTTCAGTGTGGGTGAATATCCCTTTTATCAACTGGGACCTGGTGTCCTTAGTTAAAAGCTTCTATGTGAAGTTTGGTTCTGTTCTATCCATAACTTCATACACTTTCCGATGATCCAAAAGAAAAATCACTCAAAAATCGCTATTACAGCGTCCCCTTCCGGGGAATATCCCCAATTTCAACTGGGACCTGGCGGTCATAGTCAAAAGTCATGTATGATGTTTGGTTCAATTCTATGCATAATTTCGTACACTTTCCGGTGATACAATAAGGAAAATGGCACTAAAATCGTTATCAGAGCATCTCTTTAGGCTGATTATCCTCAATTTGAACTGTGGCCTGCTGGACGAAGCTAAAAACATACATATAAAGTTTGGTTCAATTTTTTGCATAACTTCATAAATTTTTCTGTGATACAAAGAGGAAAGAGAGACACACGGACAAACAGACATTTTGTAAAAACGTGTTTTTCAGGATCTCTTACCCCTGGAACGTGTAAATACGTCGAATACCGGAAGTCGAAAAATTTTTCGATTACAATACTTTCTTCTATCTATTTTATTTTTATATGTCATGGCATTTTATTTACATTTTCTTAAACTAATGAACTATTTGGAACAGTTATAAATCAGCCTTCTAAGAAAATTAGCCAACAAAAGATACTTAAATATATTAAAAATTGTGGGAGAAGTGTGGTTTTAAAATTTCTTTAAATTTGTAAATATATATATATATATATATATATATATATATAATATTTTTTTCAAATTTTACCACTAAAATTGCATTTTTGCTTGATTAATTCATTTTCTTTTATAATGAATTAATTATTATGTTTTGAAGCTCATGTTTTAAAAAATAATGAAAAAATTTTGAAGAAAATATAAACCATAAGTAACTTTCATCAAAAATAAATAAACAGCTTGAATAAAGGAACTGACATATATTCACTATTAAATCCCTGTAGAGCTAAAAAAGGAAAATAAATATCCACAATTTTCACTTATAGACCAGGCATTACCTCTATTTTTGAATTACACTCCACACAACTATCACATGTAGAGTTTCCGGAAATATGTATTTTTGCCGTCATAAAAACCTGAAATTAATTCCTATTACAAAACGACAAAAAACAGGCTTCAGGAACTAACGTACTAACGATATACTTATAATCTTCCCTCTGTCAATCAGAAAGAAACCGCAACAAAAGCTAAAACTATAGTCGAGCATCACGATTCAAAAAAGAAGAAAAAAAACTTAAAGAGGAGATTAGAAGTTGAAGAATATTTTCTTAGCGCCGCGCTTTCTGTAGCATGACTACCAGCCGACGACGCTAGTCAACACTCCACATTTTTGCGCGCGGCCGGAAAGGGGGTGGTTCCTGTGTGCCTTGTGAGACCCCTGAAATGACCCCTGATCCTTGCGTAGGGGCAGGTTACCTGAAGATTTGTGCCTTACGTTACTTTTAGTATTATTTTTTTTTTATTCTGCTGCCTCGACGGGTTTTTTTTTTTTTTTCATTGTTTTCTGTTTTTATTTTCGCAAACCTTGAACCGCTTCGGTGAAGAGGATTGTTAAGAGCGTGTTGGTAAAGTGTTCAGAACATATTGAGCGAGGGACGACAGAGCCACTTTGAGCAAAGGAATTTCTAAAGTTTTCTGCCTTATTTCTTGATTTCTTTTGTTTTCTTCTTTTTTTAGGAAAATCGAATATTTAGTTTGCTATATAAAAAAATCTCGCATTTCTCCCCTCTCAGACCACTCTAATAGAAGATTATGGAATGTAGAATGTGTCGAAACATCTATATAAACAGATGTACAAGGTGTCCGATAAATCCGTTCACATTTCGAAAATTCCTAAAAAAGTAACAAATATCGTACAGATAGCACCATATGACTCGGCAAAGAAAACGTCAGAAAAATCACTATACAGAAGTGTTTTTAATGTGCAAATGAATAATAATTACACATAATAATTTTATAAAAAAAATAGTGGTGTCCTTATAGTTTTTACACAGGCAACAATAGCGTTTTTTTTTTTGCATAATTATTATTTTTTCGGAATGAAAAGCCTACAGATATACTTTGTTGACTTTTATATCAGTATTTCCACTTTATGATCAACATTAAATTACCATTTTAACTATCGCATTTTAAATTTATCAAATTTTTTACAATTTTTTACTGTCCTTAAAGTTTTTACACGCACTGTATATTCTGATTATAAAATGGCCAATAATATGGTCATAATAGCGTTAAATTACAGTTGTGTAACCGTTTTCGAAAAAAAGAACGGTCAAATGACTGGACAGAACGCTGCAAATTTTTAACAGTGTATTACTAACGCACAGAGGATTCCGTACAATGAATCTATGAATTAGTCACTGGCCATTGCTTTACACAAACATATCATTAAAAGTTGTTATCTAGGATTTAAATATCGATGGGGCATAGAGTGCGTCGCCCATGTCTTTGTATGTCCAAACCCTCAGTGTCTTTAAAGGTTAATATCTCGGCTAATTACAGGCAATTGTTTTCGAAAATCATTATCAACAATCCTTTTATACTTCTGCGACGATAGATACCTCCAGCGCTCCTCAACACCCTTGCTGAACGCCCGCAAATCGAAATTTGTGTTTAACAGAGAAATGCGATATTCTCAAAAACTATGTTACCTAGGGTAATCACTATAGTTTTCCTGAAAGGTTTAAATTAACTTCTTATACCCCTATTTTTTTCATAATTTTAGTTTTCGTAAATTCGGAAATAGAGGGGGGAGGGACATATTTTTGCATTACATTTCTCTGAAAATATAATATATAAAATTAAAAGAAATTCATTTATGAGTTCGGCGTTACGACAACTTTCACACGATACCCCACACGATAAAAAAAGAAAAGATTTTTTTCGAATAACTTAATTAGCCCCTCTCCTTTTTTCCTAAATATATTTGTGAATGGTTAATAATCTAGAAGTATGTGGGTCGGTAGCCTTTATTACTTCAGCCAACTTGAACTTTCCACATTCCATACTTTATGAGGAAAATGGCTGTGACAGACACAGGAGTGATATTAAAAGGGTTCCGTTTTTACTTTTTAAGTACGGAACCTTAAAAAATAAGAAAATTTATACAAATTTAACAAATTGTCGTATCGGAGTGTGGTTTACACCAGAAGCTTTGTCAAAATATCGGTGTTTTCGTGACAGATTGGAATCAACAAATTATCGTATAGGAGCGCGGTTTGCACCATAAGACTTTTCAGAGTTTGATGCTTTGTGACACTAGAAAAAAAGTTACAAAAAAACCCATATGTAAGTTGAGATTTCAAAAATTCATACAAATTAGACAAATTGTCGAATCGGAGTGCAGTTTACATAATAATCTTTGTCAAAGAGTAAATATTTTTCGTGCCAAAAGGGAAAAAAAATAATTAAAAGAGTTCCATAAGTCCGCTCACATTTCAAAAGCTCATAAAAAAATTAACCAGTTGTCATATCGGAATGCCATTTGCACCATAACACTTCGCAAATGGTTGGAATTTTTTCAGAAAAATATAGGTTAAAGAAATTTTGAACAATTTTATTTTCCTTTTGCTTCAAAAATTCACACACTTTGACAAGTCTCATGACGCAAACCGTACTCCGACACGGCAGTTTGCTAATTCTTTTAATGAATTTTTAAATGTGAATGGACCTTATAGGACACCCTGTATATATATTTATCTGGTTCGTCTTTCCACTATAAATTTTATGCACCACTTACTTCTATCGTTAATTTCAACTTTTGTCCCATAAACATTCTAATTTTCTTCTATCGTTAATCGTTACAGTAATCTCCAAGCAACTTTGTTTTAATGCTTTTTACTAAAACAAATTATATTTCATAATTATTAAAATCCAAAAATATCTCGTCTGAATTACAAAATACTAAACTTGGAAAATTTAATTCATTCATGTCAGTATCCGAATTTTCCATTAGGTGTTTCTAAACGTTGGTGTATTTTGTTGCACAAATCACTTCTTCAGGGGATCTTTTCAGCGTGTTTAATTCGCAAGTCATTTTTAAATTTAATCAGCAAAGAGTAAGAGGTGAGTCTTTGTCAAAAGTCAACAGTAAACTGATTGTGATGACTTCAAACGATTATTAATGTAGGTTTAAAAAAAGTGACGGTTACAGTTATAAAATATCACATTATATAAATATCAGAACACTGGCTAAATTTTAAAATTATCCATTTAATTGAAAAGCACGAATATTGCTTATTTTCATCATTATAAAACTCTATAATTTTTTTTAACCATATGAATGGCTACACAAGTTTACCTAGTCAGTTAACAAAAGTTAATTGTTTAAAATTATTAAATTATGATGAAATTGTTAAAAATAATTCAGGAAATTAAATTCTGTTATAAACATTTTAATTAATATAGATTATATAAAATCTAAATTAGTGTTATAGTATCTAATAAATACTTTATTTAATATGCAACTGAACAAAAGTGTTATTAATAATTTGCTTAAAATAATAAGTTGAATAATATTCTGATGTAATAGTTTAAAAAATTATTGGATAAATAGATTCTATTATAATTTTTAAAAATAAATAGTATTATAAATTAACATTAGCATATCTAACTAAAACTTTATTAAATAAAAACTTCAATATTGCATTGGTTTCAAAATAAACTATGCGAAATTAACATGAGTTGGTTGAATCATGTTTATGAAAAATTTATTGTTTGAAAACATCTATTAAAAGCAATACATGAAATATGTTTAAATAAAAATGCGATGTCAACTCGTGAAAAGTAAAAGTAATTAAAAAAAATTCTATTTCAAAAATATTTTTATAGTTTGAGCTACTTTGGAAAAAAAAGTTTAACTAAAAGAAAATTATATTTATAAATTAGTAAAAGAATTTGAAAGTCCATTCACATAAAAGTGCATGTATTCGAATCAACATGTTACTAACACATCTTTTTGGAAGGATTAAAAGAAAACACATAAGCTTTTTCATTTGAGTAAAATTTGTTTTACATTTTCAATAGTATAATGTGTATAGAAATATGAATATTTCAAAATAGTTGAAAATTTGATATTTCAAGAAGATATTTCATTATTCAAAGTGCGTAATCGTAGTGTTAATTCCTGTATATGCTTATTTAATTCATTACATCGTTCCAATTCATGTTGGTCGGGTGAAAGATGAATTTTCCTATGTTTAACTAAATCGAACCTGCGATTAAATACTTCAGCACAATGCCCGCACTTAAATTACTTGGGAAGCTGATTCTCTTTACTTTGTTTAGGAATAACATGAGTTTTACGATGTTTCATTAAATCGATCTTTCTCGAAAACTTTTAATCACATTGTTCACATTTATAAAATTTTCCTTCTTTAATGTAAATTAACATATGCTTTCGTAAATCGCGTTGTTGAATGAATGTTTTCTCCCACTTGTCACAACTCAAGGGCTTTTTTTTTTTTTTTTTAATGAAACTTTACGTGTCTATCTAACATACACTCTATCGCGAAAAGGTTTTGCAACACTTCTCGCATTGATGTATGGTAAATGTCATGCGATGAATTATCATATGTTCTAATAAAGAACTCTTTCGAAGAAAAAGATTTCCTCAAATATCATACTTCAAATGTTTTTTCTTCTAAATGAGAATTCATATGTTTTAAAAACTCACGCTTCTTGGAAAATTCTCTTTTGCAAGTTCCACAAATAAAAGATAACTTATGCTGATCTCATGAAGAGGGCATACTTTCAATATTCGAAACGGACATGAGTTTTCGATGTTTCATTAAATCTATCTTTCTCGAAAACTTTTAATCACATTGTTCACATTTATAAAATTTTCCTTCTTTAATGTAATCAATGTTCATCTCTTGTTCCCTCAACCATGATGAAAAGGTTTCATTCATCATTAGGGAAATGTCTTCACTAGTTGAATGTGCGTTTTGAATAACACCAATATTAACTTAAATAGGGGGAAAATGCAGTCTATTAACTTGCAGTGACAAAAAATGCTGCACGTCTTACCACAACGGAAGCAGTAAACAGAATAATGAAACGTAAAACAATTCATATACATTTATTTCTATATTGGTGGCGTGGAAGATTAAGGATCGCGTGATCTCATACCGTAATTGATGCGTTCATTGAGTGATCTCAATGGTATATAAATAAAAGTTTGTAAGTGTAAAAAATTAAACAATCTCATTTTATAAATTCATTTAACTTTTTAGGTCTTACTTGTTTTACCTTTTATACAAAAAATTTTAGAATATGGGTGATATGTATAATGAAAATCCTAATCATTTCTTGTTATTGCTAAATTAGTTGAAGAAAAGGCTAATTTTAATAGAGATTATTAAAAAAAAAAATGTTTCCTGTCACTACATAATACATATGATTTTAATGCTCTTCAGAAATATTTTGACAATTTAACTGTGTTTTGAATGGCGAAAATACTAAAGAATGTTTATCAGCAAGCCTATTTCAGAAATAGAGAAATAAAGAAGCTTTCTGTTCTATTTCCTGTTTTCCAACTTGTATGGCCAAAACAACTCGCTCATTTTATCACTCCCAAATATGGCCGTTAAATTAAATGTTTTGAAAAATGTAAAATAAATCTCCTAAAATAACCCCCCCCCCCCCCTCCTACAGCATTCTTCCGCCCGGAAACCACTCTCTTACAGCACACATATCCCACTGGCCAAAACAACTCGCTCATTTTATCACTCCCAAATATGGCCGTTAATTTAAATGTTTTGAAAAATGTAAAATAAATCTCCTAAAATACCCCGCCCCCCCTCCTACAGCATTCTTCTGCTCGGAAATCACTCTCTTACAGCATACATATCCCACTTTTAATGTTGCTATTTTAACATCATACTCTATCAGAAGGACTTCAATCCGCAATCTGCCTGCTGAGGCAGAACCTGATTTTTTCTACTACATTTTAAAAAGAATTTCAAAGAAAAATCCAAAATAAACAATGATTTATAGCCTTTAATTAAACTATGCAAAGTAATAACAAATAAGGAAATACAGGGAAACAAATTAAAGAAAATACAATTTTTTAAAATCTTGGGAATTACACTAAAATTATAATAAATTCCTCCATAGGATTGGATATTATTTATAGTGTGACTTAATTTTCACAAAATTATCCGGCTATTCTCAAACCATAATGTTAAAAATTCAAATAATATGTTTGCATTGTTAGAAGGGGTTACGGAACATAACAGGCGGGTATAAAAGGAGGTTGTTTTCTAATGCTGCAATAAATTATGGATTAAAAATATCCCTAGTAATTCGCTGCCTTGTTACAAAAGGCGGCAGAGGAGCAGTCCAACGAAGCATATCCTGATTTCTAAATGAGTAGAAGCACCGACGTGTAACTGAATTTTTTCATGTGGAAAATTTGCACCAAATTGAAATACATCCACACTTATTGAGCTTTTGTGTAAAACAGACAGCGTATTTTAGCACAATTAGACAAGAGGTATTATTTAAAATATTTAAACAATGTGCAAGGTCTTTCTGGTGCAACAGCTGTGATTGGTTTCCAGAAACACTGTGCTTACATTTATCGTCTTCACTGCATGGCATCTATAAACATTTAGTACGCGACGAAAAAGTTTCCGCTGTTGCAATTTCTTTTTCAAGAGAAACAAATAAATTGCACGGCTATGCTTCATATAAGTATCGAAATTATATGTTGTCGGGGTGTCTCTGTGCTAGCACTATTAGCAAGAAGGATCAATGTTTTCACAATACTCGCCTTTGATGTCACCTTTGTTGTCAGTGTGAAAAGAAAGGGAGCTTTAGTTTTAAAGCAAATCTTGTAACTACTCTAAATATTCAAATCTCACACTTGTTTCTAAATACAACGGAAAAACGTTAATTTTGAGATATCACAGCTAACATAATAAGTAAGGGTCGACCGAAACAGGTTTTTAAGATTGAAACCGAAACCGAATTTCGGCCGAAAACGAAAGTGTGCAGGAAAAATTTAATTAATTAATAAATACATAAATATACAGAATTATTAATTAATTATTCATGTGGTCGAAGTTGGCTCTCTGTGTCTTTGATCAAAACTTTTTATTCGCATATAAAATAAAATGCAATTAATTCATGTATGACACAGAATGATTTTCTAACTATACGAATTTCATCTAATTAAAAAATCTTTTAGGTATATATACCTCGATTTATCTTTTGTAATGATTTCTGTCTGTAATGTAAATGATCATCTGTTATAATAGAACTTTCTCAAAGAGTGTTCGAAACACTTCTGCTGTTTCAAGCTAAAAATTTTCTATTACTGCTAAGTCTCTAGCTTTTAATGAGCACTTGAAAAGCGTTTTCAAAGTTTAGTCCTACATGAATTGCTTGCTGTATAATTTGCAATCACGTCTTGAGCCAGTGATGACTAATAATTCTAAACAATGAAGTTCCTAGCGATAAATAAAGAATGTGTCATTTGAGCCGATACACCTCGAATCCAAATCAATGAGTAATGTTGAAAACTTCGTAAGGAAGAAACGAGATTTTTGGAATACAGGTAGTTTCGGTCGAGTGTCGGTCCGGTCGAATTTTCGGCAGATGTTCGGTGAAACTTAGATTTTGGTCCGAAAACGAAAACGAAACTCAATTTTCGGTCGGTCTCTAACAATAAGTAAAATATTTGTGTGTCCTGTGACAAAAGTAAAGTGGTTGAAAGCCCACAAACACACTAATTCGGCGAAAAATGATCGTATATATTTTTTGCGGGTATCAGACGATTGATAACTTATAATATTATATCCCGCTCACGAATTAGGGTTTGGGGGCGTCTAAATATTAAAAATTTCATCAACTTCCGTTTTTTCAAATGATAATGTTCACTTTTGCACCATATTTTAGTTCCTTGAACCAAGGCAGCACGGAAAAAGGAATAGTGTGTACACTTTTACTTAAATATTCATAGTGTTAGAAGATACAAAAGTTTAAGGATGCTAATGTTAAATGCACGTGATAAAATTTAATTTATATCATTCGATTGCGAAAAGTCTACTTTTTAATGAGATAAAATGAATAGTTTCAAACGTACTCCAGGCATTTTTTTCTATTAAAAACATTATTAATAACGAAAATTATCAATAAATTTATAAAAAAAAAATTATGAGTTATAACCTGTATTTAATTTTGCATAAAACGAACCGCAATCGTCAAAAATATGGATGTTTAAGTTTAAAGCTCATTCCAGTCATTAGTTTTGAAGATAAATTGACCGATTTTTTGACCGTCTAAGGAGACCGTCAATTGTTATGCCATGCTCAGAACAGAAAATTTTATAGATTTTTCTTTCTTATAAAGTGAGTTTAATATATATTTAAAATTTCCAAATAATTTTTCTGGTAACTAATTGAATGTTCCCAGTACTTTCTCCTTGGAAGATATTAATTTTATTTTTCGAAATTTATGGATAAACTCCTAACATATTTTCTTCTAGGATTTTAGGAAGATTTAAGAAAACGTACCACGTGCTAATTTTGTTGTTTAGAATAAAATTCCTAAAAGAGTTATATATCTTGACTTTAGACACATATACAGGGTGTCCGGTCTCAACGGTGTCCAATGGCTAATTCCTAAACCGTTAGTCATAGACATATAGTTCCAATTACAAAAATGTTTTAAATCACGTAAAGAAATATTTTAAAAGCGACTTGGGCCAATAAAAACATTTCTTAAAAAATTACGAAATTTAAATTTTTATACGGTCCCCCGGTCCTATAAGTTATATTTAGTGAAATTTTCCTTTTACACTGACAAGTAATACAAAAAAAGTCCCGTTATTCTACGATTAAAATTGACCGAGTAATAGCTGTTTAAAGTTGGAGCATAATTTTTGCTGCAAATTGGGGGTCATTCACAAATTTAGTCGAAATATAACTTCGTCAGATATAAAAAATATCTGGGAGTAAAATTAACAATTCAATATAAATTTGAAATCTTTAATCATTCTGGCATATTAATGGAAAATATACAATTTGTAATAAACATTTAAGAAGAAAGAAAAAACAGAATTTTTCTTAAATAAAATTATTCTAAATTAACAGCCTCAATTCTTTACAAAATGATACGTATTTTAAAATATTATTAGATTGCACAAGCCTGCAAAAGTTGGGTTATGTCATGTTTTTTAGCTAATGATAATTGATTCTTGTATACTCTGTACCGCTGAATCCGAAATTGACCTTCATTTTTAACTATCATATCAGGATTTTTCGCACATTGCAAATTTCAAAGTTAAGGAGTTCAATGTTAAAATTGAATTTCCTCCCCCATCTCATCGGACCGCTCAGCTGTTTAGCTGTAAGAATCCCAGGATAAGCAAAAATATCGAATAAATTTTTTAATAAAATAAAATAAAATAAAATAAAAAATGTTTTACATATGTTTTATAGTATGAGATTTTAGCTATATTTTAACTTACACATTTGCGATTTGCAAAAAAAATTCTAACGTGATGGTTAAAAATGAAGGTCATTTTCAGATTCAGTGCTAAAAAGTGCGTAAAAATCAATTATCAAAAGTTAAAAAACATAACCATCTCCGCTACTTTATAGTATTCGATTTTTGTTATTCTTTAAATTTGAAAATTTATGATTTGCGAAATATCCTGACATGACGGTTAAAAATTAAGGTAATTTTCGGATTCAGTTCTAAAAAATACATAAATGTGAAAAACCCAACAATCGCAGTCTTGTATTATCTATTCTAAAACTTTTTCTTAAACTCCTTGGCAGAAATTTATCCAAAATTTTTTGTGTTATCCTGTAAAATAAGTATAAATGGTAACCACCGAAAATCTTAATAATATTAGATTGTTATCGGATTTGCGCCAGTATGTAAAATGCAATCTCGATCGGATATTTAAAAGTGGGTTAAAGTTAGAGTACAAATTTTGAACTGGAAAAACATACATATGATTGTTGAAGTAACATAAAAACTTATAAAAAACATAATTTTTGTTAAAAGAAATCATAAGAGAAACAGTCTCAAATCCTGACAAAATAAAACCTATGTTATTTTAGCCAATTTGAGACTTAATCATAATACTTGTAGGATTTTTTTTCAAAGCGCAGATACACATGAAGTAAGATCTTCGAATACTTTAAACACTTGGCATATGATCCCTCAAAGCCAAGCCGAACTCATTTGTTTTCAGAGTAGAAAAGTGGCATAAGTCATGCATTTTTAAAGTTTCATAACTCGCTCAATTTTAGCGTTATATGAATGGGACTTTTTTTTGTCTTACTTGTCAGTGTAATAGGAAAAAATTACTAAGTATAACTTATAGGACCGGGCGACCGTATAAAAATTTAAATTTCGTAATTTTTTAAGAAATGTTTTTATTGACCCAAATCGCTTTTAAAATGTTTCTTTACCTGATTTAAAATATTTTTGTAATTGGAACTATATGTCTATGACTAACGGTTTAGGAATTAGCCATTGGACACCGTTGAGACCGGACACCCTGTATATGATATAATATGTGAATTTAATTCAATTGTAAAAGTTAAAAAGTATTTTTATCTACAAGTGTTAAAATCTTGTAATACACTGGCCTCCAAAAGTTAAGGAACAGGGACTGTACGCTTTCGATTGTACATGGTTTGTCGAATATCTACCAAAATTTTTGGCAAATTGTTCTTAAACTTTTGGTATATAAAGAACATGTTTGATTTCATATTTCTCTGTAAATATTTAGTCGGGAGGACAATTAGAGGACTAATAATTCATTGAATAATAAAATAATATTTGCGATCACCTATGTAACAGAAGATGTTGAAAGTGGTTTGTCACTGCACTGTAAAAAAAAAAAAAAAAAAAAAAAAAAAAAAAAAAAAAAAAAACCGGACTAAAATGCGGAAAAACGGACTTTTTTTTTTTTTTTTTGTAATTTATGGGGGAAATGTTCCGTTAAAATACGGAAATAGTACTGGCGTCTCGATTGCCAGTACAATTTCCGTATTTTAAGTCCGTTTTTTTTACTGTGTGTGTTAAATGACTATTTAGGTCCTGTTCAGCGCGTGTGTGCATTTGTGTAAGCATAGCACTAATATTCTTGAAGATGTTATTGTATCTATGAAAAATGTTTGTTTATAGCATACAGAGTTTTCAACCAAATTTAACACAATTTTTTGAAAACCTGACAAAGAACAGTAGCAACAGTATACTGTAATTAAAACATGAATATATTGAATATTTGATGAGATATGGATATATGAAGTAATATTTAACTACGCATGCGTGGAAGATTCTAAAATTTTTATTTTATAATTTGGTAGTCAGCTATTTAGGGCAACCTATATAAAAAAGTCCTAAAAATAAGCTATAAGTTAAGCATGTAATCCAAGTTTTGGGCGTTATCGTTAAAGGATTATTATTTTTTTTGTTCTATAAAACTCTTTTTTTCCATAGTAATCAGCATTTTACTAGGAATCATTTGACCCTTTTCGGTTAAAATATATATTTACCAAAGGGCGGTTAAGTTAGTGCTAAATATAGTTTAAATCACGCTTCAGACGAAGTTAAGAGAAAATATTGCTTGAACTAAACCTTTATTTGCTTTAAAAGACTTCATAGATGCGATACGTTCTTTTTTTTTTTTTTTTTTTTTTTTTTTTTTTTTTTTTTTTAAATGAATACACGTCAAATAAACAAGGCGATAATATTTTACAATACCACAACGTAAGTAAGCCTTGCGTCGGTATATTGCAAAGGAGATACGTTCACTAATTTTCTGTCGTGATAATAATACTTAAATATATAAAACTGAGCTGTCCGTTGGTGTTCCGTGAGGATGTTTACAGACCCTTGAGAGGTGAAAATTTATGTTTTGCTTTTTTCGGAAAGTGGGATGAAACTTAAACTTTATTGTCGTTAAACAAGTTCAAGATGGCCATTTTTGAATTTGTTTTACAGTAATAAATGAAATCCGAGTCATGTTCTAGTGACGTTCCCATTTCCTTCCTTCCTTTTTTTTAAAAAAAAATTTCGTTAATCCTTGTTAAGATTTATAATCCTCTTAATACAATTTCAAACTCAAAGCCGACTTTACCAAAGGCTTGGTAGGCTCAGGCCTAGGACACCGGCATAAGAATGTGTCATTGGGCTTTAAAAAATTTCTTTAGAAAAGCATATCAATTTAAAATGAAATTATAAATCTAATATATGTTCAAAATCATCAATTTTTAAAAGAAATGTTTACATGATATGTATTACATGCACAATTGTAAAGTATTTGACAATTGTTTAATTTTCTTTCCATTTCACCGTAAAAAAAAATCTGTGAAGTTACTAAAATTTTTCTAGGAAACTGGGATCCCTAGAACTATTTATGTAACGACAACGACAAAAATTCATGTAATAGTATCTGTTACATGATTTTTTGTTTTTGCCGTTACATACATAGTTCTTGGAATCCCAGTTTCCTAGAAAAAATTTTGTAACTCCACAGATTTTTTTTTTTTTTTTTACAGTGTTGTAGAATAAAACCATTTTTTAATCCAGGAAATTATTACTACAAACATTCCTTTTGCGTTTTTATTAAATGTTACTTTTAATTTAATGCTGATCTTTTAAGGCCGCGAAGAAACGAAAATATTAATGGTACAAACGCGGCAGTAATGTTCACGTTATGTAAGTCAAGTATTTTAGAAAAAAAAATTATAATTTTAGTATTTTATGATTATTATACAAATAAATTTTGAAAATGCTATATCTTTAATTATAAAATTTGGTTACGTTGATGTCATGTGTCATCTTTCTTGGCTTGCCTCTTTTATTTACTGAACGAACATAATGTTCAAAAATTTATTTTTCTGAATTAATACAGCGTTGTAATTATTATAATTACTAAGTTAAATGCATCGTTCAACATTTTTCAATTTTCAGCAAATCTGAATTAGATAAAATAAAATTGGTCGTATATATTTTTTCTTTTCTTTTTACTTATAAATAGCACGTTATTTTTTCAATACTCTTGAAAGAAATTTCTAATCATGACAGAAAAAAAATATATAAATAAACCGGTTTTGATAGCAAAGCCCTTTGTAGTATCAGAACACTTTTTTGTTCCCGAAGAAGATTAATTCATCTGAAAGGCATTGCGTTTTATTCACTTTTTATAAGGCATTTCAGAAATTTCTTTCCATGGTATTATACCTCATTTCAGCATGTAATATTAGACAAAATGATCTACGAGAAAAAAGAACTTTAAAAACCGCAGAGAACATTTGCACTCAAATTCTAACCAGAACCACCTGGAATCAAATATTTTGTGAACTTGCGACTTTTATAATCGTACTTCAATTTGTCTCTTGTCTGTGTAGATGTATCTTTAAGTCTGTAACACGCGTTTAATGTATGTTAAAAACGTGCAAATGAAAATATCTGGTACTAATCTACACTGTTAAGAATTTGGTACAACGTCGAATCAATTTTTGGTACTGCAGTAGCTGCCACCATAAGATGGTGAAACATCGTTCCAACATTTGGTTATATAAGAATGAACCATACGTTGGTGAAACCTTGAACCACAAGTTGGTGAAACTTTGAACCATAAATTGGTGAAACATTTAACCGCAAATTGGCAAAATGTTGAACCATAAATTGGTTAAATGTTGAACCATAAATTGGTGAAATGTTGTTGAAGCAATGATTTTTTTGTCCCCCCCCCCCTCCTCCTTTTCTTTAAAATATTTTGCTTTTTTAAAAAGATATTCTGTGTTAATATAATTTAAGGTGAAATATATACGGCCCCTCCAATTAATTTTTGTTGGAAAATAATTTTCAAGATGAGAAACCAAGGTTTATTTAGCAAATTTTAAAATAGTTTAATTATACGATAACGCGATTGTTATTTCAAATATCTTACACTATAATTTACATATTAAAATACATAAGAAAGGATGCGATGATGTTATGGGGCTTTATATATATTTATAGATACTTATCAAATTGAGATAATTGAAATGCATTATAATTTGCTAAATAAACCTATAAAATTGATTTTGTATGACGCATGCAAGCAATCTTTAAACAAAAATCAATCAGAGAAAGAGTAAATATAAATCCTAAATTGTATTGAAACAATAACAGCATCTTTTTTTTTTAAAAAAAAAGACCTATGTCAAACGGGGGTGGGGGTAAAAAGCATTGCTTATCAGCTCACATCTATTTTAAATAAGTTCTAAGCATGATCTAAATATTAAGAATGTGTAATTTTTTTTTTTACATGTATGGTGATTTATAATTGTTTTATTAAATGTGAAAATCAACATGGAGTCTAAATTTTTAAATTCTACGGAATATGTATATAATTTCCCTTTAAAAATATTCCTTAATAATTCTTGTTAATACTTATGGAACGACATGGTATTTAATTTTAATATTTTATGACCGTACACATTGTATTTTATAAATATAAACTAAATACATTTTGTATATTTTATAAGAAAAGATTGATCTAGGAAATAGAAAAAAATGAAGAAAATATAAAAAGAAAAGAAATGATTGCATATGTACTGTTGTTCATTTTTTGAATGTAAAAAGTAGTTATCAATCTCTTTAATAAATATTCAATCCTACAATGTATAAATAAAATGTAAATATAAACTTAAATATACAAAAGCAGTTCTATACATAAACTTTATATTGGCATAAACAACATTTTATTTAAATGCTTAAATATCATGTTTCCTTTTCACCTCTTAAATTGAAAACTGTAATATGTATAAGGACATTTTCCCAGTATAAATCTATTTTTCAAACTGAAATCTTTTCTTATCTTAATCATTGAATATCATGTGTCACTCCAAAATATAAATAATTATAAATATTAATTGACTGTTAGTTTTTATAATCAGGAAACAGTAAAGGAACCAAAAATTCCATTATAAATAAAAAGAATCTCAAATCACTGCAAATTAATGTTTACATGTACTACTATGAATGCAGCCATGAACCCTCCGAGCGTCTCGAGAGCTTTTCTGCATTTTCATAAAAATGCTTATAAAAATAATCTTAATTTAAATTCATGTTTTGTTTTTGCTTTCAAGTTGCGACAAATTAAAATGCTTCACATCTCACTATTGAATAGGAAGAATGAAATGTTTACGCTCATTTTTTTTTTTTTAATTTTAAAAGACAAAACGAATGAAGTCGTGATTAATTTTTGCTAAGAATTGTTTGTTATTTAATTGTGATACAATATCTACAGGAATGAAACATAAAAATTAAATAAGACTTACATTCCAGTAATAATCCTTTTAATATCCCGTCCGTTTAAACTTTAAGTGGCGGAGGAAATGCAATAGTTTCACTTGTCTTATAATGGCGTCATAGACAAAGACGTACTGTTCTGATTGCCTGATAAGTAGTTCAAAAACTTGGTTCAACTTATTACCAAAATGTGGTTCAATTCAGCGGAACTTCAAAGGTTACACCATGAAATGGAGTTTTTGAAAATTGAGAAGTACAATGTTAAGCGGAAATTTTTAACAGTGTAACCGGCAATTTTAGTGAAGTGTACTATATACTATATTAATCCCGACATGGAATTCATTTGTCGATTAAAACAAAACGCCATGGATTATTTGGGTTAAGTGTTCCGGCTTTGACCCTGGGTAATGGATAAACTCCGCCCTGGCCGATAACTTGGATTACCACAATAGAAATATGAAAAACAGATTATTTGCTTATCTAAATATTCAAAGATGCTTTACTGATTTTTCACTAAATTAAATAAAGATGAAACACTATGCAAGATATAAAACATCATTTCTACTACTTTGATTTAATTGACATTTTATGTTATTTCTGTGTTGATGCATGAGATAAGTTGACTCGTGAAGTTTTTTTAAATTTCATAACCTGTCTTAATGTACGCACATGATTTTAGAACTGGAATGCCATGATTCTAGTCCTGTTAGTGGACCTTAATGTTGCCTAATTTAGTGTGATAGTGGTTTCATTCATCATCTGTGATATCTGTAGCATTTGTAACTTGTTATACAGTCGGACCTCTATTTAACGAAGTAGCTAAATCCCGAAAAAAAGTTCGTTATATGGAAAATTCGTTAAATAGAGAGTCACTTTTTAAAATACTTAAACGTAATTTAAGTCCATAAACACTAAATATAATTTAAAAAGTAATTAGTCACACTTTTTTTTATAAATTATATCTGTTTGTTTTATTTATTTTACCCATCAAAAAGAAAACTGCAAGGGAAATAAGAATAAAACAAAACACTGTCTGGAAATACATTGTATTTTCAGTTAAAAAAATATTTTTACGTTAAAATCACGATTATTTATTATGGTTGATAAGCTGTCTGGAGGAATACCAAATTTTAAAGCAGTATTCTTTTCTTCTTCACGCCTTTATCCACCACATCAAGAATAATTTTTTTTCTTTGATGCTCAAGCACTTTCGCTTTGACATTTTTGAGCTACAAGAACCGAAATTATCAACACGATTGATCATGATCAACAATCTAGAAAACGGGAAACTATAGTTTAAGGACATGGGGCAGCTCCAGTGAGGGTTAAAAGGGAATATTGAAAGTTTGCACTTCTTGGATGAAAAGCAAAGAATCACAGCAATTTTACTGCTCTCGGTGAGTTAGGTGCCTGGTAAGACCTGTTCATGGTCATTGATCATCATAAAATGTGTTAAGAGAAAGAATAAGTTTGAAATGTCCAGTAATATTTAAAGAATAGGGAGAAGACAAAATTAGATCCCAAGGAAAAGTTCGTTAAATAGAGAATGCACTTCGCTATTTGGAGGTTATTCTACAAAGAAATTTGCAAAATGTTCTTGGTTCCAAGTAAAAGTTCGCAAAATAGAGAAATTCGCAAAATAGAGGTTCGTTAAATAGAGGTCCGACTGTATTTCTTTACAGTATCATATTAACTAAGATGACTAACTTCACATATCATAATTTTAAGAAGATGTGAATATTTCTGACTATTTTTCTCGAATAGACAAGGGTAAAATATGCCTTTACAACATAAATAATTTTATTTTTATCATCTGAAATAAAGTTATGAAATGTTGAACAAATACTAGCCCCGTGATTGATCGATGTTAGTTTTTATATATCTGGGCAGCTTTTATAATGTTTTCTTCTCTTTTTTGAAACATTTTTCTGGCATATGTATATTCTTTTGTATGTTCGTCTTTCAAACTTTGCTTAAGGAATCAAAGCAAATAGAAAAAAAATTAGAAACTATTTTTAAAACGAATTTATTTATATAATAAAGAGTTTAAAGGTTGAACCAAAGCTGGTAGGTTTTCCCCATTACATGCTGCTGCGGCAGCTGAAGCAGCTGCAGTCATAACGTGGTAAAGTTATTTGTTTTATTCAACACTATCACCATCTTGAAGTGCTTTGTTGAAATCAAAGCTTGGTGTGATGTGGTAGAACTGATAGTTGCAAATGTTACGATTGCATACCTTCATAGTGAAACCTTGCGTTATATATTTAGGAATGTATGAAATTTTTCCGCATTTCATCAAAAATTTATTTTCTCTAATCTTTTTTAAAATACCTTCTAATATTTTTTAGTATTACAAATTTCTACTAGTCAGAAAGGTCCAATATTATCCCAGATAATGGCTATCTTATATATATGCATACGGATATCTATAAATTCCTTAAAAATTACAATGCAGTAGCAATATTGCAAAAATTATACTTTCAATGCCATTATTGTTATTTTCAGAAACCGTAGTTTAACTTTATTCTGACCATAATATGGTCAATAATATGATCTGATATGCTTCATAATATAGTCAAACAACCGTTATTTTTTTTAAATTTCAAAAGACCATAATATGGTCAATAATATGGCTTGATACTCTTCATAATATAGTCAAACAATCGTTATTTTTTTAAACGGCCGAAAGACTGGACAGTTTGTTGCTAATTTTTAAGAGCGTAAGTAAAAATATTTACTTTTTATGGGATATACAGGATGTCTACAAATTAGTTGGGCAAAAAGAATGATTTATTGAATGGAATTGTAAGGGGAAAAAAATTAAAGTACATATTGCTGTAAGATAGAAAAATAGTTCAAGTTTACCATTATCACCTTTATTTCGTCGTACTTGCACAGCAGAATGAGTTTCATGAAACCAAAGACAGCATTTCGCTTTTTCAGCACCGCGTTGAACGTCTCCATAATCGTAATGCCAAACAAGAATGATTACCGCTTGCTAAGCGATAGCGTCAGTTATGACACCTAACGCCATCTATGAATAAACTTCGGCAATATTATTACTAGTCTGATTTTCAACTAGTTAATTTCATTTAATATTTCGAAAGTTCCTAACTTACGAAATTGCCCAAATAATTTGTAGACACCATGTATTTCAAAAGGGAGCATATATGTTAGGATTATTGTTATTTTATTAGAAATGTTTCCATTGCTCTGTCACGATATGACCAGTGTTAGTAATCCTCATCGGATATATATTTTTAAAATAGAAATTCTCCGATGTGAATAAAACTGCAAGAAAGTGACAAAACCCCAGCAGCAAACCAATTTTGGCCCAATGTAACATTAATTGTAAATATTTCCAACATAATGCTGAAAATTAATTACATATTAGTTTTACTTTGTAAACATATGCAATGAAATGCCAAGATTCTAGAAACATTGATTTTCCGTTGGAAATATTGTCAACTAAATGTCAATGTTGCAGAAATATTTTCGCTTTATGTTGGCAAAATGTTTCTTGGAAATATTGGTAAAATATAAAGTCCAATGTTGTTTTGCTGCTGGAGAATATCATTGCAAGACTAAACGCATATTACACAAACTATGGTTTATTATTAGGTGTTATAAACTGGAAATATATTTACGCATGTATTTATAGTGCTATGCATGCAAGAAGTATTAGTCACTATGTAAGCCTCTAAAAAATAATGTCAGTAGCAACGTTTGGTGTTAAAGAGAGGTTTTAAACCATGATTATTTATAAAATATTCAAAATGTGAACAATGTTCCCATCATTCCATGTTTTATATGTGTATAAAAATAGTTTTTAGTAAATATGCTTTGCGTGAAAATCAAGGCAAAAAGGTAGGAAAGGCTCAAACAGCATAATAATTTTATCATACAAAAACTTCAAGGCTCCATGTAAGGAAACCTTCAGTTCAAAATGAAAGAAAAAGAGGAAGAGGCGTGTAACACGTGTGATTCTTGAAATAATTGTATTGTAACATATTTTATTTAAGTTGTAAATTTCCAACTGGGCGAATACATTTTTCGCCCAGTTGGAAATTTACAACTCATACGGTTTATTTACCATTTAGAATAATTGTGTTCAAATCAATCTATATTTTATTTGTTTATGACTTAATGTCGGATTTTGAACAATGCATATTCACCATAGCATAAAGGTTCTGGTTTTAGTGCAATGGGTGAAGTATCTTCCTAAAGGCTCTCCTTTGTTGTGTCAGTGAAAATTAAATTTGTAAATACGCGCAATATTTCATATTACGGGCCCAATATTGTAGCATGATTTATCTAATACTGATTCAGTATTGAAATTCAATCCGTAATTGAGCTATGGAAATTCATATTATTCTTTGCATCTTTATATTTATTCTTCAACCATTTTTCAGATCAAGGATTAAATTGAATCTAGTGACACATTTCTATGTTCTTCCTCAAAAACCTCTCCGAGCAGCATTTAAACAATCAAACAGATTTAAGATATTTTATGATGCCGTCAGAAGCTAGCTACAACAGAGAATCGTGCCTTTTTAACTCCAAAATAAATCGCTTCCCTTCATCGAGTTGATCATCATCTTTGTAAACGATGCCGACGCGATCACAAGACAAGTTGCATTCCTTGACTTCAGAGCGGCCGTCACATATTTGTCATCCAGAGAGCAAGATGTATCGAGGAAGTCGAACACGATCCGATCGTGATATATGAACAGAAAATATTGGGCAAAGGAGACTGAATTGCAATTCTGACATGTGTAGTCACATGTTTAATGGGGTTGCGATATCCCGTTCTCTTCCGAAATACCTTGTTTTCGGCTCGCCTTGTGCTGGTCGTGATTCGAGTCTCGTGACCGCTAAATCAAACTTCTGGTGAAGAATAATAGCCTTTCAAATTGAATCATCTTGTTTTGACAGGAATGCTTTATTCATTAGAATGTGGTACGTGTTGACAACAGCACGAGTGTAAAATACCAAGTATGTAAGATCCAAACAGACGCTGTTTTTCACCTTTTTTATCATTATAATTATTATTTTACCCGAGTTAAAAATATTGATTACCTTGGATTATTTTTTTTTGTCATTAAATACGTTTTTTATAAAAGTCCCAAACTAAAAACAAAGGGACTTCAGATTTATTATTTTCTCATTTAATCTATCCATTTCCTCAACTCTAATGATATTGCGTAACTTTCCTATAAAATTATTTAAGAAAAAGTAATGTATCAAGTAACAAGCAAGTTAAGTAAATTTTTTACAATACAGTCTTAAAAACATACTTAGGTTTTATTTTTTTTTTTTTATTTAATCTCATTTTCTTCTATATAATTAACTAATAGATGAGACATACTTCTTTTTTTACTGGTTTTCTAATAACTTTAATAATATAATGCAGTCATACATTTTATTAACTTTTTAAACTTTCAAATGTCTACAGATGGGACAGCTGAATAATGTATCCTCTATATCAAATATTACAAATTTTCGCAAACAAAATGTGAGAAAATAGGAAACACCAATTCTGGCAAATTATGCATTACAAGAGATATGATATTTATTTCATAAATTTCATATCGTATTATATTTCGTAAGTTTTTTACAATACAGTCTTAAAAACATACTTAGTTTTTTTTTTTATTTAATCTCATTTTCTTCTATATAATTAACTAACAGATGAGACATACTTCTTTTTTTACTGGTTTTCTAATAACTTTAATAACATAATGTAGTCATACATTTTATTAACTTTAAAACTTTCAAATGCCTATAGATGGGACAGCTGAATAATGTATCCTCTATATCAAATATTACAAATTTTGCAAACAAAATGTGAGAAAATGGAAAATATGAATTCTGGCAAATTATGCATTACAAGAGATACGATATTCATTTCAATTTAGCATTCTTTTACGTGTTAATTTCCATTAAAACAGGAGACCATTCAAACAATGACCCGGAAAACAAATCTGAGGAATTAGCGTGAAAGCGAAGATCATTTGACAGAAAGTATTTAAGTTAATGAAATGTTACAGAATTGTATGAGTATTTTATATTTGTTGAGGGTATAAAAATCTGTTTATACTCCGTGTTTATGTATTAGTTACTTATGTATAAGAAAGTGATGTTACATTAAAAAATAAAGACATTAATAGTTTTTTAAGACTTTATTGAAAAAAGTTTTTAACTTACTTAGATATATATTTTTTATATTAAAAAATAGAGAAGTATCGCAATATATACTCAGGTTCATGGCGGGCAGTGGTGTAGCTAGGGTGGTTGTCCAGATGCTCTGGGTACCACCAAGTTCATAAAGTTACTTTCGCTTTGTTCGATCACTGAAAATTCAAGGATTAGATAAGCCAAAGATATTTGTTAAAAATTGTGGTAACCAGGGTCTATGGATCCCCACCCTGGCTACGCTACTGTTCATGAGAATGAATAGATTGAATTAGTAATATATATGGGGCATTCTCACAATCTTTTGACTTTCGGGAATAAATATCTGGTGAAATTAAATTTGCTAAAATAACATTTTAATCTGATAGACGAATGCCTTAATGATTCAAAATAAAGAAAAAATGGCCAGCAGCAAAATTTTTTTTATTTAATTGAGGTTTAAGTTAAACTTGCGAGTTTAATTTTCCTTACCATTTTACCACTATAACTTTTTATTTTCGTCTAAATTTTTACTTATAATGAATTTGCATAGTACCCACAGGACATTCAAATAAGAAATAATAACAATGTAGTACTTTTGATACAGAATTTTTGTATAACATTGTCTTAAAGGGGTATTAAAAAAGGGACGGTAAGGTTAAAAAAGGGGACGGTATAGGAAAAAAGGGGCGAAATGGGAAAAAAAGGGACGGTAAGGATGGAACGGTAAGGAAATTACCACCTATTTTTAGGCAAATCATGTTAAGAGTGAGTGATAGCCACAATGTTCATTGATTTTTAGAAACAGTTGTTAACATTGGATTAAATGAAATTTTCTTTTAAATTTACCTCGAAAAGTGTAGGAATAAACCTTGGGGACGGTAAGACTACCAATAAAGCCACGATCTTGAAATTGATATTTAAATGCTGATTTAAATTCTGCAGTAAATTTCCTGTTAAAGAATTTTAGACATTCTTTCTCTAGCATACTTCTGCATGAGAAAAAACTTGAAAAAAAGTCTGTGGCTGAAGTGATTTTCTGTATAAGTTTAGCAAGAAGGACGGCAAGGATGAAAAACCCAGGGACAGAGTTCAAAAAATAATAACAACCGTAAAAATGTGTGGTGGTTAATTTTTTGCTACATATTTATATAAAACAATTGTCCCAGTTTCGGAAAAAAATACATCGAATTACTTTTACTGAAACAATTTTATACAGACAGCTCCAAACTTAAAAATCAGCATCAGGGACACGGGACGGTATAGGAGTTTTCCTGGCATTTGGACCCCCAACATCGTCCAAAACTTATTTATCTCGTTAATATTGTTATGCAATCATGCAATGGGATGTCCCCCAGGATATGAAATAAAAAAACACAAAAAATGTATTAAAATAAAAATTATTATTCAGGGACATGAAAGTCAAAAGATTGTGAGAATGCCCCATATATATATATAAAACCATCACAAACCAATACAAAATAATCAAAATAAATTATTAATGATAATAAAATTATCATTAATAATTGTGAATATACGAATTATAAATAAATTTTTATGCAAATTATATATATACTTATGTATGACCATTAAAAATAAATTACAAATTACCAACAAACATAACAAATGTAAATAAATAAAATGAGCAAAAAAAGAATAATGGATATTTGTAGAACCTTGACAGAATTTCCAGGTCCCAAATGCCTAAAGTTCTACAAATAAAGTGTTGGTTTCATCTTCATATTAACCATAAAATCTAAAGAATATGAATTTGGGAATAACAATGCACAAAAAATAAAGAAATAAATTTTTAAAAACAAATAAGTTCAAAATAAAACATGATTAAAATGGATTAAGAAATAAAATACACATTACCATATTGAATGCATTGCTGACTGGGAATGAGGAAACTTTAAACACAAGTAAAGCAGATTATATGCACATGTTGCCAAAAAATTTTTTTTAGATGTTGAAGGACCAAGGAGTAATAATGTACAATATGTCAAGTATATTCCTCAATATATGTGACCAGATGATATGATATATATATGCATACAGATTGCTGAAAAGATTATAAAAAATCATACACGAAAAAATTATTTGTATATATATATATATATATATATATATATATATATTAAATATTGTGTATATGTATGTTTTTCCATACATTATGCACTAAAAAACATAAAAAATAAAAATACCATTATGGAGGGTTGAGGTCTGGAATGCTAAAAAAGTTTAAAACCTTACATGTTTATATGTGTGTGAGCATGTATATGTGTATGTATATATGCTTATATATTGCATGGACATATAAAAAAAATATGGGGTATCATTCATTTAACATCATAAATTTTCACATATAGCTTCATAATATATGGATATATTTTACTATCTCAATATTCCTCATTGCTTTTTTAATTTTCACATTTAGATACATAATACAAGGCTATATTTTACTATCTCAAAATATTCCTCATTTTTTTAAATGTTATTTATATTCTCATTTTTTATATTACAACATTTTGTCTTTAAAATAGTTAATTTAATAAATTTGCCCTTCTATTTATTTATTTTTATATAATTCTTTATTTTATTTTGTATTAATTTATTCCTATTCTTTATTTTATTTTGTATTCATTCAATACTTATTAAGTTTATTCCTATTTTTTTCATTCTACTTTAACTAAATGTTAATCTAAGTAATTTCTTGATTTCTTCAATCAATTTCATACCTTTTATTTATTTTTTTTCGGGGTGGGGTAAAGATGGCAGCACTAAACATTATTCTTAATAATCCAGTTCCAATTTACATTTCTTCCTTTCTCATACCAGATGGCAGTACAGTTATGGGTTTCAGTCAGATACTCAACTGTGGTCCACATGCTAAAATAGTCCTAACTATGCTTTCCATCCTGATATGCTGCAGTTTTGACTCCTAGTATGTAATTTAGGCATTGTGCTATAATAATTTTTAATATCCTGTGTGAGGTGTATCTTTCTTTAGATCTCCTGGATTTTTATTACCTATTTTCTGTTATGTTTGCTTTATAAGGAGCTAAATTGTGTCATTTTAGGCTTAATGCCGACAAAATTGGATGAAATAACGCATCTTCTATGAATGAACCCACAAGCTCCTCTGAAGATTCTGTGGGTTCTTCATAGTTTCTTATTTTACATACTGGTTTCCTGTGTTCATTTATAAATCATCTTTAGACCTCTGCCAATTTGTTCATATATTTGTGGTTTCAAATTTATTACATATATATGTATATATGTATACATACATAAAACCATGTATGGAACCTTAGCAAATAACATTTTGCAGTTAACAGAACTGAAGTAAACAAGTGAATAAAGATTAAATGATTATGCAGAAGATAGTTTTACCATACTGTGGAATTTCTGGAACCACTATAGTTGTATGGTAATATTAGCCTTATAAATTATACGATTAAATAAGGCGAATATATTACTATTAAGAAATAATGGTACTAAAAATATATCACGTACAAAGCGTATAAGTGAGAGGTCACTGTATTTGTAAATAATAAAAAGAAAAAGCCCGGATAATTTTCCCTTTAGACTAACTCATGTTTAATAATAATACATTTCTTATTAAATTATAGGTTATTATTATTATTTTTTATAAATTATATTTATTCAAAATTGTGATAAGGAAATAAGAAAATATTCCGCACTTCTTAAAAGTGTCTTTATAGGATAATGACTATTCTTTTTTCTTTTGATATCCGACTATTTTACTCTCTAAAATATCTATTTAGAAAACAAGAACAACAACACAACAAAAGCAACAGTAAAATAAAATAAATGAAAGTGTATTTAAAAAATTACATTTGTTCAAAATTAGGATATTCCATATCATTTTATATATAGGCGTTCCGAAAATAAACATTCTTCAAATATTCCGCTAAAGGAAATCTGAGCAATTAACAAAAACTTTTATAATTTAAAAAATAATTATTGCCTGTTATCACGATACTATGGAACGCACAAATTATATGTAAATGTGCCCCCCCCCGCCCCCACCCATGGAATTGGCTGAAATTTTGATGTGTTCATGCACATGCAATGCTGATGAAAAATCTCAATAGGCACAATCCTGAAAAATGAGTACTTTTGATGCTATGACCAACGGGATGTCTTAATATTACATAGATGCCAACCTTCAAGGTTATAAAAAAAAATTAAAATAATAAAAAATATATATACATGGTGTGAACCAGAAAAATTATTTAATGAAATGTCTCCTATGTGGTTTTTAATTAAATTTTATTAATGAATAAAACTTATGATTTCATTTGATTTGAGAAAAATATCATATTTGCTTCATAATACACTGGTGAGTAGAGAAGAAATAAGCGTCCGACCTCAGGAGGAGGCTGGAGGCTGTGGTGGTGGTGGTGGACAGCCTCCTCTAGAGACCGTCTTGTAAGAGGAGGTGTAAATGTGGAGGAGGGAGGGCGCCTCCTCTTGAGAATGTCTAATAAGAGGAGGGGTAAAATGGGGGCAAAATTTTTTTGAGAATGGGGGGGAGGGCGATCAGAATATTTTATGTTATAAGAGAGGGCTTAATTGGAGAGGGGGAGGAATTTTTGAAGGGGAATTTTTCGAGATTGAATTTATTTTTACTCAGCTGTAGTACGAGGTTCGAATGAATAATTAATTAATTAAAAAGGTAATTAAATTAATGAATGAGAAAAATTAATTTAGAAATTTTAATGAAGGGACTTAGAATTTTTGAGTTTGAAATTTATTTTTTGGGGGGTGCTGTAGTACGAGGGGGCATTTTTTTACTCTCGGTTAACTAATTAGAAATTAAAAACTTAATGAGGAAATATTTAATGAAACGACTTAAAATTTTTCGAGCAATTTTATTAGTGTAGTATAGTACGAGGTTCGAATGAATTATTAAAAATGGAAATTAATTTAAAATATCAATTAATTAAAAAGTAATTAAAAATAGTTAATGAGAAAAATTAATTTAGAAATTTTAATGAAGGGACTTAGAATTTTTGAGTTTGAAATTTATTTTTAGTCAAGTGTAGTATGCATTTGAATTTTAAGAATAATTAAAAATATTTATTAATTAAAAATAGTAATTAAAAATTATAATTAAAAAATTTGAATGAGAAAATAACTGAATGAAGAAATTTTTCGAGAGTTTCATTTAATTTTGTTAATGAATTGAGTGTCATGAGATAGTTTCAATTGAAATAGAAATTTTTTGAAAAAAAACAGCGGAAATTTTTAAATTTTTGTAGGAACGTGAATGTTTTTTTAATAAAATTTGGGGAAGGATTTTATTCTTTTAAGTGGCTTTCTTTTTTCGAATGGCAGTCATGTTTTCACAAATATTTCTCGGTTATATATATATAAATGAACTGCATGTTTTGTATTAAACGGTTAGTAATTTTAGACTATCATTAGTTAGGTTAATGAACTTATACTTTTGTGTTGTACTTTTTGACTAAACTTTACTTATTGACTGAAAAAAAATATATGTAACTAGGAAATTTTATGAATATTTGAAGAGAAAACTAAATTTTCAGTGATCTTTTAATTTAGTCAATGTACGAAGCAAAAATAAAACTGAAATTATACTTAACATATATTTCAAATCACACTACAAGTATTCAGAGACTTAATACCATTACATAATTATTTTTTTTTAAAGAGGAATATATATATATTAGCTGATTTCGTTTACTATAACATCAAGTTTTACTGTATGCATGTATTCCTCATATGGAAAAACCCTTTGGTAGATAAGCGGCTCGACAGTTCGCATGATAAGTATATGACTCACTTTACTTGAGGGTTTATTTTCTAACGCAGTGAGGGATAGGGATTAGATAATTGCTAGTAGTTAAATATATAAGTATATAAATATATAAATATATAAGTAGTTAAATATATAAATATATAAATATATAAGTAGTATATAAAAGGGAGTTAAAAATTTGGTTAAGGATTTTATTATTTTAAATGATATGTTTTCTAAAGGTAATTTTTAGAAATTACAGTTGTTTTTTTTTAAAAACCATTTCTTAGTTACGTTTTATATTGAAAGAAATGTTTTAGACATTTATCGGTTATACGTTTTCCTTTAATCAATGTTATTAATGAATTCACATATATATGTTCATTTAGGAAACTTTTAGAAATAATTTGGTAAGAATTTAGAATATATGAAAATATACAGAATGTCATTAAAAATATAGGACCTTCACACATGTTAAAGAAGTACAATTTTATATAAAAAATATTAATTCCCATTTAACTTTTAATCTAGTAAATTTGTGAAGGCACACAAACGTCAAAATTTTTCTTAATATAAATAAATATTATTTTAAGATCATTCTTTTTATAAATATTAATACACGAAAGAAATGATTGCGCTTTTACTTTTTGCGCCTATCACTTTCAAATGAAAATGATAAGCCTTTCGTTTAATATTTTTCAGTTTAATTAATACGTAATTAAATTTTTCGAAGGATTTTCATAATTCAAATAAATATAAAATAGAAGAGGAATTCTTTTCAAATTTATTAAGAAACACGCAAGTTATTATTAGGCAATATTTCAAATCACTGCAAACGTTTAACATGATGAGTCATCATTGAGAACTCAATATTATTTACACACATAAGCGTCATTATGCTCTTACAGGCAATCAAGCGGGAACTTTTTATAAATATATTATTAATATATAGGTATATGAATAGTAATGCTAGTTATACTCTTTGAAATATATATATATTCCTATACGTGTCTTAAAAACCTGACATAGTCATTCTGCGCAGTGTTTATGAGATATAGATTTAGTTCCCATTTATGTTACGTAATAGAGATCACGAGATTTTCCCCACCAATCGCAGTTCATTCTTTATCATTATTCTGAGATAGTATTGTAAGTATCATTTTTTAAGTTGATGAATAGTGTTAGAGAATTGAATGACCAGAATTTGAAATATTTCGTCAAAATAATTTACATATTAACTCACTTATATAATTTTTATATATATATTAACTAACTTGCATCACTTACTACGACCAGGAATTTTGAATACACTAAGATCTGACTGAAGTTTTCAAGACATATTTATCTCACATATTTAAATTTAGATATTTAAGCTACTTTTTTTAAATTCTTGATTAAATTTCAGAAATGCATATGCTTCAACAACAAATATTTTCTAAATGTATAAGAGAAATAAGTATTCACATAAAAATTAAACTTACCTTTTCCGAACACATCTACTTCAAACACTCTCTTGAAAAATGGAGAAGACAAGTTCTTATCTGATTCAAATGACTAACAAGCTCTGAGTCATTCATGGGTTTTTCTCACGTAGATAACGTCACTGATTAGAAGTACATTAAATTTTCGACTATATATTTATATTATTAAAGTTAGGATTGCAAGTAACACATATCCTTTAATTGGTTTTTATAATAATTAAAATAATAATTCAATTAATCTTTTTAAAATAAATTAGTTTTAGTTTTATTCATTCTTAACAAGATATATAAAAATTAACAAAGTAATTTTAAATACAAGTGAACTATTTTCCCTATTGCTATACTCGACTTGCACGAAATAAAATAGAACCTTCCACTACTCTTACCTGGAGAGGACAGTCTCATAACATCCCTGCTTATCTACTTAACCAAGATCACGTGACATCCTCGAGCATGCGCCATGCTAACAAGTGGCGTGATCGATCGCTGATAAGATTTCCTGATAAGAACTTCTATCCATTTCTTCCCAAGCAAGTGTACGAGCTTGTCGTGTCTAGGTAAGTAGCATTTAAATTTCAAAGTTTTTTCCTTAATTTGGGTTTTGAGAAAGAAAATTTAAAAATTTTTAGAAAACTCTGTCGGCCCTTCATCAGCGACCCTTGTCATTTATATTTAGCACCTTCGCTCGCGTGGCAAGCGTCTTTGAAAATGATTGATACACTTTTAGAATTGTTTACTGATATTAACATATTACTTTTAATCGATAGAATTTAAAAAGGAATTTTAAAATTAAAATGTAATAGTATTTAATATTTTTAAAACAATAATTTGTAATAGTAAGAAAACTGAAAAGTATAATTTTAAGCTTTTCTGTTTTATTTCATGACACTAAGTTTAACTAAAAATAGTAAAAGGTTTGTTAGACAAATTAATTTTCATGTTTAATCTATAAAGATATTTTTAAATCTGAATACTACTAACCCTAGTTAGCATAAAAAAGACTTATATTGCAAACTTGCGAAAATAGTGATTATTTAATTAAAGTTTTTTATGTTATATATTCTAATATGAATGTTTGGAAATAATAAGAGTGAAACTATCTGAATTATAGACATGTTTTTTAACAGTAGCAAACTTTTTTGGATATATTTTAGAAAACTATAATGAGAGATAACCAAACATGTCGATTATTATATAAAACCTACGAAAATTATTAAATTAGTATAGTGAAAACAAGTTATCATGTTATTTTTACAAGTAACTTTAGTAATGTTATGTTAGCTAGTTTAATAATGTGACAAAAAAGGTATAATTCAGGTTAGGACATAACCTATTTGATTAGACATTGTTTACTGGATTAAAAATGTAGACTCTAGTTTATTAAAATGTTTGCGCATGTGCAGATAAAAGGTTTTAGGTTGTTATGATAATCAAATAGTCGTTTTAAAAGCAGTTGGTTGGTTGTTTTTTGTATTGGTTGGTTGGTTTATTGTGTAAAGAAACGATAGCTAGTATAAATAATTGAAAGGTGGAATGCATTCACTAGACAGTTAAACAGAAAACATTGAAATTTACAAATATATAAAATAAATATATATATGCATATTCAAAAAAGCATAAATTGACTAACCTGGAAATACCATCGAAATGTTTAAAACATTTGTTTTGTTAACATGTGTATAGGAAAAACATAAAAATTTCGTTAATTTTTAATTAAATAAGAAATCATTTTTAAACTTACGATTTTTTTTTTCAAAACATAGTTCATATGCATGTATGTATATAGATACGTATTAAAATTTGTTGACCATAAAATATTAATGAAACATTTTTTAATAATTTGAAATGGTTTTCAAAGCATTTTTATCAATTTGTTAAAATCTTTTATACTGTCTTGAAACATTTTACATATATATTTTAAAATAATTTATTATTATAAGCTTTGAATTTAATTACCTTTTCAATTTTTTTCCCACATTAGCAATTACACACACACACACACATACACATATAAAACAAATAAACACAGACACACACATAAATTTATACAAATACATACACACACACACACACACACATATATATATATATATATATACATGCTTACATATACACATATACTTATTTGAATATATTTCTCGTATGTTTGGGAAATAACAATAAAATTTAGAAGTTTTAAATCGTTTGATAAACGAATTTTTATTTAATAGTGAAATTTTTCTGAAAAAGAATAAAATTGTTATAGTTAAACTTCTTTTGGAATCTTATATTTATTTATTTATTTTAATCGTTTGTTAATTTTATGTTTGTTGTTTATAATAATGAACAAATCAATTATTTAAAATGGGTACTCTAAAGTCATAGAAATTATCGTTTTAATATTTAGTGTTTAATTAATTTACCAATGATAAAATATAAAAGTACATATGTATGTTATCGAATGTTAAGTAGTGTATATTAAAAATTTGAATAGAGTTAAAAAAAACTTGATTATTTTAGGAAAAATTAATGTTTTAACCCAAAAATTATTTAAATCATAATGAAAAAGTCCTTCCGGCCAGTGCCGGGAGGAAGAGGTAGCTTTCATAATCCTTATTTTAAAAAAGCCAACTTATATCATGCAAACACACGAAGCTCAATTTAGTGGAAACCGAATATAGGAGATTCAATACTAATTTTTATCAATATAATGAATGAGAATTTCGCGAAATTAGTCAGCTTTATCAAAGCTGCTTTTCTTTAAAGTGACTTATATTTGGCTGCCAAATTCGGCAATTTTTTAAAGTGCCTGTCATTTTAAGACAACATGGTGGATGAGGCTAAGCAGTGAACTTGGTCGAGACCTTAGTAATTGCTGTGCACATGCTCACTCACATCGGAATCGGTTAATATATAGGAGTGCTGTAGCATGCAAAAAATCAGATTTTTCAAAATGTCACCCACAATAGAAATTGAAACTGCTATATCTGAGCCATTTTTTAAGGTAAAGACAAACAAAAAATGCTCCTGAATCCTTATATCAAGATCAAATACTTAAGAAAGAAACCTTTTTCAATTTCTAATTTTTTTGCACCTCACTTTAAATATATATATATTTTTTAATTTAATGGCCGCCAGTTTGAAACAAGATGGCTGATGAATCTGGCCAGCGAACTTGGTCGAGATATTGATGTATACTATCCACATGCCTTCTTACATCGAAATAGGCGAATACGTGTGTTATCGCGTGACAAATACAAGATCGTTTCAAAATGTTAGCCATGCTAGAAATTCAAAGTGCTATAAATCAACCATTTTTTAAGATATCAACAAAAGAACAAAATTTCAGAAACAAAAACTGCTCCGGAATCTTTGTATCAAGGCCAAACTCATAAAAAAAATCTTTTTCATTTTCCAATTTTTTAATACCTCATTTTGAATTTTAAATTTAATTTTTTTTAAATGGCAACCCTTTTGAAACAAGATGGCGAATGAAGCTGGCCAACGAACTCGGTCGAGACATTGGTATGTACTATGTACAGACCAAGTTACATCCGAATAGGTTCATAAATACGCCTGTTATCACGTGACAAAAATCAGGTCGTTTTAAAATGTCAGCCACAAGAAAAATTCAAAATGCTATTCCTCAGCCATTTTTTTTAGATATAGGCGAAAGAAAAACTGTTCCGGAATCTCTGTATTAAGGTCAAACACATACAAAAAAATCTTTTTCATTTTCCAATTTTTTGGTATCTCATTTAAATTTTTTTATTTTTTAATTTTTTTAAATGGCCGCCATTTTGAAACAAGATGGCGGATGAAGCTGGCCAACGAACTCGGTCGAGATATTTGTATGTACTATGTACACACAGAGGTACATCCAAGTCGGTTCATAAATACGCCTGTTATTACGTGAGAAAAATCAGGACGTTTCAAAATGTCAGCCACGCTAGAAATTCAAAATGCTATAACTCAGCCATTTCTTAATATATAGACGAAACAAAAACTGCTCCCGAATCTTTTTATCAAGGTCAAACACATAAGAAGAAAATATTTTTTCAATACTCAATTTTTGGTACCACATTTCAAAATATAAATTTTTCTTAAAAATTTAAATGGCCGCCATTTTTAAACAAGATGGCGGGTGAAGCTGGCCAACGAACCCGGTCGAGACATTGGTATGTACTGTGTATAAACGAAGTTACATCCAAATCGGTTCATAAATACGCCTTTTATCGCGTGACAAAATTCAGGACGTTTCAAAATGTCAGCCACGCTAGAAATTCAAAATGCTATAACTCAGCGATTTTTTAAGATATAGACGAAACAAAAACTGCTCCGGAATCTTTGTATAAAGGTCAAATACATAAAAAAAAAATATTTTTCCATTTTTAATTTTTTGGTACCACATTTCAAGTTTTAATTTGTTTTTTAAATTTTAAATGGCCGCCATTTTGAAACAAAATGGCGGATGAAGCTGGCCAACGAACTCGGTCGAGACATTGGTATGTACTATGTACACACCGAATTACATCGAAATCGGTTCATAATTACGGGAGTTACAGTGTGACATAGGTCAGATATATATATATATATATATATATATATATATATATATCAATTTTGAACGGAGGGTGGTTTCGGGGTCTGAGGGTCATGATCGATGAAAATATACCAAAATTTTTTGAAATCGCTTTCCTCCGAACGGCTGCAATAGGTAGCTTTTTTGTAAAGAAAGCTACCTAAAAGATAGAATATGACAATAGTTTCTTAAAATGAATAAAGTATATACATATGAATCATATATTCTTGTAAAAAAGTAGCTAAAAAACAAAAAAGATAGAAAGCATATTTACATGAAAAAAGCATGGGGCCCCACTTAGGATAGTGGTTAGCATGTTGCCCAATATAAATAATATATTTGATCATATGTTTGTGTGTTCGAACCGTGCGAGAAATTCTATCGATCAAAAGCAATATGTTAATATCAGTGAGCAATTCTAAAAGTGTATCAATCATTTTCAAAGACGCTTGTCACGCGAGCGAAGGTGCTAAATATAAATGACAAGGGTCGCTGATGTAGTACAGCCGACATAGTTTTCTAAAAATTTTTTAATTTTCTTTCTCAAAGGCCTAATTAGGGAAAAAACTTTGAAGTTTAAATGCTACTTACCTAGGCATGACAAGCTCGTACACGTGCTTGGGAAGAAATGAATAGAAGTTCTTATCAGGAAATCTTATCAACGATCTAACACGTCACTAGTTAGTATGACGCATGCTCGGGGATGTCACGTGATCTTGGTTAAGTAGATAAGCGGGGATGTTATCAGACTGTCCTCTCCAGGTAAGAGTAGTGGAAGGTTCTATTTTATTTCGCGCAAGTCGGGTATAGCAATAGGGAAAATAGTTCACTTGTATTTAAAATGACTTTGTTAATTTTTATATATCTTGTTAAGAATGAATAAAACTAAAACTAATTTATTTTAAAAAGATTAATTGAATTATTATTTTAATTATTATAAAAACCAATTAAAAGATATGTGTTACTTGCAATCCTAACTTTAATAATACAAATATATAGTCGAAAATTTAATGTACTTCTAATCTGTGAGGTTATCTACGTGAGAAAAACCCATTAATGACTCAGAGCTTGTTAGTCATTTGAATCAGATAAGAGCTTGTCTTCTCCATTTTTCAAGAGAGTGTTTGAAGTAGATGTGTTCGGAAAAGGTAAGTTTAATTTTTATGTGAATACTTATTTCTCTTATACATTTAGAAAATATTTGTTGTTGAAGCATATGCATTTCTGAAATTTAACCAAGAATTTTAAAAAAGTAGCTTAAATATCTAAATTTAAATATGTGAGATAAATATGTCTTGAAAATTTCAGTCAGATCCTAGTGTATTCAAAATTCCTGGTCGTAGTAAGTGATGCAAGTTAGTTAATATATATATATAAAAATTATATAAGTGAGTTAATATGCAAATTATTTTGACGAAATATTTCAAATTCTGGTCATTCACTTCTCTAACACTATTCATCTCCTTAAAAAGTGATACTTACATTACTATCTCAGAATAATGATAAAGAATGAACTGCGATTGGTGGGGAAAATCACGTGATCTCTATTACGTAACATAAATGGGAACTAAATCTATATCTCATAAACACTGCGCAGAATGACTATGTCAGGTTTTTAAGACACGTATAGTAATATATATATATTTCAAAGAGTATAACTAGCATTACTATTCATATACCTATATATTAATAATATATTTATTAAAAGCTCCCGCTTGATTACATGTAAGAGCATAATGACGCTTATGTGTGTAAATAATATTAAGTTCTCAATGATGACTCATCATGTTAAACGTTTGCAGTGATTTGAAATATTGCCTAATAATAACTTGCGTGTTTCTTAATAAATTTGAAAAGAATTCCTCTTCTATTTTATATTTATTTGAATTATGAAAATCCTTCGAAAAATTTAATTACGTATTAATTAAACTGAAAAATATTAAACGAAAGGCTTATCATTTTCATTTGAAAGTGATAAACATATATTTAATTTTTTAATGATTAAAGTTACATGCTCTAAAAGCGCAATCATTTCTTTCGTGTATTAATATTTATAAAAAAATGATCTTAAAATAATATTTATTTATATTAAGGAAAATTTTGACGTTTGTGTGCCTTCACAAATTTACTAGATTAAAAGTTAAATGGCAATTAATATTTTTTATATAAAATTGTACTTCATTAATATGTTTGAAGATCCTATATTTTTAATGACATTCTGTGTATTTTCATATGTTCTAAATTCTTACCAAATTATTTCTAAAAGGTTCCTAAATAAGCATATATATGTGAATTCATTAATAACATTTATTAAACGAAAACGTATAACCGATAAATGTCTAAAACATTTCTTTCAATTCAAAAACGTAACTAAGAAATGGTTTAAAAAAAAAAAACTGTAATTTCTAAAAATTACCTTTAGAAAACATATCATTTAAAAGAATAAAATCCTTAATCAAATTTCTAACTCCCTTTTAATTAATATTTAACTACTAACAATTATCTAATCCCTATTCCTCACTGCGTTAGAAAATAAACCCTCAAGTAAAGTGAGTCTTATACTTATCATGCGAACTGTCGAGCCGCTTATCTACCAAAGGGTTTTTCCATATGAGGAATACATGCATACGGTAAAACTTGATGTTATAGAAAACGAAATCAGCTAATATATATATATATCCCTCTTTAAAAAAAAAAATAATTATGTAATGGTATTAAGTCTCTGAATACTTGTAGTGTGATTTGAAATATATGTTAAGTATAATTTCAGTTTTATTGTTGCTTCGTACATTGACTAAATTAAACGATCATTGAAAATTTAATTTTTTCTTCAAATATTCATCAAATTTCCTAGTTATATATATTTTTTTCATTCAATAAGTAAAGGTTAGTCCGAAAACACGACACAAAAGTATAACTTCATTTACCTAACTAATGATAGTCTAAAATTACTAACCGTTTAATGCAAAACTTTCAATTCATTTATATATATATAACCGACAAATATTTGTGAAAACATGACTGCAATTCGAAATAATATCTTTAAAAAACATGTCATTTAACAGAATAAAATCCTTCATCAAATTTTATTAAAAAAACATTCACATTCCTACAAACATTTAAAAATTTCCACTGCTTTTTTCAAAAAATTCCTATTTCAAATAAAACTATCGCATAACACTCAATTCATTAACAAAATTAAATAAAAGTCTCGAAAATTTTCTAAAGTTTCTTCATTAAATTATTTTCTCATTCATAATTTTTAATTATCATTTTTAATTACTATTTTTAATTAATGAATATTTTTAATTATTCTCAAAATTCGACTACATACTACAGTTGAGTAAAAATAAATTTCAAACTCAAAAATTCTAAGTTCCTTCATTAAAATTTCTAAATTAATTTTTCTTATTAATTATTTTTAATTACTTTTTAATTAATTGATATTTTAAATTAATTTCCATTTTTAATAATTCATTCGAACCTCGTACTATACTTTAGTTGACTAATAAAATTGCTCGAAAAATTCTAAGTCGCTTCATTATGTATTTCCTCATTAAATTTTTAATTGCTATTTTTAATTACTAATTAGTTAACCGACAGTAAAAAAATACCCCCTCGTACTACAACACACACACAAGAAAAAATCAATCTCCCAAAAATTCCGCTAAAAAAATTTTAAACACAAAAATTCTAAGTCCCCTCGTTAAAATTTCTAAATTCATTTTTCTCATTAATTAATTTAATTACCTTTTTAATTAATTAATTATTCATTTGAACCTCGTACTACACTTGAGTAAAAATAAATTTCAAACTCAAAAATTCTAAGTTCCCTCATTAAAATTTGTAAATTATTTTTTCTCATTAATTAATTTAATTACCTTTTTAATTAATTAATTATTCATTCGAACCTCGTACTATAGCTGAGTAAAAATAAATTCAATCTCGAAAAATTCCCCTTCAAAAATTCCTCCCCCTCCCCAATTAACCCCGCTCTTTTAACATATCATTATAACATATTCTGATCGCCCTCCCCCCCATTCTCAAAAAAATTTTACCCCCATTTTACCCCTCCTCTTATAAGACATTTTCAAGAGGAGGCGCCCTCCCTCCTCCACATTTCCACCTCCTCTTACAAGACGGTCTCGGGAAAAGGCTGTCCACCACCACCACCACAGCCTCCAGCCTCCTCCTGGGGCCGGAGCCCCATTTCTTCTCTACTCTTGTGTTCAAAACTTAAGCAAGAATCATAAAATGCTAATATTCAAGCACGCGAGTACAAAAGAAAAAAAAATAGATTCTATCTCTACATCGCAGCTAGTCGATGGGACATCTCCATCAAGTCACACATGGTCATAAATGTCAATATCACTAAGATGAAACAAAATGTGGGATCTTTCATTCATTTCTTTGTTAATCTCAGATGATCGACATATGGTGACTCCATTGAAAAGTCACTGTGACTGTTGCTTTGTGATGAGTCACAAGGTGAGATTACAATGAAGTCACCTTGTGATTCTCATGTGACTGTCATTTGAAGACTCAATTCTGAAGTCGTCGTGAAAATTGCATAATGATGATTCACCAAATAATGTTACAATGAAGTCACATGGTGACTTTCAAATGACCGAGACACTACTGTGAAGTCACTATTGCGTTCCTTTGTGAAAAGTCACCAGATGATTTCATTTTCTGTCACTTGAGAATTCGTCAAAAAACAGCTATCATGACGACTTTACAATGGAGTCTCCAAAAGACGGTCACACGAGAGTCACAAGGTAACTTCATTGTAAAAGTCACCTGGTTACCCGTCAAAAAGCAGCAGTCATACTGTCATCTCAGTGCAGTGACCAAATCAGAGGAAGAATGAGACGAAAGAAAGATATCACATGTCAGTTCATTGTATTGACTACGACACTTGTGACCATTTGTGACTTCAAGGACAGTTCACATCGACTGGTCATGTTCTTATAGTAGTACCTATTCTCTACACTTTCTGTTCATAGAATTTTCTTTTGAGTACTCACGTATTCAGAAATTAGCATTTTGTGATTCTTGCTTAAGTTTTGCACACCAGTATATAATGTCTGTCGCTTCCTGCCTTATCAAATCAAATGAAATCAGAAAATCTATTAAATAATAAATGCTAATCAAGAACCCCATGGAAGATGGTCACATTTCGTTAATTTTTTTTGTGTGCCAAATTATTTTTATTTGACTTGGAAGAAAAAAATCACGGAAGGCTGGCAGGTACTCTCTTAAAACGAATGAGTGGATTTGCCTACTCAAGAATGAGCACTAATTTATTGGATCGTGAATGAGTTGATTTTTAAACGCTTCACTCAACAAGATTTAAGCTCTTATTCTTCTATTTTACTCAACGAGAGCGACCGCAAAACTTCTCAACTTGATTAGCAAGCTAGTTTCCTGCCGCTCTTTTGCGAGTCGTTCTCAGATTCGTTCGTCTCGTCTTATCGTGTCTCTGGCCTGCTTCAGGATGGACGCTGATGTGTAGATAAATATGTAAACATTCAAGAAGTTTTCTTAAAGAAGGAACGAAAGGATGTGTCTGTTTTATTCGGTAAGTTTTATAAAAGCATTTAATTTATCCTTACTTTTTAGTGGAATTGCATGTAATGATTTAAATTTATAATTTTTAATGCACGTTGTAACACATTCTCCCTCCGTCACGCTGCAGGCAGCTAATTTTAGAAATGCTTCTATATTTTAAAATTATTCTGCCTTTTTATTTTTTACTTATTTATTTTCGTTTAAAATGTCCTGTTTATTACTTTGTTGAGAAATAAATAAATAAGCTGATCATAGCGTCATGTTAAAGCAAGGGTCGGGGGAGGTGAAAATAATAAAAGTTTACTTTTTCGTGTGACGAAACTTTTTGTCAGATATAACAGTTCTAAGTATTTTGTAAAAATAATTTTTCAGATAAATCATATCAAACAAAAATACGTTTTATAATTTGTAGTAAATAATTTTGTGAAAAATTACTAGAATTCCTCCCTAAAATTTTCCAGAGAATTGTTTCTTTCTCCAAATACAGAATTTTAATTCAAGGTTGGTATTCACTTATACATTTTTTTCAATCTAATTATATTTTCAAAAGTCAATTTTATTCCTTAGAAGTACAATAGTTTATTTCTATACAATACTATTTGTGTAAAAGAATTCAAATAATTACATAAACAGTGTTCTACTGCATCCATTCACCATCACTTTTCAGCAATTCCCTTTCAATTTTCCGAGAGCTATATTTTCCAATTTACCTTCCTGACAATAGGGGTAGCCGGAGTAAAATGAGTATATTTTTTATTATTATTTTACCACACAAAATTTTTTGAAAAATTAAAAGTGTGAATGAAATGGTCACATATCTGGCAATATTTAAACTTTGTAAAAACAAACTAGCAGCATACTATTTTTTTTCTTTTCTTACTGGTATGGTGAATTATTCATTTGTCCCTCATTTCAAAAGATTTAAATAAAAAATAAGACAATTTTGGTATAACCAATCACTAAATTCTTTTCACAATTATAAACATGGGTGCAAGACCTTCAGTCTCGGAAAGATTTTTGGCTGGTTGTAAATTATATTTTATATTGAAATAATAGCAATTTTACTAGCAAAAACTTTTAATTGCTCTTTTTTATTGTAAAAAATCCATTTTCAGCCATAAATCAAGACATTGAGATTGTCTAGCCCATCGCCAGTAGGTTATACCTAATATTCGGAAAAGTTTTCAGTCTTGGCTTGGATGGACTTCTTGCACACATGATAAAATCATTTTTATTGCTGTTTTTCTATATCTTTTTTCTCTGCCCCCCCCCCCCCAAAAAAAAAAATTTATGCTGCAAAGAAAATATTTCTGTTAAAGACTGTATATATACAGGGGTCGGTGCCGGTTTTTATTCTTGGGGCCCATTTTGTGAAAAGTAAGTTAATTTTGTGAATTTTATAATATTTTTGTGAAAAATAACATTTTGCAATGAAAGTTGAAATCCAGTGAATCAAATTCGAACCAAGAATTTATGAATAAAAATATTCTTTAAATCCCCTTGCTACAGTTTTTGTTTTTCGTGACCTGATCTTATTTACAAATTACACATTTTTAAAACACTTTTTATGAAAAAGAATGTTACAAAAGAGCCTATTTTATTAAAAGGAATTTTGCGAAGGGGCCTGTTTTATTAAGTTCATTTTTATGAAGAGACCCATTTTATTAAATTTATTTTTCTGAAGGGGCCCTATTTTATTAAATAGATTTTTGTAAAGGGGCCCTAAATAGGCCCCAAATTTCACCTGGATTGACCCCTGATATATAATCTATTTTTGTAAAATCTTGTTTGATTTCATTTGTTAAATGGGTCATTCCCAAAAAAAGTGTAAAAACTATGTCCAAGAAGTTAATAATTTTTATTTAAATAATAATATGCTTTTGAAAAATAGCTGTGATTATTTCTTAATCTTCATTTTATTGTTCTTAGTTGAAAATATTTTGCAAGTTTAAAAATGAATTACAATAATTTACAAAAAATAATGTTTATAAACTTGGCAGAGAAAACAAGCTGTCCCAGGCTCAAATTTAAAACATTTGAATATGTTTATAATGAACTGGTTGTTAGCTATAATAATAAGTTATATCCTATATAATGGAACATTTAATTAGAAAAATTACTAACAAAACACATTTTTTAATTTATTTTTATTTTTAGAGATATAAATTTTTATGTGTGTGTCCCAAATTTTATTCAACTCCATTAAGTCCACTCTGTTACATGGAGTTTTAACATAAAAAATGAAAATATATCAAAGTGGGGAATAGTACTGAACTCTCTAAAGGGCATGTGTTCACTTTGTCAGTCAAATTAGATTGAATCTCCATAAACAAAAAATAAGATGGCTTTTATATCTATGAACTGCCGAAATGTAAATAGTAAATGTCCACTCTGTTACATCTTTTTTTAAGATCTAATAACTACATTTTAACCCAATAAACCATTAGGAAGAAGATCATTATTAATAGCTGTTAAATACTCCTTAGTTTTTTTACTGAGCATGAAATTTTAAGCTACAATTCTACTTTTTGAGTTAGTTGTCCACTCTGTTACATATACTGTGTAACAGAGTGGACCAGTATTGTAACAGGGTAGACAAAATGAAACAGACATGCTATTTCTTTTACTAAAAAAATATTTTGCTATTAAAATTTATATTTTTACTTTTAAAAGTATTATATACATTTAATCTAACATTCAAATATCAAATATAATTTTTTAGATAATGGCAAAAGATATTGATACAGAACATCAATGTCATTAACGACGACGTCAAAAATTAGACGCTCAGAGAGAGTAAGAAATTTTTTTTAAATGACAGAAAAGCTATTGCAGATACAAAAACAATCCACAATGTAAAACAAAATTAAATTAAAAAAAAATATAGAGATGATGTAAGCAGGACAATAGCTGGGAGAAATGGAACAGTGACTAAAAAGTAGGATAAAAAGCTGAAAACTATTTACTTAATATACTTTATAACCTCCATAAAAGGTATATAAGAGAGGAGGGAGAAAAATTTAGCTATCAGACATTTTCTAGATATCGTTTCTTTAATGTTGTATTCCCCCCCCCCCCCAAAAAAAAAAGACAAATACTTGTTTATGTTTACAGTATTGTAATATGCACACAAATCTATTGCTTTATTTAAGAAAGGAATAATTGACTGTGCAGATTCAGAAAAATCAGCTAAGGATATGTCTGCAAGTCAACGCAAAAATTTTGCATGTATGATGAGTGTAAAAATTGTACCAATACAGAGGGTATTGGACTATAATATGATTTTGGAATGGCCAGAGTGGATCAGGAAAAAAGAATAAATTCTTAAGACTTGATGAACAAGAAATGTTAAAACAATAACAAAGATAGTGAAGGAGACAAAGATGAATCAAATTGGTGAGCTTGTTAATGTGTTTTAAAAAAATATCAAACTTTTCAAAAAACATATCTTTAACATTCAATGCCGAACGTGCCTGAAGAACTTGGGAGAAGATGAAGCTGCATTTCATCTAGATTTCAGTGAGAACTTCAAAAGTAAATTGGACGAGGAATTAAGAGTTACCATTTTAGAGGCTCTCGAAACCAAGTATGCTTACATACGAGGTTCGGTACATGAAATCGCAGGAGAAACCAATGACATTTTGTTCTATTTCATCTAAAGGTAAAAATAAGCACTCGACGATTAAACTTTAAAAACTGGCGATTAAAAATATGGAAAGAACCGGTTAAATTCAGGATTTTCTGATTTGATCTTCCCCATTCCCTTTTTTCCCTACACCTCGGACGTTTCTGATTTCATATTGCACTGGCAATTCGACAATCTTTTTATTCTCATACCTGCTAGTCGGTGGATAAACATACCTATTTTATTATATTGTCAGATCTTAATCCTAGACAAATTATTTAAAAAAAGGTACTTATGTAGTTAGCTACATAAGCATGTTGTATATAACTTTGCTGCTAACTTATTTTAAAAATTAAAATAGATGGGAAATTAGTATCTCAAGTTTATTCAAAATGATATAAATAAAAATATTTTATTTAGTATATAAATTATTTGTTTACTGTAAACTCATTATATATATTTTAAACTAAATATTCAGGGACATAAATGTACTTACTGGCTACTAAAGAAATTATTCTCACTAGCCAGTAACTGGTTACTATAAAACAAAACCTACCGGCAAGTGGATACTGAGCAAAATTCCTTATTTTCATCCTTAGTCTCATCTTCTTTAGCGCATGGCGTAGCAGTCATTTGGGCCCACTTGGAATGAGTATTGAAAATGACTAGCGATAATAACAAGATCAACATAGTTCACTTTTTTTTCAGATAGACCTTTTAACCAGTACAAACGCCCCCCAAAAATTTCTACCTATTTAATAAACATGTTCATAAATTTAAATTTCAGTAGAGCACGCAGAATTGTTTTGAGTCAGGCAATGGCACAGCAGCCGCTAATGAGGATAAGAGAAATGCTAAAGAGCATGGCAGATGTTAATGATTTTTTTAGGCAACTAAATGACATCACCAATGTGAAATTGTATCTTATTTCAGAGATAGATGAGTAGAGCTATTCCAAATAAAATTCCCATCCTTAAAGGGACACTGTCTGTTCAGCAGTTGGTAACAACAGGTAATGGATTATTTAAGTACATGTATCTTGTTTTTGCTGAAAAAATAGTAAACTTTGTCCATGCTTTAAAGATACGTAATACAACTGTCAAATAACATCCAACCTTGCTTCTCATAAAAATATTCACAAAATACTCAAAGCATCAGATGTTTATTCTTCTGACTCGGACTCAAATGGAACCTTCACAAACGAAGTGTGTGAAGTGAAAGTTGATGATTCCATGCAAAAAGTTTTGCCGGATAATATAAAAACTGGGAAATACATGTTGGCTGCATTTAAAACAGATGAAGCTATGTGTAATTTGAAATACATGTATGTTGCAGTTATTCAAGAAGTAGAAGATGAAAATAGAGAAGTAAAAGTAATGTATTTAAAGACTATTAAGGACTGTGGGAGGTTATTTTGAGCTGATGAAAACAATATTTCATACATTCGTTTAGAAGAAATCATAACAATTCTTCCTGAACTCAAATGCAAGTTGTAGGGTGGTCATCTGTACTATGAATTTCCAAATAACGTAGATGTATTCCAGAAAGCGCAAGTTTCATGTAAATCTTCTTAGATGGCAAATAAAAAAATCTTCTTAGATGGCAAATAAAATATTAGGTGGAAGATAAGGATATTTTTATTCATTTATAGTATATAATACTGCTGATATTTTCCCAAGAAAATACAGTTGTCCACTCTGTTACAAAGCTGTCCACTCTGTTACAAAGCTGTCCACTCTGTTACAGAGAAGTCCACTCTGTTACATTACAGATTTTTTGCATTCTGGGATAAAATTGATTAAATAATGGGAAGTAAAAGTATCCTCCTATTATTTTAGAAACTGTACTACATGTTTTAACATATAAAAATAATATTTTCTAAATTAGCACAGCACTTAAATAAACTTTTATCCAGTATTATTCCAAAATTCGTAACAGAGTAGGCTGCAATATCATTAAAAAACATACGATTTAAGATTTTTTGTAATTTTTTTATATATACAAGAAGTATACAATACTTGCAAAGATATAAAGTCAAAAAGCTTAAATTGCACTGAATAATTTACACAGGAAAACAAAGTTTATTCATGTAACAGAGTGGACAAAATCTTTCATTTCTCATCACAAAACCTTATAAAAAATATAATATAAATTTTTTTACAAAGTTAAAATTTATAGCATGATAAAGTTCAGAGTCTTGGCTGTCACTGAAGCATGAAGTTATTGTGAAAATATAATTTTAGAAAAAAAAGTTTCAAAAGATCAAATTTACATTTTTTTGGGGAATGACCCAAATGCTTTATTATTACAAAAAGTTTGTCTATCTCTATATACATATTTATTAAATAAGAAAAGCAACCAAGTATGCTAAAAATCCACATAAAAATTTTGGCAATTTAGTCATAAACAAAGAAAAAAATTATAATTTAATATTTGATCAGTAAAAGAAATACTAAAACTAAAGTGTCTATCATTAAATAAAAGTGGTGCTGTATCTAGCTATACTAACAATTTTTTTTGTTGTTCTGAGCATATTTAAATATTGGTGTTTTTGACGCTTAAAATGCAGTTTAAACCTATGTCACGTCAAAAACTGGTTTTTGATGGCTTAAACCCAACCTTGATTTCTTGTCACATAGGGTAAAATAGGTGTTATAGTCCATCTTTTTTATGAGAGTTTGTCAAGATATGAATGTATGAAGATGGATCAAAATTAAAAGACCTTTGAGAGCAAATTGTTATTGATCCTATGCTTAAATGTGAAATTATGCTATAAATTAGTCGCGAACATCTGTTATCTGCACTGCATGTTGGAATGTAAGTAACATTAAAAATCGCTGTTAATTGACAATTTCTCAAAAATCACGTTAAAGTATCATATTTTCAGCCATAAATTAAATTAAAACACATGTTCTAACTATACTAAATTATTAAATTGGGTGGATTAAAAGAGGACAAATAGTAAAAAGAATCGAAGCAACCCATGGAAGTTAAACCAAAGGTTCTTGCTGTAGTGAATCCAATGTTTGGTGGCTGGTCCTTGTGAAATTCGGTGTAAAGAAGTCTGTTCAAGAATTTACAGTTCTTATTATTGATATGCCTGATGAAGATAAATACACTGTAAAGTTTGCAACAAAGTAATCTGCCGGAATATTTTATGTCTTCCCTGAGAAAGACGACATTGCTGATGTGCAGGCATCCTGAATTGTTAGGAAGTGTCTCTCAACCAAGCTGCACCGGTCATTGCTGTATACATTTTGTATATAAATTTTCATTCACTTATAGCTAGTTAACTTTATAAATTGCTTTTGATTCAAAATATTTTTTAATTAATTTCTCATTTTTTCCTGCAGATACTTATGCTGATATCTATCTGCTTTTGAACTGCATTAAATTAAAAAAAAAAAAAAACTTTAAAAATGAAACACTATTAGGAACATGATTCAGAGCATGGACGTAAACTGATGTTGTGAAAATTGGGAGCAGTTTTGGGTGGGTGGGGAGGGGGCTAGGATAGGATTTGTCTGTACTTGCATCTTATTTCTATTAGTTTCATAAGTGTTTTTATTTGTAAAGAAAAAAATGTAAACAAACTGAAAGGGACAGGTTTTTGTCTTCCTACCTCACCCCAGTTTACATATATGATTCAGAGGATGGAAGTACAAAACTCTTAAATGGTTTACACATTAATTATATTGTAATTCAACTATAACCAGCATATATCCATTTTACTCTGAAGCACGGGGTAAAATAGGTATAGGTTTTTCTCTATAAAATAGGGGGGGGGGGGAGACGACGACATAAAGTTTTTGCAGTAAAAACAGTCCTTTTATTCTAGTCAACACTAGGGATGCACCGAATATTCGGTATCTATTCGGTATTCAGCCATGTTACCGAATATTCGGTTTGGCCGAATATTGAAATATTCGGCCAAACCGAATACTTAAGGAAAATTTTTTAAACATATTTTTAAAAACTTTATACAACTTCTACATTTAACAATCAACTTACAAAGATATTCAGAATAATTAGAAACAGGATCATATTTAAATAAAAGAGAATGTTATTACATTATTTATTTGCTGTTTGTTAAGTATTATGTAAGAAAATTAACCAATCACGAGGATTTTCATAGAAATTAATTATGTACAAATGCAAGTTCTTAAATTTTGTCTAGCAAATAATCTGTTTCTTGATAAGATTTTAAGAACAATTTTTAGAATCTCTGAAAATGATTGTCCACTCCAGACACCTATCTAGGATGTATTTAAAAACTTCCTTGCTTAAATTAAAGGGAGTAGAACAATTATTCTTGCTAAGTTGCCACCATATAAAATTTGAATTGATTTGTAATATTTGTTTACTTTTACTTCAGTCTCTTCCTGACAAACAAATAATATATGATACTGTACAATTTTTCTTCCAATTTTTTCACTATTAAACTTTGATTTTAAAATGTTTCTTTTAGAATTTAAGAAAATTTTATTTATCTGTATTAATTCTCAGTAGAAGCCACGAAATTTAAAATTTTACTAATTTAAAAAGTTTTATAACTATCCTCTTCTTAAATAACTCAAAGCAGATTTTTTTCAGTATAAAGTTTACTTGTAATTGTAACTCTTGTTTATTAAAATATAAGTTTCTGTATTGAATAGTATGTAAAATTGTTTTAAAATTTAATATTTTAATGCCTTTAAACTTTGAAATATAAAAGTATTTGACAAGCCGGATATTCGGTATTCGGCTGAATAGTTACTATTCGGCAGGCCGAATGTTCGGTATTCGGCCTAGCAGTTACTATTCGGCTGGCTGAATATTCGGTATTCGGCTCACCTCTAGGCCGAATATTCGGTATTCGGCCAAAATCACTATTTGGTGCATCCCTAGTCAACACTGTCTTCGCTAAAATTTTTGGTATTTTTTCATGATGAAGCCACAATCACCCCCCCCCCCCCCTCCCTCCCCAGCTTATCAATTTAGCCATAATTTCATATTCTAAAAAAATTAATAAATGAAAATGATTTGAGAAATATATCATACAACAGTAAAATTTTAAAACATTTTACTTTTTCATATCATCAGGGCAGAAACTAGTTTCTTTCAGTAAGTGGCAAAAACTAATACTAATCCTGCAGTGATTCATAATTCATATATGTAGGTATTTGATATGTAAACAATTAAGCTAAAAATTAAAATTGAAGATTATGAATGTTGTTCAAAGTAGCAAGTCAGATTTAGAGATGCTCTGAATAGTGATTTTGGCCGAATACTGAATATTGAGCTAGCCGAATAGTAACTGTTTGGCCGAATACTTTTTATTTCAAGGTTTAAGGTATTAAAATGTTATTTTTTAAAACAACTTTACATAATATTTAATAAAACAATTACATTTTGATAAATAAGCTCTTTATAAGTAAATTTCATATTGGAAAAAAAACTTGCTTTGAGTTTATTTAAAGGATAATACGACTTTTTATTAATAATGAAATTTTAAATTTAATGGTTTCCTCTATGAATTAACATTTTAAAATCAAACAGTAAAAGTGGAAAAATTGGAAGAAAAATCGGTCCAGGTCGATTTGAGGCTGAGTGTGAATTCCTGCAAGTTGGGTTCAGGTTAAACCCAAATTTTCAAAAGTTAGTTTGGTATATTTTTTTAAGTTTATCCCTGTTATAATAAACGTAGATATTTGTGTATATGTTGTTTTCTAAAGAGACTTCCGTTTTTTCTGCAACCCTTTGGCAAAGTTTTTTTCTGCAACCAGACTTGTATAAAACCAAAAACTTTCTATGTGCATAAATATTGGGTCAAAAACTATCTGCACATTAATTTAATGTTTAATAACGTAAAATACCGTGTTATGTTATTTTAACAATATGAATTAAAAAGAGTATTTTTAAAATAATTACCATTTAAATTAAAAATAATTAGTATTAATCAAAGAATAATTATTTTGGTCAAAAAAAAAAAAACCCAGCTAAAAATGCACAAGAAGGGCAGAAATAATGTGACATTGCTACTGAAACAACAAAATCACCTTTTCTAGGAAGAGGTATCCATTCATAGGTATCATCATTAAAGAGACTGGTGAGTTTTTACCGCGCCCCTTTGACAAAAATCATGTTTTTTCCTTTTGTCTTTGACGAAATTCTCGTTTTTTCTGTGATCATTTGATAAAATTCTCTTTTTTTCTCGATTCTTTGATGAAATTCACATTTTTCTTCGATTCTTTCACGAAATCAGTTTTTTGCCAATCTTTTGACGAAATTTGCATTTTCCTACGATCTTTTGACGAATTTCGTATTTTTTCATGCATTTTTAACAAAATTCTCGCTTTTTTTCACAACACTTTTGACGAAATTCTCGATTTTTTGAAGAAAGTAGTTTTTTACACGATTCTTTTACGAAATTTGCATTTTTTCAGAATCTTTTGGCAAAATTTAGGGCTTTTCCGCTATGCTTTTAAGAATTTTTTTTTTTCCTGAGCCCTTTTGCCGAAATTTGCATTTTTCTAAGATTCTTTGATGAAATTAGCTTTTTTTCGCGATCCTTTGACGAAATTAACGTTTTTTCTGCGATATTTTTACGAAATTTGCATTTTTCTTGCGATTTTTTGACGAAATACGTACTTTTTTCTCAGCCTTTAGCGATATTCATATTTTTCCCGTAATCCATTGATGAAATAAGTTTTTTCTGCGATTTTTTGACGAAATTTGCGGGATTTTTTTTTCACGATCCTTTGACAAATTCGGGCTTTTTAGAAATGCTTTTAAGAAATTCTTTTTTTTTTTTTTTTTTTTTTTTTTTTTTAACGATTCTTTGACGAAATTATAATATAGAGAATATTTTTAATTTTTTGGTATTAAAAAAAAAAAAAAAAAAAAAAAAAAAAAGTTACAAAAATAAGTTTTTTTCTACAAATTTTTCTGCAAGGTTCCGAATTTTTGGAAAATCTTCTGCGCGTGTGTCTATATTATACAACTGTGTCTGCAACCCTTTGGCAAAATTCGTGTTTTTTCTCTGCAACCCTTTGACAAAATTTGTGTTTTTTCTCTGCAACCCTTTGGCAAAATTTGTGTTTTTTTCTGCTATCCTTTGACAAAATTTTCTTCAACCCTTTGGTAAAATTTGTTTTTTCTGCAACCCTTTGGCAAAATTAGTTTTTTTCTGCAACCCTTTGGCAAAAAATTTTTTTTTCTGCAACCCTTTGGCAAAATTTTTTTCTGTACCCCTTTGGCAAAATTTTTTTCTGTACCTCTTTGGCAAAATTTGTTTTTTTCTGCAACACTTTGGGGAATTTCCCTAAATCAATTCATGAATCAGTCGCGGAAAAAAATTGAGAATTTCTTCAAATGATCATGGAAAAATACCAGATATTTTGTCATATATCTCAGAAACAAATGGTAATTATCTTCAATTGGTTGTTGAATAAAATTGCTATTTTCGTAAAGAGTTCAGAAAGAAATTGCGAATTTCGTCAAAAGATTGCGCAAAAAATAATCGGGAATATCGATAAACTTATTTGGTGAAGAATATTACAAATTTCGTCAAAAGGTCGCGACGAATAGTGAATTTTGTTAATTAGTCACAAAAAGATATCGCGAATTTTACTGTTCGATTGCACAAAACTCAAGAGTTTTGCCGTCAAAAATCAACCCAACCCAATTTATTGCTTGGGTAAATTGCAGGGAAATGAATTTCCGTTTTTTGTATGTTTCAGGCACTTTCGTATGAACTCATCATTACGTCTGTTTTGAAATTTTAAGTTAAAATCATTTAAACGTTTTAAATCGATAACATTGTTTTTGCACATTTTCATTTTAGGAACAATACTTTCCCAGACAACACAAACACATCCTAAGAACATCCGAAAGATGTCATATTCAGGACAAGCTGATATCCTGCGGACCGATGAATTGGTCCTGCCGACCGTTTTAGGACATCCCCTGGGTTTCGAAATGTCCCACCTGTCAACATCCTACGGATGTCATTTCATGACACCTTTTGGACGATTATAGGACACTTGTATGATATTCTCTGGATGGTCCTAATGACATCCTAAAATCATCCAAATAATGTCATATTCAGGATAAGCTGATATCCCGTGGATGGATGCAGTCGTCTTGCAGACAGTAATAGGACATCCCCTGGCTATCGAAATGTCACACCTGTCAACATCCTGTGGATGACTTTTTTATGATGGCTCGATAACCTCTGGATGGCTTAATGAATGTTACTGCCTACAATTTGCATTTTTGAAATTTATGGCAATTAATTGATGTCTTGTCACTTTTAATTATTATAATCAATTATAACATAATTATTTAATAAATTATATAGCCTGTAAAAAGATTATTCAGTAAACCTTTCTTTTTTAAAAAAAATCAATCTTCAAGATATCTTAGTTTATACAATTTATTAAGTAAAAAATGTTTTCAGTGACAATATAGGAATTTCAAAAATGCAAATTGAAGATAGTAATATATCTTACATATTTTTGATAAGATTCAAGAATATATAAGAAATTTGGTAAAATTCCTTACTTGCATACAATAATAGTTTTACATACTTTATTCTTAATTTAAACAAATATCCAAAATGGTGCAATTTAAAAATTTTCCATCACAGCTTCATCACTATTTAAGATGTTGTCTTGCAGATATTTTTTAATATCTGGAGTTGAACATTTTTCTAATTTACTATTTTTGCCATAAGAACCATTTTTTCAATGACAATTTTATTCATTTTGCAATTATTTGATTTACTTACTAAAAAAAGCATGGGACTACCTGATCCACTATGCACTTTAGGAACACCCAGTATCTGTAACAAATGTTATGCATTTGATTGTCCTGTGATGAAGTGCCACATGAAATTAAAAAGTATAATTTTGTTGCTCCGATGATTGTTTTACATTTTTTTTTTATAGAAAAAAGCTACTGCATAAGACATCTTAATATTTTTGAAGTCAAATAAATAAAGTACAAAAAGTATGCCATTTTATATTTAGTGACCAAAGCACATTTTACTGTTGTGATAATTTGGCTGTAAAATACAACTTTAAATTTAATGTTTTACTTACCTTTAAATACATTACCTTACTTTAACAAAATATGATAGTGCCATGGATACATTTAACTTTATACAATTGGTAATAGCTCAGTAAATGCCTTTTATGAACATGAAGAATTAACACAAACTGCAGAAAAGTTAAGATACTCTTTTCATCCTTTGTTCTTATTTTAATGAATAAGAACTTCTATATTTTAATTGCATTTTAAATGATTGCACATATTACACTAAATGCTGAATATAAAACAATAAACTTAAATTATTTGACAAAGAAAAGTTTAATCTTTACGTAAAAATTATCAAAAGTGAATACCTGAAAATGTTATTCAAAATAAAAAGTCAAAGTTTACTCCTAATTTAATTTAAGACCAGTAAAGGAAAAAAAATAAAAGACAAAAAGAAATACTTATAAAATATATTCTGCAGTGTTAAGAATGATAGTACGAAAAAATGATAATCGCTGTTGAATTATTTTGTTTATTAATTATTAAAATAATTCCTATATTAAAAAGCTTAAAGTTACAAATTACACAATAAAACAGTCACATTAAAAGCAAAACAAGTATTTATTTACAATTTTCACAGCAAAATACAAGAAATATTTATTTAAAACTTTCACAGTAAAATACAAAACAAATATTTTTTACAACCTTCCACATTACAAAATATAGTTTCAAAACTTTTTTTTAACAACAATCCAACTTTCCAGTTTCTCCTGCCTGCACTTGTCACAAAATAATTTTTACGCTGCACACATCTATAGTGAAGAAAAGACAAAATATACATTTCTACTAAACTTTATTGGTGCATCACTTTCATTCAAAAGGAATAAATCAATATATATATACACAAGATATACAATAATTTCTTATTGTTTGTTTCTTCAAAAGATCTTTTTGTAAAATTTACAGTTATTTTTAGGAATTTTATTATTTTAAGCCCTAGGAAATGCTTGAAAAAACTATTAAAAAGTACAAAGCAGCATAATTGCACATCTTATTTTATGTCAAACATCAACATGATGCACCTGTCTCATTTTGTATCAAAAGAGAGTTAATATTTATAACTGATGAGAATACCATTTTTAATAATTAAAAATTATGGTAATTACAAGCAACAGGACCATGCAAAGAGAAAACTGTGCCCAGGGTAAAGTTTAGTTTGCACCCCCCCCCCCACACACACACACACACAGACCTTCCCGATTAAGGAATGTAAAAACCAAAGTTCCCTGAACCAGAGCCAAGCGGATACATACGGTCCTCCTTTCTAGAGGATCACGTAGCAACCTGTCCCAAAAGGCATCAACTGACGCCCAATCACCACGACATTAACCTGCCATTCGAAACAGCTAAGCGAGGAAGACAGAAGGCCACAACACAACATAGTCTCTGCTGCAGTCAGATAATTTATTACACATGGAATATTTTGACGAGTCCGAGAGTCAAGGAAACATCTGCACAAGGTTGGCTATGTCGCAAAATAAATAAGACGCTGCCAAGTAGGCTAAAGCCAGTGGGCCTCCCACTGGTGAACAACAGATACCATCAAACCAACAAGTACTCCATGTTCAGAAACTTCTCATCATGAATTGCTAACATTATACCTCGAGGGTACCCCTCAAGTACTATAAGTGTCAAGCACAAGAGCTACCTCACTTAGAACTCTGCACATCAAACAGGGCAGAACCACCACTCCATAAAGCCGAAAGCTACATGCATCCTAGACTGTCACTAGGCATTATGCCTCGAGGGGAATGTAACAAAACACCTTCCAGGTAGGTACCGAACGAAAGTTCAAGATATCCTTTTTAGAGGCCTACAAGAGTAGAACGGGCAGCCCAATCGCTCCTCTAGACCACAAGCTGAGATCAAAGCCATGAAAGATCGCAGCTCTCGACCCCAGCCAGACACAAGGAGAAGCCACATAAGGCATGTCGCACACTGCAAGAAAAGAGAAGGTAACTGCTAATCCAACCAGCAGCACAGTAACTTCCCCCTACACACAGTTCAGAAAATTAAACAAAACAGACCTAAAACAATTTCTAAAACGGAAGAAGCCCTTAGTCAGAAATTTGTTTTGGCATGTTGGGTAAGGGATGGTGCAATAACTTTGAAACTAAAAATGGGGAACGAATGAAACTAAAAATAACTACTTTCATTGGGAAAAAAATTCTCGATGTGTATATATAATATATATAACCATTATATAATTACAATTCATCACTTTTCTCCGTTTATTAAAAATAAAATTAATAAATTGAGCATCAATACATTACACTGACATTATACAAAATAAAGCAGGATCATCTATTTTTAATTTAATGAATCATTAATGAATTGTGTCTACTATAATGTACCAATATACTGATCACCAACATATAATGAATTAAAATCTTTACGGAATTTTACGGATTGCTTAGGGCACTTCAGTTTTTATTATGCAAACAATTGTTTTAATGCCAAAAAGAGAAAGGGAAGATTTTGTCAACTGAGAGACAAGAAGCGTGCAAATTTTTAGGATGAGCAGCAAGATGGGTGCTAATTTTTTGAAAGAGGGGCCAGAGAGGTGCTATTGTATAAACCAAAAGACAGGTGTGGTGTTATTCTATTATATTTTTTCATAAACATAAAAAACTATAACAAATATCTTAAATAATACTAAATGAGTTTCATACTTTTCTGTTATACAAACCAGAGATATGTTTAGGAAAATTTTAGGTCCTTTAAAGGACCCTTCACAAAATTATTTATCTTAAAACAGGACCCTTCACAAAATTATTTGTCTCTTAAATAGAGATTTCATAGAATGTTTTCGCTTTCAAATTGAACTTTTCTACAAATTTAGTCATTTAAAAATAAAATCAGGCCCGTAAGTAAGCAGTTGAACTCACCAAAGAGCTTATTACTTAGCTTTTTATACAAGAAGGATAGAACATGAAGACATCGATAATTTAATCAAAATTATGAGTAGAATTTTCACAAAAATAAGAAAAACTTCAGTTTCACAAAAACAGGACCCTGTCAGAAAAGTCTGGACAGATCCCTACAAACACCTTGCCAAAATGTATGCTGATATCACAATCCTATCCATGCAACAGATTTTTATTGCAAACCATGCCATTTTCTTGGGTTATAATTTACAAACAAAAAAAGTTTGCCAGAAAGAAAAACTTTAGCATAAGGACTTAAATAAGCTATTATTATTAAATTATTGGTTCAAATTTATGTAACTAGATTTCATTTTTCATTAAAAAATGTTATTTTTCACAAAAAAAAAAATTAAATGTCACGAAAGCAACTTTTGCTTTTCATAAAATAGGCCCCATAAAAAAAAAAAAAAAACTGCATTGACCCCTGGAGATACCGACTATGAACATTTCATAGTCTAATTAGATACAATTTTGTTGATGCTGAATATCATACCCAGTCTATTAAGAGAATATAGATCGTCGCAAAATGCTATAACAAAAGCAATATATGTCATTGTTTACAATTGTATCGCATTGATATTGTGTGACGTCTTTATATATATATATATAAAATCAAATGTTTGCTACAAACAATGCTAAGAGACACTTATAACTTCATGACTGAATTAAAAACCTAGTTTTACTTTATTGTATAATATTCATTTGTTCTTTTATTGTAAGTATATATTTGTGTTGATATAGTAAAATAGTGTGAAAGTTTGAAACAGTATATTTTTTAAATGATCACTTTTATACCAACAGTTTTTTTTCTATTTGGCACCAACTATCATGCTTGGTACAATGGTGTTGATATAATAGAAACACACCTAGAGTTTAAATATTAAAAATCAAAATATGTTTCAGAATGTTTACATTTGAAATAAAGCTCACAGCCATAACCAGGAGTGTAAAAATCTAAGCACCAGCGGGCAGTCTCTCATCAATAAATTTTCATTATTTTTCGTCTAAATTTTTTGTAAGAATGCTAATAAAATTTAAACGAAGAAAACTAATAAAATTTATAGGTGAGAGACGCGTTGGGCACCTACACTTTTACACCCCTGGTCATAACATAAAAAATTTCCAACATAAAATAAAGATTTATTCGAGCTGAAAAAGAATACAAGTTGAATTAAATGTATTTGGCAGGTAAAATGTATAATAGAAAATTTCAATAGTCACACCACTGAAAAAAAATCTTTGACATAAGCATTTTAATAGTCATTGCTTTTTGGCTGGTATGATATTGTAATTCTCTATACATAAGTTAATTTGGGATATCCATAAATAATACTGCAGTACTCAAATTCATGTGAAAAATACCAGGGAAAAAAAAAAAACATTTCATAATGTTTAAATTATAAAATACAGTCGGCCCCACTTAATCGGGTAATGGATAATTGCATACCCCGCTTATATGCATAGAATGCCGTGGAACAGAGACGTTCCCCATAAGGCTAATTTTAAATGTACTTGTTTTATCGCATAACAATCCCTGGTTAATTGCATAAATATCGCCAATCTACTAGTAGTAATCCGGATTTTATGAATTCATGTTATAGTGGTGAATGGGAAAAAAAAGGAAGAACTTTTTTTTTGTAACAATGGTTTGTTATATTTACAATCAAAGAGCAGAAATAGTCGTGTAAGATGACTTATCTTAATTCTGGCAACTTATGAGAGTGTTGAATTTGGACAATTGTGTTTTTCTTTTAAAGCTTGTCGTACATATAGTGACTCAAAATGCTGGGGGGTATTTTTTGAAAAATTCTGGAATCGGGGGAAAGTAGACCAATAAAAGATAAATATTTAGAGCTGGAAGTGGAGAAATGCAATGTCATGAAAAAAAAAAATTCCTAAAGGATTTTTTGTGTAGACAAAAGAAAAAAAGAGAAATAAATTGACAAATAATTGAAAAATAAAAAAGAATTTATGCAGAAACTTTTATTTTCAAAGGTATGATTTAAAAACAAAAATTTTCTATTTAACTTTCATTTTAATTTTCACATAAATTATAATGAAAAATTAAACCATGTACCGTAAATAGTGTTATAATACCTTATACTTTATCACATATACTTTTATAGAGTAATAATAAATTATTTATTAAAGTTATTAATATAGTAGTTTTTAATTTATTAGGTAAATAATTATTCTCCATTAATATTTATCATATCTGTGGCATATAATCAAATGATAGCGTTTGCTGATAACATTAATTAATGTCCCCGCTTAAATGCATACAATTCAGTGGAACCAACTGTATGCAATTAAGCGGGACGGACTACATTTTAAAATTAAGTCTATTCTCTAAACTTAGGATGAATTTCTGACAACAGAAACATTTTTAAAATTTTCGGGGGAAAAAAAAAACAGTTTTCATAACAAAGCAAACTTTCTTTTTTTAAATATCAAAATATCCCAAACTGACACAATTCATAATTATGTTTGAAACCAAAACTATTACTATTCAAAGAAAAATATTATACTGTATTAAATAATAATAAAATATAATAATTTGAATATTATAATAAATACATGCTCACATGATCTTATATTTTTTAGAAGAAACAACAACAACAAAAAAAAAATTCAGTTAAACTTACCACTGTTGGGAAGAATTTTTGATGATTTTTTTTGACAGCATGCAGCTCGATTTGTATACAGATTTTTCACTAATTATTTCCAAGGTATCTAAAATAAAAGAATAACTTTAATAATTATGGTGTCAAAGTACAATTTAAAAAACAAAGTTTTATACAGAGATGGTTTTTGAGACTACTGTATACATTTAAAATTATGTGTAAAATATTATAGCTAAAACTACAGGTACTTATCATGGTTTTTTGGTACACCATAATATCCCGTTTATCCACTTTTCTCGATAACGCCCTCTCCCTCCACCTTTTGTTAAAAAAAAAGATACTTCTTAGTTATCCCATCGACCAAATTACTGCCGCCAAATTGTAAGATTAAATGCCAATAATGGTTGCCGTTCATTAATTAATTGTAAGATTAAATGTCAATAATGGCCAATAAAACCATTAATTTGACATTTTATTTGTTTATTTATTAATGTTTTACTAATTTATTTGTTCTTTCGTTATTTAAAATAAAAATTATGTCAATGTATATAATTTGGCGAAATTGGTCGACGGGATAACTAAGAAGTACCAAAAAAAAAAAAATCCCAAGAAAGCATCACCTACTTCCAAAAAAGTTCCACCCTGCATGTCAATGTCAGAATCAATACCAAGTATTTTATTTTTTCGCCACATCAGAAAAGGGCGTGAATTCTAAACATGACATTCCCAACACAGGGGTTTTTCTGTTCCGAATTTTCTGAAAAATTAAGCATTCGGTTGAGAAAATAAAAAAATCAGGCATCAGTCCATAGTCCAACAATTCGGACATAATAAAATGTGAATTTCGACAAACGGTCACAGAAAAAATAAATTTCATCAATCATTCACAGAAAAAATTGCCAATTTTGCTTGGGACTGCAAAAAAAACATGAATTACACCAAATGATAGCAGAGACTGCACATTTTGTCTAAAGATCGCGAAAAAAGCCAAATTCGTCAAACAACCGCAGAAAAAACATGAATTTCATCAGAAGATCTTGGAAAAATGCAAATTTCGTCAAAAGATTGCAGAAAAAAGAAATTCCGTCAAAGAATCCAGTGAAAAACACACATTTCATCAAAGGATCGCAAAAATAGATACATTTCAACAAAGGATTGAAATAAAAACCCTGCACATTTCATCAAAGGATTATGAAAAAAAAAAAAAAAAAAGAATTTCGTCAAAGTATTACGGAAGAAACGTGATTTTGGTCAGAGCAATGCGAAAAAAACTCCTGCAAGGTTCACCAAATGTCCCCAAAATCCCCCACAAATGTCGTGAAAAAATCTTGTGCAAGCACTCCCCAGATTATTTTACAATTTTTCGTCCTGTCTTTCTTAGGGGGAGGGGAAATAACAGGATTTTACAGTACAGTTTTAAATAAAGATATTTTAAAAAGTTATAAATGCAATTCTAGTGTGGACCCTAGGCCAATTTTGCAAGGCGCAACGGCTGGCAGCTCTTTTTAACTCGTTTATGTGGCGTCAGAACAGCCTTTTTTACACAGTGTATGCATCTGGCAGCCCTTTTAATTATTTTATACACCCTGTGTCCCTTGCTGGCATTTATGATGCACCCTTTCGACTCATTTCTTTTCTTAGCTGTGAGGGGAAGGGGGGGGGGATAACTCATGAAATATGTCCATTATTTACAGGAAATATTATATAAATTTCAGCATTTGTTTGTGGGGAAGTGTTGCAAAATTTGTCAGTCGGTCATGTAGGAGGGGGAAAAAAAGAAATTTGACAGATTAATTTAGTTAGAGAAAAAAAAAATTGCAAAATTCTTCAGTCTGTCATGAGAAAATAATATAATCGCTTATTTCGCCATTCAATCACATGGAAAAAAAACTTTGCAAGTTTTGCCAGTAAATCATGAAATTAAAGTACCGATTATATGAAAAAAAAAAAAAAAAAAAAAAAAAAAAAAAGGCCCCAAAAGTTTTGCAAATCGGTAGCAAAGGACAAAAAAAGGCAAATTTCACTAATTGGTAGAGATAAAATATCATAAAATTCATCAATCGGTTGGATAAAAAAATTGCCTTTCAGTTTTCAAAAGAAACTGAAATTTGCAAGTCGATCGCTGGAAAAAAAAAAAAAAAAAAATTGTTCAGGAAGTTGCTTTGAAATACAGCAAAATTTGTTAATCAATCACAGGAAAAAACATGAAATTCAACAGTCAATCGTGAGAGAAAATCATGAAAATTTTCAGCCAGTTGCAGAAAAAAATGCAAAATTCATCAACTGATTGCACGGAATAAATCCTGAAACTCATCAATCAATAAGGAGAAAATTAGCAAAATTCACTCAACTGCGGGAAAATATAGCAAAAATCCACTGATACAAAGGAGTCTAAACAAACAAATTCAAAAATATTTTTTGCGACACAAGTGCCATTTTTTTTAAAATTCCAATCCGAGAACCCCCCCCCCCCCCTTTTTTTTTTTCTCTAGAGTCAACATGAAGTTCATCTAAAATTTCATAATTACATTAAAGAAAAATATTTATTTTTTTTAATTTAATTGAAATGTAACAACACAGTGTTGAGCAACAATGGAGTGCTTTATTTTTTTACTGACCTGTACATAAAAACACAGGATTGAATATTTTCATGTATCGAACAAAATAAAGCAAAAATATATTGTTTACAACATGTAATTAATAGAAAATCGATAATCCAAATCATCTTAAATTTTTAAAGTGACCTGCTACATCATTGTAAACATTTTCAAATTGATTTATTATCTGAATCTTAAACAGCCTTGCTACATCAAAAATACTAAAACAAAATTGAACAGATGCTGCAGCCACACCAAGGTTGGTGCTTTTTTTGAGCCATTTTGGCAAGAAAACCCTGGTCTGAAATACTTGTTGGGCATACTATGCAAAAACTACATGTTAGTTTTATTATATTTTGAATCAGTTTATTTTATAATGAAAACACACACACATGCACTTTAATATAAAACACACACATTTTTTTATATATATATAAAACACACATTTACGTTATTGCAAAAAAAAAAAAAAAAAAAAAACACATTTTTTTTATTATAAGGCACACACATTTACTCTATAATAAATAAAACATTACACATTTTTTAAAAATACAAATTGTTTTATAAAACAGACACAAGATTAATTTAATAAAAAACACACTATCTGTTTTGCCGTGTTGTCATACCAGACAAAACATTATGATTTTTGCACCAAAAAGAAATATTGGTGTATCTACGAGATAACTACCAAAACATATTTTCTACAAAGAAAACCATATAAAATAGTGTTCACATTTCTTTTAAAAAACAGCCTGGCAGAATTATAGAAATCAACATTTTTCTTGAATTTTCAGGAGAGGGAGAGGAATATCCCCGCTGGTCCACCCTCTGAATTCATCATTGACATGCATTATCAAGACAAGCTGAAATCATATACATTTTAAAAGCAACGTTAAAAACGCCAGAATAAACAAAAATTTTTTGCGAATTTTTGTTTATTCTGGTGTTTTTAACGTTGCTTTTAAAATGTATATCATTCTGCGGCATGTAGCATCTTAATAATTAAGCTGAAATCATGCTATGTTTTGAGAGAAATGAACATATAAATCAAATAAGCTTTCCATGGATTACTAGATGTAATATAATAATGCATTTATAGCAGGGTTGGCTTTTTTCCGTCCAAAACTTGTTTTTCCCATCCCACTGGAAAAAAACTGGTAAATACTGGGATAAAGTGGTAAATACTGGGAAAAACTTCCAAATGACAATATGTAAGAAATATTTCTGGCTTTCTGAATCTGACGTGTAAAATGAAAGTTAGCAGTACATAATTATTTCAAATTTCCCTTAGGTTTAAAATTATTCTGTAGGAAAGGAATACAGTAGAAGATTTTTATAATAACGAAAACCTAAAAACGCAAGGTTGTGCGTTATATGGGCCACATTTCACATATCATTAAATTTACCTTATAAATATGTCTGAAACATACATGAAAATATATCAGAGTATCTTTATACTGCATTCCTTGTCCACAGGAGTTTTCCAAATTATGATCTTTTTAATAATATTGATCATTCCACATATTGTTAAATATACTTTATAAACATGGTCAAGTATACCGGGACCAAGTCATTCATTATATTACTCATTTTCAAAAATGTTTATTGTAATAATGCCAATTTTTTTTTCATTAAAGTTCTAAATTAAGGAGATAAAGTTGAACTAATGTAACAAATTAATAATAATAATTAACAATAAAGATCTTGTACTCTATAAATAAATAAGTATTGCATAAAACATCTTCAGGGATTTCCTGCACCATCAGCATCTTTGGAGCGTATTTTTTCTAATTTTTCTTTCATCAAAAACAAGATTAGAAATAGACTGGGTTTACAAAAAGCCTCTAAATTAGTATTTTGTTATATGATAATAAATTCCAATGTGGAAGACGAAGAATATGAATACAATTATGATTGGTAAAAGTTTGTGAATCTGTGTGGTGTGTGAGTATTTAAATAAATGCACTCCATTGTCTGTTTTTGTAGATCTTCCTTTTTTTTTTTTTTTTTTTACCTTTCAAGCTATTTACTTGGAACTCAATTTTGACATTTTTAAAGGTTGTTTTGAATTTATATTTGTTTTTAATAATCAGTTTTTCCCATGTGGAAAAAACATGGTATTTCCCAGGACGGTAAATACTGGTTTTTACCATGGTATTTACCGGGGGTGGGAAAAACCTTGTCAACCCTGATTTATAGTAAAATCGGCAATGCTAATTCAATTCAGTTACCCTTGAGTATTCGCCTGGAGATGGGCAAGATTTTTTTTGCCGATTTTAAATTTCTTCATTTGTAAATTTTTTATGTTAATATCCGAATCTTTTTTGCCTGTAAATTTGAAATATATACTTTTAAAAATGAATATTTCCTTTATTCTATTGTTTTAAAATTTATGTATATTTGCTGTCTGCTATTTACAAATTCCCCCTCCCTATTTTTCTTTTTACAAATGAGGTTTAGAATGCCGATTTCTATTTAAATTTTTTCCATTTGGATTGTTTTGTTGTTGTTATTTTTAATCTTTGAATTTTCGAAAATTAAGCTTAAAGTGGTTATAAATGAAAAAAAAAAAAAATAGATAGCGGACTCAGGGCGAATACTCAAGTTATTCCTTTAATTCTATAGCACTTGAATATTAATGCAAATTTTATGCGCATATAAAAATGACTTTGTTAATGCACCAAGAAATTCACACTATTCAGAAGTATTATTAATTTTTTTTCAAGAAGTAATATTAATTTTCAGAAGTATTTTTTTTATTTCAAGAAGTAATAGTAATTTTCAGAAGTATTATTTATTTTTTCTAGAAGTAATATTAATTTTCTGAAATATTTTTTTTTTTTCAAGAAAAGCCTTAAATGTATTTAATGTTTTGATATGCAAAAACACCTGCATAGAAATTTTAAAAAAAATATCGTAATAAGAAGTTCAAGTTACCTACCCTGTTTAGAACCTAAATAAACATTGATAAATATTAAATTAATGTGAACAAATAGCGAAAAAGGGGTGTCGAAAAACGCGGCTATTTTTCAAATTTATTTTTAAGTGGTTAAAGAATGAATTTAAAATGTCAGCTTAAATTGATGTGTCTATAAAAAATCTTACTTATACGCTTACTGTTTATTTTGGAATTAAGAATACAATTCATTTAATTCTGTCTGTTTTAACTTTAACATATATTGTAGTTTTAATTCAACCGACAAGAATTGCTGACATCTTTTTCCTTCTATTCCACGTTTTAAACGTGCGATGACTAGGCCTAATTTCTTTTGTAAATTTCATCTTAATAAAGTAAAAGTTTTTCTAACATAATATAAATATATAGACAGAATAGTTATAAAGAAATGCATTACAAAATGAAAGAAAATTCTTACCTTACATCCACATTCACTTTCTTCATATTTGAATTTGCCATGACCAGCGACAGATCTCATTGAAACATCGACGGAGGAATCAAAATCAAAATAAACGCCATTTCTGGTAAGTAGGTTGGCTGGTTTCACGGTTGCATTCTCGAGATCCGTCTTGGAATATCCTCCGGTCGTTTTGAGGACGGTTGCAGCTGGACGGTTTCAATTGGTCCGTTTTTTAGTATTCTGCGGACATTCACAGGATAGTTTTATAGGATATGACGACTACAGGATTTTTAGGATCATTGTAGAGCGTCCGAAGGACGACTGTGGTTGTCTGGGTTGATCCTATCACTCAAGCTGCTATGGTTGAATGGAGGTTATGGCAACAATGAGGTTAAATTTAACACCAGCCCAAAAGAAGTACCAACAAAGAGGACTATCAAAGAGACACGTGATAATCCTGAAGAGGTGTATTATCAGCAAGAAAGGTATAAATTTACATATTAATCTTAAATATATTTAAGTTTTGATTTTGTCATGGAATTTCATTTTTTTTTTGTGTGTGTGTGTGTTTAGTAATTAACACTGTATTGGGCCAGTGTGACCTTACAGATACATATGTGGGAAATAAAAAATCTGTTTTCATATTAGTAAACTTCATACCTAGCATCTATCTTTCCTATCCCAATAGCAGAAAATTTACTTTTAATGTTTTTAAGCATTTTACTAATTTTTATTAATAATAATCTTAAGTTTTAGTAATAAATAATCAAGAACTAAACATAATATAAAGTTGGAAAAAAATCCAATGGAAAAAAAAAATCTGCGACGCATGTCACCCGTCAGGAACTGCTACCAGGTTTCCTATGTGTTTGGAATGCAGTGCTATGCAGTTTTAGTTCATTTATTTAGTACTATCGTCTATCAGTCAGATACATTTGCCCAATAACATAAAACAGCATATAAAATTTGATTTTGTCGTAACATTATGCAAGTTAGAAAAACAAGTCTGTATTTCTGAAATAGATATTCCTAACATGTATTTAATATGAAAAGCATTTTTATTAATAGTAAAAAAAAAAAAAAAAAAAAAAAAAAAAAAAAATTTCAATTGAATTTTCAAAATTCACTGTTTATAGAAAATTTTTTAACGTAAATTTCAATGAAAGTAAGCCTTTCAATATTATTTTTTCATTTTCTTACATAATTATAACTTTGTTATTAAATTATGATTAAAGGTACCATTAAAAACAGTGAAAGTTTTGATTATCTTTGTGAAATCCAGAATTTTTATAAATCTAGTCTTAGTCCTGATACAGGATTTTCGAGGTTATACTGTATTAAATTAGACATGTATCTCTGACACATGACATGCATTTGACTGTTGGAAGAAAATTGCCACCTGACTGCTTAGATTTTATGGGGTAAGGTTAAACATCATTGTTGTAATAAAACATTTCATATTTAGAATAAATTTAAATGTAGTTTCATCCCCCCCCCCCTTCCAATGTATACATTTTGAAAATGGCAACAAAGGGGAATTTTCAACAATATTTTGTAATGTTGCTTAAGACCTTTTAAATTTGTTTTTAAAATAGAAATTTATTTTAAGATTGTATCAGAAGTAGGGTGTCAACGATTTAAATCATGATTTTAATCAAGTGAATTTTTTTAAAAAAAATCATTGATTAAAATCAAAAATTTTTTACTGTTTTAAATGACATAAAAAAGTATTCAAATTATTGTGACTTATGAATACACAAAACAAAGCTTTAAATAATTGTTTCCAAGTATAATTCCTGAGTATTGTGAAAAATTTTAAGTACAGTAAGTTTGTAAAAACCATGTTTTTTTATCTAACAAACATAAAAAGCATTTAATTTAAAAATATTTAAATCTAATATAACTTTCAATGTCATAATTTCCTTTTAATAATCAAGTTATTATTTTATATACAATAAACACAGCAATAGTGTCAATGATTTTAATCAATTGATTTAAATCAGATGATAAAATCACATATTTTCTGATTTTTTAAAATGTTGTGAAAAAGCATGATAATCAATAATGAAAACGATCACTAAATCACTTGTAAAAAATGTAATATTTGTTATTGTTAATTATAACAATATTAAACTGTGTAAAAAGATGTTATTATACATTTAAAAAAATCTAACTAAATGTTAAATAACTTTAATACATTATAATATTTAGTAGCTGTTCAAATATTTTAATGTTGTGGGGAAAAATATCTGATTTAAATTTCAAAAATACAATTTTTGTACTCTATTTATAAATTATGCGTAAGTTTGCTGTATACATTGCTACAATTTTTGATCAATTTGATAGACATACGCTTTAAAACCTGTGTAAAACTACTGGCTGCTTTATGAATTTATCAAACTATTTATCACCTTTTTTCAACCACTTTTTCAAATATGTAGATTGTGTTCTTAATTAAACAGTTAATTGTTTAATAATTACAAAATTTAATCTGTATCATCAATTTAAAATTAAATGCAATTTATCAATAACTTTAAAATATAAGCAGTATTTAATATTGGTTTACATAATTATTATAAAATATTAATGCACATAATGCTGTATGTTACTAAAGAAATTTTTTATTTGCAGTTTTTTGTAATTTATATAATTACATAATTAAAATTTTATTAATTAAAGCAAAAAAACATAGATTATGTTAGTAATTGGAGGGTTATTCATTTTTGAAATGCTTAATTCTTGGTAGATGTTAATATTTTAACACAGGAAAAAAAATTAAAAAAATCAGATTTAAATTTAAAAAAAATCAGATTTTTTTTATTTTTTTTAAAAAAATCATGATTTTTTTACACCCTAATCAGAAGTAACATGATAAACAAGTGGGTAAGTGTGATTGCACAGATAGTTTCATTTTCCATTTTATTCACAATTAGCCGAATTTTCAGTGGTGTAACTTTATATAAAGCTAAAAGTTTTAGTGTATGTTTTTTAAGAATATGCATGGGGAGGCGGTTTTGTGTGTGTGTAGGTTTTTATTTTTGGGGCCCATTTTGTGAAAAGTAAGTTATTTTTGTGATAAATAACATTTTGTAATGAAAGTTGAAATCATGTTACTCAAATTTAAATGAAGACTTTGACAAAACTTCTTTAAATCCCCTTGGTAAAGTTTGTTTTCAGTGAGCTGGTTTTATTTACAATTTACACATTTTAAAACAGTTTGTGTGAAAAAGAATGTTACAAAGGGGCCTATTTTATTAGATTTTTGTGAAAGGGCTTTAAATTTTGCTTGGAACGACCCCTTATATATATATTCATATTTAGAATAAATTTAATTTTTAAAGTTTCATCTCCCCCCCCCCCCCACCCCGCCCAATTATTGTTTAAAAAGATATGTTTGTATACATTTTGAAAATGGTAACAAAGGTGAATGTTCAACAATATTTTAAGAAGTTGCTTAAGACTTTAAGAATTTATTTATATTTACTTTAATCTAAAAACTAATATTTTAAAAGATTCATAATCCTTTGCATTACAATTATTGCTATTTAACTTAATTTCAATATTTTCTTTTAACACAGGAGAATAGTGACCTCATGGAGGAATGCAATTCCGCTGCGAGGAGTGGAATTCAACAACCCTATCGAATCTCTCAAGGATCTTCAGCAGAGAATAATACATATTTTCTTGTCTTGACAAGAAAATTTTAAATAAAAATATTTACATGTCCAGTTAAAGGTGTTGTCAAAACACTCCATCTGTTGTTAAAATTGCTATCAATGCTACATTTGTTTTTTCTTTTTGTTCAATAAAATTGTTAGTAAATAATGTTGTTTCTTTCCCCAACGATATTCTAAATTCCATATTTCGCTCCTGCTTTTGGCATAAAAAGCTACAATCTTATGCCATTTTAAAGTTTTACATTTCTTTAAAAGTTAGTAGATTTAAGAAACATTGGATAAAATCAATGGTCAATTGCAACAAAACAAGATTAAAAAAGAATAACTGCAAGATAGTACCTAATAGGTTGGTATTTATCCAATCAAGACATTGTTCCTTCTAACCCGGTAGCTAAATTTTAAAGTTATACTTGAACATAATTTCAAGTTTCAACAAATGTTTTAAATGATATAAAGAATTAAGTTGATCCATTTCTAAAGTTATTTTGGTGCATAATTTATTTGTAAATATATGAACTGCTTTAAATTGACATTTAGCAAGTGCTAATTAATTAGCATAAAAAAGCTTAACAATTAATATTTCTTTAAAAGTTAGTCAATTTAAGAAGTAGTGTGAATTAAATCAAGGGATAATTACAACAAAGTATATAATGGGTTAGTGTTTATCTTTTTTGAAATATTTTGTTTTACTTATTACAGCCTAACAATAGCAGTGTGACAACACTTGTGATAATGTTAGTTCCACGGGGAAGTTATTTTCAAATATCTTGCTTGGATTTTAATATTTGTACAGGCTTCTTTTTGCATATGATAGCTGAAGACAATCTATATGCTGGCTAGATTTTACTTTTTTAACTTAGGTTTTATATTTTATTTTAAATACTTTAATTTTCGGAACTGATTCTAAAATTGATATCTTAATACAGTAAATGCTCGATGGGACTCATATGTGTTCATAAAGTCAAAAGTTCGTAAATGGGAGTAACATTAGTTCAGCGAGATGCTGGGCGGGACTAGTACACCAGTTCGTAAAATCGTCTACTGTATTAAAAAACTAACCAAAATTGCAAAATTAAAAAGCCTGCATAAAGATCCTATAGCTGCCCCCCCCCCCCAAAAAAAAATTATATGTATATATATATATATATATATATATATATATAAATCCAAACAATGTATTTGAAAATAACTTCTCCATAGGATTAACACCATCATTTCTAAGCGATTCCATGGAGAGTGTCACACACATAACGCAGGCTTTAATTTGCATTTATTCAATTATTTATTAAATTTTAATGTTAATTCTGATTTTAAGTGGTATGGTAAATAAGTTACCATATTTTTAAATTTAAATGTGTGGCAATAAACCTCACAGAAGTATATTATTTAATTACATTACTCAAAATGTGCTTTTTTCCTACTTCGGAAAAAAGCACATTTTGCGTAATGAAATTTAATGATATATTTCTGGGAGTTTTATTTCCACACATTTAAACTAAAAAATATGGTTATAACTTATTTACCATACCACTTAAAATCAGAATTAGCATTAAAATTTGATAAATAAATGAAAATTAAAGCCCTCATTACATGTGACTCTCTGCACGGAATCGCCCTTCTATACTTTTTCAGCGACTAGTGTAGGATCTTAAGGCTGTTCTTAATGGCTCTGCTCAACAAGCACAAAACGTTTTGATACATTTACAAATTCATTTTTTAATGGAAAGATATAAAATTGGAAAGCCTGGTTATGAAAGCTATTTGGAATTGAATTTTCCATTTTTTTTAAATCAATAAATTACCTATTGAGTTATAAACGATTTTGTTCACATGACAAACACGTTTTCGCCCGCTCTTGAGTGTTTTTTCTCCTTTCATGCAGAAATTAAGTTTAAAACATCCACTTTGACACTATTTTCTGAAAGATGTATTGCGTTTGCAAAAAAATGAAAAAAAGCAGCTTGATTACATAGTTTCTGAACACCCAGCTAGTTTCATGCATTTTCGATCAAAAATAAATTAAAACTTATGTCAGAAAGTTGCCCTTTTGGATTTGAGAAGTCAGCTTTTAAAAGTTGTCATTGGGATTTTTCCTTTCCTTGGTGATTTCAAGTTTACATTTAGATATTTTTTCAATTTTTTTCTTTTTTTATTTACGTTAAATACTTAAGATTGGTTTAATTGTAATTTTTAGTTATAAATCATATTTTTTTTTTCCATCAAAAAGTAATACAATTATATAAACCAGTATGAAGGAATATAAAATTAGTTATTTATTATTTTAATTTGAAAATGTGGCAAGAATTCTGTGTTATTTTGAATTTCATTGATAAAAATCAATCACAGGTTACTGAATTTCATTTAAAATGACATGATTTTATTTAATCAGTTAATTAGAAATCGCTCAAGGTTTTTTTTTGTAATTTTGAGCGAGTTCTTATGAATGAGTTTATTAAAAATCACTCGGGATTTTGCATTTTAAGAACATCATTTAAGAGTTCATTGCATGAACTCTTAAATGAGTTGATTTAATCCATGTATGAATTGTTACAAATTGCCCAAGAACTACTGGATTAAATCTGAAATGACCTCATTTCACTCAAGTTGGAATTGATTATAAATCACAAGTGGTACTGGATTTAGGCTTAAATTATTTCATTTCACTCAAATATGAGTTGGCAACAGATCACACAAGTGTTACTGAATTTAGTCTCAAAGGGATTCCATTTCACTCAAGTACGACCAGATTGTCTTAAATGACTTAATTTCACTCAAGTGTGAGTTGGTTACAAATTACTCAAGTGCTACCTGATTTATTCTTAAATAACTTCATTTCACTCAAGTATGAGTTGATTACAAATCAGTCAAGTGCGACTGAATTTAGTCTTAAATGACTCAATTTCACTCAAGTATGAGTTGGTTACAAATCACTCAAGTGCTACTGGATTTTACCTTCATTGAGTTGATTTCACTCAAGTATGAGTAAAATAGAGATCACTCAATCATGAGTTGCTTAAAAACAACTCATTCACTCGAGTTGTTTCAACTCTTTATGAGAAGCTGACTTTCAAGTCATGAGATGAGTGGATTTCGGCTCAACTTGAGTTATTTTGGCTCTTTCGTTTTAAGAGTGTATGTAATATGAATTAACATCTTATTTCGATGATCACAGAATCAAAACTAGCCGTTTTCCAGGATTGTTTCTATTGATGCATTTGATCAGCATCGCACAAAATACAGTAAACTGGCCTCCAAAAGTTAAGGTACAGGGACTAGATGCTTTCGATTGCACACGTTTTGTCGAATATCTAGCAAAAGTATTGGCGAATTGTTCTTGAACTTCTGGGACGTAAAGAACATGTTTAATTTCATATTTCTCGGTGAAGATTTAATCGGGAAGACAATTAGAGGGCTAATAATAAATTTAATAATAAAATAATATTTGCTATCACCTATATAACAGAAAATGCTGTAAATGGTTTGTCGCTGTCTTAAATGACTATTTGGGTCCTGTTCAACGTTATTGTGCATTTGTGTAAGCATAGCACTCATATTCGTGAAGATGTTATTGTGTCTATGAAAAATTCAAAAGTTTTTTGTTTATAGCATACAGAGTTTTCAACCAAATTTAACACAATATTCCGAAAACTTGACAAAGAATAGTAACAACAGTATACTTCAATTAAAACATGAATATATTGAATATTCGATAAGATATGGGCATTTTTATGAAATAATTTTTATCTGCGCATGCGTGGAAGATTTCAAAATTTTTATTTCACAATTTGGTAGCCAGCTATTAAGGCCAACTTATATAAAAAGTCCAGTCAAATATTGCGAAAATTTACAAAGATAGGGGCGATATAGTGAGTAGCCTTCAAAAACGAGCTTTATTGATTTTCCACAACTTTTCAATCAGCTCATTATATCTTTGTGAGTTTTCACACTATTTGACTGGACTTTTTATAGAAGTTGCCCAGAATAGCTGACTACCAAATTATGAAATAAAAAATTTTAAATTTTCCACGCATGCGCAGTTAAAAATTATTTCATAAAAAAGCCCATACCGTATCAAATATTCAATATATTCATGTTTTAATTGCAGTATACTGTTGCTACTATTCTCTGTCAAGTTTTCGGAAAGTTGTGTTAAATTTGGTTGAAAACTCTGTATGCTATAAGAAAAACTTTTGAATTTTTCACAGACACAATAACATCTTCACGAATATGAGTGCTATGCTTACACAAATGCACAATAACGTTGAACAGGACCCAAATAGTCATTTAGCACAGTGACAAACCATTTACAGCATTTTCTGTTACATAGGGGATCGCAAATATTATTTTATTATTAAATTTATTATTAGCTCCCTAATTGTGCTCCCGATTAAATCTTCACCGAGAAATATGAAATCAAACATGTTCTTTACGTCCCAGAAGTTCAAGAACAATTCGCCAATAATTTTGGTAGATATTCGACAAAACGTGTGCAATCGAAAGCATCCAGTCCCTATACCTTAACTTTTGGAGGCCAGTGTATAACAAAATTTCAACCAATTCCACCGGGCGCTCAATTCTATAGAACTTATCTGTGGTCCTTTCAAAGGTTTTAAATTTTAATAAAAACCTGTTAGTTAAATTTGTTGCTTCAATGGAATAAAAAAAAAAAAAATCAAAAGGAATCCAAGACAAAAACTGAAAATCATATGTCAATCATAGATTATGAAGCATTTTCCAACATATTCAGAATACGGTAACAAAATTTAACAATTTAATAAGTTAAAAGTTAATGTCTAAATAAACAATTTGGAAAATGTATGACACATTTGAAAACCTAATTTTAGCACTTACCATCAATAGTAAAAAAAAATATTATAATTATTTTGTACAACCCTGTATCTGAACTATCGATTTGTGTGTACACTACATAGTATGCTAAATTTTAATTCAGTTAGGAAACGCATAGCACAGATGAAAATTTCCCTTTAGCAATTTCCGTTAATAAACGGAAATGTACTCGAGATCTTTTGCGCAGCCGTGTATATGATCGATAAAATTTTTACACACCAAGTAATATCCAAAAAAAATTGTTGAATTTAAAAACGCACTTTTAAGCTATTATTGTTTTCGCAGACACTAATGAAAACGAATTTTTTTGTGTGTCCCTGTAAATGAACGATGTACACGACATTTTCTTGTAAACATCTTGCAGTGCGCTTCGGTGATATATATCAAATTCAATATGTTTGAAAAGGTGTAACATCATTAAAATTCATCGTAAACGATTTTTCTTCCCGATTTTAAAAATCAGTTTCAACCTCAGAAGTTCACTGCTCAACATGCACGAAACTTTCCGACGTATTTACTAACTCATTTTTAAACGTAAATACACAAAATTGGCAGGGCTGACTGTCAAACCCTTGGGGACGAGCGACCGGTATAGGTGCCACTTGAGGTGCTCAGAATCCTTCATTATTCCCACCAGTTATTTTTTACTGTAAAGCTTACCTTATTTAATCCGACCATCTTCCCGATTCAATTACAGAAGATTTTCCATTTTGAAAAACCGGTGGTAAAAGATTAAAAACTAAACAAAGTGCTCTCGTCGCAAAGGGGGAATCAAAAGCTCATTTCGATTTGGAATCGAAATGAGCTTTCTGTTTTTTGATAAGTTATTTATCGAGTTATAAGCGATTTTGGGTCACGTGACAACCAGTTTTTCTCCCTTTTTCTGGTTGGTTTTCTCTTTTCGCCCGAAAATTCGGTTCAGAATGCCCACTTTGACGGTTTTTCGGAAAGATCTTTTACGTTTACCAAAAAAAGTAAAACGTCTTTGGATTACATAGTTTCTGACTAACAACACCTGCCGATTTCATGCGTTTCTGAATAAAAATGAATTGTGTCATAACATTGCCTTTTTGGCTTTTAGGAAAAGCATTATAGATTTTTAGCACCATTATAATCATATAGATTTCAAACTGATTACTTCACGAATGATTTTTTTTAAATTTTTCTGAAATATACAGTAGGATTTTCTAAGAAAAAAAAAAATGTTTTTACTTTCTGTCAGAAATCCTATTTTAATGTGCCTCCAGAACTAATGAGACTTCTTTATTTTAATGTGCATATTTTCACATTTTCTTAAATTACACAATATACAGTAAACTCTGTCTAAGGCGGAATCGGTCGGGACTGAGAAAAATTTCCGTGGTAGACAATATTCCGGCTTATGCAAAAAATCTCCCCCCCCCTCCCCCCCCCCCCAAAAAAAAAAAAAATCCCTGGAAGAGGACGATCCTTTATTGATTCTCCTGACTAGAAAATCGGTTGCAAACTGAAAATCTGAAAGATCCTTTGTCTTTTTAAAGATAAATGAGAAACTTTATTCAATTTCTTAGTACTGCTGTAATACATTCATATTTGGAAGTTTATACACACACACACACACACACACACACACACAAAAAAAAAAAAAAAAAAAAAAAAAAAAAAAAAAAAAAACTTCGAGAATGAGAAAGAACGCTATAATTTTGAATTTGAGTACAATCATAAAGTATAATATATTGTACTTTCGAAAATACGTAATCATTTTCATAAATGTTCATTTTACTAGAAATATTAACTTTAGATGCAATTTTGCATATGAAAAAATGGCATAAGCATAAATTCCTTAAAATTTAAAGTTTCTGTTCTTTTGAATTAACTTTTTTAAAAGCTTACGGAATTTTAGCTAACATGCTCGACATTGAGTTATTTGACTTATCAGTTTTAAAGTTTAATAAACAAAACGCTTTTCATTTTTAAATTATCCTTTTTCCGCCTTATGCAAAATTTTGGTTTCGGTGGGACCTTAAAATCCTTTCCGTTTCCGCGTCAGACAGATTCCGCCTTATGCAGCATGAATTAATGTAATTTTCTATGGGTTCGCCGGGACTTGAAAAAACTTCCGCGGTAGACAGATTTCCGGCTTATACAGAGTCCGCCTTAGACAGAATTTACTGTACAAGATATTTTTTAAAAATCAATAAATTTCTGAGCAAGAGAAAATTAGTATTGCATATTCATTATTCAAATTTCAGGACCTTTTCCAGCCTCTTTTCACAAGCAATACAGTTTTAAAGATCTTTTACGTATTATCATATTATACTATTTATGTTAAAATATGCTAAAGAAACAACATTCTTCAATGACTTTTTATTAGAGCTTATTAGTGATTATAATATGATTAAGACTTTTCTCCAAGAAAATCTTCAAATATTTCAAGTTCAGCGCTAAATTTTTGCTACAAACTAACTCATTATTATTTTTTAAATAACAATAACTTTTCAGACAAACATAGGGGAGACTGGGGATACTTGATACCTAGGGATGGTCCCTGATCATAAAGTATACTAAAATCAATATGTAGAGTTTTGAAATCTGGCAATACATTTTAAGATGCATTATTTTGCATAATCTGGCAACATAAAATTATTTACAGCCATTTTGTTTCAGCATGAAAAGGAAATATTTAAATGTTGCAAGTTCAACTTCTTTAAATGCTTTTAAAGTTTTGTTTTTCTTTTCTATTGTTGGAAATTTGATAAATTGAATTGTATATCATTTTAAAGTAGAAACTTTACTATTCTCAATATAACTTCTTTAACAAATTAGTTTTATTTATTTACCACCTAAAATATACATTTATGTTCTAAATACAAAACGGGGATACTTGATCCCCTTTTTCTACGGATCATGTATCCCCAAATAGCCAAACTTTTAATACAAACAGAAATACTTCAGTTTTGTTACTAAATACAGAACATTAGCATCAATTTAGCAAAAGGTGTTTGCGATACTTTAATTTTATTATAGCATTATACCAAAAAGTGGGACTTTTTGAATATGAGGTCAATATTTTACGAAGAAAAGGATAAGCTTAATCAATTCTATTTCCAGGAAAAAGTTGATAAAAGCATAGTTGATGAGTCAGATAGCATTATTAAGTTGCTTAATCTACTTATGATAGGAGGAACCTTAAGAACTGTTACAACTATAACCTTTGACTTTGACTTTTCAGTTTCAAAATACCTGCTGATAATGAAGATGTGTCATTTATTTTTTTGAAAGCTTTATTTTTATTACTTTTACTTTGCATTATTGTATACTTGTATTATTTATTAAAATAAAGTTTAACTATCTGTTGATTTCTTTCTAGCTTTTGTTTCTAAAGTTTTCACTTTAGATTTTTAAAAATTAAATTGCGCTTATAGTTTTTATAAATATCTACACGTCGAGTCATTAACAAAGTGTTTAAATATTCATCTTGTAGTCATAAAAGAAAGAAATAAAAGTTAAACGTTTATTACTAACTTATAATACTACGATATATGCATAATAAAACAATATTAGTTTGATTTTTGACAGGAATCAAGCATCCCCAACGAAAGGATCAAGTATCCCTTTAAGTGGGGATACATGATCCCCCCTTTTGAAAAATTGAAAAATGCAATTTTCTGAAATTAATTTGTCTTTTATACCAAGAAAAAAATTAAATTGTATAAGAAATGGACACACGATTATTTTGGTAAAAAAATTTCTTAAAAATGTCAAATGACAACTGAGAAAAAAATAAAAACAGAAAGTGGAGATCAAGTATCCCCACTTTCTGTTTTTATTGAATTGTATTGAATTGTTATTGTCTTTCTGAGATCAAGTATCCCCAGTCCCCTACATAAATATGTAGTTGTCATAAAATGACAATATCATTGCTTCAGTTTACGAAAAAACTCTTTATTTTAAAATTAAAACCTTATCAAATGAATGATTTTAAATAGGGTTTAAATGGTGTTTTAGTGTTTAAAACCAATCGCCCAATAAATAAATTTTCAGAAAAAAAAAACAAAAAAAAAAACCGATAACATCGAAAATGATCCATTATGTAAACGTTTGAATATAACATTTCAATTCAATCAGGGTACATCTACAAAAGTAGACGAGATTGCTTAATTTTTTTTTCTTCTGTCAGATGGCGCTATTTGCCGTAATGATAAAACCTAAATCGAATTTGTTGCAATTTAATCAGTCATTGACTAAAACACGTGGAAAACATTTTTTTAAACTGTTTCAAAATTTCATTAACGGACTTTATTAAAACTTCTATACTATGAAAAGATTTTTAAAAAATATAAAGTATAATTATATTTATTGAAAAGTTTCTGAAGTTCATAAAGCTATTTGATCAGAGCCGTAACCAATTAGCGAGGTCAGAGGGATCTTCGAAATTTTTTTGGTGAAGCGTGTGTTTAAATAACATCCATTCTTTTATCTTCCACTTCAAGAATAATTAAATTTAGATAGACGTAGAGAGAAAGTGCCTAGTGTTGTGTTTAATGTACAATTATTATAAATATTATAGAAAATGATTAAATGTTCTCAAATTTTAGAAATCTGTTGCGTAAAAGTTATTTAATAAATGCTTTTTGCCATAAAAGATGAAAATATTTTAGATAAAGTTGCACTAGTATTAAAACATTATACAGGGTGTCCGGTCTCAACGGTGTCCAATGGCTAATTCCTAAATCGTTAGTCATAGACATATAGTTCCAATTACAAAAATGTTTTAAATGAGGTAAAGAAGTATTTTTAAAGCGATTTAGGTCAAGAAAAACATTTATTTAAAAATTACGAAATTTAAATTTTTATACGGTCCCCTGGTCCTATAAGTGATATTTAGTAAACTTTTCCTATTTCTCTAACAAGTACGGCAAAAAAAGTCCCATTCATCTAACTCTAAAATTAACCGAGTTATGACATTTTCAATTTTATGACTTAAACCACTTTTCTGTAACTGAAAACAGATGAGTTGGACCAAGCTTTCAGGGGTCGTACACGAAGTGCTTAAAGTATTATAAAGGGCGTCCACTCCAAACGATATTTAATGGCTAATTCCTAAACCGTTAGTCAAAGACATATAGTTCCAATTACAAAAAGGTTTTAAATAATGTAAAGAAGTATTTTTAAAGCAATTTAACTGAAGGTGCTGCCTCCATATAAATATTACGGTAGTGTTAATTTTTAGTAATTAACTTTCAGATAAAACAATTGAAGAAGTGAGCTTCAAAACTCGCCTTAATCAAATTTTGGGAAATCGCGTAAAACCTTTAAATGCGCCCATTGAAAATTTAGATATTGTAGTGTTTGATTAGTACAGTTATACCAATAGAATAGATTGATAGAGAATCACGATTTTTTAAATTTCGGATATGGCGACTTGCGAAACTGACGGCCTCAATTGTATTTTTACATTTATTATTATTATTATTATTATTTTTTTGAAAGGAAATAAGTGTGTTTCTTCTGATGATTTTATTTTAAAAAGTTGTATTATTTTTTATAAGCTTTTAACTTACGACGTTCGTGTGTATGTCTTCCCAATTCAAAATTTTTATTCCAATTTTAATTCACTTCCAAATATCCGATCAAAATTAAATTTTGCGTAATTATGTAAATCCAAAGACAATCTAATGTTAATATGATTTTAGGTACGTACCATTTATATTTATTTTACAGCACCACTCCAAAAATTTCGTATACATTATTGCCTACAAACAGAAATTTTAAAATCAAAATCAGTAACATTTATGTAAGGCATTGAGATTCACAATGTAATTTTTCCAAATGAAAGTGCGTTGCGTTTTTATTTTTTATACAGTGCCACACAAAAGAAGTCAGATACATTACGATGTATAAGCAGGGATTGCTTATTATACATTTTGATGATATTATGCTTTTTTCAAATTCAACTTTTTAGTTGTTTATGAAAACTTGTTTGAAAAAAAATATATTAGAGATCAAAATCAAAATGCAATTTCTAATTGCTAAACAAAAAATAAATATTAAATGGAGTGAAAATTTTTGCTGTTGAACAAGGGAAATGAGGTAAACAACTTTATTTTTACAATAGATGTGCCAAAACACTTGCGGCCTCAAATCCTGCACATACAAAAACTTTCTAAGGTTTAAAATGCATATTTTTTCCCAGCCACGTTTTGCTAATTTGTAATCAGGTTGGCCAGAGGTTTCGGCGTCAAAGTGACTCATCTTGGCGGTATTCGTGCTTGGCAAGTGCAGAGGCAAGTGTTTAATGGCAAAAGTGATTTATAGGCTTTTGAAACTTGCTTAGCGACAAGTGCGGTAAAAAAAAAAAAAAAAAAAAAAAAAAAAAATATATATATATATATATATATATATAAAGCAAAAAATATACAATCTACAGCTGAAATTCAACATTTTCATAAACATCTATTTAAAAATACGACAATTGAAATCCTTCAAATTCTAAAAAATAAATCAGAACGTCTTTATATGGAATCATCATATATGAAATATTATAACACAATATATCCTTATGGACTTAACAGTGAAGTATTTAACAGACCTGTCAAAGTCTTCACATCTATAAATAACAATATTGATTATTCTCCAATTTATCCTACTCTTTATCATAATTTAAATGCTAAAACAACACGTAATAAACGCGGAAAGGGTTCATCATCAGTTGTAGTTTCCAAAAAATCTATCACAAAACAAATTAATGATCTTCAACGAAATTACTTAGAGAATTATAACTGGTTGTTAATTCGTAAAAACATCTTTGCTATTAAAAAGAAACAGCTGGTACAACATTTAAATGTCTTTCTAAGTAAATCTTTCTCTAAACATTTCTCTGATATTTACTTTGACCTTATTATGAGTAGGGTTAATCTTTTAAATATTAATATACAAAAAAAACACAAAATTCAGAACATGAATACTCAAATGATAATTACTTTTTCAAATCACATTTTTAATAAAATTAATATCAATTCTATAATTAATGATAAAAATTGTTTTTTTCCTATCAATAATCTTCATATATCAAAAACCTTTAAATATCCGAATACAATTGGGAGAAAAATTTTTAACTATAATACATTTTCAAAAAATACATCTGCTGCAAGTACTTTTCCGTGTAACTGCAAAGACCCCACTCTAAAAAAATACATAAACAATGATCATGGACATATAATCACTGGAAATCTTGATATTGTTCATGATTTTAAATTGAAACAACTAATGGGTTTTGGTACTAAATATAGACTTCCATCTAAATTTAATGTTAAATCTATTATCAAACAGTTTACATATGATATTGATATTTTTATTTATAAAATTTCTATCTCTTATAATAAGCCTATTGAATATTTTAATCAATGGAAGATATTAGTAATTGAAAAATTAACTATGGCTTTAAAAAATAATATTGCTGATTTGGTTTCTATTAATACACAGCATTATTTCCAACAAATTACTAAATTACAAAAAAACTTCGTTATTACATATGTAGACAAATCTCCTAACAATTATGCTATTATATGTAAATCATATTATCACCAACTTCTTACAAATTCTATTTCTTCTAATAAGTCTTTTCAAAAAACTAATGAAAATGTTATTGTAAATAATCGTAAAATTCGAAGTTATTATAAACTTTTAAATATTTTATCTACTAATTTTAATTATCCATATTTAGTTCTTATTCCCAAATTTCATAAAACTCCTATTACATTTAGGACTGTTACTATTGGTTGTAATACATATAATAATAAAGCCAATACACTTCTCTTAAAAATTCTTAATCAAATATATGAACTTACTACAAACAATGATAATACACATTGTATAAAAAATAGCTATCAACTTGTTAAGATTTTAAAAAATCTTCATTCTGTTTGTAATATAACGACATATGACTTCAAAGATCTTTTTAATAATATAGACCTATTAGATTTACATAAAATTATAAATGCATTATTTAAAAAGTATTATAAAAAACTGGAATTACCATCTTATATAGATATTGCATATTTTAAATCTTTAACTAACTTCATTATCTATAATAATTATATATTGCAAGATAATACTTTATATTTACAGCATGTCGGTATACCACAAGGCGGTTGTACTTCCAGTTTACTCTCAGTCTTATACTTATCTCATTATGAACGCAATTTTACTAATAATAATCTACATTTGTATCGTTATATTGATGACATCATTTTAATTGAAACTGATCAATCTGCAATTACTCGATTTCCAGTTGATTATCCCACTAATTTGGAATTAACGGAAAACCTTTTATCTAACAATACAATTAACTTCTTAGATCTTAAAATTACAATAAAAGACAATAAAACAATCACAGATTTGTATGACAAACGTAAAGAATTTAAATTCACAGTTAATACATTTACAAATTTTAAATCTTGTCTACATCATTCTGTATTTCGTAATATAATACTTAATCATTTATATAGAATAAAATGTTTATGTTCTTCTCCTCTAATTAACAATAATATTAAAAAACTAATTTATGATGCATTAAATCATGGTTTTCCAAAAATATTCATATATTCATTAATATACAATTAGTACTTTTCTTACATGATCTATAAACACAAATTAACACATGCGTAAACAAAATTACAAAAAAATTATAAAATAAAAAAATATCTATACAAAATTAAAAATTGTAAAAGAATATAAAAAAATATTATAGGATGGTTGGGTGGGTAGATGTTAGAGTACGGAGGAGGGTGGTGTTGTCTGGATAATACGCAATGGTTAATTATTTATTAAAAAAAAAAAAAGCGGGGCTCTTGTATTATTACTATTTTTTTGTTATGTATTTTATGTGGATGTTGATTTGATATTTTATATGTAAGTTGGAGATTTTCATTAATATTATAATTAGCTTAATTATTCATTAATCTAATTTACAATTATTTGTTATTAAATTTTAATTTACTAAGGACAATATCATATTAATTACTAATAGTATGCCATTCTTAGTTTAATGTTATTGAATGTCCCATATTCATACTTTATGGATTTTTATGGATGTCTGAAAATAATCCACATTCTATATTTGTGAGTTTTAAGTAATGGGATTTTAAGTATTATTTAACCTTCTATATACTTCCACATGTTTGTTATTTCCTGTTCATTTTATAAATATCTTATATATAATTCATTAAAAAATAATTTTTGGATAATTTTTAATAATTATTTATATTAATTATTACTGAATTTATTTTGTTTTATAGCATATAGATATATGCTATATATTATCAATGTTCTAACATTATTTAAACTCTTAGTTTAGTTTAAATAATTTAGCTAATAGAACATATTGTATGCTTTTAAATTTTATTAACAATAGTTTTAAATACTTTGTGTGATTTATATTAGGTTTATAATTCTCTCTATATAAGGATTTGTTTGCTTTTGCTGTTTAAACAGTTATTTACATTCACAAGCTTGCAAATTTTTATCTTGCGATAGATGTTTAATATAATTATTAATAGATGGCAGCACTAAAATTGTATCTTTCAGATTGCCTTAATTTTTAATTTTTCTAGCTCGATTTCAGTTATAATTTATACACCAGGGTGTATTTTTAGCTAAATTTTGACGATATTGTTAAACTGTTATCTATTAATTTAATAGTGCATTTTAAATAATGTAATTAATATCTATTTATTTTATATTAGATTAAATTTGTTTTACAAGGTCTTTCAAATTTTATTTCAAAATGTATTAACTGCATCCTTTGGTATCATTTACTGTGATTTCTTAACTGTTTTATTCACCTTAATCTTTTTGATATACTGGAAGACATGTGCACATGGATTTTTGTAAAATACTGAAATATTAATCGGTATGGTGTTTATTATTTCTATTTTATATCCTATAAATATTTAAATACGTTTTATTGATTCTTCCATTTCATATTATTTGTTTCTATTCTGCTTTCATTTTTAATCAATTCACTTGATTTTAGTGGTTGTTCTATAATTCTCTATGTATAAGGATTTGTTTGGTTTTGCTGTTTAAACAGTTATTTACATTCAAAAGCTTGCAAATTTTTATCTTGCGATAGATGTTTAATATAATTATTAATAGATGGCAGCACTAAAATTGTATCTTTCAGTTTGCTCTATTTTTTAATTTTTCTAGCTCCATTTCAGTTATAATTTATACACCAGGGTGTATTTTTAGCTAAATTTTGACGATATTGTTAAACTGTTATCTATTAATTTAATAGTGCATTTTAAATAATGTAATTAATATCTATTTATTTTATATTAGATTTAATTTGTTTTACAAGGTATTTCAAATTTTATTTCAAAATGTATTAACTGCATCCTTTGGTATCATTTACTGTGATTTCTTAACTGTTTTATTCACCTTAATCTTTTTGATATACTGGAAGACATGTGCACATGGATTTTTGTAAAATACTGAAATATTAATCGGTATGGTGTTTATTATTTCTATTTTATATCCTATAAATATTTAAATACGTTTTATTGATTCTTCCATTTCATATTATTTGTTTCTATTCTGCTTTCATTTTTAATCAATTCACTTGATTTTAGTGGTTGTTCGGGCACAGGGGAAAATTAATTTTAGCTTTAGCTTATTTTTCCCACAGAAAACACCATTTTTCTTATATCATTGAATTCTGTGCCCTCGATAACGTAATTCAATGTATAAGCTTTTCAATTTTTGTCGGTGTCCACTTTTTTCTTTTTTCTTCCATAATAATTCTTATAATATTTTTTTTTTTTTTTTTTAATACTTACAGCTTTAATTCATAATATTTGACGGTGGCAGGTTATGTTTAATTAATGGTAATATATATATATATATATATATATATATATAAATTGTTAAATGCTAAAATTTAATAATTTAATATATGTTTTGATTTAACAATATTTCCCCCTCATTTTTAATTAAAAAATAATTAAAAAGAAATAACTGCTCTAATGAATATTTGCTGAGGGGAGAGACAGTGGAATTTTCAGAAGGAGTAATGTAAAAATAATAATAATTTTTTTTTAGAATTACAATAAAATGACAAATGGAACAAAATCTTAAAAAAAAAGAAAAGATAATTAAAAAGAGAGAATGTGGGAGGTTATATGATGTCCGACCTTTAATGGATTAATTTGTGCTCTATTAGAACAAAATATTAAAATATTGTAACAATTTTGTTATGTTTATTTAAATCATTGAAGTAATCGCTCAGGTAGAATCATATAATTCAAATAATTGATGTTTACTGTAAAAGAAAATAAAAGTGATACGAGGACCATTTTCAAAAAGGAACATATTAATTTCCTTAACATATTCAGAGCAGCCATTCAAAAGTTATGTATAAAAATATACGCAAACAAAAACAACAACAACAACAGAAAAAAAACCCCATTAAGATGGTACAAACAAATTATTTACAAATTGAGCTTTCATGTGTCTGTGCTTGGGTCGGAAAGGATGGGGTGGGGGGGGGGGATGTAACAAAATTTGGAGCAGAGATTTCAAGGGGAATTGATACGACTGTTTAGTGTTCATTACTACAACAAATATTGCTCCATAAAAAAATGTAGTTTTCAGGATTATAAACTTGGTGTGTATGAAAGACAGTGAGGGAAAAGTTTAAATTGCAATTTCAGGTGGAATTTAGATTATGGATTACTTATTAATTATTGCAGCAATAAAGAAAACGGACCTTTTCCCCCCAAGTTTTACAGCGAGATAATCCTTTGCTCATCAGCAGATTTTCGCTTTTTCTGAAGACTTCATCGAAATTCATCGGCCCCTTAAATTTCTTCTTCCCCACTTTTTGCTTCACCTGCATGCAAAGTTAAAAATCTATGGAGGTTTTTTTTTTTTTTTTTTTTTTTTTTTTTTTTTTTTTTTTACTATTCTAGTCTATTTGTCTAATTAAATAATGCTTCTTCTAAAACTCCACTCCCGTTAAAAGTTTTATTTCCTATTGTCTTAATTATAACACTTAATTATTAGAGCATAAAAAGGTAATAATTTTAAAAATTATTAAATTTAAAATCATTCAAAAAGATTAAAATTTATAATTTATATCAGCAATTATAGATTTCAATTATAATTTTATTTAAATATAAATTACTGATTAAATTAAAAATATACGTATAAACTGTTAAATTAAAAAAATATGAAAAAGTATATTAAATTTAAATTCATTAAAATTAATTACCTTATTAAAATGTTCGGAAATTTTTCTACTTAGTCTTTGTAGTTAGCCATTACTTTATAGTTACAGTAAGTTACTAATCATCTCAATCCTCCCTAAAACTTATACCCACACCCCAACTTTTGCTCGGCCAATATATATTGTCTAAAATTATATATTTTCCCTTATATTTTATTTTATTATGCAAGAAATAACTAACCAGTCTACCACATTAACCCCCCTAAAAATTCTACTCTCTCTTCCCCCAACTCACGCGAAAACACCCGTTCGCTATTGTTAATCCCATGGAAGTATTATTTTAAGATAGCTCGTCGCAGAATATTTCTCTCCCCCCCCCCCCCCCCCTTCTGCTGTAGATGATACAGATTATCTTTTTTTTTTTTTTGTTCGAGGGTGTAGGCGATATTTACACATTAAATGTTCAAATAACGCAAGTTAATATTTAGAATTGATTGATTGGATAAAAAAATCCAAATATGTATCATTTTCTAAAGAGTTGTGACTGTTGCTTTCATAATCATTTAACAAAATTTATGTTACATTTTTTTTACTTGTATTTTTAGTACAAGTTGTATATTTTGTTTTAATATGTCAGAATGAACAAAAATCTCAAAATATAATTGTAATGTTAATTTACTCTCAATGTTTAATGTTAAATTTTATATCTGACGATTATTTTTATTTGTAGTAAATTTGTGACTGACCCCTATTTTGCAGCAAAAAATGTACTCCAACTTTAAACGTCTATTACTCGGTCAGTTTTAATCGCAGAGGAATGGGACTTTTTTTGTCTTACTTGTCAGTGCAATAGGATATTTTTACTAAATATCACTTATAGGACCAGGGGACCGTATAAAAATTTAAATTTCGTAATTTTTAAATAAATGTTTTTCTTAACCGAAATCGCTTTAAAAATACTTCTTTACCTCATTTAAAACATTTTTGCAATTGGAACTATATGTCTATGACTAACGGTTTAGGAATTAGTCATTGGACACCGTTGAGACCGGACACCTTGTATAATGATAACAAAGAAAAATAATTGGTCAAGATAGAGTTTAACTCACGCACAAAGGTTTCCCTACTACCGAAGTCACTAGTTACTAACTGCATTACAAAAAAAAAAAAAAAAAAAAAAAAAAAAAAAAAAAAAAAACCGTTGCTAAAACAATAATAAGACTTTGTAAGAAACTTGGAATTATTATATGAATTATTTTTCAATAAATGTCTCCTATAATTAAATTAAATTAGAATGAAAAGCGTTGATTATTTATCACTATGCTTCCCCTTACCTAAAACAAAGACCTTGTACAATGTTTAAATTTAGCATTGTACCAAGCGCGTTTCGAAAGGATGTAACAAAGTTGTAACGCCGCCTTGGTCTGTGCCCCATTTTTCTAGATAGGTTTTTAATTAATATCTTGGCTAAATTACCACAAATTTTTGCGAAAATCATTATCAACAACCCTTGTATGATTCCCCGTCGATTGGTACCTGAAGCAGCCCTCAATCACCCCGCTGAGTGCCGCAAAGTAAAGTTTGAGTGTAAAGGGAGGGAAATGCAATTTTCTCAAAAAATGTGACCTAAGATAATTGCTATAGTTTTCCTGCAAGTTGTAAATAAACTCCTTCTAACCCTAACTTTTTCATAATTTTAGTCTTAGTAGATTCGGAAAAAAGGGGGGGGGGGACATAATTTTGCAGTATATTTTTGACGATATTTTTGAAAATATAACATGAATCCCAATTATGTACACCCAAAAGTTTCAAACTAGTAACTTTCACATAATTCATCTTATTGTTATTTTTTTAATCACACGTAATAACATTGACACAAACAATTATACACCTATATTGAATAAAATGTGGATTTTTTTTTCGTAAAAATGCAATTGAAAAATATAAAGACTACCAAAAAGACAGAGCCGTGAAAATTACATGGTTTGTGACATACCCTCCCTCCTAACCTTCGGAGAGATATTCTAAAGTTAATCCTTTGTTATCCCCCTACCCACTATAGCAATGGGCTATCGAATAATTTGTATTCATTTCGAATGAATATTGAATATCCACTGTCTAGTGTGTACAACAAAATTTGTGTTAGAGTCTAAGATGAATGAGAAATATCCAATTGTGTAATAGCATGTTTAATTATAATATAAATTATTTTTTGGTTAATGTATTTTCTTCTGTTAATGCATTGGATGTTATCGTTATATTTAAGGGAAAGTAGGGGAATAGCGCTCCCTTAAGGGAAAACAAGAATAGCTAGTCAAATTTGGACAAAAAAATCAATATTTTATTAACGAAGTATAACTCCAAAGCATGAGGAACAGTTTGCAATCAATTATTTTCATAGAAGTTTTAGGAATTTTTTTTATCGTTTATTTAAATGAGCATCGATTGAGCGGTAATGCCCAACATGGTAGGGTAATTGCGCTCAGAGTTTGAATACAACGTTTAAGTAAGACAAAAGTCACATATGCAGTTGTGTGGGCTGTTCATACCACTGCAGACTTTTTACAACCACTTTACACATACTCTGTTAAACATATAGTGGCTACATTTTTTATATTTTGGTTTTTTGATTTTTACCACTTTTTTGAAATCGTTGTTTAATGACATATTAATAAAGTCGAAAACAGGGAAATTTTACCATTTCAAAAAAGTGATGTCAATCAACAAATTTGAATTAAAAAAAAAATGCTCACTGGCAACTCTTCTTCTGGAATTCCACGCGAGCGCCATTACCCGTCATCGCCATGTTGGGTTTTATTGCATTATAACTGGCGGAACAACGCACTACAAAAATAAATAAAAGCATGAAAGTATAGCTAAATGTACAGTCGTGGAAAAAAAAAGTAAACACCCCCTACTAACTCCTCAACAAATTATCGTAGAAGACAGTTACTGGTACCGAACGATTGGAAATAAAGTTTACTTTTAAATGATGTATATAAAATTTGCTTAGGAGGCCATCTACATATTAAAACGAACCAGAACTTTGTTTTTTTCAATAGCAGTACACAATTCTGGCAGCATAAATGAACTCCACACCCTCCAATTAGCCTAAAAACGAATTTTTATGCAATTCGTACCATAAGTGTCTGAGAAATTAATTATTTTAAAACGAGCGTATTTTAAGGGCTGTATCCAGATTGAAGTTCGGAAATCGATTCTTGACCGAGAGAGTTCCCATCTTGACCAAGGCACCATAAGAAGTCAATGAAGCCTGCTAGATTACGGGACAGCAGAAGAAATTTCAAAATATCTAGTCGCTTCTATTATAGACGGCCCCGTAAACAATCATTTTGCCGTTTTTAAGCATAATTTGAAAACTACTAGGAAGAAAAATGTGAAATTTGGGATTTACATAAAGCAGGACTTAATAAATCTAAATCCATCAAAGAAATTGTAGGTTGTAATTCATAATTTTTTCGAATATTAATTTCATAATTCATATCATAAAATTATAAAAATTGCAAATTCAGCGTATTTATGTTTGGGTATATTAGTATTATTGCTACAAAAAAAATTAGCACATTAGGAGCATAATTTCTGGAGATATAACTAAAAATATGAAAATGTAATTTAACATTAGAAGCACTAAATTTTGAATGTTTATAATTCAAAAACTTATCGTTCAAATGACTTGAAATTCGGTACCTAGGCATAATTTGAACCGGAGATTTGAAATATCTTGTTAAAATTGGGTATTGTCATTGAAAAAAATGAAGTTTGGATTCGTTTTAATATGTAGATGGCCCCCTAAGCAAATTTTATATACATAATTTGAAAGTAGACTTTATTTCCAATCGTTCGGTACCAGTAACTTTCTTCTACGATAATTTGTTGAGGAGTTAGTAGGGGGTGTTTACTTTTTTTTCCACGACTGTACATATTTTGTAGACATAATAAGTAAATTAATATTTGAAAATAAGAGTGTACACTAACCTTCAAGTTAGATGTTGTAGAATTTTATAATAAAACAACTTCAAACTAAAAACTTGAGGACACAAAAATACTTTCCTCCCGACGGGCACTAAATCCTTACTGGGAACTTAGGATGAAGTTCGCTATGTGCCGGTACCGATCTCACGTTTTCGATTCTATTCTGTTTATAGATATTTGGTGAGCGGGATTACCCTTTTGAGCGTCATTACCCTACTTTCCCCTAAATGCAACGGTTAAAACACTAGCTTTTGATTCCATTTTCCATATCTTTATATCTGTTAAACTTCGCGACAGAAATAACAGATTTACCAGTGAAAAAAAAAGTAAATGAAATTGTGTTATGCAAAGCCAAGTAAACTACACATGAATTGTTTAAATGTGTACTAAGTATACAATATGCACTCATGTTTGTGAAAATTCCAACACCATGAAGGAATGACGCGATTGAGCTGAAAATTTCAGAGAATGCAAAGTGTAGGGTGTCATGCAAATGATTCCAATTTCAGAGTCACCATGTTTGCGTGGGCTGAGCAGCGCCTTCTGGATTGCTGCTGAAACCGTATAAATACAGGGCTGTAGCGGGACGTTGAAATTGGTCTATGGTTATCTGCTAGTGGTAAACGTTAGGTGAGACGTAACTATGTCTCTTCGACGAAAGAGGGCGACATTTCAACAACTGACGGAGTTTTAACGGGGCAGAATCATTGGCCTTCGTGAAGAAGGATTTTACTATCGTGCAATAGCAGCTCGTGTGCAGCGTAACAGCAGCAGAGTGATCCTAGTTTGATAGTAGTGGACCGACGAGGATCGGACAACTCGGAAGTATATTGGAGTGGACCCCGTACGGTGACATCAACGCGCGATGATATACATGGTTCGCACGGTGCTGACGAACCGTACAGCTACATATACAGGGTGATTCAGCTCGTCGGTGACAAACTTTAAGGATCGATAGAGCACACCTAGACGAACATTTTTGAATAGGGAATGTAGGGTCCCTGACGCGATGGTAAGGCGCTAGGCGCTTTCGAAAATTTAGGTGCCGAAATTCGAAACGTCATAAAAACTAGGGAAATGGTTAGATTTTCTTGCTTGTTGCGTCGAAATGATTCTGTTTGTTTAGACTTTCTTCAGTACCAATTTGATAAGCGTATCTCTTAAAACATGGATAGGGGGCGCTGCAGACTTTGGAGAGCTAGACAACAACTTTAAGCCCGTTATTTTGATAATTTAACACATGCTCGCCAAAGTTTATACTCTAACTTAAAGTTTGAACCCAAAAGTAGAGCCCTGCAAAAAGCGTAAGAGCCGGAATAAAATGTCAAAGTACAGGGTGGTCGAAACTCGAAGGCTCCTAGGAGATAAACAAACAGATTTCTTGACTTATGGCATGCATTTTCATGATTCTGTTTGCTGGGGCTCTCTGAAACTCAGTTGAACGGTACAAAAAGAAACATCGATAGGGGGCGCTTTGGGCAAAAAACATAATTCGTTGACATTTCGGACGCTAACTGGAAACGGGGCGCTACGATCAGTTAGAAACAAAACAAGAGAGTAATTTACTTATCATAAGAAGCTATTAAAACTGCAGTTTGTTTGTTTTTTTTAACAAACATAGCTGGTTTCAATCATGCACAATGCGCGCAATAAAATTTACATAAGGTGCTTTTTGCTGATTTATGCAAAAGATATCGTACCATATCGATATGCAAAAGATACGTAATGCGTAGACGACAACGCGAGATGACGTAGTTGTATGCGCAGACACGTCTTTTGAACGTGCGGTACCTACTTAAGCTTCGGGTTACTTGTCTGCAGATCGGTAGTAGGATGGAATGGTACACAAACTCTGAATTGGCTGACATGCATTTGGCGTATGGCGCTGCTGGTTGTAATGGACGAGCCGCTCAGCGGTTGTACGCCGAGCGTTACCCCAACAGGCAAATCCCCTGCCATGCCTTCTTCGCTCGAGTACACCAGAGGTTGTCCACAACGGGATCTTTCGACGGAGGCAGGCCTGAACGGGAGCGATCAGTGAGCACCCCCGACAACGAAGAGGCTGTGCTTAACCTGGTTGAGGACAACCCAGGTCTTAGCACGAGAGATATCTCCAGACATGTTGGCATTTCGCAAGCAACTGCGTGGCGCATCTTACGTTCCCGGAATCTGCACCCCTACCACATCCAGCGGGTGCAGTTGCTCAGAGAGCAGGATTTTGGCCCTCGAGTGGAATTCTCAAGATGGTACTTGGCGATGAGATCCAGGGATCCCCGTTTTGTAAACAGCCTTTTGTTTACGGACGAGTCCACCTTCAGCCGGGAGGGAATGTGGAACGCCCACAACAGTCATGTGTGGTGTGATGAAAATCCACATGAAACCAGAAGCCGAGCAGCCCAGGAGCGTTTCTCAGTAAATGTGTGGGCCGGCATTCTGGGGGATTGCCTCATTGGCCCTTATTTGTTACCTGAACGGCTGACAGGTGGAAATTACCTGATTTTCCTGGATCAAGTGCTGCCGCAGCTTCTGGATGAGGCGCACGTACCCGAAGGTTCGCGTCGCCAGATGTGGTTCCAGCACGATGGAGCTCCGGCCCATTACACGAACGACGTGCGTCTCCATCTAAACGCAAGGTATGGCCAGCGGTGGATCGGGCGTGGGGGTCCAGTTCACTGGCCTGCCCGATCACCAGACCTCACCTGCTTGGATTTCTTCCTTTGGGGTTACCTGAAGGCCGAGGTATACCATACACCTGTCAGCAGTGCTGAAGAACTTGTGGCGCGCATTGTGGCAGCTGCAGGGCAGATCAGAGATACTCCTGGCATTGTTGGAAACACACACTCCTCAATGCGACGGAGGTGCGAAGCCTGCATCATGGCCCAAGGTCGAAATTTCGAGCATCTTCTGTAGTGTTATTTTTTGTAAATAAATTTCCAGTATCATTGATGTTTTTGGTCTAAATTTATTCAGAAGTGTTGAGCAGAGGTAGAAAATGTGTTTTCATTATTACTAACTGATCGTAGCGCCCCGTTTCCAGTTAGCGTCCGAAATGTCAACGAATTATGTTTTTTGCCCAAAGCGCCCCCTATCGATGTTTCTTTTTGTACCGTTCAAATGAGTTTCAGAGAGCCCCAGCAAACAGAATCATGAAAATGCATGCCATAAGTCAAGAAATCTGTTTGTTTATCTCTTAGGAGCCTTCGAGTTTCGACCACCCTGTACTTTGACATTTTATTCCGGCTCTTACGCTTTTTGCAGGGCTCTACTTTTGGGTTCAAACTTTAAGTTAGAGTATAAACTTTGGCGAGCATGTGTTAAATTATCAAAATAACGGGCTTAAAGTTGTTGTCTAGCTCTCCAAAGTCTGCAGCGCCCCCTATCCATGTTTTAAGAGATACGCTTATCAAATTGGTACTGAAGAAAATCTAAACAAACAGAATCATTTCGACGCAACAAGGAAGAAAATCTAACCATTTCCCTAGTTTTTATGACGTTTCGAATTTCGGCACCCAAATTTTCGAAAGCGCCTAGCGCCTTACCATCGCGTCAGGGACCCTACATTCCCTATTCAAAAATGTTCGTCTAGGTGTGCTCTATCGATCCTTAAAGTTTGTCACCGACGAGCTGAATCACCCTGTAGATATCTGGCAGCACATTGGTACAAATGTATCACTGTCTGCTTCGTCAATTCACCAACGTCTGCTGCACCGTGGACTGCGTGTAAGAACTCCCATATAGTGGATCCCATCACGCAAAATCATCGACGCCTGCGGGTACAGTGTGCTCAGGAACATAGGGACTCGCATTCAGATTGGCAACAAGTCGCTTATTCTGACAAATCCCTTTTTATTTGTTGTAACATGGTGGCTGCATTCGTGTTAGACTCTATACAGGTGAACGCTACCTTCCGGAGTGCATTATCGATCGTCACAGTGAACGAACCACCAAAGTTATAGTCTGGGGTGCGATTGAACATTATGGACGATCGCAGCCGCTACGAATTGTGGGTAATCTGAACAACATGTAGGGGGATGGAAGCACATGTGAACAGTTCGCATAAATATAGCTTTTTCTCATAACTGGATTAATTTCTATAAATAAAAACTACTGCATATAGTAAACAGAACTTTCTTTTACACATGGTAATTTTTTTAAAAATCATCTGTATAGTTCTTCTTACATTTTTTAATAGTTTTATAAATTCAAAAAATTGTTCACATGTGCCCCATCAGCGGGGTAGTTGAGAACACACGTGGGGCACATGTGAACACAAGGAAAATATATCCTTTGACATGCCTTTTATTCTGTTATACATTTGTCATCGTAATAATTAGTTATATTACCTTTTAAATTCACCATAAAGAAAAATATTTATATATATTTCTCTAGTTTCTGTGTGACATGTTTAAGCAAAAAATTATAAAATGAAAAGAAGTAGATTGGGGGGGGGGGAGGCTTAGATGATTCATTAAGTATTGTTGCAATTAAAAAAATAAATAAGCATTTTTAAAAAAGAAATTAAAACTTTCAAATTTTGCTTAAGGGTTTTTGTTTGGGGGAAATTTTAGGGAGGGGGCATTTACATACTATTTATCGGAAATCTGCTGAAATACGAAAGATTCTCACTTTTGTATTTGCCTTATTTACTTGTAAATTAAAGATGAAGAAGGGTTTTTTTAATGATTAAAAAAATTCGACTATAACCCCCCCCACACACACACACACACACTAACTTATTTTGCTTTTGAAAGAGTGGAGGTGCAATCGGGATTTTACGGTAGTTATCAGTTTAAAAATTTTACTTTCTTAAAATATTACTGGTATCTACCTCCATTGAAAGCATAATGTACATAACTGTTTTAGAGATGGAAGTAAGCCATCGTTGCAAGTTTAGAACAAATGTAATAGAAAAATTTGCAAAATTGTTCAAGGTAATACTTTTGTATTAACCCGGGAGAACTCGCTGCATGAGATTTTCTCTCACAGTCGTACTTTTTTAAGACTTTTATTTAAACCATTTTTCATTTTAATTAAAATTTCAAAATGTTATTTCAATTATTTTACCTCTTTTGTGAATAAAAGTACTAAGCCAACCAAAAAAAGTTGATATTATATGAATGTAAAGTAAAAGAAAAGCAATTGGGCATTCTCACGGGTTAACAATGCATAAAAAATATTGTTGTAAACCGTTTAGTAAAATAGTACATAACACCTATTGCATTTTAGAAAACATTAAACTTATTTAAAGAACAAATGAACATAAACGAGCTTGTTGCTCTTTATGCATTTGCGGAGAGGTGTGTTTGAGGAAGTTTCAATACAAAATCAACTTTGTGTGAGGAAAATATCTTCTATTTCAGGAAAATTATAGATAATGGAACTGACATTATTTCTCATTAAGTTAACTGAAAGAAACAGAATCACAGAATGATTATTTGGGCGCTTATGAAATGTTCTTATCTGCCCCAACTAGTCTGTTCACAACTGCCCCACATTGCTGCTTCTGTTAAATTGATAAATCATTAACATTTCTCAATTTTAGAAAAAAAAAAGAACTTTATCAAAAATGTTTATTAGTATTCATAGTATATGTTAAAACACTCAAATTCAAATATATGAATAAATAAATAAAGTTATTCGCTTATCAACTTGGAACAAAGATTTTACTTTTGAGATCTAAAAGCAGTGTTTTGGCTACAGAGGACAAGCAAAATGTCATAGAGCTTCAAAAAATTTTTACCATATGTCTAGAGGTGCAGTCATCTTTAGTAATTTTTTTCAAATAAAAAAACTTATAATAACTATCGAAGAATTGCGATGTTCACATCTGCCCCGTGTTCACATGTGGCCCCCATCTCCCCTACATCAGTGAACTGCTGAAGCTCGAAGTCGTTCCTTTCCTTCAAGGCATTCCTGGAGCTATCTTTCAACAGGATACTGCCCGCCCATATGTTGCAAGGAACGTTTAAGATGTGTTGTCAGCGGAACACATACAGCTTCTTCGGTGGCCGGCGTATTCGTCGGATATGTCGCCCATTGAACATGTGAGGGATTTCGTTGATCGGCGTCTCGCTCGTTATCCTCCTCCTAGAGCCTCTACAGATGAATTTTATATAGGCATACAAAGAATATAGAGTGCTTTTCCCCAGGCAGACATTCAAAATCTGTTTGACTTCATGCCACGTCGTATAGCAGCACTTATTGCAGCGCGTGGCTGCAACACCAAATACTAATTTCGGACACATAATATTTTTTTCCCTTTAAAAATGTAATAATTTGTTTGTACCAATTCCAGTCGTTTGTGTTTTCATATAATTTCATTTAATTCTGATGATTCCTTCATGGTGTTTCAATTTTCACAAACATGAGTGTAGTAATTAAAATTACCAACTCAACTATTATTTTCGAGAGAAGTAACCCTCTAATCATGGAAATCAAAATGATATGTGTTAAATAGAACTGTTTTAATCAGGGCTGCGGTGTCGGAGTCGGGCCCATTTTTGAACGAAAGAGTCGAAGTCGGATCTGTTAAAATTTCCGGAGTCGGAGTCGTCCATTTTACACGCAGGTCTGCATTGTCGGAGTCGTCCCATTTTTGAGCGAAAGAGTCTGAGTCGTCCATTTTTTCCGCCGACTCCGCAGCACTGGTTTTAATCATAATGGGTTGACCAGTAACACTAAGTAGTGAGCAGAAAAAAGATTAAAGTTATTTTTTTGCGTTAATATTGAATGGAATTCTTATGATTAGTTTAAAAATAATATATTTTACCTAGGGAGAGGGAGGAGTAATTATGTTTACTTCGTGTAGACGGAAATTTAATAGTATAAATTAATACATATTAAATTAATTGATTGCAACTTTTATTTCCCATTTTTGGATTTACTTTTCTATAAAACCATAATTTTAAGAAGAAAGGAAGAAAGAGAGAGCATTGTTCAAATTATTTGCTTCATGTATAAATATATGAATATAAATCGAGACATCTAAATTGTTAAGCAATAAGCACTGTCGAAAAAACAAATGATGAAACGATTGTGTGTCTCATGCCGCGCATAAAAATATGGCGGGTTACATGTGGTCCACAGAATACAGATTGAGTATGGCTGATCTAAATTGTTGTTTGTAAAAATGTTTGCATTCATAAAACTGCCAATAGCGATGATTAATCTACTTTGTGGAATGAAAATTAGCAAGATACTGCATTCAAGCTTGGAGAATAAATCTCTCTAATAAGCGCCATAGCATTTTAACCAACTTCAGAAAAGGAGGAGGTTATCAGTTCGATGCGTATGTATTTTTTTCATGTATGTTCACTGATTACTCCGAAACTACGCGAGCGATTTAGATTTTTATTTTAATTGAAAGGGGATACTCTTGAATTTGTCCCATTTAAGTTTCATGAAAATTGGTTCAGTACTTCTTAAAAAAATCAACAAAAACCAATAAAATCAATATTTTCCCTCATTCTGTTGTACCGGGTGTCCCAAAAAGGACTGACTAATTTTAAAATTCAATAACTTGTAAACGGTGACAGATATTTAAAAAATTCTTGCAGGAGGGTTATGATAAGGTCAAAAGTTTTATTACAGTGATTTTCGATTTTAGTTTGAATTACAAACAATAGATGGCGCTGTAAGCAATAGTCGCTAAATACAGGCTCGATTTCTGGTCCTTTCTCTTGTTGACTGCTGAAAAAGGAGATGGAAATGTATTATCCGGGCCACGAAATACCAAAAATCGAGCCTGAATTCAGCGTCTATTGATCTCAGCGCCATCTATTGTTTGTAATTCGAACTAAAATTGAAAATCACTGTAAAAAAAAACTTTTGACCTTATGCATAACCCTCCTGCAAGAATTTTTTAAATATCTGTCACCGTTTGCAAGTTATTGAATTTTAAAATCAGTCAGTCCTTTTTGGGACACCCGGTATGTTAGCTGTTTGCGAATGACCCGTCTCTGCAGGAGCAGCCGATATTCAACAGAACTACAAAATCTCGGCCCTTTCTTATTAATTTAATTTAAAATCAAGTAATTAGCGCATTGAAGCCGGTTATTTTTTGGTTAAAAAGCTTATATTATATTTTTCTCGGGAGATGTATTAGAAGGAACATTGCATTGATAGGAATTAATACGTATGGTGTTTCTATGAATAATATTTTAAGGTGTACTCTCAAAATCAAATGTAGTCATTAAATATATTTTACACATTTCATTAAAATATGTAGTAAATTTCTGTCGAATTCCATTCTTTTGAAAAAATTAGACTCCACAGACAATTTTTTATAGCTTCCTCGAAAAAGTACCAAAGAGCGTACAATTGTGTTATTAGGATATTTATATAGTACTATTTATCGAGTAAAATATTATTTGTCGTTCCCTTGTTCTCAGTTTGTAACCGAAAGATTCTGAGAACTAGTCAATCTCGCAGATCCAAACAAAGAAATCCGAATGTAGTTCGTAAAATTAGTAGGTTACGATAAAAATGTTTTCAAGGCCGGATGAGATGGTCTGGGTGATAAGACTTACTTCAAATAGCCTCGTGCTGTATCGTCCGATAGGAAACAACACATCCTGTTGGATTACAGGGGAGACCGTTTGTCAAAACTTTTGAAGCTGTTCTTCAATTCCTCATTTTTTGTAACTGGAAAATACGTATTTCATTATTTTTTTTTTTGACAGAAGTACAAAGTTCAATTAATCTATTTGTATATTAAAATTTGAAATATGCTTTAATTGAGGTTTACGAAAATTAACACTTTCATCTATAGACGGGACGAATAATTTATTATTGGTTGCTTCCTAAATACACCCTTGCCAAGCTCTAACAATACTTCTGTAAAGTGCGGTTTAATTTGACCCAGGTTAAACGCATTTCGAACCAGAAAATTTATTTGCTCTATCTTTATTTATTTAATTTCATATTTCTACGTGGAGCTTATTTGATTTTGTTTCTGAACAAACAAACAAAAAACAAAACAAAACGATTTTGGTTTTTGCGTCTACAAATCTGCCCTTAATATTTTCTCTCTCCGAAATTCCAAACTTATTTTTATGCTGTTATATTAAAAAATTGGTCCTATTAATGCATTACTATTAAAGATTAAAAGTTTAAGTTCACTATTTGGTAAATTATTAAATAGTGTTCTGTTTGTGCACGGGATTTTCACGTTTCCGCTTAAGGGTTAACCTGGGTGAGATTAACCCACGAGAATACCTAGGGAAATTTACGGGAGAATACTGGGAGGTTGGCAGGGATGTAAATACAGTTAATATTTAATAAGGTGAAATCTAAATTTAGTTTTAGATATTAGAATTAATGACTTTTTCAAATGTGTATATTATTTGTTAGCGTATTCTTTTTCTGTTGCTTAAACTAAGATAGAAAACTTAATAAATAGATGGTGGGGCCGGGATCATTGAGACCTACGGTAACTAACAAATTCAATTATACTTTAAAAACGGATTAGACAGACATTTCACGAAAAAAAAAAAATCTTAATTACGGAAACCCCTAATATCTCGAAATGTTTTCGCATTTTCTGAGAAAAAAAGGATTAAAATTATTTTCTATAACTCGAATTTTTCATAGCTTAAAGAAGTTTTATTTTCTCCTGCACCTTCGAAGTATTGAAATTTCCTTTTATAGCATATTATGCTTATAGCTAGTGTTGCCAGGTACAATGTCCCAGGAAGCAGGACAGGGAGATATAACAAGCTGGACAGCGACTTCAAAATCGGGACATAAATATACAATAAACCCTATCAAAACAGAACCTATCTTAAGCGGAATAAGTTCATTGTTCTTACGGTAGGAATATCATACAATATACCTAGTAAGACGGAATCCTATTTAAAACAGAATTTCCCCCTGTCACTTGCGATTCTGTTTTAGGGAATTTTTTATAGTAAAAAACAAACAAACAAACAAACAAAAAAAAATCAGCAATCTTATACAGTAAAATCTCTGAAAGCGGAATCACTAGCGACTGATACAAAATTACAATTTAGCAGGTATAATTGTACGACATTCTAATCGTGGGACAATGAAATTGCTTGTTTTAAAATAGAATTCTGATTTCATCAGGTTTTGATTTACACAGGATTTACTAAACAAAATACAATTAAACTTGTAAAAAAAATATAATTGTTAAGAACAGGAACCTCAAAAATTCCGTTTTAGGTAGGTTTCCGTCTAGACAGTTAGACTTGTAAGGTGTTTCTTTGGATGGGTCTATCTATAATAATGTTAAAGATAGGACGCCCTGCGCAGTAGTAATGTGTTAAAAGTTCTGGAGCCCCGTAAAATCGGGACATCCTACATAAATCGGGACACCTGGCAACACAACTTATTCTTCGAGAATGCCCTTACCATTCTCGAAAGGTATTTTTAAACCTGTTCACTTTAATCCTTTATCTACTGATGATACTTATAAGTAACATTAAAATAACTTTTTATTAAATTTATTTAATACATCGATTAGTAGTAATACAGTGTAGAATGAGTTATAGATACATTACTTGATCCCGCATCTTAACACTCTTTTTCACTCGCTTCGTGCATGTTTTTACTGTAGTAGATAGACAGACGAATTTAGGATGTTCAGATAAGTCATAAAAATAATTATGATTAGAGGTGAATATAGCTCTTGTTATTAGGGTTCTTAAATGTATGTTATATCACTACTATGTTTCATAAGGCATGTTATAGGCAAAAATAAATAAATAAAAAAACTCGTGAAGATTAACCCTTTATCTGCTGACGGTAGTTATAAGTACCATTAAAATAACTTATTATAAAATTTATTTAATACATCGATTAGTTGTAACACAGTTTAGAAGGAGTTATGGTTACATTACTTTATCTTGGTCCAAAAGGATTATTGTTTACACTAAACAAAAATATTTTTAAAAGGATGGTTTCTTTTGCCTTTGCATCTTTTCAGCTTTCTTGGCGTTGAGGGGGGGTGGGGTAAATTTTTCAATTCGGAAATATTTCTAGATTTCTGTTGTAAGAACATTATATTTGTACATTTCCTAATTCTACAAAACACTAAGAAAAATGTTTAAAATAAAAGATTTAAGTGGGTTATAAATATTGCACAAAATCCTTATAAATTCAAATTTAATTACTCTTTCTAAATCCTTCAATCCTTCTAAAATTTATTAAATGATTATGTAAATCTTCTAATGTAGTTTCAAAACTTCACGAAAAATGCTTTAGAAGATAAAAATTTCATGAATTCATAATTCAGTACATAAGGGGTTAAACTTATTCACTTTTAGAGGTTATTCTTACAACTTACTCCTGTTTTTCAAACTTCAAATCTATACAGAACGGGAAGATATATATATCCTCAAGTTATAGCGTCTAGAAAGATATAGTGTGACAACCGGCTATTCCAGTAATGCTTTAAAAAGTGCTAAAAAATTGAAGCCGATAAATATCGAACGATGCTGGACGATAAATGTCGATCTCAGCGATATCTGGCAGCTCAAACGTAAACATTGTATAAGTCTAAGCGTCTAGAGTCTAGAAGATAGATCTCAGTTAAAATTTATGAAATGATTTTTCTTTCTAAACGGATTAGAGTTACGTTTTCCCAAAACAAATGCGACATTTACAAACAAAAAATATCTTTTCTTAGATAGGAAGAGGAATTGATTTATTTTTATCTGTAGGGGAAAGTTTTTTTTTAAAATTATTTATTTTATTTTTCAGCAGTTACAAAACACATCATAGTTGGTGTAGATAGTGGATTATATAATCGCATGTGCTATCTATTCAAGCAGGATGTTTTTCATTACAGCGTTTTTTTTAAACTAATTCCCGTAACAGTGAACGAGCTAACAAAAATGTTATGTAACATAGCGGTTTCAATGAACTACGTAGAGTTATATTTAATGTACCAAATATTCCTAAAAGCGGAATAATTAAAGCCGATAAGGATGATAAGTTTGAATAACAGAAAAAAATTCTCAGACTTCAGGTGCTCTTGTCAGAAGATGAGAATAAGGATGTAAATTCCATATAGAATGCAATCCGGCAAAGCACAGCAAAATTAAAATCTGTATGAATAAAAGAAAGTTTCTGCATGTGTGTGTGTGTGTGTGTGTGTGTATGTTGTTTGTTGATGTGTTTGTGTATGTTGTTTGTAAATTTGGTGCCAGATAAACTAAAACAGATGCAAATGTACACTCGTCGAAAAAAAGTAAACACCCCTAATAACTCTGGAGTTAATTATAATAGAGAAAGTTATTGGTACCAAACGATTGGAAATAAAGTCTACTTTTAAATGATATATATAAAATTTGTTTAGGGGGTCATCTACAAATCAAAAATTCGATTTTTTGTTAATAGCAACACCCAATTTTGATAATATATTTTAAATATTCTTTTTAAACTAGGCCTAGAAGCGAAATTTCATATCGTTTGGATGATAAGTTTTTGAATTATAAATATTCAAAATTTAGAGCTTCTAATGTTAAATTACATTTTCATGTTTTTATTAATATGTCCTGAAATTATAATCCTAATGTGATAATTTTTTGTGTGATTATAATACTAAAAAACCCAAATATAAATACATTGAATTTGTAATTTAAAAATTTTTATAATAGGAATGAGGAATTATGGAATTAATATTCGAAAAAAATAAGAATTGCAACCTACAATTTTTTTGGTATATTTATATTTATTATGTCCTGCTTTTTTTCCAAGTAGTTTTCGAATTATGACTAAAAAACTTCAAAAGGATGGTTTAAATGTGCAGAAAAGCATAATTTGAAAAAAATATATTTCACTCATTTTATTGAAACATTTGGGCTAGCAATAGTCGAAACATATAAACCGAGTGAAAAGGTCATATTGGAATGAAATAATATATTAATAGAAGTGACATTGTCATTCTGCGGTATTTCAACAGTTTGGATACAGCTCCTAAAATAGGCTCATTTTAAAATAATTAATTACTCTGAAACTAACCGTACGAATTTCATGAAAATTAATTTTTAGGCTGATTGAAGGGTGTAAAATTTATTTATGGTGTCAAGCTTGGGTATTGCTATAGGAAAAAACAAAGTTTGGGTTCATTTTTATATGTAGATGGCCCCCTAAGCAAATTTTATATGCATCATTTAAAAGAAGACGTTATTTTCAATCGATTGTTACCAGTAACTTTCTTCTTACAATAATCTGTTGCAGAGTTAGTCGGGGTGTTTACTTTTTTCCACGACCGTACAATCGGTCACACAAAAGGAAAAACACCCCATACATTTTCATCTTCAAATTGCCACAGTCAAAAACGAAAATAGCCGTTCGACTGAAAATTCTTTCAATTTATGTGTTAAAAGATTTGCTCAGGGGTTCGTTTTAATACTGAAATTGTACTAAATGCTAAAACTTTCAATAGTGTTTCCCAATTTTGACACCATATTTGGCTTTTTTGGTAAATTTTACCTACAGGTACCAAAGATTAAGTGACTCATTCAATTAGTTTAGGAATTATCAAGGTTTAAAATTTGGAACTCCTAATGTAAATTTTATCTGTAATCGTTGCCAAACAGATTACGATGTGGGTTGTTTTTTAAGCGCGACTCGAACTTGGTAAACGATTATTATACAACTTGGGTGAATGAGTATTCATTTTGGATACCATATTTGAAGTCTCTAGACATTGATTTCTGTTTAAAAATTTATAGGTTACAATTCATATGTTTTTTGAAAGTAAATTAAATTTTTTTTTTCGAAATGAGCTAATGAGCATTGCAACTGCAAAAATTTGATATCATTTAACTTTAAAATTTAACATTGTACAAAATTTATCATTTCGAATACATACATTTTTTGAAATTGATTTTCGAAAAAATATGTCTTAACCTATAAATGCTTTAAGGGGGTCCGGGACACAAAAATCTTCAAATTTCGCAAAAATATTTTATTTCGTTAAAAATTTCTCTGTTTTTTCCTGCTTAAAAAAAAAAAAAAAAAAAAAAAAAAAAAAAAGACATTTGAATCAGGTTTCTATCTGAATAAGAACAAAAAATATTATTTTTTTAGTTTTGGTTTGTTTTCAAAATTTAGCTTTCAAGCAATGGCTGTCATGGAAACGACTTCTTGTAAAAATGCGTTTTTCTTCATGATACGTTTTTTCGCCATTTCTCATATTTAAATTCTTATAACTCGAGAACCGTTAAAGATAACGTGTTCAAACTTGGAACATATCTTTTTCAATTATTTTACTTAAATTTTGATTCAGCCTATTTGAAAAAAACAATATTTACTTTTGAAAATATGATTTTTTAAAATAAAAGTTGTACCACCTTTTTTTTTAATTTTTCCTTAAATATTTTTAATTTTTTTTTATATAAATTAATATTTTTAAAAATGCTGAATCAAAATTAAAAGTTATATATTTCTGTTTATTTAAATGAAAAAAAATTGAAATTCTATAAATAATATTCCGAGTTATAACGATTTTAATTTACCCCACTTTTTTAATAAATTTTAAATTTAAAATTTTTTTCTAAAAAATTATGAGAAGTTTTATTATGTGATTTTGTTTGCAAATGATAAGGTTAACCAACACAAAAAAATTCAGAATTTTAACTCAATAAATAAAAATTATTTGAAAATGTGTCCAGGACCCAACATAAATCGATTTCTAAAAGCTTCAAAAAACAGCATCAATTTAAATTTAATTGCAAATCAATTTAATATTACGTAAAATCCACCAAAAAAGCCAAGTATCATTCCAAAAGTATGTGTATTATATAAAATTTCAATTTTGTAAAATTTCTGTATGAAGGCTTATTTCTTTTTAACATAAATTGAAAGAAGATATATAATTAGTAATAGTCAAATGCTTATTTCCGTTTTTTTACCTAGAAGAAGTTTGTGGTTAAAATGTATGAAACATTCTCTTTTTGTTGATTCACTCATAAAAACAATCCAAATTAACACTTTTAGTTCCATGTAGTAAATTGTTTTCTCTATTTCATGCAGTTTATTCGGGCTTCGTGCAGCAATTTTTGAATTTTTCGCTTTTCTTTTTTCTTTTCTTTCCTTTTTTTTAAAAGTTCCATTTCACCGAAAATGATCAGTTTGTTTTTTTTATCAAAGAATATTTATTTAATACTTTATGCATATAACATTATATTAGGTTGTAACGAAAGTTTTCCGCAAAATCCCCATTACATAATACTAATTATAATATATATAACTGTAATTTTATATATAACCACCATTCCGCCAAAGCTTCACAGTGTCATATGATACAACACAAGTACTTAAATCTTCACACTTTTTCGATGACATTCTATAGCTGACTTTTTGCAACAGAACTGGAAGTAAATAATGGTTCTAATCTGGTAATGTGATAGTTCCATTTCAGATACCTCGTACTTAATGATAACAATATTTTTTTACAAATTTCACAACACAGAGTTATAAAGCAAGTCTCTTTCTTTCAAACGCCAAAAATCGTTTGACAATAGGGGAGATGGGGGCACATGTGAACAGGGGGCACATGTGAACATCGCAATTTTTCCATAGTTATTATAAGTTTTTTTATTTGAAAAAAATTACTAAAGATGGTAGAACCTGTAGACATGTGGAAAAAAAATTTTTTGAAGCTCTTTGATGTTTTGTTTGTCCTCTGTAGCCAAAACACTGTTTTTAGATCTCAAAAGTAAAATCTTTGTTCCAAGTTGATAAGCAAATAACTTTATTTATTTATTCATTTATTTGAATCTGAGTGTTTTAACATATACTATGAATACTAATAAATATTTTTTATTAAGTTATTTTTCTTCTAAAATTGAGAAATGTTAATGATTTATCAATTTAACAGACGCAGCAATCTGGGGCACTTGCGAACAAACTAGTTGGGGCAGATATGAACAGTACATAAGTAGCCAAATAATCATTCTGTGATTCTGTTCATTTCAGTTAACTTCATGAGCAATAATATCAGATCCCATATGTATAATTTTCCTGAAATAGAAGACATTTCCGTCATACAAAGTTGATTTTGTATTGAAACTTTCACAAACACATCTGTCAGCAAGTACATAAAGAGCAACAAGCTTGTTTACATTCAATTGTAATTTAAATAAATTTAATGTTTTCTAAAATGCAATAAGTGTTATGTATTATTTTACTAAACGATTTACAACAATATTTTTTATGCATTGTTAATATGAACAATTTTGTAAATTTTTCTATTATATTTGTTCTAAATTCGCAATGATGGTTTTCTTCCATCTCTAAAACAGTTATGTATATGGTGCTTTGAATGGCGATAGATATCAGTAATATTTTAAGAAAGTAAAAATTTTAAACTGATAACTACCGTAAAATCCGATTATAAGCTCCCCCCCCCCCTTCTTTCAAAAGCAAAAGAAGTTAGGGGGGGGGTGGAAGTATTGTCGAGATTTTTTTAAATCATTAAAAAACCCTTCTTTATCTATAATTTACAAGTAAATAAGGCAAATACAGGAGTGAGACTCTTTCGTATTTCGGCAGATTTCCGATAAATAGTATGTTAATGCCTCCTCCCTAAAAGTTTCCCCTAACAAAAAGCCCTAATCAAAATTTAAAAGTTTTAATTTCTTTTTTTAAAATTGCTTCGTTATTATTTTATTTTACTGCAACAATATTGTATGAATCATCTAAGCCTCCGCCCCCCCCCCTCCCCAAATCTACTTATTTTCATTTTTTTAAGTTTTGCTTAAACATATCCTTCAGAAACTAGAGAAATATATATATATATATATATTCTTTATGGTGAATTTAACGGGTAATTTAACTAATGATTACGATGACAAATGAATAACAGAAAAAAAGCATGTCAAAGGATATATTTTCCTTGTGTTCACATGTGCCCCACGTGTGTTCACAACTACCCCGCTGATGGGGCACATGTGAACAATTTTTTGAATTTATAAAACTATCAAAAAATGTAAGAAGAACTATGCAGGTGATTTTTAAAAAATTACCGTGTGTAAAAGAAAGTTCTGTTTACTATATTGAGTAGTTTTTGTTTATAGAAATTAATCCAGTTACGAGAAAAAGATATATTTATGCGAACTGTTCACATGTGCCCCCATCTCCCCTACATGAAAACACGTCAACGCAAACTGTTTGCACAGACCGTATTAGTTTTGGCGGGAAACTTTCGTTACAACCTGATATTTTATACCCCCGTATGGAGCAGACATACGTTAATCTTTAAAAAAATATATGCATGAAATAGTTTTTTAGATACTTATGTTACTTATTAAAGAAAGGCAGGTTGGTTCATTCAGGTTTAATGGCAAGAAGTCTCTTTAGGGACATGCTGCGCCAAGACAAAGTTAAAATCAAAACATAGAATTATATTTTAAAAAGTTAAGTAAAGGATATTCATAAGAATAAGATGAGAAAAACAGTGTAGTTTGGTGAAAACAGTAATGATATGTTATGTATAATTAAAACCATTTAATAAGTTAAGATACCATCGTGAAAAGAGACAAAGAATATTATTACAATTAAAATCTCTAAAAGTTGTAAAAGTAATGAATGTTAAAAAAAACGAAGTATAAAATGTTGTACTAATACTGCATAAAAACAAGTTTAAAACCTTAGATTATTAAAAAAGAACATATAAATCATTTATTAAAAAGCAGAAAATCAACGTTTAAAAATGCATAAATAATATGTGAAAAGCAGCAAACAGCTGTTTCGAATCTACTAGCGAGCTTCTTCTTCAGTGCAAGATAGAGCAAGACACAGCGTGCAAGGGAAAAAAAGCAAGGCTGAGCCCCCCCCCCCCCCCAGCGCACTGTGTCTTGCTCTATCTTGCACTGAAGAAGCTAGTAGATTCGAAACAGCTGTTTGCTGCTTTTCACGTATTATTTATGCATTTTTAAGAGTTGGTTTTCTGCTTTTTAATATTCCTGCACAAAGGCTTTAATTGCTATTTTAATATATAATCATTTTAGGCACAAACTCTTCAAAAACGACATTTTTTCATCATCTGCACTCGAGTCATAAGATTCTGATTCCATAGCCTTTTCTCCATAGTTTTGCAGCTGTTTGGGATCCTTCATATTAGTAAGGGATGGGCTATGATATGATTTCACTTTTTTTTTCTTCACAGTTTTCCACTGAGAAGAGGCTTGAATTGAGATCTTTCTCTCTTTTTGTACACAAGATTTTTGCTTTACTTTGTGAGTTAGAAAAATATCAGGTTTCTGCATAGTACTTGCAGATGATACAGAGATTTTTTTTTATTCAGTTTCAGGTTCGATCGACTTTTTGGATTGAGCTGAAGATTTTTGTCATCAACTTGTTAAGGGGGCTGCTCACTCAGCTTCCGATTTCTCTTCACTAATATAAAGTCTATGGATATTTGACACATTCATATATTTAAAATATCTCCTCGGGAAATTAATATTTTTAACTTCTATTTTTTGTGTACACTTCCTAAAAGATGTCTCTTTTTTCCTTAGTTCTCAAAATATTTCAAAATTATAGACTTAATTTTCTATGAAGTGTTAAAATCTTACAGTTCACCCGTTTTTAACACATAAAATATTAAATTCAGAATAGATTTTAGAAATATTTTGAAAACAAAGAAAAAAAGAGACATCCTTTAAGAAGAGTACACGGAAAAAAGATGTTAAAAATATGAATTTCCCGAGAAGATATTTTAAATATACGAATACATGAAAAGTCCACAGACTTAACTTTACGGAGGATAATTTCGAAGATGAGTGACCAGCCCTCTTAAGTATTCTATTTTAGCAGGTTCTGATGTTGGTGGCCAAAGTTCTAATTTCGGTGTAAGTTTTCCACTAGTGATGCAATAAAATTATTAAAAAACATATATAATCATTTAGGCTCAAATCTTCAAAAGCGGTATTTCCATCATCTGCATTCGAATCATAAGATTCTGATTCCATAGCTTCTTCCACATTGTTTTGCATCTGTTTGGGATCCTTCATTTTAGTAAGCGATGGGCTGTGATATCATTTTTTGTTTTTTTCTTCACAGTTTTCCACTGTGAAGAGGCTTGAGTTGAGGTATTTCTCTCTGTATTTCTGAACACAAGATTTTTGCTTTACTTTGTGAGTTGGAAATCATGTTTCTGCATAGTGCTTGCAGATGATAGAGATTTTTTCAGTTTCAGGTTCGGTCGACTTTTTGTATTGAGCTGAAGATTTTTGTGATCGACTGGTTAAATATTCTATTTTAACAGATTCTGACGATGGTGGCCAAAGTTCTAATTCTTGAGTATGTTTTCCACTAGTTATGCAATAAACATCATGGGTTTTTTTCTTTGAAGTGCTGATTGATACTGTTATAGATGAATTACTTGGTGGAAATGAGGATTCAGTTTGGGTGATTATGTATCTTAGGGGTTTTCATTCTTGTTTGATTAAACTAGAGTAAGGTTAACCTTTAACTGATGTGACTAAGATTTGTCACACAACTGATGTGATCCGGTCTCTCAGACCCCTCGAATAAAATGAATAAAAAAAATAACTCAAATGGTTGAATTTACTTAAATTTTGTCCTAACAATACCGTTGTACTTCTCTTAGGAGCATGTGAATTAAATTGCATGAAAAAAGTATTTTATTCATATTATTTAACTTCAGTACAGAAAAGTAAAAAGCTGTAAAAGTGTTTACAGCTGGGAGTCGCGGGGTCTGGGAGACCGCGTGACATCAGTTAAAGGTTAAGGTTCCCCGACAGACGGGGTACTGGATTCAACAAGTTTGCGAGCTTTAGGATAAGAAAGCTTTTGACAAATTTTAAGAGCAAGAATTTCTTACTCACGGATCCAGTTTGACAAGAACGGGAGTATTTAGGATGATCATCCTTACAGTTTATGCAGCGTTCAGGGTTTTCGCAGGATTTACCGCCGCGGCCGATTTCTGCACAACGTGGACAGGCAACAGAACCACGACAAGTAGTTGTAGTATGGCCATATTGTTGACATTTGAAAGAACAGATAGGGTTGAAAATGTACCATTAAAATCGACCATTAAACCTTTTAAAATAAAACAACTATTCTAAGTCATTTTTGGAGGATTAAGTGAAGTGAATTAATTCGATTAATTGAAGTGAATTAAGCTATTAATTCACTTAATGGTTTAATTAGTGAAATAAACAGTTAGCAAATAAAGTGAAACGAGTAGTTTTACAAAGTGTCACACACATGTGACGCTGGGTGGTTGTACATGAAAATTTTGTTTTATAGCTCACGTTTCATTTGACATCTCATAAGCTATGCATTAAAATTATATTTTATATTACATGCATCTTCCATAATATATATATATATATATATATATATTTACTTTTAGCAAATATTCTTTCAACACTTCCACTTCAAAATGACCTGTTTAGTTCGGTTGATGCTCACAATTTTAAAGTATCAATCACACGTTCAACTATACTATCTGAAATACAGGGTGATTCAAAAAATATGGGAAAAATTTTAAGAGGTGATAGTACACACCCAAACAAACCTTTTGTATCAAAGAATGCATGGTCGAAAACTAAACGTAAAAAAGTTAGAAGGCGCCAAAAGTTATGTTCTTATACGAGGCAAAAACACACAATGAACGATTAAGTTAAGTTACGAAAACAAATTTAATGGCATTTGATTACAATAAGTGCTCAAAACATTGACCGGCAGCTGTTATGCACGCAGTACAACGGCGAAGAACAGATTGGCGAATTTTCTGAAACACACCAGGCATATCGCGAACTTCCCCTACAGCAGCCGAAAGCTTGGCGACAAATTCTTCTGCGGATTCAATGGGAGTCTCATACACAAGAGCCTTTAGCTGTCCCCACAAAAACAAAATCGAGACATGAAAGATCTGGCGAGCGCGGTGGTGCCTGGTATGTTTCAGAAAATTCGCCAATCTGTTCTTCGCCGTTGTACTGCGTGCATAACAGCTGCCGGTCAATGTTTTGAGCACTTATTGTAATCAAATGCCATTAAATTTGTTTCCGTAACTTAATCGTTCATTGTGTGTTTTTGCCTCGTATAAGAACATAACTTTTGGCGCCCTCTAACTTTTTTACGTTTAGTTTTCGACCATGCATTCTTTGATACGAAATGTTTGTTTGGGTGTGTACTATCACCTCTTAAAATTTTCCCCATCTTTTTTGAATCACCAGCATATACAGAGTGATTCAAAAAAGATGGGAAAAATTTTAAGAGGTGATAGTACACACCCAAACAAACATTTCGTATCAAAGAATGCATGGTCGAAAACTAAACGTAAAAAAGTTAGAGGGCGCCAAAAGTTATGTTCTTATACGAGGCAAAAACACACAATGAACGATTAAGTTAAGTTACGAAAACAAATTTAATGGCATTTGATTACAATAAGTGCTCAAAACATTGATCGGCAGCTGTTATGCATGCAGTACAACGGCGAAGAACAGATTGGCGAATTTTCTGAAACACACCAGGCACCACCGCGCTCGCCAGATCTTTCATGTCTCGATTTTGTTTTTGTGGGGACAGCTAAAGGCTCTTGTGTATGAGACTCCCATTGAATCCGCAGAAGAATTTGTCGCCAAGCTTTCGGCTGCTGTAGGGGAAGTTCGCGATATGCCTGGTGTGTTTCAGAAAATTCGCCAATCTGTTCTTCGCCGTTGTACTGCGTGCATAACAGCTGCTGGTCAATGTTTTGAGCACTTATTGTAATCAAATGCCATTAAATTTGTTTTCGTAACTTAACTTAATCGTTCATTGTGTGTTTTTGCCTCGTATAAGAACATAACTTTTGGTGCCCTCTAACTTTTTTACGTTTAGTTTTCGACCATGCATTCTTTGATACAAAATGTTTGTTTGGGTGTATACTATCACCTCTTAAAATTTTCCCCATCTTTTTTTAATCACCCTGTATATGGTATTTTCTTTCGCTTCTTTTAAGCTTCTTATTCGCGTTGCAAGTAGGGTTATTTTAAAGAATGAACGGAACAAGTTAATGCAAGGAACACGCGGAATATTTGGCGTGTAATCTCTTCTAAATGTTTTAAAAAATTCTGTAAAGTCCAAAAACTGCGAACAGCTAATTTTAGAGCGCTTAAGTGGATTGATTCCGAGCTGATATCTACCGTAAGAGATACAAATAGAGATAATTTCGTCGGTGACGAATTTACGAGATGCAAACTAACACACGGTGAATTTTCAACCGTTTTCATCCTGAAAAACCTGTTTAGGAGGAAATATCTGGCATTGTCTATGACAGGATATTTCGTGTGTTAGCAGCTTAAAACTGCAATTATCATCAAATCAAAAACACTCGACATCTCTTGTAATGTTTTGTAATTCAGAAAATCTGTTTTCGACAAGTTTTAGTAAATCCAGATATTATAAAATGCAAAGAACACATGGCACATGACACCCTGTTAATGACTCCAGGCTAGAGGTCTGAACGGGCCGAAATTTTAAGGTCTGGACCCAGTCGACGCCACCTATAGACAATGCTGACGAACTCGATTTGGACGTCACGGCAGATTGGCCATCACCGGATCATTCATTGGACCCTATTCTTGTGCACTTTTGCGTCACAAAAATGTTGTCCAATGAATGATCCGCTGATGGCCGATCTGCCGTGACGTCGAAATCGAGCTCGTCGGCATTGTCTCTAGGTGGCGTTGACCAAGTCCGTTTATATTTTGGCCTCCGGTCCAAGCAAAAATCAATGAAATTAGGCCTGTCACGCCTCGAAAATATCTACTAAAAATTCCTATTTTTCTTAACATACAATTAAGATTCTTTTAAAGAATATTGCATACATATTTATGCGAAAATTTTACTGTACATTTTCGACTAAATGGCTCGAAGACATAGAATACAAAATAGCAACGTTAATTATCACTTACACTCTTAGAGTATTCCACTCAAACAAAGGTTCATTAAGAAAATAATGTAGTTTAGAATGAAAGAAAAACGATGGTTAAAATATCATACCTTATTAACTGATGATAAAAATATATTTTTGAAAACATTTCGAGGAAATTTATTAAAGTATATTTCCAAAGATTCTGTTAAAAATGTTCATTATCACTATCATTTTTACAAAGAAAATTTGCTGTCCGGAACATTTTAGGAATGCCTGCCCGAATCTGCTGAAAAAAATTAAACCCAGCATCAGACACTATTGCCCGCTGCAGATCTCTGCGCTTAACATGTTATATTTCTTTATTGATATTGTCAACTACTGCAACACATTTATAACTTGTTTTCGGCCAAGCCGAGCCCATTGAAAATTGTTCATATTTTGTTGGCATAGCCCGACCCTTTTAAATTTGTTATATTGTGCCGATCGGCCCACTTAATTTTTTTTATCGGCCCGGTGGCCCGTTTAAATTTTATTGGCCCGACTGGACAGTTTAATTTTTTATTGGCCCGGCAAGGTGAGTTTACTTTTTTATAGACTGTTTAGGCTCGTTTGAAAGTTTGTCTTCAGTTTTCCTGGCCAGGTGCGGTCTTCGGGCCAAGCCCGAGTACATGGAGATATATATTCGAGGCTCAGATGTGAGAATCGGAGTGTCACACACATATAACACTTGTAGCCAACGTGTTAAATATGTAAATTCAACGCTCACTTTAGAGTGATATGGGTGTTTGTTTAAAAGCTCTTAAAGCTTCTCAGTCAGTACCAGTCGACGTTTACGCCTTTGAAGAAACTTTAAAATACGCAATACGCCTCATTTCACTATCATTAAGTACAAAATTTACATTTAATGGGCATTTTCAGAATGATCTCAAGACTATAAAATTCATATACCAGTGATTAAAATTCATTAACCCTTTGCACTCGAGAGGTGACACTCACTCACCGCTAGTGTTGCTAGGTGTCACGTGTAAATCAGGATTCCAAATTCTCTGGACACCTCTTATTTCTTACAGTTTATTTCGCCATCTTTAATCGCAAATAATTCTGCCATTAGACAAGACTAAGAACATTTCTTTAAAATTCTGGTGTCCAGAGCATTTGGAGCTCGAATTTACGCAAGACACCTGGCAGCACTAGTGGTGAGTGAGAGTCACCAGTCGAGTACAAAGGGTTAATATATTCCCGTATACAACGGCCTGTAATATCAATATGAGGTGTACATTGTGTCTATATCCTCACCGTAAAACTTTTTATGACAGATAGTAACATACTACGCCTGCGATACACACAGCATGGCGTCAATTTTCCAGGAGACGGGAAATGTGGTTTGAAAGTTGCTTGAACAATTCAGTTTGTTGTAATATTCAATTAAATAATCTAAAATATAATAAAGTAGTGATTCTTACTAGCTTAGTAAGTAAATGTATAAAAGAAAAAAGTTATTTAGCAATGTTTTTTAAAGAATTTTAAGATACGTCTAAGCAACGCAATGAATTAATGAAGTAGTAATAAAAATCCAGGCGACACTTTCATAATTAAAGTAGTGAAAATAAAATTATTCCGCCTTCATACTTCTATTTTGCCCACTCAACATTACTACTTAATATGTTAATTAACAAGCAAAATATAATAACTTTTTTTATTTTAAAGTAATAGATTATTGAAGCAATATATATACACTCATGTTTGTCGAAATCGCAACATCATAAAAGAATGATGCGATTGAGCTGAAAATTTCAGAGAATGCAAAGTATAATGTGTTATGCAAATTATTCTAATTTCAGAGTCACCACGCATGCGTGGTCCGAGCAGCGCTCCCTGGAATGCTGCTGAAACAGTATAAATAGAGGACTGGGACGTTGAGAATTGTGTATGGTTATTTGCTAGTGGATAAATGTTACCATTAGGTGAGACGTAACAATGTCTCTTCAACGGAAGAGGTCGGCATTTCAACAACTGACGGAGTTTGAACGGGAGAGAATATTCGGTCTTCGTGAAGAAGGATTTTTCCTATCGTGCAATAGCAGCTCGTGTGCAGCGTAACAACAGCAGAGTGATGTGAGTTTGGAATCAGTGGACCGACGACGACGAGGATCAGACAGTTCGGAAATCTGAGAGTGGACCCCGAACGGTGACGTCAACGTGCGATGATAGACACATGGTCCGCATGGCGCTGCCGGACCCTATAGCTTCATCTAGACAGATGGATTGGTGAACTGCTACAAGTGTATCACTGTCTGCATCGTCAATTCGTCAACGTCTGCTGCACCTTGGATTGTGAGCAAGACCTCCTTTATACAGGATCCCCCTCCCGCCTGCGACTGGAATGTGCTCATGAACATATAGACTAACATGTAAATTGGCAACAACCTGTTTTATCTGACGAATTCCGCTTTAATTTGTGGTACCATCATGGCCGTATTCGTTTTAAACGCTACCTTCCGGAGTGCATTATAGAACGTCATAATGGACGAACACGGGGGGGGGGGGGTTATGGTCTGGGATGCGATTGCGCATCATGAACGATTGCAGCTGCTACGAATTGTGGGTAATTTGAACAGCAGCATGTACATCAGTGAAGTGCTGTAGCCCGAAGTTGTTCCTTTCCTTCAAGGCATTCCTGGAGCTATCTTTCAACAGGATATTGCCAGCCCACATGTTGCAAGGAATGTTTAAGATGTCTTGTCATCAAAACACATACAGCTTTTTCTGTGGCCTGCTTATTCGCCGGATATGTCGCCTATTGAACATGTGAGGGATTTCGTTGATTAGCATCTCGCTCGTTATCCTCCACCTATAGCTTCTACAGATGAATTTTGAGTGCACATACAAAGAATATTCAATGCTCTTCCTCAGACAGCCATTAAAAATCTGTTTGACTTCATGCCACGTCGTATAGCAGCGCTTATTGCAGCGCGTGGTGGGTACACCAAATACTGATTTCGGTCACTTAATATATTTTTTCCTTTGAAAATGTAATCATTTGTTTATACCAGTACCGGTCATTTATGCATTAAATTTCTTTTAATTCTGATGATTCCTTCATGGTGTTGCTATTTTCACAAACATGAGTGTATTAAGATCTGTTGCATATGTTCAGCGTGTCAAAAGACTAAACGTAAGCGTTACAGCCACATTGTTTTTGATAATCATTGTCAATTAAATGTAACATACTGGATATGTTAGGGGTCTTCGCTCTGTGACCCGAGGACCCTACCATTATTTTAACATAGAAAAAATTTCCTTGTTTAATGACATAAACTTTGCGATTAAATAATGCGGAGATTACTTTTCGGAATTTGTGGTTGCAAATGAATTTCCGTTAAAAACACCGAAAACCCCATAAGTTACGTCTATAGGTCTATGAGTTACACTGTCATCAATAAATTAGCAAAATAAAAATTTTCTACACTCATATTTCTATTTTATCCACAAAATATCATTGCATATCCTGTTTTCAAACAAAATATAATAATTTTCTAGTTTGAATGTAGAACTGTTATTTAGAAGCGCTATCTAAAAAAATTCAGACTATGTAATTTCTACCAATGTAAATTATGATTGTATGTAAAGAAGAGCTTTTAATTTTAACAATTAAAACGAAATTAATTTAAAAGGGAAATTTATTCTCGTGTTTAAATTAATTTTCGTTAAGAAAAACAATATCAATTAGATAAAACATTTCCTGCATTGTGCGTGTCTAAATGAACAAGTAATGACACCAAATGACAAATTAGAGTTGACAGTCAAGACTTGCTTAGAATCCCTAATGAAGTTTCGCACGGAGGATACGAGACGATCGTGAGAATTTTCGTTTTTTCTAAACTTTCTGGTATGCTCTTTGAAAATGCTTACAATGTAGGGTAAATCTAACCCCAGATTTACTAGTAGACACTTATTTTTTCTTTTCGAGCATATTGTGTAAGGAAAGTATTGTAATCATTATCATCTCTCGGTGAGTACCATTTTGAGCATTTTTCTTAATGATGATGTGAGGTAATGCGATAGATTCCAAACGGTACTTCCGAATGAGGACCCATTTGGCGAATATGCTATAGGCCACTGTCGCATGAACTGCGTACATTTTTGTACAAATGTGTCGACGGAGTTATTTTAACCATTAAAAAAAAAAAAAAAATATGACTTTTTCTGTACGAAACATCACCAAAGAAATGTTCCTGAGGATAAGTGATAAATATTGAGCGATTGTACTCAAGTATTAGTGACTCAGAGGTAACAGCTGCATTTTCGAAACGGGAGGTCCAGTGTATAAATCCAGCAGATAACATTGTGTCAGAAATTTATCACCTTTTATTTATAACCATTTTATTTATCTTCGACATCAGAGGTATTTTTGAAGCCGGTCACTTTTTTGCGTCAAGTTTTTAGTTGTTTACCTACCGACAGGATAAAGCTAATATATTTTTGGTAGACCTACCTATTGGTTTGAACTTGGTAGAAGTTTGTCTGAATTTGCCGTCTTCTATGAAATGTTCGGAAAGTCAGATACTTCAGTTACTCGAATACTTTTTTTTTGGGGGGGGGGGGGGGGAGGGGATTTCATGATGAAGCAATTTTTTATATCATATATATTAAAATGCTAAGGTAAAATTTCAGTTCAGTTCAAAATGGGCATAACTGCGCATGCATCCAATTAAATCTAGAATATCTTCACTTTTACAGTAAAGTAGAACAAGATACCCAGTTGTCTGAAACACCAGTTTAAAGCAGTGAATCTCTGTAGAGAACGGAAGTCCAATCCTCGCGTCCGGCAGAATGCTTTCTGTAATATTTTTGGCAATAATTCATTTCAATAATGTCATATATTTTATTTCAGGAGGATAACTTATACAATTTTTAATATATTTATTATCTTTATTCGAATGCTTTAAAATTAAATAAAATTTAACACTGAAAAATATTTAAGAAAAATAATGATTTTATATTAAAAATATTTAAGCTAAAATATTTTGCATATAATTATCAATAAAATAAATTGAACTTATCAACGGTTTTTGCTATATTTTCTGACTACTATCAAGAATATATATGTGTATGTGTGTACACAGAAAAGTTTGTCGTTTGTTTCTGTAAAAAAGAAAAAGAAAACAGAAAGAAAGAAAAATATTCATGAAAGAATTATAAAAATATTACCTTTGATATCCATGGTTTAATAATTAAATAATGTGTGAAAATGTAAAATAAAATTCAAGTAATTAAAAATAAGGTAATTCGGCGGAAGACGCCACATAATAGGATGTTTTGCTTAGTAGAGCCAAAATTGTAATGATAAGAAAAAGAAAAAATATACACCATGCTCTTTAATATTTAATTGGTTATATACACTCATTAATTCCTTTCCCAGTGTTTAAATGATTGAAAAATTTAATGTTAAATAAATTCGTGTAATTGTGGCATGTTCCCCCATATATACGGGAAAGATGCCACCTGTTATGGGGGAAGATGTCTCACCACAGAAAATAAGAAAAATAAAACTAATATTGGAACATTACCTGTTAATTAACAATAACTATGGTCAAACAAACAAATCTGTAAATTGAAATATTTTTTTTTCAAATTTACTTTGCTCAAACTAATAATGTTACAAGACTACACAACATTTCATTTAGTACAAATGATCACCATTGCAATCTTCGCGCCATTTCTTGCATTTGATGCACTGAATCCACCCACACTTAAGACTTTTTTTTAGCGTAAACGTATCCTTTACATACAGCACAAAAATCTTCATCATTATCCTCATCAAAACTATATCCACTGGTATTCAGATGAATTTCTTCACTTGAGGAAGACGCGCTTACACGCCTCTTTTACTTCTGTTTTTTCGAAGGTTTCTTTTTATTTTACCTTTTCTCGATTTTCTCTAACTTTTTCTCGCATAGTTTTTATTCTCTCTGATGCAGTTAAGACCTCTGCTGCTTGTATCTTGCGCTCAAATAGTTTAGATTTTCTGACCTGAGGAATAGGACTGATTGCTTCTAGGCAGGAAATCCCTTTTTCTGTGCTGGTGGAGGCCCACATAATCTGTTGGTGGAAGCAACAGCATTATCATAAACGGAACCCTCAGAGATATCAAACGCATGTTCTGGAATTGCTTGTGGGTTATAGTGATAAATCTCTGTAACTGAAAATCTAGAAGTTCCTACTGTGGCTGCCTTGCTCCAAGCTGTAGTCAGAAGAGATCAAAACTGAAGTCTTGAAAGTTTATTATATGTCTTGCAGTGGATCCAGGCGTAGAGCGCTTGTCACCAATATATTTTTTATGGTTTGAAAAATGAGTGATCAAGTGTCTGTAAGTACTGGGTAATGTGATTTGGAAGACAGAAAAGAATCAATTTTTGTCTTCATTTTAGCTTATTTCTGAACCATGTTGCGTCTTTCCCCAAGTATACGGGAAGATGCCACACACACTTATTTCCGTATTGCTGCAAGATTCTGACCGCTTATGCTTTTATAGTGTGTGTAACAGAATGTGAAACTCACTTTTATTGCTAATATCTCATTTAAAATAAAACATCCCTTTGTAAACTTTAAATATGAGCAACGAAATATTATAAGAGCTTTACTCACCCGTTGAAATGCTCACGATATCCAAAAATAGCAGCGATTACATGAGACAAATTAAGATAAATTCACAAACCACGTGCATACTGGGACAAGACTCCTCACACAAGCCGGTAATTATTGCCATCTGTTGACACATAAAAGTAATACGAACAAACTTGCGTCTTCCCCCAACTGGCGTCTTATCCCCGAATTACCTTATATATTATAAATCGTCAGCTGCTAGCTCAAGTTTTAAGTTTAGGGTTTTAAAATAAAATTAGACTGATAAAAATAAAGTTAAAACTTTTAACGTTCGTGTAGTTAAAAAATTAGAAAATACCAAATATTGTTATTTTTTCCAAAAAATTGAGACTGTAATAAGTAAAAATAAACGCTATACACAATATTTTTAGTTAAACTTCTGATAAGAAGCAACTTAAAATTCTTTCACTTCATTGATTAGGTTAGACTAACAGCACGATCTATACTCCTTAAATCTATTAGTAACTCATCACGATTTCAATACTTAGTTAATTTAAAAGCAACTAATTAAAAAATTCTAGTATTTTTTCCGCTGAAACATTCATGTTGTTTACCGCCAAATCTTGATGGGTACTATCTAGTATTAATATATACTTGCATGCAATGAAATGTGTTATTTTATAGAAAATATCTTTGTTCAGACAATTTGTGACCCCTCTGATCTCCACCTTGAATTCGTTTTGTTCATTCTTTCAATTTTCTTTCCTATATCATTTCCTGAGTTGTAACTTTCATACTTATTTTTTAATTGTAGCGAAAATTAAATATAGAGTTATAAAAAAATAAGCTACTCAAGAGTCCTTGGACTGCGTTCTATTGAGACGAAATTAAAACTACAGTTAATGCAAATAATGAGCTTGTCATTTATTAAATAAAATAATAAACAAAAAATTTTTCCGAAATGTGTCACTGTAGAACTTAAGTTTTCAATAGGCTTATACATTTCACCCAATGTGCTTTCACATAAATGTTTAATAAGATACAATAAATGATTAATACATACTTCATCATCAACAACAGGCTATAAGTAGTAAAAATCATATTTTCATACTTATGCGAGCTCTGGAAAAAAAGTAATTATCTCTATGTTCGAGATATTCGGCCGGAATTACGGCACTCAACGGTAGAAAATTACGTTTTGCGATAACAGCACATTTTTAAAAATGAAAAAGGACTTAATGGTCATTTATTGTAACATAATGACATTTATCTGAAAGCATATAGGACATTGGGATGAATAAGTTTATTGTATATTTATTTGAGTGCTACACTGCAAATAGAGTCGTCTTAAATTTAGGCACATATGTGACTGAAAAAGAATTTTAGACACTTAAGTATGTTAATCTGAAAATTAAGATATTATAGATGTCTTAATTTAAGATACATAAGTGTCTTAGTATGATCATGGTGTAAATTAACTGAGAATAGTGCCTAAGCTATCCTCAAACGTCTTATTTTAAGACACTTCGTTGCTTCAAACTTGTCTTAATTTAAGATGTTTTGGTTCTCCCAATCTTCCTACGCAATAACCACCAGGGGGCACTCTCAGTTGCACATGCGTTTTAGATATCTTTTGTTCGAAATTGGTGTACGTTGCAATTCAAGTTTGTTTTTATGTACGCGTATATTTTAATTCGTTTTTTGAGAAATCTGAAGTTCTGTGATTTTAATTCATTATTCACTTAGTTTATTTATGTATTGAATACGTACGTCTGACTTGTGTGTTTGACATCCAATGTCTCTTATAAGCTGTCGACGATATAAAGGCGGGATAGACACAGAATCAGACAACACTTGAAGATTAAGTTAGGGAATTCCACAAAGCGTGTGTAATGGACTTAGTGTTAATTTGTACTAATTTATACCAATAATGTTGTGTTATTCGTCTTCGTCCTAACAAAGCTGGTAAAAAAAAAGAAACTTTTGTCTGGCGGGTCATGTTTTGAGGATGAGAGATTCCATTCTTTAAATATGGCTAGCCGGATATATTAAGGGATTTCCTTCTAATATGATGCAAGACTTTCTCCCTCACTGTGGTAGTTTTTTAAATTTCAAATCGAGGAATTTTTCTGACCTCTTGCAACATCGATTGAAGTAAGTGTCATAATTTCTCTATAGTACTGAAATGAGTGTCTTTTATGATTTTATTTATAGTATAAACAAAATCTTGCATGAAATTCAATTAGTTTTGAATCTGTTTGCGAAAAAAAAACATTAATTCTAGAAGTATATATTTTTAAACTTATGACGTTGTCTTTTATTACAAATGATATATTCTGAATTTTCATCTTTTTTTCCAAATTTAAAGTAATAATATTACTAAAAGAGAAACATTTTAAGTTGAATATTCATTCTCTTGTTTTCAGTCGCAGTTTCGTTTCAATGGTTTATTCTTATCTCACAGTAACGACCACAATGAAAGAAAAAAAAAGCTTTGGATAGATCTTTCTTCCTAGCGTAAAACCGCAGATTAAAAAATAAGATAAATAAAGTGCCTGAAAATGTATGGCGTTGTCATGATTCATCTATTATGTGCTCCTTAATTTTAAAACTGCCAGTAAATATACATATGTATTTGATTTGAAATCAAGTCTAATATTGATTTTTTTTGTTATTTTTAGTAGAAAAGTAATTTGAAATTTATAATGGGAAAAAGTAAAAAGCTATAACTAGATTTTGTACTTAATATTGTGATTTTTGTAACTGTATTTATATACACTTATACGAAAATTACAAGAATGACAATTAGATGTTAAGATATATATTTAAGACAAATGAAGTTTGGAAACTATAAGTTATTTTTTCTTCTTGTTATTAATGTAGGATATTTATTTATTTTTATTGATAGTTGAATAGATTTTGTGATTACCCTGTGATCTACATAAAAACTTGCTGAAGTGGCGTGTGGCAATATATTTTTTTTTAAATCTAATTTTTAAATGATAAGAATTTAATTTTTTTTTTCGGGGAGGGGGGGGGGGGTGATTTTGTATTCAATTTTCGTAAAGCTGATATCATAAATCCTTTTCGACATTGCAATGATTATAATGAAAGTTTTGAACTTTTAGAGTAGGACAAGATTAAAAACACAAAATATATTTAACAAAATACCGAAGTAATTTTTTTTCTTAATGTTAGTAAAGTGGAATATTTATTTTTTAAATTTTTTACTCATAGTTAAATAGCTGTTGTGATTATCATCGGATACATATGTAAAATTGCCTATGTGTCAATATAATTTTTTTTTAAATCTAATTCTTAAATTATATGAATCTTCCTTTTTTGGGGAGGGGGGGGGATTTTATTTGCAATTTTCGTACATCTGGCATTTTAAAGCTCTTTCGACATTCAACCGAGTATAATAAATATTTTAAACTTTTAGAATAGGACAAGATTATAAAAAAATATATATTTATCCATGTACCTTAAAAGCCCTTAATAGCGGACACTTCGGGATCGTGGAGTTGGTCTGATGATCGGAGATGTCTGCTTTTGTGAGGTAAAAATATACAAATATGTATGCGTATGCTTTGCGGATTAAAAAAGTATTCTATAAATAGAGGTGTCCGCTATTCGTGAATGTCCATTAACCTCCACAATAGATACTCCCGAGTACCGGACATCTCTATTTAGATAACCATAATGTAGGGTTGCATTTTTTGCAAAAGAACTTCTGGATTAAAGCATGGGTATTAAAGCAGTGCCCCGTCCCCCAACGATTTAAGTGCCACCAAATTTAATGTGCAATATTTGTAAAGCTTATATTTTAAATCCGTTTCGAAATTGTACTGAATATAATCGATGTTTTGAACTTTTAAAGTAAAATAAGATTTAAAAAAAAAAAATCATGTTCAAAATCATATATATCATCAAAACAAATATTTAGATAAATATTTTTTGCTTTTAATCTTGTTCTACTCCTGAAGTTCAAAATATTGATTATAATCAGTAAAATGTCGGAAAAGATTTAAATTATCAGCTTAACGAAAATTGCATACCAAAATTGGGAGCACCAAAAAATCAGGCTGTGTGTGGGAGGGGGGGAGGGGGCAGGGCCCCAGCCAAATATTTTTTCCAGGATTCAACGTGGTCAAATATGGCTACGTATGATGCTTAAAAAAAAAAAAATGGATGCTATTAAGACGTTTGAAGTGTCTGAAATTCAGACATTTTAATTTATAGTGCATAGCGCTCCCTTTTGGAAAATATTTGTACTATATTTTTTTATATAATAAATGACAAACGCATCATTTAAGTTCCGTATTTTGAAATTCATTTCAATCTGAGCAGGGAAACGTGGTCCATAGGCCTTTGAAGTCTATACCTTTTTTCCTTGCAAACCCTGTATGACATAATGATATTAGACAACATCAAGCCGCTTGTCGAATGTAGCCGTTGAAAGAGCCTTTGTGTGCAAAAAAATTCCCAATAATGGGATTATTGATATTGCTATAGTTCTGCTGGACAGAAATAGACATTTTATTTTGCAACGGGTAATTTTTTATAATATCTGTCCAACATTGCCAAACACCACAAAGAAGCCAGGTTGGTACGTTTTAATTTACACAAATAAGCAAATTATTGCGATCGTATACCAAAAAATAAATTATAGGCATAGGGCAAGCTAAGAAAGAGAATTAATTTAGCGCTCACGTTAATCACGCTAATTAATTACAATTAATTAAAAAAATATCCGATGTGATTTTTACGATGACCCCATCACTTCTGAATTTTTCGCCAAATCTAATTATAAAATAATTTTGACATAAATTATCCATTAGAAAAATTAGTAATAGAAGTGACAATCTTTTCTAAATCAAATGTACCTAAAGATGAATAAACTAAAATAGATTAAACTTATAAGACGAACCTACATCAATTTTTACTAAAATAAAACAGACTAGGATTAAATCTCAATTAAATGAATTTATTTACAAATTTAAGAATAAACACATATTTACAAAATTAAGAAAATTAAAAGCAGAAAAAGATAATTTTAAACAAGGGCTTACTCTTCCACAACATGGAAGATTGCTTTCACAATTTTACGGTATATATAAAATTTGTCAAGTTTGACTAGTTTTGATCCCAGGCGTCGAAAATACCCAATTATGTAATATTCTACACTGGGCATCAAAATTAAAGGATAAGGAGAAAAAATATGCTCACAAATTTCAGACATTTCAATTTATACTATGAAATGATATTTTACATCTGGCGTAAGCAGCAAAGATTCTCTAGGTGCGGTTGGTAGTATTAACTCCTTATGAATTTCACCATTTTGAACATTTTCCTTAACGCTGTTGTCCGTACATTTCTTAATTCAGAAATACACTGCTCAAAAAAAAATTAGAGGAGCAAGCAAAAAAGTGAAGATAACAGTGCAAGACTGCCATATATGGGCATAAAATGAATAGTACACGTGTATCAATGCGCAATACAGAAAAAGAGACACAAAAAGTTTGTAAGAGAGCTTTTATTCTTTGAAAAGTTGGAAAGAACACGAAAAGATGGTTTAGGGTTACAATTTGGTTACATGTAAATGATAAAAAAAAGTACTGTTTAGAAATGATGCAAGATTTTTAATATGGCGTGTGGTCTCCCTGAACAGCTAAGACTGCTGCACACGTGTTTTCCATGAATGCAATGAGGTTATCGATAAGGATTTGGGGAATAATGTTCCACCGCTCAAGAACTGCAATCTCCAAGTCCTGGACAGTAAAAGGAGGCCTTGTATCGCAGCAATGCATCGTCTCAGTATATCCGAAATATGCTCGATCGGATTCAGGTCTGGAGAGTATGCTGGTCATTTCATACGCTATTGTTTCAGCTTTAAGCATGTTTTCCACAAGACAAGTTGTATGAGATCTGGCATTATCATGCATGAAAAAAAAAGAAATCACTAATTGCTGCAACTTGAAATACGACATGAGGTCTCAGTATCTAGTCTCTATAACTTCGGACCGTAAAAGTGAAATTCCGAATAATATGCAGACGCGTATGTCCACTCATGCTGATTCCAGCCCATAGCATCAACCCACCTCGTCTGTAATGCGATCTTTCACGAACGAATATGGGATCATTTTGAGTGCCTCTTTCTCTCCATGCCAAAACACATCGGATGTCACATCCGTACTGAATCAGGACTCGCCTGTAAACAGAATTTGACTCCAATAACGTTGTCTCCAAACTCGATGTTCAGTTGCCCACATTCTTTGGGCCGCACAGTTGCTTGAGATCAACGGAATACAGACCATTGGCTTACCTGCAGAGAGACCAACCTAATAAAGTCTATTTCGGACTGTTTGGCTGGACACCCTTCATCCTGTGTCCAAGAACATCTGTGTCTGCAGCAGAGTAGCATTGCCCGTCCCGTCTCGATGAGCTGTTAACAGGATATATCGGTCATCAGTTTCTGTGGTAGCACATGGACGACATTGTCCTTGTCGATGTCTACCATTCCATGTGTCTTGGAATCGATTCTACAGCCTTGCACGGACGCTTCTTGCGATCCCAGCAGCGTCCGCTACACTTCGTTGTGTTTCCCCAGATTCAACTGTCCCGATAACACGCCAAGCCATATATTCCAGTAAATCAGATTGTTGTGACTTTGTCAAGTCAGCTTTTCTCAAAACACAAGCTTAGCAGTTGAATTTTACAACAGAAACGGGGAAACAGACGTTTCTGCAAAATCCCGATTTCTGCACTTATCTCCTTTTTCTAGTTTTTGACGTCATAAACTTTAATTTGCATATGAAGTTTTCTTTATCTGTTTTCTACTACGCTTTAAATTATGGATGTTTTACTTTACGTTACTTAACGGTGTAAATATCTGCATAATTTTGTTAAAACCATGTGCTCCCCTAATTGTTTTGAGCAGTGTACTTTTATTAAGTATGTATGTTTAATATATAATATTTATCATACTTACTCAGCTGCAAGTATTCACCATAATAAAGGAATGTGACCGAATGAAAAAAGGCATTTATTTTTCATTATTCAACAGATACTTACTTTTCGAACACACGCGTATGTCCACCCATGCTGATTCCAGCCCATAGCATCAACCCACCTCGTCTGTAATGCGCTTTTTCACGAACGAATATGGGATCATTTTGAGTGCCTCTTTCTCTCCATGCCAAAACACATCGGATGTCACATCCGTACTGAATCGGGACTCGCCTGTAAACAGAATTTGACTCCAATAACGTTGCCTCCAAACTCGATGTTCAGTTGCCCACATTCTTTGGGCCGCACAGTTGCTTGAGATCAACGGAATAGGCAAGAATTGCAATCCCTCGTTCGTGTGTGTGTGTGCGATAATTTCCAAACGGTACTTCCTATTGAGCTCTCATATGGTGAATATGTTACAGACCTCTGTCTCAAGAACTCTATAGGTTTTCATACAAATCGGACGAATTTCGATATTCAATCCAGTTTAAACCATTTTACAACCGTTTCTATAAGTAAAATGCGACAGGAGCACAATTTTTTTAATCGCAGCAAACAAGGATTACATGAACTGCTCCCAACTCAAAAAGGCAAAGCTGTAAAATAAAATAAAGAAGAACCATCCATTGTACATTAATTCAGAAACATCTTACAAATGTCCGATTGACAGCAGTATCAGAAATGATTAAAAAAACAAAATTAGAAACACCTATTTAAAAACATTTTTTTAAAGTGTGAAAATGGAATCTCATAAAAATGGGACATTGGAGGGAGGCAATTCAAGGTCACCACACGTCAAATTACAACTTTTGCACATTACAAGCCTTCTCATTTAAATTTCAATCGCATCGTACTTTCTGGAATGTATGCTACTGCCTCTCGCTTTCTTCAGGAGAAAAATTCATGCTAGAAGTAGGGTTATTTTCAAAACCGAACGGGATCCACGAATGTAAGAAACAGGCGAAACAGTTGGCGATTAATCGTTGTACAGTTTTAGAAATTGATGTAAATCCAGAGAATTGAAAACAACTATTTTTAGAGGCCCCCGTTTGGTGGAATTCGAACTGATAGCTATCATAGGAGATAAAAACAACGATGAATTCGCTAAGACGATGTTATTAAAGGTACGCTGTCACAAGGTACATTCTGGACCGTTTCTTTCTTCAAAAATCTGCTTATGAGAAGCTTTCTGTTACTCCTATGATAGAATACTAAGTGTAATCGTATCTTTACGTAGCACATGACACATAAATATCAAGCATTTCTATGTTTAGATATTTGAGTAAGTCCTCACCCCGGGGATTTGCACTTTTCAGGTATTCACGGGCTTCGCAACTCCGGACACCTGAACTATCTTTCTCTTTACCCTTTCTTCTCCCTTCTCTTGCCTATTCTTTCCGTGTTCCCGGGGCGGTCATCCCTGTCTATTCTTTCCTGTTTCTTTCACTCTCATTGCGGTTTCCTGTTCAGAGGTGAGATACATTCTTCATAAGTCGATATCAAACTCTTTATATAGACTTATTGAGAATAGTAAACCACCCACTTGTTTGTCGTGCATCGCGATCGGTTTCCCTGGAAAGGGGGATCCTGGAAGTTGATGGAAACCAACACACTGCTTTGGCCTCTGCTTTCGGTAGACATGTGATGCATATGGGTTCCGTATGCTTCAATCGGCGGTCAGCTGATTTGTCACTGGTGTCAAGTGAGCGACCACTTACTAGTCATCTCGTTAAAGGTAGAGACTGACATAGGAGTGTCTTGTGAACTTATGGGCCTTGGTTAACAATGTTGCAGGAATGTGCATCCCCTTGTTCGGCTCAGTAATGTATAGTGAGGCCGGGGTTTGAATCGTATTTACTTTCTACAACGGATGGAAGTCAACCACTTTCTTATGTTTCTCTCCCATGTGCATGTGGAGAGCAACAACTTGTATAGCGCAATTCATTTACTAGCTTCTTTGTCATCAAACACACTGACAGTCTTTCTGATAGTTCGCTTCAGAGAACTTCACCATTTCTTATTGCAAAAACATTCCAGTTTCTTTTTGCACGTGGTTATTCGCTCAAAAAAATGTAATCTGCGGATTTGGTGGTTAAGGTTTCCTCAGCCAGCCAGTCACAATTTCTCTCAAATTGCACAACAATAGGTTCATTTTCTATTTCTGTTCAGACACATCAAACTCTAAATACAAGTATGGTGTAATATGCGAACCAGAACTTTTATTCTCTACAAGGAAGAACTTCTATAAAATTTAAAAGATCAAAATGTCATAGATGTACACAGTATTATTATCCGTCGGAATGGGCAAGTGCTTCCTAAGAAGCGCAATATTATGATAAAATAGCAATTAAATCCTTTGTGCAGGAATATTAAAAAGCAGAAAGACAACGTTTAAAAATGCACAAATAATAGGTGAAAAGCAGCAAACAGCTGTTTCGAATCTACTAGCGAGATTCATCTTCAGTGCAAGATAGAGCAAGACACAGCGTGCTAGAAAAAGCAAAGCTGAGCAAAATGACAGAGACTTATATAACCGATATGGATAGCGAATGCGCCAAAAACAACCAATGATACAGAAGCAGATGAAACGACTGAGTGGACAAGAACCGGAGAACGAGAGAAAAAGAAACCAAAAAGAGGAAATTAAATTAATACTCAAATACTTGCAAAATCAGGAGTACTAGATAAGTAATTAAGAGTGAGAATTTTTGATGATGTGGTAAAGCTTCCCAAAAATCAAGGTCAAGGTTAAAAGAACATTTCTGGATAATGATGGCTGAGGAAAAATTGAACCTATGTTGAAAAGACCAACAATGTTGAGCAATAGAAGAACGTTTAAGCTCCTGATTTTTAACATAACCTTCATGCTCTTTTAAACGAAATCTAAGAGCACGTTTAGTCTGCCCAATATAAGATAGAAGTAGTGTGGATTTGACAGTTATGCGCCCCCTGCACGCCTGCACGCTCCCAAGGTCAAATGAAGGTCATTCATTATCGTACTATAAGACGATAACGAAAGTGTAACGCGATAAGCGAAGGGGGAAAATGATAACGGAAGTGCAGTGTGATAAGCGAAGGGGGAGATAAGCGAATGTTGATAAGGATTTTTTGAGATAAAAGTTTTTTAGCGTAGGAGAGAAAGGTTAATTTTTAATGAAGACTTTTTTCCGGAATTTTTAAAACAAAAGACGTTTAGTCAATAAATTTTAGGAGGAAAAAAAAGTTTTTTTTTTTTTTTAATTGTGGACCCACCATGACCACCCGTTTTGAAATATATTCAAAACGCCACAATTTTTTTTTTTTTTAACCAATTCTACGTCTTCTTTTAATAAGGTTCAGCAAGGTACCTGTAAAGAAAAGAAAATACATTTTAAATATCTTGTACATAATTTTGAAAGAAAAAATTTTGAAATCTCTTTTGAAAACTTAGTTACCTTGTTCTGCAAAACATATTGCATTTCTTCCTCATCTCAGAATTCCGTGGGAGAAATTTAATTTTCCTAAAAGAAAATTAGAGATTATTTTCATGAAACTTTTTCAAATGATTTCTAAAAGAAAAACTCAAAATGTGTGTTACCTTGTTCTGCAAAATATTTTCTTTACTAGGTAGGATGAATTCACTTAGCAGGCATTACTCAGTCTCAGCTAGGCAACATGATTTCAGCAAGGTATTCTCAGCTAGGCAGGACGAATTCAGCAAGGAGAAGCAGTCTTGAGAAGGCATGGTGATTTTAGAGGCATTTGTTGGAAAATTTTCGTTTGGATGATAAACTGGGCCCTCCGACCACCCGCCATGTTTTCTCATGGCTCCCCAGTTTTGAAATTTAGCACACGCACCACACACACTGAAGAATTTTAGTTCTTTGATGAACAATATATATCATTTTGAAAATGACGACTTTGAGCAAAGTTTTTGCAATACTTGAGAAAAGCTCTTATATCAGTTCATGAAAAATTTGATTTCACTTTGAGCAAAGATTTTGCAATATATGAGAAAGGGTATTTTCTCGCACCACATTTTATTTGAAGAAATAAGTAAAGTTCTTGCATCAGTTCATGAAAATGTTTTCACAACTCGAAGATTTGTTTTTATCACTCAGAGAAGTTTTGAATAATTTTTTTTTTCTTATGGAAGACATCTTGAAAAAATTTTGCAGCAAACTCCTTTGATTATGCATTCTTGATTATTTGCGCACCTTTGAAAAAATGATTTGACTTGAAAAATTATAGAAGACATGAATTTCACTTCCTGAAAAATAGTGGAAGACTTTTGCACCCTTGAAAATGTGCGCACCTTTGAAATATACTAGAAGAAGATTTATAGGAACACCTTTCAATGCACCCCCGCTTTTTCATAAAGACAGGATTGGAAGAAGGATGAATGTACTGGATTTCATGGAAGAACGAAGAATGTCCTGCATTTCATGGAAGAATGATGAATGTCCATAATTTCTTGAAGAAGAATTTCCCACCAACCACCCGATACCTTTGGATAATGTATCACATCAAAAGAAGAAGAAGATTTTACTCATTGCCCCCTTTTTCGTGAAGCCTTTATAATTTAAAATGATGATTTATACTTGAGAGAAAGATGTTATCTTGAAGGCAACTCTTTGAATAATAACAATTCTTGATGTGATGAAGATATACTTGGAAAAAACGATGAAGGTCCGCATTTCATGGAAGAACGATGAATGTCCTGCATTTCATGGAAGAAGGATGAATGTCCATAATTTCTTGAAGAAGAATTTCCCACCAACTACCCGATACCTTTGGATAAAGTATCACATCAAAAGAAGAAAAGAAGATTAATGTTGATTATTTTGAAGATTTTTTATTTCGCAGTGCCCATGAGCGTAGGTGTGTACCCCGTCATCTAGTACGTATCTTTTATCGTCGAGGGGAGATAATGCCACTTTATTTTGCTCGATTGTAAATATTTTATGACGCTCACTTTGAATTCTGTATTGGATTTCTCTCGTAATTTTTGATTCGAAAAGCACCTTTTTATAATTCTCATGTTTTATTTTATTAGACACCACACTTTTAGAGACCCCCTTGGCTCTTTTCTTCTCACCCTCTGCTGAAAGAAGCGAGTACATTTTGGCTCGCAGCCCCACAAATTCGTATGCCGGCACTGACTTTAACTCATCTTTGAAGCAGCCAATTTTCTTTTTATTTTCCGTGCTATAGAGGGGATGAGCCTGGGGATATTCGGATGTGTCAAATAATTTATGATTTTTCTTCATATCTGCATAAATATCGGGGGTCTCTATATGATAGGTTAATGAGTCAGTGTCAGTGAAGAGGAGCTTTGCTTTATCTCCATATGTACGTTTCACAAAATCATAATGAAATTTATACATATGGAGTTTGCTCAGCTCCAAAATGACAAAGCCGGCATACAGGGGCTTGTCGAGGGTGACTATTTGCTTCATTCTTTGAACCCCTACTAAATTTTCATCGAAGGCTTTTACTGATTGAAAAGTTGGTGCTGCCACAAGTTTTTTGAATTTTTTATCTGTATTCACCAATTGGATGTCCACTCGCCGTCTAACGGATTCCATTGATTTTCCGTACACCGAGTTATTCATCAATTTGAAGAAGTCCTTTTGGAAAGGAGATGTTGCATGTTTTCTCTGCTCAGTGTTAAACTCGATGTACGGTTTAAGCCACGCCCTCTGTTTAAATTTCATGATTTTATGAACATGTTGTAATATCATCCCCAGGTTCAAATAATATTTCAAATTTCTATAATATACAATATAATTCTTTTTGTCATTCAAATTAGGCACCAACTTCTCTGTAGCAACGTACGGCATATTTTTTATCAATTCTTGTGTGTAGGGAGATAACATTTCTTTTTCAATTTTAATTTTTTCTGCGGCGAGTGGATAATCATTGTGGAGGTTATGTAAATGAGGTGGATAAGCCAAATCCACCTCGAAAATGTAACCATCTTCGCCATAATCCTCCAATGATTGGATCCAATTGGTGTCGGCTTCATGGGTGATCCATTCAAATTCGCCGTACGGTAGGGGTTCTGACATGCTATGCCCGTACAAATTATTTGCATCGAGATACATAATATAGGAGATTTCTTTGTGAGGGTCTGGGTTGGGCACTGCTTCATTATTGGCACATGCCCAGCGATGGCTAATCATGGCAATACCCCCTCGAATCCCACGTTCGATCATCAGGTGCATATTCACATCTGTGAGCAATTCGAGGGGTTGCTGGCTCATTTTTAAGGATGACTGCCATGCAAGGCTGGGAGCTGTGACAAAATGTGCGCAGTCTAATCCATAAAACTGCGCACACAGCTTGCGAAAATTTTGGAACACGTCCGATAACTGGAGAACATCACATTTGACATATAAGTCGTGATAGTCCCCCAGTGTTTGAAGATGGAACGTGTCCCAAACAGCCTGGGCATGTGCATAATCAGCTTCGGAAATATGCTGCTGCGTCAAATCGCTGAAAAAGTCATCACGTGGGGGCAATGAGGTTTCATCAAATTTAGATAATGAATCGAAATATTGGTAGGGGTACACACCTTTACGCAGCAGCAAATCAATGTTATTCATGTTAGATTTTAAAATGTTGAAATTTTCCAGTCGTAAATTGGCCACCAGTTTTTCGAGAGATGTAGACATAAATTGGAAACTATCGATGAATTGAAGTGAAATGCGTGATTTATTATATTGTTTTGAAATAGAAAAGGAGATGTACTTCTCCATATTATTAGCAATGACATGAATTTGATGATCTTGAATATTACTCAGACCCTGCATTAATAAGTGAGCGTCATAGTTCTTCAAATTGTGAAATACGACTGGAATCATTTTTCGAAGACGATATTGTAAATTACATGAAGAATGAAGTGCCCCTCGGTATTTTCCATTCAGATGGTCGTGATCTTTTATTTTATCCATATTGAATGACTGGTGGCATTTTTGAAGTCTTCTTCGTCTTGTGGTGTCATTTGAATGGGTACAATATGAGTTAATATCTCTGCTAGCTCGTCTTTGATTTGAATAATTTCATTAAAAAATTCTTCCACTGCATTTTCCCCTCTATAGCACTTAATTTTTTTATAGCATTCTCCATCTGGTCCCACAACAACATATGCAAATCCACAAGCTTGATGAGAGTTGATTTTGTTCGTGAAGGAATTTTTCTGAAGTTCAGCATTTTCTTCTTCCACATCTGAAATTTTTGTTTTTGCTGCCATGGGAACCAAGATGGATTCGAAGTCAGCGTAAATAATATAGGGAACGGGATGTTGATACTGTGGCTTTGAAAATTCCATGATACTGTCTTCAGGGCGTGGCATTTGAATCCGTTGTGGGCTAAATTTTTTACAATATTCAGAGTGCTTTTTTAATACCTCTTCTGAGGAAAATCGATGCAAGCACCGATAGCAATAATGTGATGCACCATCATGATGCGTTCGATCACCCATGAGCCGAGAGAAACTTCTAATGAGGCAGTAATGATGATTATTTTCATTAGACATCAATAATAAATTATAACATTCTTTATCATCTCGTTCCGAAATATGCAGTGGAAAGACTTCTTCTTCGAAACCGAAGACGTTGATGCGCATGTTATTTAATTCTTCGATCTTGCTGATTTTGTTGAGAGGTACTGCACACTGAACTTTGCCTAATTTTATTTCGTCTTCAAAGGCTGTATAATGATATACTCGATAAGGATGATGTTCTCTTTCAATTTTATATTTCTGAGCTAGTAGAGACCAGACGAGACACTTTTGATCAGTATTCACGATATTTAAGATTGCATGTTTATTCTTCAATTTCTCAGGAGTGGGGATGAAGGAGCTTGCTGCAAGAGGATGGTATTGAGCTGCAATCAATTCCATATGTCGTATGCTTTCCAATACCCAACCTGACCCTTGCTGGGTAAACTTCTCAAATGATTTTGTCATCTTGGCATATGCTGCTTCAATATGGTCAGGAATTGTCTGGTCAGTCATTTCAATATGACAAAATGATCGGAAATGCGATTTAATTATTTCCAGATCCCCCTCCTGAGTGGTGCGACTGAGATTGACGTGAACAACTGTATACCATTTTATTGATTTTTTGGTGCTTAATTGAAAATGCAGTTCTTCATCCAGGTGCGTTCGAATGTCGTTGAAAAATACATTTAAATCAAGTTCATTTGTGTCGTTTGCTTCGAAATTGATAATCGATAAAGAATCATTCATTGCATTGAAGCAATTAGTGGTGCGTGATCTTTTCGCGGGGGGTGCATTACTAGTGGTGTTTTTTCTTTTTAGTGTGTGTGCAGTGCGTTTATGTGCGATTAAATTTTTTTTTGTTGGAAAAAGTTTCCAAGCATTCATCACATGGGTGATGCACAATGTGCCTCGAATGAACTTTTTGATGATTAAGCAAATCATGCTTTAGGAGAAATTTTCTATCACACATCTCACATGCAAATGGTTTTTCACCAGTGTGAATTTTCATATGCCTATTCAACTCAGAATTTCTCTTAAATGTCTTTTGACAAATTGAACATATCTGTAAAAGATAAAAAGGCCCTATTTAAGAATTTTGTTGAAAATTAACATAAGTGATTTTTAAAGTTAACATTTAGTTTCAATTCCTTTTTTTTTAATTTAGCATTAATTTAACATTTAGAAAGCTTGATTTTTTTAATTAACATTTCATTGAGTTTAATTTTACACTAAATTTTAATGACAACTCTTCTGTTTAGAAATCACTTCAAATATATTTTGATACTTAACAATTTTGACTTAGCACCATTTTCAAAAGCAAATATTTATCGCTAATCACATTATTTTCAAAACACCTTTTCTTTAAGCATCAACAACAACATTTTGTAAATAACCCTTCACTTAACTCTCTTTCAAAATAATTCAGAGTTTTAGAATAAAACCCCTCCAAAATAGCATATACAATTTAAAGATGTATCAAAATAACCCCTCCAAAATAACATAGAATCACATAAAAAGCTAACTCAATTAGTAAAACATGATTTAATCCCCCCTATCAAAATAATACATCCAAAATAACATAGAAAGACTTGAATATCAATATGAAAAAGGTTTGGTATTTAATCATATGACTTAAAAAAAACGAAATCATCATAAATCATTTAAGTGAAAAAATCTTAAAACATATGACTTTATAAAATTGGATAACCTTAAATAATTTTAATCACAGGTGCTTTACAAAAATTGAATAATCTTAAATCATTTTATCACAATTACTTTATAAATTTTACATCGTTTTGAAGAAATATCTTTACACATATTGCTTAATAAAATCTGAATAACCTTCAATCATTTTGACTAAAAAAGGGAGTTCAAACTTTGTTACAAAATTCCCTATTAACAATACTAAACCTTTTTCAAAGCAATTAAGAAAATATAACTGTTTTAAACAATAAATTCTCACCGGAGATGACTTCAATAGCTTTCCCGAGCTATTAAGTGTACTTGTCGAAGCCAAAAGTCCCATGGCTTCCAATGATGGGGAGACCATAGCATTTGAAATTCTCGGCGCTACGAGCATTTGCTCAAGTAGCGATGATCCAGGCTATAAAATAAAAAAAAAATGAGTTAAAATCATTTAGAAAGGAATAAATATAATAAATTATAGAATGATACTAAACAGTTTTTCAAAAACATTTACTTACTAGATTTTGAATTTCTGAATTAAAATTCATAGTAACCTTTTAATTACTTTTTAAAAAATGAATAATTTAAATTGGTTAGAGCGCTAATTTTAACGTCTACTCTCTAGGACAACTAATATAAGAATGAATCCGTTTACCCACAGCGGTACGCCTATCTGATTAATGAGATAAGAGGATCTTATCTGATAATGACGTCATTTGGGTTTCCCCACAAATATGAATCATTTCAAAATAGCAATACTAGTAAAGATTGTTTAATTAGAACACTTAATAAGTTTATAAAATTTTTAATAATTTGAATATCAAGTTCCTTCACAAACATGGAGAATTATTTTAACTGGGATAATATTTATATGTTTTGATATGGGGAGATTACTTTATTCAGAACGAATTGAAACACATAAAAATAAATTGATTTTACTCCACTGACATAGCATTCAAAAATTTTTCAAAAATAAAAACCCTTCATAGAATATTTCCAAAAAGAATACTTTTTAACACGTTAGACAGATAAGAAAGGGGAAAAAAATAAGAGTATCATTTAAAATAAATTTTAAACATTGCTACAATGAGTCACCCTTCATGTTTTAACAGGATTAAGTCAATTTTAATAGTATCTAAATAAGGAATTTTACGGAAAAAGAAATTTGAAAACAGTCAAGGAAATAATAATGAAAGTCCATTTTAAATAAATTTTAAACATTGCTACAATGAGTCACCCTTCATATTTTAACATGATTAAGTCAATTTTAAGTTTTAATAGTATAGAAATTCTAATAACATGTAAAATATAGAGTTTTATACAAACATGTAATTAGATACCAAAAGACAAGAATAAAATATCGTTTACTCTTTATAGATTAACCGATCAAAAAAAAAAAAAAAAAAAAAAAAAACAGAGAGACATTTCTTATTAAATATATTTTAAGTTTAAAATAATTGGAAAGCATATACTAGACATTAAATCAATCGTTTATTTAAAAAAGCGGTTTTATAAATCAATATAATATAATTTGATTCTATTATTTGAAAAAAGCCTTAGATATTTCTTCATTTAAAAATAAATTGTTTATTAAAGAACACTATTGATTAATGGCTCTAGCTAAAATTAGCGTTCAATTTAAACAGCTTGCAAATAAAACGTTTATTTTTTAAAGCAACTTCGCATAATTACTATTAAATATAATATTAACTAAACGTTAAATTTAGTGTATTTAAAATAATTCATGTACAGTCATAAATATAATGAAATTTACTTACTTGATTGTTTGAAAAATCCATAATTTCTTGAGGAGACTCAGTAGAACTCATATCACAAGAATAAATTTTTGAAGAGCACAAAATTAGACGTCTTGACTATAGCACAACTAAAGTAAAAATGAGCTCGCAGGTCTAGGCCGATCTGATAAGGCGATCTTATCAGATCTATGACTGGTTTCCCCAAGCTATGACCTCATACATGATAGTACATGATTCTTGATGACGCGTGTTAATGAAAACACTCTAATGAGATTCCTTCATTAACATGTGACGTCATTAATTACTAATTTAAGCATTAATCACTCATTAAAAGACAAGGTTTTTTTTTTTTTTTTTTTTTTTTTTTTTTTTTTTTTTCACTTTTAAATGAGATCTTTAAATTAAAATTTGCCAAGATATAGTTCGCTAATTCTTTTATTATAGAACAGAAATGAACACAAGACACTCTAATGAGATTCCCTCATTAACATATGACGTCATTAATTACTAATTTAGTCATTAATCACTCATTAAAAGACAAGGTTTTTTTTTTTTTTTTCACTTTTAAATGAGATCTTTAAATTAAAATTTGCCAAGATATAGTTCGCTAATTCTTTTATTATAGAACAGAAATGAACACAAGACACTCTAATGAGATTCCCTCATTAACATATGACGTCATTAATTACTAATTTAGTCATTAATCACTCATTAAAAGACAAGGTTTTTTTTTTTTTTTTTTTTTTTTTTTTTTTTTTTTTTTCACTTTTAAATGAGATCTTTAAATTAAAATTTGCCAAGATATAGTTCGCTAATTCTTTTATTATAGAACAGAAATGAACACAAGACACTCTAATGAGATTCCCTCATTAACATATGACGTCATTAATTACTAATTTAAGCATTAATCGCTCATTAAAAGACAAGGTTTTTTTTTTCACTTTTAAATGAGATCTTTAAATTTAAATTTGCCAAGATATAGTTCGCTAATTCTTTTATTATAAAACAGAAATGAACACAAGACACTCTAATGAGATTCCCTCATTAACATGTGACGTCGTTAATTACTAATTTAACCATTAATCGCTCTTTAAAAGACTAAGTTTTTCAGAATTTTATTTCAATGCTAAAACATTTTGATTTTCAAATCAGATTTTCAAATAAATGTGTAATGAATATTACCTTATTAATTTATAGTGTAATTAAAATATGAGATTAATTAAAGATTTGAGCTTAATTTATAGTGTAATTAAAATATGAGATTAATTAAAGATTTGAGCTTAATTAAAGATTATTTAAAGATTTGAGTTTAATTAAAGACTTTTAAACGTTTGAAAATGAGATTTTTACCTAGATATATACTAAATATAAACTTAGTTATATTTAACCGAAGTGTAGAATCCTTTTATTTAAAAGAAATGATGATATGTGTAGAATTTTTAATGACTAAGCTAGATGAAAACTCAAATTTCTACTTGTAATGAACACAATCTCTAAATGTTTTTAGAATAATTCAATTAGTCTATTAAAAATAATTAATTCAAATTAACTAATTAACAAAAATTAAACATATGAATTTTATTATCTAACTTGGTTATTAAAAATATTTTGAGAGAGAGCAAACAACAACCGTTTCCAGCAAAGTCTGAGAGGTAAATGAATGATAGTATAAGTTCTTATCAGCTAATCTTATCTTATCAGCAATCTATTACGTGACATCCCCGAGCATGCGCTCTGCTGACTAGTGACGTCATACGATTTTCCAAGTGATAAGCACGCAAGCATGTTATCAGTCAGTTCTCGTTAAGGAAGCTTAGAAGAAAGACGTGTTTTCCTCTACTCAAGCGCATGGCTCTAGGTAAGTAACATTAAATATACTTTTCATAATGTGTTATAATAAGTTTTTTAATATGTAGTGTAGACAAAAAGGAATACGCAGTTTGTTACAATTTTAATTCATTTTTATTAATATAAACTTGTCCAAGTAGGATTTAGTAATACATTGTTAGATCTCTTCTTGGGTTTTACAAAGTTTCTTCTGGGCGATACAACTTTCGTTATTTTCTTCATTGAGACAGGCGATAAATATTTATTTTTAACAATACTTGAAGGTACTCCAATTTCATGAAGCGCATGAAGAAATTCTGTAGGGGTTTTCACAGGTTTCTTATTCACATTAAAAATGAGATGAAAGAGTTCCGCTAAATTCGTATCTTGTAAGGTGTTTCCATTATAAGTCACTCTTCCAGTTTGGTCCCAGGTCATCTTGCTTGATTTCGATTTCAGTAACCTGAGTAAAGATCCAGCTTGTTTCCTCATATGTGTTGGTGTTGAGGCTATCACAAATGTGTCGTAATCATCTTGAGATATTTCAGGGGGTCTTTCTGCATGTACCGGTTCCGTCTTGGTAGATTCCGTTTGGACAGGTTCCGTTTTAACAGGTCCTGTTTTGACAGGTTCCGTCTTGGGAGGTTTGGACTTTCTTTTCTCTTCATCCTCATCAAAAGGCTTTGATCTCCAAGGGACATTAAATTCTTGCAAATTCATTTTCCTTTTTAAAAGTTCATAGTACTGTTGAACTTTCTCATGATCGGGAAGTGAACTATTGAGTATATTGGACATTGCCACATCAAACTCAGTCATTTGCTTTTTCGTGGGCACATGTCTAGTCAACTCTTCTTCCGGTATGAGAGCATATTTAGTAGCGAGCTCCATTGATAAGACCCGTTAACACACTTAGGGCTGCAGGAATTAAAATATTTAAAAATCCTCCGTGTTGCACCATCAGTTTCTTTTTTGAAAAAAGAGTTCCTTTTTTCGTGCCGATTTTTCGAAGTGGGTTTTTATACTTCTTCAAAGACTTCTTTTGATGTGGTGAGAGAGGTACGTTTCCTTTCAGTACGTTGTGGGTACACTCACAAATGGCTTTCACTGAACAAGAAGGTAATTTTTTCAAAAGTTGCTTGCGTAAAGTTTTAGGACATGTCTTAATGAGCTCTAAATCACGCAGTTGTTTCTTGGTCAACGTCATGATCGCAACTGAATTAAGAAGAAAATGTCTTCCTTTTTAAACCTTTTTTCAATGTGTACACGTATTGTCTTTGTCCTGGCAACACCAGTGTTCTTAACCGCAGTTCTTCTGGGGTTTCATTTCTGATATCGACTAATAAATAAGAAAACGGTTTTTGAGTGGCGTCTGTAAACACTTCTTGGAAAAATTTAGTGTTAGATGGGTATAATTGTCGTCCCAAATGAGTGATTTGACTCATGTCACGACGATTTTTAAACAAGATCAAATATTGACTGTTTAGGGAAACACCTCTCATTTCTTTCCCTTTATGAAAGAGATTTTGTGTAATAAATATCACACTAACGTTTAAATGGTGACTTGCCTTTGTAAAGAGATAAGTCATACGCTGGTCTGATCCACATTCCACCATGAGATCGTCTAAGATCATTAAAGAATTTGTTCCTAAATACTCGGTGTAATTCGAAGGAAAGCCTTCTACAAAGGTAACATTAGGTATTTCGTTATACAGTTTTTGGTAGATACCGTAAAACCAAATCACTTTATCAGGAGGAGGGTCAAACATAATGTTTCTTTCCCTTAACAAATCACGTAGAAACCAACTTTTACCCACTCTTGTGGGGCCTGCAAGGAGCATTGTACAGGGGTGTTGAAAGCGTGGAAACTTCATCATTAATAAACACACACAAGTAAAACATACACTTTAAATAATCACAGACACATGGGTTCACAGTTAAATTCATATTTATTGATAGAAATTTGCACGAATACCAAATCGTTTGGCTACAAAATTATAGACGCGTCGATCATTCGACAACTCTTCAGTGACAAAATGAGATAAAAATTCGTTTAGGGTTTTACCTCGACATCGAGAATAAAGGTAAAATACACAATACTGCCCGCAGACGGCAGTCACGTAAGTTTGTAATACGAGTGGATTAAACATAACTCGTGAAAAACGCGATACATAGTTCGATAGGGGTCCTTTAAAAAAGGAAGGCTTGTTTCCATAGGAGTCGAAGAATTCCACTTCATCAGGCGAAGATAGGTAGAAAGCCACCCAGTGACTTCCAGGTTCTGTAGACTTGTCCACATTGCAGATAAAACAGACAGGATACCGCTCGATTCTTCTTGGTAGCTGATCACTTGGAAAAACACCCAAAAAATAGTTTCGGGTCACTGCTTCATGAGATAAAATGGTCTCGATTTGTAATGAATCCCTTCAGTTGGGAAAGTCGCAAATCACATGACGTGATTTACTTATTTCAATAATGTTTTCAAATTCCGCATAAATCAGTACGGTAGTTGTTTTTTCTAACGCTTCAGCGAATTTGATTTCAATTCGTAAATTTCCTTGATGCTGTAAATTCAGATGAGGTCCGTCACATAGGTCAGGGCTCAAGTCGAAATTATATAAGGTGTGTCCATCAGCAAATTCTTCACGTGTTAAATAAATGCCGGCATCATGATTAAAACCGGAGAACAGCCGATGATAAGCTCTTATATAGTTGTTTCCATCGAAATCCAATTCCAAAGGTTTACTGGGTACAGGTTGGCCATCCACATAGACACTTAAAAAGTTGACTTTGTGATGATGAAAGTAAAAGGGATTCAAATCATATTGTCCAGCATAAGCACTGTTGTTCAAAAGTCCAATAATGATACGTTTCGGCATCGCCCCTAAAAACACATTATCTTGCATGAAAGATTTACTTCCAGTGGAGATTGAATAAGTCTTGCATAACACTCGATCAATGGGATATTTCGCAGAGTTCTTTTCCAGGGCTTTGGCATGTCCCAATAACACGCCGGGACTGACTTTTACTTTGCGAACAAACACAGAAGTATGTTCTAAAACCACTTTATAGTCGTGAAAGGGTTTAGGCGACTCTTTCTTAGCCATCAAACAAAAGTCCGATTTGCTGCGAGTCATTTTTATTTTTAGGTCGACCATATTCAAGAGGAGTCGATTTTGTTGGAAAATATCACAATGGAGGGGACCAATCATATCCAATGTTTTGCTATTTTTAGTCAATTCATAACGTTTCTTCAATCCAGGGTTTCCATTGGTGGTGGGGTCTGTTTCAGCCAAATTCGAGTCCTTGTAAAAACATTCACATCTCAGTAAAGATTTTTTAGCATCTTCTCCATAGTTCAGCAGGGTTTCAATATAAGCACGATAAGGATAAGTGTTACTTGAAGAAGAGATGGCTCTTTCATTCAAACTGATATCCACTTGTGAAAACAAAGCTTGTAAAAACAAATTGACAGGAGCCACAGGTTCGCTTGCCGATAAATCCGTTCCGTCTGACTTGGTGATTTTCACTTTGACGTAGAGGTGGGAAGCCGACAAATCAATATAATCTTCGCCATTCCCAGAAATGTTAAATTCCACAGGTCCTCCATCTCGAATATTAGCAAGGGGATGGTATTCAACGAAACATCCTTTTTCAATAGCCGTCTGAGTAGGTGGAATTAAAAACAGATCCAATTCGGATTTGGCACAAGCAGCAGAATCTTTATGAATGAGTCCAGACATCTTTAAGAGAAAATATCATGTACTTTCACTCTCTTGGCTTTGCGAGGAATGACGACTTTGTTAGAACGTTTCCTCTTTTTATACTGATGACCCGATCCAATCATGGTCTTCACTTTAGTAGCTGCTTTATCCGTCAAGTTTTGACCGGCTTCTTTTAACCGCCGCTTGGCAGCTATTTTAATATTTTCTCCTCGTGAGAGATCACTGAGGACGTTCACGCCGGAATGAAACAATTGTTTTCCCACGGCTTTCGCTCCAGACTTGAAAAGGGGGACCGCTGCACGAAATAGCGATCGAAACAGTCCACCGAATCCATATCCTCTTTGTAAAGTAGTTCCTTGATAATAGTTTAAGCCGCTACCCGACTGATGGGTATAATAATCTTCAAAAGATTTCGCACAACACTGATAGGGAACAAACATCACGAGAGGTATTTTTGACGAAAATGAAGTTTCACGTACGAGCGCCCACGTTCAAATGGCGTTAATTCGCCCAGGTGGTTCCTTATAACGATTTCTAATGAGTCGAATGATTTTCGACTGATGGGTAAGTAATGGGGTCGATCAAATTTCACACAAATCACTTCGCCGTCTTTTCCGGTGACATTCACAATTCGTAACAGGGGCGCCAACACATCTCCGATAATTTGAGGCTCTACAATATCCGAATAAATCATCAGTACTCTATAATGAGCACACGGATCTGCCACATACGAACTATCGACTGTTTGTTCAGTATTATTATCTAAGGAAGCAATCTCGCACGGTTCGAACCCCAACATTTCAGATAATCCAGTTTCTAAAATCACTTTAGCTTTGTCTCGCACATTGATGGTGACTCTTTTCGTGATGGGATTGTAGGAAAACAAAATTTTTTGTTCCATGTCTTTAATAGAAATGGCTTTCAAAATATCAGGTACCGTCTCATAAAATCCAGGAGGAATTCGTCTACCAATGATCCTTCCATCGTTTAAGTCGAATCCAATTAAGTTCGTGTGATGATTCACATTATACCAGGTATGTGGGTAAATAAATTCCACGAGACCCACTTCCCATTCTCCTTTCAATTCGATAGGGGCTGGCAAGCGTGTAATGAAGTGAGAAATTTTATTCTCAGGAAAATAATTCCTGGAACTGTCCGAAGGTAACGTCAGGTAGAAGGACATGTTAGCAAATGATCTTGGATGATTCTTGCACTGGCTTATAAGGAAGATAAATCTGAGGAGGGTATCCATTGATTGAATTTGTTGGGATATCCCTTATACTTCACAAAATATTCCACTTGACTTTTTCTCGTGCGCTTTTTTAAAATTTTTTCAATCGTATAAGTTTCTTTCATTTGCACTTTTTGAAGTTCTTGTGGGTAGAAGGTTCCTTGAATGGGTTCGTCTAACAAGTCCTTTATTCGATATACGGGAGGGTCTCTCGGTACACACTCCGTCACCACAAACAATTCTTCCGTCCAATTGGTTTCATACCCTTTTTCAAAGGTCATTTTCTGTTTCGACACACGCACCACATCTCCCGCTTGAAACACACAGGGTTTTCTTTTCACATGCTCCATGTCTCCGTATAGAGTAAACCACACATCGCTTTCATTTTCCGCTGTCACTTCCACTGGGGGTCTCTTAATACTTGAATGATAGGTATGGTTATAACTTTGTAATAACTGATCCAATACATCCGTATAACGATAGGTATGATTATGTGTGAAATATTTCCACATTTTTGTTTTGAGAGTTCTATTAAATCGTTCGACCACCGACGCCTTCGTATTATTATTCGTCGTGAAAAATCGTACACCTTCTTGTTTTAAAAACCTTTGGAACAGTTGGTTCTTAAATTCTTTTCCGGCATCAGACTGAAGGGACTTGGGCTTTCTGGTTGAAAAAATAGAACGAAAGGCTTGCACAATGTCTTCTCCTCGTTTCGTTTTTAAGGGAATCGCCCACGCATATTTAGACAGAATGTCTATACACGTCAGGAGGTACCGAAACCCTTGATTGTACTTTTGTAAACTGATGAGGTCCACCAGATCGGCCTGCCATTGCTGATCGATCGAGTACACGATCACTCGGTTTGTCGGGAAATTTCTCCGAGCCGGTTTGTGAAGCGTATACGAGTCGACTCCGCTCAACCATTTCTGAATCGTCTTCTTCGTTACTTTGCCTTTGGCAGCACGATACAAGGCATTTACACCACCAAAACTTGCTGCGTGACTTGGAACCGGATAAATCGCCTTCATTACAACATAAAATTTGGTTATTTGTCACATTAATTCGAAAACGCATCATCTTCATTCTAGTCTTTCTCGCATGACGTCATCTCATAGAATGAACTACTACCCAACCTACCTCTTGTTTAAATACTCTTTCAAAGGGATACTAATCTATAAAAAAAATTTCATTCAACCTCAAAATGGGTCTACAATTAAAAAAATATTTTTTTGCTCCTAAAAACAATTAACTAAACGTCTTTTGTTTTAAAAATTCCGGAAAAAAGTCTTCATTAAAAATTAACCTTTCTCTCCTACGCTAAAAAACTTTTATCTCAAAAAATCCTTATCAACATTCGCTTATCTCCCCCTTCGCTTATCACACTGCACTTCCGTTATCACTTTCCCCCTTCGCTTATCGCGTTACACTTTCGTTATCGTCTTATAGTACGATAATGAATGACCTTCATTTGATGACCTTGGGAGCGTGCAGGCGTGCAGGGGGCGCATAACTGTCAAATCCACACTACTGATAGACCACACCGGCAAGAGATTTGGTAAATATCCCAGTTATCCAGGCGATCAATGGCGCGTTTAAAATTTGAAAAAGATATTTTATTAACAGAAGAAAAAATAACATTCAAATCAAACCTCCTTAAGATTTAGCAACTTGCTGGGTGATTCACATTATTATGACTTTCAATAGCCCTACTCAACCAACTAGAGTTAAAGCTGCCTAACTGAGCTGTCCTGTCCTGCATTATACTCTTAACCCTCTCCGTTGTTTTAAGTTCCATCATTATGGCCATCTAACAACTCCCTGCCTTGGTTCCGTTACCTGTGCACGTTGTGCTGAAGTCAGCCACGATGGTAAATCTTGTAAACACTCTGAACGCTGCGCAAACTGTAAGGGTGACCAGATAGCATACCAGTAACAGCTGCTCTTGTCCAAACTGGATCCTTGAAAAAGAAATTTTTGCTATCCAAATTATTCAAAAAATTTGTCACCCTGAAGCTCGCAAACCTGTTCAATCCAAAAGCCTATCTGTCGGGGTTTCTTACTTTAGATTACTTAAGCAACAATCATAATCCGTAAGGCACATAAGCACTCAAACTGAATTCTGTTTTTCACCAAGTAATTCACCTATGACATTATGATCCAGTACTATAAAGAAAAAAACCTTAATGTGCACTCTACCGCTAGTAATCTGTTAAAAATCTGCAGCTTTAGCTGCGTAGTCACTCCACAGCTTTTATACAATATCTCTAGTCTGACCAATGAGAATGATCCATAGTATTAGTCAAGTAATCATTTTCTTATAAAAGTGGTGGAGTGACTATGCAGCAAACACTACAGATTTTTAACAGTATATAAGGCATATGTCAAATTTAAAACTTTGGCCACCATCACCAGAACCGGTTAAAATAGAATACCTTGTTAGTCGGTCATAAAAATTCTCAGTTTAATCCAATAAATCAACCAAACATGAGACTGAGCAAACAACAAACTTCTGTTTCATCTTCAAGTAAATTGCAGAAACCTGATATTTTTCCAACTCAAAAAGCAAAACAAAAATCTTGTGCCCAGAAAGAGAGAAAGAAATTCTCAACTCAAGCCCCTTCACAGTGGTAAACTGTGAAGAAAAAGAACAAGAAATTTTGTCTTGGCCCAGCACTTGCTAATGTAAAGGATTACAAACAGCTGCTCCACTATGTGGAAGAGGCTATGGAATCAGACTCTTATAGTTATGACTCGAGTGCAGATAATGAAAATAGTGTTTTTGAAGAATTTGAGCCTAAGTGATTTTATATTATTTTTAATACCTGTAGGTTATAAACTTGTTTTTATGCAGTATTAGTACGACATTTTATGCTTTGAATGTTTGAACAATCACTGCTTTACAGCTTTTACAGATTTTAATTGTAAATATTTTCTTTGTGTCTTTTAACTACGGTATTTTGACTTTATTAAATGGTTTTAGTTATACATATTATCACATTACTTTTTTCATTAAGCTGCGTTGTTTTCACTCATTTTATTTTTTTTATGACAAGCTTTTAATATAACTTTATAAAATACTATTCTATGTTTTTTTTATTTTAACTTATTTTTGGCGCAGCATGTCCCTAAAGGGACTTTGTCCCATGAAACTCGAATCAATCAAGCAACCTTTTAAGTCCTCTTAGAATTTTGCATGTTGCTATCCTGTTAGGATAGAAGAATTTTCTTAGGATATGCATATCTGCCAACTTCCGATTTTTTCTAGGTCAAATAAGCAGGTTTTGAATCAGAAGTTTATTTAATATAAGTTGTATTCTTTGTATGTGGTCCTTTTTTTTCTTATTTCATTTATGGAATGTCTTTGCATTAGTTAGAAGACGGCCAGACAGACAGACGAAAAAATTTCATAAACAAGTGTTTAAGAATTTTTTTAATGAAAAGTACTTTTCATCTATGTTAGAAAGTGTTAATAAATTATAGTGGAAATACACATCTAAAAAGTAAGATTGTAATACTGAGAAATTGCACTATTAATTTTTAAAAAAATAATAAATGAGAAATTTTATAAACATTAATCAAATTTAGTGTGAAATTCATGAAAATCTTATAAACAAAATTACCAAAATAAAATTTATTTTTACTCCCTTGTTACATATTCAGTTGTGGTAACAAATTAAATTATGTGTTTGTAGATTAAATGCACAATTAAAATGATATATAATGTTATCATAATTGCTATATATCTAAGTGCCCATATAGTCCAAAACGTGAATAAAATTTCTTAAAGCTGGAAATGGTAGAAAAATTTTTAACATTTCCCTTTCAGCGCCTAAAGAACTTTAGGAAACACGCAATGCATATCGACAAACAGAAAATTGTGTTATACAATGTTATCGTAATTAGCATGCAAGGAACATATAGTCAAACAATTAAAAGTAAAATTTCTGAAAATTGGAGGTTGATTAGGAATTTGAACAACATTTTCTTCTTTATCTGCCTAAAATCTATAAGAAATACGCAATGTATATTGAGAAACAGAAAGGACAAATTTTTTGTTGCAATTGTTATATTGTTATTTTAATAGTTTTAGCTACAATATCATCCGTTCTCTAAAATGTGCTTCTTTTCCAAGTTCTCATTGAATTAATCTTTTCATTGAATTAAAAAGTTTTCCCCAAAGATATGTCCTCTCGGAAGACTGAAATTTCTGAATTTTTTTTTTTTTTTTTAAGTAAGAACAATGAAAATTTGTATTTAGAGTAAAGAAAGCAAGAAAACTCGAATGAATGAAAGAAATATAGGAGTTAATTTTGAGATTTTGAAAGTTAGTATAAAATTAAATATGCATAAGGAATCTGAATGGGGCGAAAACGAGAGTGTGAACGATACTAAGCAACAAACTTTGGTGCAAACAGTTTTATTAACCGACTTTTGAAATAGAAGTTATGCTGCTATTAGTTGGATTTATTTTTTTATTTGTCTACTGAACCATTATATTTGGAATTACGTCGTCTACAATTATTTATGAAAGAAATAAGCTTAGGGAGTCGTCTTATTGAAAAATCAACAAACTTTTCAAAAGCACCCAAATTTCACTCCAGAATTTGATTCTAGGTTAACCCTTAATGAACGAATGCTGCCCTATTTGCAACAAACAAATTTTCTTGTCCAAATGTATTGTTTCCGTTTATTATTGTTTTGGCTTCACTTTTTCTGGCAACCTTTTTTTTTTGGATTATTTAATTGCTGAAATTTTGAGATTACATAATGAGAAATTTTCTGTACAAAATTACTGGTATTTAATTGGAAACAACACTTTTGGACAGTAAAAATTAGCTGTCGTGAATTGGTTGGCGGCATTTAATCGTTAAGGTTTAAACAACTTCAGAAATCGTTGGGTAAAAAGATTTGGGAATTAAATATATGTAAAATTTCAAGGAATTGAAATTATTTTTTAATATTTTTATCCATATTTCTTCTAATTATTGTTTATCATGCTCACTTTTCTGTTACGTTATTGTTAATTATATGAAACATAATTATTTTATAATGAAGAGAACGAATATTTTTTTCCCAACTGGATTAAACCATATTCTGGTCTAGAGTAGCACAGTTGAAGTTTATTCCAACAGAGCGAAAAATATCCAGACCAGGAATCGAACCTGAATACTTGGCGTACCGTGCCAATGCTTTACCTGTTAAGCTAATCGGACGATACCTGGCTGATCTAATTCACTCTTATTTGTTGGACATAGCTGCGAACTGTAGCGCTGTTTCCGTGTTAAAACACATTTTCATCATTTAATGCTATAGTTATAGCTCGGATGAATGAAACTAGCACTGCAGTTTGCAGCTATGTCCAACAAATAAGGGTGAATTATGTCAGTCAGGTATCGTCCGGAGAGATTATAAGGTAAAGCATTGGCACAGCACGCCAAGTATCCAAGTTCAATTCCTTGTCTGGACATTTTTCGCTCTGTTGGAATAAACTTCAACTGTGCTACTCCAGCCTTGAATATAATTATTCTATTTTCACGTATGTTTCATAATTTTTATGAATAAAACTGGTATTATAAAATTAATATCCGAAAAGATTGTGAATTGTAACCTGCAAATATTTTAAGAGAAATAGATTTAACATACGAATGCTAAGTCCAATAATTTTTACGTCAGGTTTAAAAACCATTAACTCTTCAAAATAGAAGGTGGTCGTTGAAAAAATTGTTGGAAAACGTCTCAGCGTAAGTGGTTTTATGTCCAACACCGCCTCGTCTGTGAAATGACAATTTACCTGTGACATGTGCGACACGCCTTCATTTTTAGTTGTGAAATGTGTTCCAAGATGGCGACACTTCCCTGAGCGAAGTCCTCGTAAGATCACGGACTAATGAACAATTGTGTCAAAGACTTATGTTTCGAAAAGGCGACAATAGATAGCAGCACCAGAGAACTTTTCTGACGATATAGGCTCCTTTAATTAGAACTCTTTTGCTTGTTAAGCAGTTTTATTGTTTCCAGACTTTTTTACTCTGTTTTAACTCGTGTGGGCCCCTTTTTTACTTCTCACTTGAAGGGCCGATTTTGCGAGGTCAAGACGCACGGTTTTTTGTGTGTCAACTCTTTGTCCTATGGAAGACTTACGTCTCCTACTGGATTTTCGACGTCATTACTCTTATATTATTAATATATAATCTTTTACTTTATATTTTTTAGTGTGTGAGTGTGGATCCTTGTAACCAAGATTTTCTTCAAGAATTAAATAGTTTTCTCTCTACATCTGGATTATTCGAAGATGATATTTCTCACAATTTGCCACATCTATTCATTAAATAAAAATTACAGGTTGTCTACGTAAGAAGGAAACCAGCGTATGTCTGTTTTACCAGAAAGGTAAGAAAATAGATTTCTATCTTTAATTATTGATATAAAAACTTTTAGTACAACAATTTTATATTTATACTGGGTCCTTAGCTAGATGCTAATCGCGAACTCACCCTTCCTAGATATTTTAAAAGATTATGTAGGCTGAGTTGAAGGGGAAAGTAAATAAACAAATAAATAAATAAATAAAAAACCCAGTAATAAAAATTTGTTTATCTGATTGTGATAAAATGAACAAGATGCACATATAAGATATGAAATATTGAAATATATACATGAAAATAAAAATAAATGTGCATGAATAAATAACGATATACAGGGTGCGCCATAAATTCGTGCAAACTTTAAAAATCCATAATTAAAGAAATAATGATCGGAAAAATTTTTGGTTTGCGCGAGTATGATCAGACGGATTTTGGATTTTTTTCCCATGAATAATAAAAAATGATTCCAAGAATAACCAATAGAGGGCGCTCACATGCCATATTGAGACGTTTTATGCAAATCAGACAAACACAAACAGACATTGAAAGAAATCACAATAACATGACACTGTGCATTAACTTTTATGGTACTAAAAGATGCTCAACATGACCACCACCACAAGGTATTAGGCAAGTGAGGCGTGTCAATACGCCTGTAACAGCTGAGTGTAGCATGTCGGCATCGATGCCACCGACGGTCAGTCGAATGGCATCTTTCAGTTCCGCCAAAGTGCCTGGGGAGCACCGATAAACACGAGACTTTAAGTATCCCCACAACCAAAAATCTGCTGGGGTCAAGTGTGGAGATCGTGGGGGCCATTCAAACTTACAACCTCGACTTATCACTCGGTCTTCAGTGAAAGTGTCTAACAGGAACGCCTTGACTTCACGTGCAAAGTGGGGCAGGGCACCATCCTGCATGAAGGTGACGGAAGGTAACGCATGTCTTTCCTGCAATGCAGGCACAACTTGGTTACGCAAAAGCGTAAGATACCGTTCTGCAGTGACTGTACACGTTTTCCAGCCGTATTCAGGACAAGACTCTTCAAAAAAAAAGGACCCAGAATGAAAGCCGCGGTGAAACCACACCAAACAGTCACACGAGGAGAATGCATTGGCTTGGTCTGATACTCCCGAGGGTTTGACGTCGCCCAGATACGACTGTTTTGCGTATTGACGTCGCCATGGAGTGAAAAATGTGCTTCATCCGTCCACATGACATTCAGCAACCATTGTGGGTCACGATCCATTTGTGCCAGTGCCCATGTAGCAAACTTTAGTCTTTTATCTGTATCTGCCGGTAATAACTGGTGAAGTGTCTGTATCTTGTACGGATACAGATCCAAGATTCGGTGCAGAATACGTCGAATCGACGATTCCGGAATTCCCGTTATTCTACCAGCTTCACGAGCACTGCTACTTCCCGTTGATGTCTCGGCTGCCATTTCTTCCATGGCACTTTTTACAGCATGGACGCGATCCGCGTTCAAGGATGGTCTGCCACTACGTGGACGATCCTCCAAACTCCCCGTTTCCTCAAAACGTCGTACTAAATTGAGTATTCCATTCAACGAAATAGGGCTTTTTTGCGCCTTTAGTCCTTTCTCCGTGCGAAACTTCCTCAATGCAATAGTAGTGGATTCCCCATTCTTGTAGAACAGTTTGACCAGCAGCGCTCGATCTGGTAACGATAGCATGCTGCCGAGATCGAATGACGAATCCATTTCCATCCAGGTGTTTTATTGCTAGCCTGATTTGCATAAAACGTCTCAATATGGCATGTGAGCGCCCTCTATTGGTTATTCTTGGAATCATTTTTTTTTATTCATGGAAAAAAAAATCCAAAATCCGTCTGATCATACTCGCGCAAACCAAAAATTTTTCCGACCATTATTTCTTTAATTATGGATTTTTAATTTTGCACGAATTTATGGCGCACCCTGTATATAATATCGCAAAAAAAGGTATTATTGTGAATGAATATTGATTGATTATTATGAATAAATCATTTTATTTATATTTATGCATATATTCTAAGAAATTATTTTAAGAAAGTCACAAACTCCTTATAGTAAATATATTTGTTATCAAAGAATTTATAATACTTGAATAACACGCTATGTCTGCTTCAAAAGAAATTACGGCAGTAGAGAAATTAAACGATAATAATTATAATCATTGGTGTTTTAAATTAGAAAATTTGTTAATTAAAGACGATTTACTGAAATATGTGACAGAATCTCCACCTGCCGCACCCGATGATACATATACTAAAAACGCGGCTAAGGCGAAAGCCAAAATTTGTTTATGCATTGAAAATACACAAATCGTTCATATCAGAAATTTGACATCTCCCAAAGACATATGGGAAAGATTAAAAAGTGTTCACTAAAGGGCGAATTTATCATCCAAATTATTCCTTTTGAGAAAGCTATATTCGCAAAGGCTCAACGAGGGCGGAGACTTAAATTTACATATCAACAATATTTTAACTATCCGCGACAAACTCGCTGCCATTGGAGAGCTCATAAATGATTCGCACATTGTGGCTCTTATGCTTTGCAGCTTGCCTCAGTCATACGCTCCTCTTATAACGAGTATGGAGGCTAGAGACGAAAAGGATCTAGACCTCGAGTTTGTAAAAAACAAACTCATCGATGAGTACTCTCATCGGATCGAATACAAAAACACCAGCACACGACCAAGGGACACAGCATATAAAATTGTAAATAAAGGTAACAAAAAGTATTGCAGTTTCTGTCAACGAGATGGGCACGCTCGTTCAGAATGTTACAAATTGAAAAACAAACAGAAAACAATTACCAAAGAAATGAAAATTATAACAGTAATAAATTTAACAGCCATGCCAACTTTAAAGCCAATTCGGTAAACCCCAAAAATCAACACAATGGTAGTAAAACCGACTCCTCGAATTTTTGCTTTAACAGCAAATCAAATATAGAGGATGAGGTCAACCAATCGATCATTCCTCTCTTCCCAATGGAAAACAATTTTGAAATTGAGTCAGTAAAAATTAACCAAACACAAACAACAGATTCAAACAAATACATCATTGACTCGGGTTGTACCAGGCACGTTACATCAGCAAAAACAAATTTTGCTACATTCACAGCCGGGAATTTTGGGAATATAACAATCGCTAATGGAAAAAGGCTTAATTCGCAAGGTATGGGTGACGTAAAAAAAAAAAAAAAAAAAAAAAAAAACAGACAAAAACCACTACATTACATTAAGAAATGTATTATACTGTCCAGAACTAAAGGGCAATTTATTGTCAGTTAAGAAAGCCACTGAAAATAATATAAAGGTAATTTTCGAGAAAAATGCATGTTTATTTGTCAAAGATGATAATATAATCTTGACAGCTAAATTAAATGATAATCTCTACGTATTAAACCCTGAAGATGATTACGGCTATACTATAAGTACTCAAACTTTCTGTAACAATACAAGTTGTATTTCATTGAGGCACCGAAGACTCGGACATAAAAATTTTGATGATATTAAATACCTTGTTAATCATGAATTAGCCAATGGGATAACAATTAATAATTATAAACATGGCACGCGATGCACCAAGTGCATTGAAGGGAAACTTTCCGCTCTGCCCTACCCTAAAATAGCCACAAACAGAAGCAAAGATATCGGTACCCTTGCACATTCCGATATATGTGGCCCCATGAATACTGAAACGATAGGAGGGAAAAGGTACTTTATAACATTCACGGATGATTATAGCAGGTACACAATAACATACTTAATCTCGCATAAATCGGAAGCCGTTATCAAACTGAAAGAATACATAGCGCTAACAAAAAATAAATTTGGCAAGTTGATAAAGGTAATAAGATTCGATAACGCAAAAGAGTATATCAGTGATGAATTTGAAAACTGCCTGATAGAAAACGGGATAGAGCGTCAATTGAGTGTTCCCTATTCTAGCCCGCAGAACGGCGTTCAGAGAGAAAGAATAGAACGATAATGGAAATGGCTAGAACCATGTTGTCGGACGCCAAGTTACCTAAGCAATTCTGGGGGGAAGCTGTCATGTCCGCCACCTACCTCATCAACCGTCTACCAACAAAAGCTAACAAAAATAACATGACACCCTATGAACTTTGGCATAAAAGAAAACCCTATCTCTCGAACATCAAAACATTCGGATGTAAGGCATTTGCCTATGTCGACAAACCTAAAAGAAATAAGTTAGATGAGAAAGTCATCGAGGGAATAATGTTGGGATATGATTTCAGAAGCAAGGGCTATAGGATATATACGGGTGAAAATAAAATTATAACATCTAGAACCGTAAAATTCTTCGAAGAAGGTATAAAAGATGAGGAAATTAAACCCGCCAAAGAAAATCAAAACAACGAACAAACTCCCGCAGATAATATTGAAATTGATCTAGAAGAACGTGACGATGATCAGAATAACACCCCGACCGACACATCCCTTGAACCGAGAAGATCGCAAAGACAAAATCGTGGCGTACCACCTAACCGTTATGGAATAAGCGCAAACCTGTGTCAAATTCAGGAGCCAAAGTCATGTCCTACAAAATATCAATGACGCAGAAACTAAAGATAAATGGCTAAAAGCCACTAGTGAGGAAATAGATTCTCTAAAGCAAAATAATACTTGGAGATTAATAAAGCCTATCCCGGGAAAACGCGTCATAGGTTGTAGGTGGACGTTTAAGGCAAAAAGGGGAGCCAACGGGTCTATAGAGCGATATAAAGCTAGATTGGTCGCTAAGGGATATGCTCAAAAATATGGAAGCGATTTTGACGAGACCTACGCACCCGTTGTAGCGCATACCACCCTGCGAGCATTCTTAAACGCAGCGGTGTACAAAGACCTTAAAATAACTCACCTAGATGTCAAAACTGCTTTCTTACATGGCGATTTAGAAGAGGAGGTTTATATGCATCAGCCAGAGGGATACATAACAAAAGGGGAAGAAGATAAAGTGTGTTTAAACAAAGCGATTTACGGCCTTAAGCAGGCAGCTAGGGCGTGGAACCAAAAAATAAGTAAATCTCTAAAAGAACTAAATTTCGTTGAATGCGCGTCAGGCAAATGTCTGTACAAAAGAGTCCAAGATGGAAAAATCGCATACATAATAGTGTACGTTGATGACATCTTAGTCGCAGGAGACAAAACAGACACACACGAAATATACACTGAATTATCAAAGCAATACGAAATCAAAAATTTAGGTCAAGTAACACAATATTTAGGCATAAACATAAAGGAAACAGAAAACGGTAATCTAGAATTAGACCAGGAACACAAAATAATACAAATCGCAGAAAAATTCAATTTGTTAAATGGTAAGCCTACATATACACCCATGAATACTAACTACTTTAATCTAGATCCAAACGGGAAACTAATGGGAGATAATGTAAAATTTAGACAGGCTATAGGAGGGCTTCTATACATTGCAACTTTAACTAGATCCGACATAGCATCAGTCGTTAATATCCTGGGAAGAAGGAATGAATCCCCAAGGGAAGTCGATTGGCAAGCTATCGAGAAGTTAATTAGATATCTGCTTACTACCAAAGATCTTAAATTCGTCATAGATAAAACAAAACCTCCAATCCTAACGGCATATAGCGATGCCGATTGGGGGAACGACAGAATAGATAGGAAATCAACCACTGGAAACTTGTTTAAATTAGGAAATAATATATTGGCATGGTCATCGAGGAAACAGAGTTGCACAGCACTCTCGTCCACGGAGGCTGAATATATCGCTGCCTCTAATGCAGGTCAAGAAATCTCGTGGTTATTAGACTTGCTAAATGATCTCGAACTATGTCAACAACTACCCGTAACATTGTACGAAGATAACTTATCAGCCATAAGATTGACCGAAAACGAAAAGGCACAGACAAGAACTAAACACGTAGAAGTAAAGTATCATCACATCAGACATCTATGCCAGAATGGCATAATCAAAATAACTTATTGCCCATCGAAGTTAATGCTGGCAGACGTGCTCACCAAGCCGTTGCCTAAGCCTCATTTTGAGTGTTTGAGAAATAAGTTAAACATTTTACGCTCGTCGGTTTGACATAAAAAGCGGGGGGTGTTGGAAAACGTCTCAGCGTAAGTGGTTTTATGTCCAACACCGCCTCGCCTGTGAAATGACAATTTACCTGTGACATGTGCGACACGCCTTCATTTTTAGTTGTGAAACGTGTTCCAAGATGGCGACACTTCCCTGAGCGAAGTTCTCGTAAGATCACGGACTAATGAACAATTGTGTCAAAGACTTATGTTTCGAAAAGGCGAAAATAGATAGCAGCACCAGAGAACTTTTCTGACGATATAGACTCCTTTAATTAGAACTTTTTTGCTTGTTAAGCAGTTTTATTGTTTCCAGACTTTTTTACTCTGTTTTAACTCGTGTGGGCCCCCTTTTTACTTCTCACTTGAAGGGCCGATTTTGCGAGGTCAAGACGCACGGTTTTTTTGTGTGTCAACTCTTTGTCCTATGGAAGACTTACGTCTCCTACTGGATTTTCGACGTCATTACTCTTATATTATTAATATATAATCTTTTACTTTATATTTTTTAGTGTGTGAGTGTGGATCCTTGTAACCAAGATTTTCTTCAAGAATTAAATAGTTTTTTCTCTACATCTGGATTATTCGAAGATGATATTTCTCACAATTTGCCACATCTATTCATTAAATAAAAATTACAGGTTGTCTACGTAAGAAGGAAACCAGCGTATGTCTGTTTTACCAGAAAGGTAAGAAAATAGATTTCTATCTTTCATTATTGATATAAAAACTTTTAGTACAACAATTTTATATTTATACTGGGTCCTTAGCTAGATGCTAATCGCGAACTCACCCTTCCTAGATATTTTTAAAAAAATAACTGATTTTATAAAATAATTATTAAATGTAACAGTGGTCTCAGTTATTTAATGAAATATATAAATTATTTAGCGTTTCTCAAAGGCTAATGATATGTCCAATTGAAAACTACTAATCGTTGCATTAAATCTGAACCTTACACTAACAGGTTTCACTTATGAGATGAGACCCAAGTATTAGCCCAGCTGCTGACCTATTCATAGAAATTTCAAGAATATTTATATTTAGGCTAATTTGACAGTTTAAAACTACATTCTTGGGTCAAAGTTAGATTTGAATATTGAAACATTTATCTGTCTTGGTTTTACAATATAGATATGGCCTCAAAATTTCATTTTTAGACAGGAATTTAAAGAAAACACAATTCTCAGGCGAATGGTAACTTTTGTCTCTATCTCTCTTCCTTTTTTTCCTTATAGCAGAAATTCTACGGCATAATAACGCTAACAATCTGTTAGAAAAAAAAAAGAAAGAAAAAGAGTGAAAGAAAAAGAAAAAAAAAATAATACACCAGCTAAGAAACCCGTGAGATTCAAGCTCATATTTTGTTCTTATTTTTATATTAATTTCAAAATGTATCAAGTTTTTTTAGAGACCATAGAAACTCTGTACATGTTACACAGATGTACAAACACAGCAGAAAAATAGGCAAGGCAAAAATTGTTTTTTTCATTATTAAATAACCAGTGTTCGATTATTGTCTCATACTGCGACTTGTCACATAAGTTAAGGTGACCAAACGTACGGTGACCTCAAATGCGCGGACTGTGGTTCATGCGGTTTCCGTAGTTTTTGTTTAAAACACTTATAACAGTTTAAGAAGGCGATACAGTCGTTAGAGGGAAAAAGAAAAAAAAAATCTGAAGCTTAAAAAAGTTATAAATTTTAAAGTTATAAGAGCTTTAAAAAACTCATACTATAAAATTTAGTCACCCTACATAAATTAGTTGAAAATGCGCTGCACGTTTGATAACATCACACTAATATGGCCAAAAATCACCAGACACTATCAATTTGAGACATTGTGTCGAATACTGTACAAGATTATTGTGTTTATTTGTGTAAGAATGGCACGTATGTCCATGGATGAATATAATTGTCTTCAGAAAAAGTCAAGAAATTTTAGCATGTGTTTTGTTTATATCATGTAGTATTGGTTTTCAACCAAATTTAACGTCACTTTCAGAAAACTTGACATAATACGAAAGAAACAGCATAGTGCAATTAGAATATAAATTAATAAATATTTGATGAAATATGAGCATTTGTATGAAATAATTTTTAACTGCACATACGCGAACGATAGCAAAGATTATTTTTCATGAAAAGTAGGTAGTCAACTCTATACAGAACAACTCATATACCAGTCAAATAGCGCGAACATTCAGAAAGATATCGGTGATAGAGTGAGCGAAATTATCTTTGTTTTTTAAAAGTAGCTGGCTGAAAAGAGATTTTCTACAAATAGTTATTTTTTTATTTTTTTATTGATGCTTTAGATCTTTTTAAAAAACTATCAGAAAGACTACATAGAAAAATTACTAATCATGGTCAAAATCGAAGCTTCCGTTCCAAAGATAAGTATTCACATTTTTTAAATACTAAATCCTTTGTTGGAAGTCAGTTATTAAAAAACGAAAATTTTGTGGAAAATCTTTTAGCATCCGGCTACTTTTCGAAGGCAACTGAAATTCAGCTCACTCTGTAGAGTGAATAATCTGAGATTGTTCATTCATTCAGATTGTTCAGTTGAACATTCAGAGAAAATCCTTTTTAAACTTCAAGATGTTCAACTGATCTTTTTATATTAGTTGCTGTAAAAAGTTGACTTCCAAATCACAAAAAAACCCAACTTTAGTATAGTTCGCGCATGCGTAGTAATAAATTATTCTATACAACTTCTGATATTTGATTAAATATTTGATATATTTATATTTAAATTGTACCATGCTGTCTCTACTGTAATTTGTTAAATTTTCTGAAAGTGGGTGAAATTTGTTTGAATAAAAGCAAACGAACATTCATAATTTTTTTAAAGAAACTTATATCTCTATGAATATCCATGCTCTTCTTACACAAATGAACAAATGAACAAATATTGTAAAGTATCTGCATAGTTATGTTCTGTAGCTACAGGTCACTCCGAGCATTTTATATTACAGGGTGATCAAAAATATTTTTTCTTCAACTTGTTGTTGGTTCCCTAAATACCGTTGTGTTCAAACCTTTGCTGAAAACATGAGGTCAAGAATGTTATCCATATATTCGACAAAATGTCCAAAATCGAAAGTGCCCGTTAATTTTTGGCCATATAATATATTTACAGTAATGCTTTCAATATAACTAAAGCTAGGTGTCAAAGTGTGCCTTAAATATTTTGCTGAATATGTACTGAATGTAACCTTGCTGTAAAGTTTGCGTTTTCAATCTTTTCCACCTTCGACTGACTTCCTGTTGTTTTTATTTTCCTTTTTTCAAACAAATTTACAACAGTGAACATTACTAATAAATATATTAAATATAAAAAATAAAAAAATCCGACTGCGTAAAAAGCGAACTAATTAAATATTTCTCATCAATATGAAACTATTTTTTATATTACTTATCTTTTTTTATTTACTTGTATTGATGACTTTTAAGTTGTGTTTAATTATTAGTTCCTATTTACAAACACTGTTTTGATGAAGCCTATATATGTCTATTATGAAGGTTAGAGTTACAGTAAAGGTAGAGATCCAAAGTACACAATTTCCAGGTTGTCTAATATTTAAACAGAGCTTCTGACTGCAAAATGGTCAATAAAGCATCGTCTTCATTTTGCAAGACCTATCCAATGATATGCCACTCAATAGGGTACGTAAAAAAATTTCGTCTCTACCGCCCTTTTGTAGTTTACGGCCGCCATTTTGAATTTATAAAAACAAAACCTATCCTATAACCATCGGGCAATTTAAGACGAATCGATAGAGACATCATTCATTAAAATCCATCCAGCCGTTGGGATGTTTCAAGGGTATAAAGAAATCCACATACACAGATACGCGTGAAAAACATAACCCTTCTTTTCAGTCGGGTAAAAATCCACGCGAAACAAAATAAAAATAATAAAAATTACAATAAAAGTTAAATTCAACAAAGGTGTGAATTAGTAAACGACATTTGGTATTTACACAAAGCAGAATTCCAAAATATATTTCCTTTGAAAAGAATGAGAAGATAACTTTAAAATAAGCTGTGCGTGGCTACTAAAATAGTTCAGCATTGGTTAGTTTCAAACGTATTCTTCCGGGTAGAATTTATTTATTAATTTAATTTATTTATTTTGCGACTGCAATGTTTTCTTTAGATGGGATTTAAAATCTTATCTTCATTTAGAAATAAAAAATTAACATTTTTAAGCGGAAACTTTTCTCTGTTCCGTTTAAGAATATTTGAAAATAAATTCCAAGGTAAACTGGTATTATGTAAAAAACATAGCTCTCTCATGCCTAAAAGAAACTGATTATACATTTAGGAAAAAACGAGCAAATAATTTTATCCACCCTTTGCTTTTCACCAACGTATTTTTCCTATACATTTTTTGCTCTATAATATTTCTCTACAATTTCAAGTAATATATTAGCTGTAATCAATTCTAAAATTGATGATTCAGAAGAATTTAAGAACCACAATAAGCCAGGCAAGCAGAGTTTTTGTAAAATTACTGATTTATTAGACCGATACACACATGCCAAATTTCCAAAAATTTCAAAGCAAATGTTTACCTTTTCTTCGGTGCATGAATGTAGATTAATGTCTCTTGAGTCCTTGAGAGCGTTTATTAGTTCACCCACAGTACTTAGGTTAATAACATAATGATTTATATTACATTCTACATTTGTGGAGGTATAACATTTAAAAAAAAAATAATGAACTTAATTGGTTTAAAATGTTTACGCTAAAAATTATTTGTAGTTATTTTTAGTATGATAAAATGGTGAATGATGAAATGCATTAAGGGTGGAATATGGAGTGATGGAATAATTTTGTGAGGGAATTGTGTATTAGAAAGTAATTAACAGTCCATTTTTTTAATCACTGGTATATAGCGCTCTAAAATTGGGAGGAGTGAAAAGTTCACTCTTTGAAAGAGTGACAGGCATTTTCACTCTTTTTTGAGTGATTTTTTTAAAAAGACACTCCTTAAAGAGTGGAAGTTTCCACTCCCTAGAAAGGAATGAAATATTTCACTCCATTGTCGAGAGTGAAATATGTCACTCCATTGTCGAGAGTGAAATATCTCACTCCGCTGACGAGAGTGAAAGACTGGCATTATACACTTAAAAAATTTCCGATCAATTTGAACCAATATATATGGAGTAAAATAATGAAAAGCACCAAAATATGTCACTTCTTAATTTTGTGTGGTTTTGTGAGGTAAACATAAACAAATATGTATGCGTTTTGGATTAAAAAATGTTTTTGCTAAATAGAGTTGTCAGGAATTAGGGAATGTCCATTAACCTCTATAACGGACACTCTCGAATACTGGACATCTCTATTTGGCGAACATAATGCAGGGTTAGATTTTAAAATAAATTATCAGGTTTACGAAAATTGCATACTAACTTTGGGAGCCCCTAAAATGGAGGGTCTGCAGGGGACAGATCCATGGCCAGATATATTTTTCCAGGATTGAACGTGGTCAAACATGGCTACGTATAAAGCTTGCAAATAAATTGCTGCTATTTAGACGCTTGAAGTGTCTAAAATTCAGGAGCAAAAAGTGTCTGAAAAAATTAAGACATTTAAAAACGTCTGAAAATTAAACACTCCGTTTCAGACAGTTGTCTGAATTTCAGACATTTCAATTTAGAGTGTAAACACTCATAAATAATCATTTCATCGGACTTTCCAAAGAAGAAGAATTTCTATTTTTCACTGACGGCATGAGGATTTCCATATGTGGTGCAATCTCTAAAAGTCTCATAAACTAAAAAACTATTTCTTTATTCAGTTTGTTATGAGATTTTAGCGTATAAAGAGGCCAGAATATTTTTCTGCATTAAACTTGTCAATAATTATATTCTCTTTAATGTAACAATTTTTGTATTTAAATTTAATCTTAACGTTTTTTTCTTTTCATTAAAAAATATTAGTTCGAGAGATGAAAGGATCGTCTGATAGTTTATTCTAAATACATATAAGTGAATTAATAATGTATCCGCATGCGGATACATTATTACAGTTGGATACATTATACAGTCTAAGTGTGCACACTTATACTGGATATAATATCAAGTCGGATACCATCCTCACCCGGGACACCGATTCCATGTACGCTGTTAAAAATTTGGTACAACGTTGAATAAATTTTTGGTGCTGCAGTAGCTGCCACCATAAGATAGTGAAACATTGTACCAACATTTGGTTCTAAGGATGAACCATAAGTAGGTGATATCTTGAACCATACATTGGTGAAACGTTGAACCATAAATTGGTTAAATGTCGAACCATAAATTGGTGAAATTTTGAACCATAAATTGGTGAAATGTTGATGAAGCAATGATTTTTGTCCCCCCCCCCCTTCCTGCTTCATAGGTAAAATATTTTGCTTATTTCTTTAAAGATGTTCTGTTTTAATATAATTTAAGGCGAAATATTTACGGTCTCTCCAATTATTATTATCAATCACAGAAAGAATAAATATAAATCCTAAATTCCATTAAAACAATGAAAGCATCTTAAGAAAACAACAAAAATATGTCAAACGGACGGGGGGGGGGGGGGCGAAAAGCGTTGCTCATAAACTCACATCTTTTTTTTTTTTTTTAACAAGTTCTAAGCGTGATCTAAATATTAAGAATGCGTAATTTTTTTAATGGTGATTTGTAATTGTTTTATTAAATGTGAACATCAACATGGAGTCTAAATTCTTAAATTCTACGGAATATGTATAATTCGGTATATGGTACGGTATATGTAATTTTCATTTAAACATATTCCTTGATTCCATATTAAATTTTAATTTTTTATTCCCATATACATTGTATTTTACAAATACAAGCTAAACACATTTTATATATTTTATAAGAAAAGATTGATCATGGAAATAGAAAAAAAGACGGGAAAAAAAAAGAAAAAAAGACTGCATATGTACTGTTCTTCATTGCTTAAAAAACATTTTGAATGTAAAAAGTAGTTATTAATCTCGTTAATAAATATTCAATCCAATATTATATAAATAAAATGTAAATATAAACTTAAAATTTACTAAAGCAGTTTTATACATAAACTTTATTTCGGCATAAACAACATTTTATTTAAATGCTTAAATATCATGTTTCCTTTTTTAGTGCTAATAGTTACTTGTATCATAAACGTAGAAAATGCGTTTGCAATAGTAGGAAATTTAATAACTAGGTACTACTTAGTTACCCCGTCGACCAAAATTCTATCGCCAAACTATAAGATTAAATGCCAATAATGTTTGATCGTAAATGTCACATTCACTTGACTTTATGCAAGTTACACGTGTTTGCGTCATCAAGTGATTTTTATTTCGACGTTTTAGTTCCATTTTTATTAATTTTATTCTAATTTATTTGTTTTTTCGTTATTTAAAATAAAAATTATGTCAATTTGTATAATTTGGCGAGTGATTTGGTGATTTATATAATTTGGCAAAATTGGTTGACGGGATAACTAAGTAGTACCAATAACTGATACAAAATGTCGCTAATTTAAAATTTTGATATTACTCAATCTTAAAAAATTAAAATCATAAACCGCAGAAAAATGCTTACATGCAATTAAAAAAAACATATAAAAATAAAAAAAAATTAAAAAACAATAAAAATAATAATTAGTACTTTATAATTAAACTGTTAAAACAAAAATATAAACTACAATATGTTAATAAATGCATTATTAGATTTACCAATGGGTCAAAAATCTTGCCATAAGATGTAAGGAATTCATATTTATTTTAGAAATTAAGTTGATACTAAATGAATCTGAAACGTTGGGTATGAAGATTTAGGATTTTAAATAATAATTAAAAACATTATTAGTAATAAAAAAAATCTTTCAAAAGTTTCACCTCTTAAATTAAAAACTGTAATATGCATAAGGAAATTTTTCCAGTACTATTTTTCTGTCTGAAACCTTTTCTCATTATCTTAATCATTGAATATCATGTCTTACTCCAAAATATTAATAATTATAAATACTAATTCATTTACTGTTAGTGTTTATAATCAGGAAACAGTAAAGAACCAAAAAACTCCAATATAAATGAACATAATCTCAAATCACTGCAAATTAATGTTTACATCTACTACTATGAATGCAGACATGAATCAACATATCTCGGTGTCAGCATTTTAAAACTAAGATAGGTCTTCACGTTTTATTTTTGCTTTCAAACTGCGACAAATTAAAATACTTCACATTTCACTATTGAATAGGAAGAACGAAATATTTACTCTCATTTTTTTTATTCAAAAAGACAAAACGAATGAAGTCGTGCTTAATTTTTGCTAAGAACTGTTTGTTATTTAATTGTTAAAACAATTATATTTCAAACCGTTACATAAAGAACGAATATAACACACAACCGCTTGTGAAATCAGGGAAACTAAATCAATCCTTTTTTATAAAACATAAAATATGAAAACTATTTAACTCTTATTTATAAGACACAAAATCTACAGGAATGAAACATTACAATTAAATAAGACTTACATTTACATTCCATGACTAGTCTTTTTATTATCCCTTTCGTTTAAACTTTAAATGGCGGACAAAATGCAACAGCTTCACTTATCTTAAAATGGCGTCGTAGTCAAAGACGTGCTGCTCTGATTGGCTGATAGGTAGTTCGAAAACTTGGTAAAACTTATTTCCAAAATGTGGTTCAATTCAGCGTAGCTTCCAAGGTTACACTAGAGATCTGCACGGGCCGGCCCGAGGCCTATTTTAATTCACGGCACTTGGGCCATAATTTTTTCTGAAGGCTCGGGCCGGGCCTAGTCACTACACTTTACGGGCCGGGCTCGGGTCTTACTTTTTACCTGGCCGGGCCGAATTTATTTTTTCTGCACAGAGCTGGGACTGGTTGCATTCCTAGTCTTCACAGCCCAAACTTTCAGTCCTAATTTTGATCCAGCCCGTAAGAAAATCATTGTATCGGCATGGCCTGGTCCGTTCAAAGGTCAGTAAAATTAGGCTTGGCCCCAAAAAAATTTCAAAAAATACGTACATTTTAAAATCACTATTATTCTACAATTAAACATTACAATTCATTCTTTTTAAAGAATAGATTTCTACGCCTCCTAAAATATAGTTAAATTAAAATATAGTAAAACGTGTGAAAAAGAACCTGCCTATGACGGAATCTTGTTTTAAACTGAAAAACGTGTTGATCCATTCAAAATTAATATACTAATACGTAAGAAAAGTTTATATAATACATTTACATCACTTGCTAAAATGGGAACTTGTCTAAAACGCATTTTTTTCTTTTCTATACAATTCCATCTTAGATTTTACTGTATAGCATTTTTCACATTTTTAACACTTCAATGCATGTAGAATATGGATTAACAATATTAATGATAAGTGAAACATTTACATACAAGAAATAGAGATTCATTAAAAAAATAAATATCGCACCCTGCCTATAAAAATGAAGATTATAAACATGAAAAAAAGTTAAGATAAATATTTTTTGCCTGAACTCCTGGTAAAAGGGAAATTTTTAATAAAATCGACGTAAAAATCAATGTTTTGTAGAAATTCGCTCAGACCGGGCCGGGTTCGAGCCGAACTTTTATCTGTTATACCGGGTCGGGCCAATAAATCTTTTTCTACGGGCCGGGCTCGGGCCGAACTTTTAACTTTTTGACCGGGCCGGGCCGAATTTTTTAGGTAACTTTCATTACAAAAAGCTACCTATTGCAGCCGTTCGGAGGAAAGCGATTTCAAAAAATTTTGGTATATTTTCATCGATCATGACCCCCAGACCCCGAAACCACCCTCAGTTCAAAATTGATATATATATATATATCTGACCTATGTCACACTGTAACTCTCGTATTTACGAACCGATTTGGATGTAATTCGGTGTGCACATAGTACATACCAATGTCTCGACCGAGTTCGTTGGCCATCTTTATCCGCCATTTTGTTTCAAAATGGCGACCATTTAACATTTGAAAAAAAAAAAATTTAAATTTGAAATGTGGTACCAAAATTTGAAAATGGAAAAATATTTTTTTCTTATGTATTTGACCTTTGCACAAAGACTGCGGAGCAGTTTTTGTTTCGTCTTTATCTTAAAAAATGGCTGAGTTATAGCAATTTGAATTTCTAGGGTGGCTAACATTTTGAAACGTCCTAAATTTTGTCACGCGATAAAAGGCGTATTTATGAACCGATTTGGATGTAACTTCGTTTATACATAGTACATACGAATGTCTGGACCGAGCTCGTTGGCCAGCTTCAGTCGCCATCTTGTTTAAAAATGGAGGCCATTTAAATTTTTAAGAAAAATTTAAATTTGAAATGTGTTACCAAAAAATTGAAAATTGAAAAAATATTTTTTACTTATGTGTTTGACCTTGATAAAAGGATTCGGAAGCAGTTTTTGTTTCGTCTATATCTTAAAAAGTGGCTGAGTTATTACATTTTGAAATTTTAGCATGGCTGACATTTTGAAACGTCCTGATTTTTGTCACGTGATAACAGACGTATTTATGAACCAATTTGGATGTACCTTGGTGTGTACATAGTACATACAAATATCTCGACCGAGTTCGTTGGTCAGCTTCATCCGCCATCTTGTTTCAAAATGGCGGCCATTTAAAAAAAATTTAAAAATTTAAAATTTAAGATGACATACCAAAAAATTTGAAAAGGAAAAAGATTTTTTTCGTATGCGTTTGACCTTAATACAAAGATTCCGGAACAGGTTTTGTTTTGTCTATATCTAAAAAAAATGGCTGAGTTATAGCATTTTGAATTTCTATTGTGGCTGACATTTTAAAACGACCTGATTTTTGTTATGATTTAGTAACAGGCGTATTTATGAACCGATTTGGATGTAACTTGGTCTGTACATAGTACATACCAATGTCTCGACCGAGTTCGTTGGCTAGCTTCATTCGCCATCTTGTTTCAAAAGGGTTGCCATTTAAAAATAATGTAATTTAAAATTTAAAATGAAGTACTAAACAATTGGAAAATGAAAAAGATTTTTTTTATGTGTTTGGCCTTGATACAAAGATTCTGGAGCAGTTTTTGTTTCTGAAAATTTGTTCTTTTTTTATATCTTAAAAAATGGTTGAATTATAGCACTTTGAATTTCTAGCATGGCTAACACTTTGAAACGATCTTGTATTTGTCACGCGATAACACACGTATTCGATGGAAGAAGGCATGTGGATAGTATACATCAATTTCTCGACCAAGTTCGCTGGCCAGCTTCATCAGCCATCTTGTTTCAAAATGGCGGCCATTAAATTAAAAAATATATATATATTTAAAGTGAGGTGCAAAAAAAATTAGAAATTGAAAAAGGTTTCTTTCTTAAGTATTTGACCTTGATATAAGGATTCAGGAGCATTTTTTTTTTGTCTTTATCTTAAAAAATGGCTCAGATATAGCAGTTTCAATTTCTAATGTGGGTGACATTTTGAAAAATCTGATTTTTTGCCTGCGACAGAACTGGTATATATCAACCGATTCCGATGGGAGTGAGCATGTGCACAGCAATTACTAAGGTCGCGACCAAGTTCACTGGTTAGCCTCATCCACCATGTTGTCTTAAAATGGCAGGCACTTTAAGAAATCGCCGAATTTGGCAGCCAAATATAAGTTAGTTTAAATAAAAGCAGCTTGGATAAAGCTGACTAATTTCGCGAAATTCTCATTCATTATGATTTAGTATTGATAAAAAAAATATTGAAACTCCCATATTCGGTTTCCACTAAATTGAGCTTCGTGTGTTTGAATAATATAAGTTGGCTTTTTAAAAATAAGGAATATGAAAGCTACCTCTTCCTCCCGACACTGGCCGGAAGGACTTTTTTTCTATGAGTTGAGCCGGGCCCGGGCCTGGAAATGTCGACCCGTGCAGACCTCTAGGTTAGACCATGAAATAGAGTTTTTAAAAATTAAGAAGTACCATATTTTGGTAGTTCTCATTATTTTACTCCATATTTTGGTAATTCTCATTATTTTACTCCATATTTTGGTTCAACATTAAGCGGAAATTTTTAACAGTGTAGTCCATTTATTCAAGGTAATTTACCTAATTTTTCAAAGTACCATTTATGTAATTTATAGAGAAGCTAAAGCCGTAGTTAGCCGTAGTCTCCATCTCTTATTTTTATCCCTCTGAAGATTGCGGGAGATTCTCTTGTATGAGACTTTAAATACATAAATGCCAAATTTATTATGATTGTTTGTGCTTTTTATTACGTCTGTTTTTCAGTGTCACGTATCTGCTAAACACTAACTTATGGGCATGCAACACAACGAAATTGTTCATTTTTTGAGTAACACTGGTTCAAAACACCTCCCAGATGAGGATCCTGGCTGCGCCACTGTTTTAATAAACACCCACAGAAAACCCACGTGAGAGAATGTAATATCACGAATTTCGTATTGTCTTAAATGTCTCAAAGAAAAAGTTTGAAATTTAACCACATTAATCGGAAATAATTAGGGGAAATAAACTGTACAAATACTTTTATAACATCAAGAATTTAAAGTGTTATTTCATGCTAATTTTAAGATTAGTTTTTTTTTTTTTTTTTTTTTTTTTTAATATTTACAATAAATGTTCGAAACTGCTTTTGAATTCTGTACTATGATATTCGTATAATTTCAGTCATCGTATCACACAAGATATAACATGGAATACTGCCCCACAATTAGCACAATTATAATACAGCTCTTTCATTCTGGCTAACTTTGAGGATATCTAAATGTAAAACAATTATTTAAGAAAGTTCTCATAATTTCTGTTTGTAAGAAAATTTTAAAGGGCTACCAGATTGAAATGTCAATAATGAGCGAAAGTTTTAAAACTAGTTATGTTAAAACTTATTAGACCGACTTGTACAAACTTTTAAAAAATTCTTTAAACAATCCTACTGTTTTAAATTTTACTTTAAAAATTAACCATAATTAATTTTTATTAATTTAAATTCATAAATAGATGCATACTTTTCAAAAAAATTGATGCTCTAAGCTTGGAAAACTTCTCAAGCAACACAGGTGTTCCTAGATGGAATTCCGAACATATCTAAATTAAGTTGCCTAAGTATTGCGTTAAAAGAAATTCTTATTAATTAAACTCTTTTTTAAAGCGTCACTTCTCCACACTTCTCCATTTAGAACGCGGAGATTTTTAATTTTCACAACGTTCAGTTTCACTGGAGTGCACTGAACATGCGTATAAATTTTACGCAATATGGATTAGGCAACATCATTTGCTACAAAAGTTTCCCCTTTAAATCTTACAGATGGTTATTACTACGACTCAAATATGTGGGGGGTTTTTTTCATTTAAAAATAGTCTTAACAACTATCGTGGAAACTTTACTCTATAATATTCTCTGCTTGTGTAAATGGAGAAAAATATACAAATAGAAAAAACAATTTCATGTTCTTGGTTAAAAAATGAGAAAATTAAAACTTATAGCCTCTTTTAGCTACCAGAAAATTGCTACAAAATCTACTTTCCACGTCGATATAACAAAAGATGTTATTTTAGTTGGCTGCTTTTGAAAAATATTTAAAAAAAAGAAAATCAATTAATTTTCACTTCTGAAAAATTAATCTTTACAGTATTGTTTCCGTGGCACAGTTTGTGGAAAACGACTTTATTCGAATTCTTTCAAGAAAATAGTTTTAAAAATAGAAGTATTGTAAAAATTTGCAGAAAACATGATTTTTTTTTTTTTTTTTTTTTTTTTTTTTTTTTTGGTGAATACAATCTAATCTCTTCTTTCGACAACTTTGTGTGTGTATGTGTGTGCGCGCACACACACACCACACAATTTTAGGATTTAGGCTCGTTATTTCTTAATTTATTTACTTCCATTGGAAAAATTATTGTTCCGGAACTTTTTTTCATTTAGAGAAACGAAATGTATATTTTAGTCAAATTGATCTAATTATTAATGATAAATACTTCTAAAATCTTGACTCTTCATTACAAATTAGTTTCCTAAATTACTCATTTTTAAATTGGGTTTTGTACTACACAATGTTCTGAATTTTATTTCGTACTCATTCGTAGGAATTATGCTTTTCACTTCTGCAATATAAGCACGTTCCTAACCAAGTTATGGCAATTTTTCCATTGATTACATGGTTTGGAATCTGCCCTTAGAGTCTTTTTTTGACAGATTTGCTATCTTTATATGATCCAGATTGCATTTTTTCAGAATATTTAACCATATAATTTAACCATATTTAACCATATTTTAAAAGTTTTCTTTGATTGACACCTCTGAACTTTTTCTAAATTAAGACTTGCACTAATTTCGATCATTAAATCACTTGCGTGTTAGGAGAATGTTATGGTTTGTCCGAAATGCCATGAATACATATTTAATATATTATAATCGACAACGACTTCTTGTTTTTCCTCCCCAAATTCGATATTTTTTTACAATAATAAAGTTTATCAATTAAACGGGTGTCACTGTTGGTTTCTGCCCTGCTCCCGCTCTCTCTCTCTCACACACACACAAATGCACTCGAATACATATGCACACATACACCAATGAATAAAAAAATACTGCTAAAGAAAAGAAACTTTTTTTTTTTTACTTGCATGAAAATTTACACTTTTTAGATTCCATATTACTCCGTCGAGATTTTAATAAAGGAATAATATTTTATAAAATCATCATATGAGTGATGTACATGAGTCCTGTTTTGAAGCAGAATTCTTTTTGAACCAGAATTTTTTAAATGTTTCAGCAAATAACATTATAATTTCCATTTGCTCCATTTTCTGATTCTTAAAAGTGATGTGATTATCCGGCTATTCATGTATTATGAGCAATATTCTAAATTGCCCGGGCACTTGAAACACACTCTATACCACTTGCTCTCACTTACCCCTTTTAAACTGGATTTCATGCTTCATACATATATATATTTCAATAATAAGAGTTTTTCTATCTCTCAGATGTTTATTATAAACATTTTCAAATATATATCGACCACGAAACGATGTTTCCTACAACAGTTTCATGTCCATCTTAAATTTATTTTATGAAGCAAATTAGTGCGGTTAATTTGCTTTATTATTTCCCTATTACGAGTTCAAAAATTTCCCCCCACTCACTTATCTAATACTTTTCGAATACAATGAAGTCCGATGGAATAGTGTTTAAAACGGCAATCTGACTTACCTCTAACAATTTATCATTTATACTGGGAAAAAAACTGAACCTATTCAAAATATTCCAGTATTTACCTAAAAATATCGAGACTTTTCTCGCGTTTCACAGGGAAAGTTATAAATCCTTAGGAATTTGAGCAACGATACATGTGTTAAGTGCCGTTATTTCTGTTCTTTAGCAACGTTTGAATTTAATTCTTGAAAATCAAGTGCTCTAAAATAAAGTTGAATGATCAAAAGTGGGCGTTCTGGAACTTGTCAATCATCCAACTCGGTCACGCACTCTTTGTTCATTGGTTACCTTACTGGTGACGATTTTGCTCTTCGGCCCAATCGTACTCCTGTCTCAGGAATCCCACGTTTAGAGAGGAAATGACTGATTTCGTAGCATTTTTACTGCAGACTTTTTTCATTCAGATAGTGATGAAAAGGGTTAAGTAGAGGTCACGGAAATAAAACAGCGAAAGCAATGAGCAAGAATCGAAAATGGGGGTAGCAAAAGATTACACTATATCGAAAATTATCTGACATTTAGCAAGTTGATGAAGTTTATAGTAGGGGAGATGGGGCATGAATGGGACATTTTCACATTTTTTTTTTTTTTTTTTTTTTTTTTTTTTTTTTAAGTTATTATCAATATTATGTATCACATTTCGTACATTAGGTATTTGGCAACATATATGAACAATATTTATTCTAGATTATGATTTATTCAGAAAAATATTATGAAATAAAAAAAAAACGTTCCTCGCTGTCCCAATCATCCCCACAGCAGGGATGAATGGGACACGATAGGGATGGGTGGGACACAAAGATTTTCCTCCCTGTATTCAATTTTACGAAATTAAAATTTATAATTATAACCTTATATGTAATTATATTTGTAATACATGATTTTACAGTACGAATCGATATATATATTTTTTTCAATAACTTCTTTTATTGCAGTTTTAACTTTTAATGCAGACTTCGGCTATCAATCTGCTCTTTTTTCCCACTTATGAGGCATTTTAGATTTGAAATGAAAGTGCAAAATGTCTTTTAAATATGGCATAGCTAATAATTTTCAATCATAACTTATTAATTAATATTAATTAAATGTATCTTAGAAACATGCAGAACGGAAATTATTGGGTCGATCGGAAAGTCGTGTCGTGTTGGGAAAATCAATTCGTACCGGAAAATTCTGTCCGGTAATAATTAGACATAGGAATAAATGCACTGTTAAAATTTTGCAGCATTCTGTCCAGTCACTTGACCGTTTTTTCCGAAAATGGTTACACAACCGTAATTTAACACTATTCTGATCATATTATTGGCCATTTTATGGTCAGAATATAGTTAAATTACGGTTATGAAACCGTTTTTTCAAAAAACGGCCGAATGATTGGACAGAATGCTGCAAAGTTTTAACAGTGTGTCTAACAATTAAATGATAGAATTGTCCGGTACGAATTGATTTTCCCAACACGACACGACTTTCAGATCGACCCAATATGTTAGGGGTGGGGATTTATTTGTGCAACATTTCAAAATTCAATATAATTTCCCCCATTTGATCAATACACATATACTATTTTTAACAATTTTATCTATTTTGATTAAGTTTTATTACCAATTTTTTGATAATGCATTAATAATTATTACAATACAATAAATAACACTCAGAAATTTTAAACAATAACAACTCATATAATACTATTTAATACTATTAATTAACGTAAATTATTAATTTATCAACCTATATTATACTATTTAGTTAATAAAAATAATTTTCAACATCTCTAGGAATGAATGAGAATGCCCCATTCATCTCCATTTGAAGTGTCCCAATCATCCCCATGATGCATATATTCCCATCTCAGCCATTTTGTCTCAAAAATTATTTTGTCACAATGGTTACTATTCATTCAGTTTAATTATCGATAGTGAACCTTAAAATAAATAACTACAACATAGCTTAATTTTTTATATCGTATAAGATATTTTACATCTTCAAATGTAAAAAAAAAAATTACTTTTAAGCAGAGATTTCAGAAAATGCAACTTTGAAGGAAAATGAAAATGGCAATGTGGTCCTACTTTTAGTTAGACTTATATAGGGATAGGAAGCAATTTAAAATAAATGTTTATTGCTTAAAATATTGAGAATGTCCCATCCATCCCTTCTCCCATTCATCCCCTAGCTCCCCTATATACTAGATTGCTCATGGAATCACTGATGTTCAGTTTTAATGTTGAATTAAAAAACACATTTCTAGTACAATTAGAAAATTTCTATACGACTTTGTAATCGAGAGCATACAGGCGGCCGAAGAATAGAAAAGGAGAACACCCTTTAATATCTAAGTGATGGTAGCAGAGAAAAACGAAAATAGTAATTCAACCAGAAATTATGTCTTCTTTCAATTTATGTTTTTTTTTAAAGCTTAGGGAGTCGTATTCATACTGAAATTGTGCCAAATTTTGAAATTATCGATGCGAACACCTGATTTCGGCATCAGATTTGGCATTTTTGGATTTTTTCCAAACGGGAAGTGATTCTGTTAAGTAGTTTCGGAATTATGAAGGTTTAAAGTTTGGAACTCATCCTAATGTTAAATTGGTTTGTAATCGCAGCGAACTAATAGGGTAGTATTTTAAGCATAACCCGAAAACCTCTTGGAGGAGTAAACTATAATTTTCGATCCGCATATTTGAAGCTTTCAGAAATTGATTTCTGTTAAAAAAATTCATAGTTTCTAATTCATTTTTGTTTAGAAAATATTCATTTTTGACCACAATTAACTGTTAAACAAGAACTTTTAACAAATTTTAAAAAATATATTTTTCGAAAAAAATATGAACTGTAACCTATAATTTTTTGTTACAGAAATCGATTTCTAGACGCTTCAAATATACAGGCGGACCTATAATATCACCTCATTCTGAAAAAAAAAAAAATGAGTTATGTTCAAAAAGCTACAGGAACCTCTGTTCGTTTGTCAACTATTAATAATGAATTTAACATAAGAGGCTCAAAATTTTGAATGTACCAAATTCCGAAACTTCTCCACTGAATGTTTCACCGTTGGTTATTCTAAAGTAAACTTTAAATAGAAATCTATAAATCTGATCACAAAATTAGGTATTAACATTGAAAATTTCAGAGTTTGGTACAATTGCAGAATGAAGACGACCCCGCAAGCTTATTTTTTTAATAAGCCATAATTTACAATCGAATGACTTTTTCCGTTTTCATTTTTTCGCTTTTTTTCTTGCGACACTTTGGTGATTAAAATGTATCGGGGTGTTCTGTTCCTCTCTCTATTTTTAACCGACTGTAAATTGCTTTTACAAAGATTTTTAGTGATAACTTCTACATAAGAATGTACAAATTAGATTTTTTTTCTTTCAAATTTTTTTTTAAATTATTACTTAAGAATATTAGTATCACTGCTTTATTTATATAACTGTTTATAAAGGTTAAACTCAGTCCATAAGATGTTAAAAGAATTATTTATGGACCATTTGATTTAAATAAAGAGTTAAATTCTTAATTAGCTTTTTTTAAATATATGATTTAGTATCAGATGGTATAGTGAGAAGGCAAAATATTTTGACCAAGAAATGTTTAGTTCTTTTACTGAAAATTTTGCTATGAATATAACAACTGCTCTTGTCTTAAATGAGGAGCTCCCAACCATAGTAGACCTAGTCCATTTTGGAAAAAAAAAATGAGATAGTCCATTTTGAAGGTGTATAAAATCTGTTTTATCCAGTTCCACAGTGAACAAAGTCTGCTTTCACTTACTTTCCATCGATATATGCCATCTGTTTACACACTTGGTTTACTGTGGGAGTGGATAAAACAGATTTTATGTACCTTCAAAATGGACTATCTCCCTTTTTTTCAAAATGGACTTGGTCTACAATGGTTGTGAGCTCCTCAAATGATGTTTGTACAGAAAAGCTTGATTCAAAAGCAACTGATTCTAATAAACAACAAAAAATAACATTATTATCCAATTTTTTGTTAAAAATGATTTGACCGTATAAAGATGGCCTATTTGATTTAGCATTCACATAAGTCCTAACGGCAGGCATTTACTTTCATTTTAAATAAATAAACACACTGCAAATAGAGGCGTCTTAAATTAAGACACATATGTGACTGAAAAAGTAATTCAGACACTTAAGTGTCTAAATTTGAAATTTCAGACATCACAGGTGTCTAAATTTAAGACACATAAGTGTCTTACTATAATCATGGCATAAATGAACTGATAAAAATGTCTGAAAAATGGTGATATATCTGAAATTAAGACATTTAGAAATTTAGACACTTAAGTGTCTAAATGCGATACAATTGTATCATATGTGTGATGACTGTATGTATAACTGTATTGCAATATGTATGCCTGCACCACCAGAAAATTGTTTCCGAATGTATAACAGATGTTTAAAATATTTTTATCCATTAAATTTGGTATTTTATATAAAAAAAAAAAAAGTAATTTGTTTAGATTATGGGACGTCTGGAAAATTGAAATAGTTAGCTTACTAATGTTAGTTAACTAAACTTAGTTATTTTTGGCGCAATAAATAAATCAGTAATTGCTTTTCATAAAATATATTTATTTTCAAAGATTACTCGCAATCATGGACGTACGCACGTATGTCCAAGGAAGAGCCACACCCTCTCCCTAAATACTAAGAGATGTAACGGTAGAAAGAAATTTATGGAGGGACAAGATTTTGGAACAGTTGTGTCTGGGGGTCAACAGCGTAATCCGCTTTTCTAAAATGTAGAACATAAACATGAAATAGGCAAACTAAGAATATTTTGACAGAACTCCTCGTGCAAGAAATTTTTAAAGATACAAACATAAAAATAAATATAAAAATTAATCGTTTAAAAATAAGTTTCAAACGACATTTTTGAAAATAGAGAACTTTTTTTTTCTCAATGGACTCTCTCCCCCCCCCCGCCCCCCTCACACACACACCGTTTTGAGATAAATTTGAAATATATGAATATCAAAAGAAGAAAAGAATTAAAATTGTCTTCTACGAAGTGTTCAAAGGAAGGTGGGTTTCTCTAAAGTAAAATTCTTAGTAACATTTTCCCTTAACGTAAAATTATTCTATAGCCATTTATAAGAAAAGAAATATCATTTATTTTTAATTATCAGACATAAAGAAAACATAATTGATTAAATTTCACTATACTGGGAGGGAGAATGTATCTTCTGGAATGTATCCACCAGGGGGCACTTTCAGTTGCGCATGCGTTTTAGATGTCTTTCGTTGGAACGTACGTTGGGGAACTAAAAGTTTGTTTTATGTACGCGTATTTCGTTTTTTGCGAAATTTGAAGTTCTGTGATTTTAATTCGTATTCACTTAGTTTATTTATTTATTGAATATATACATCTGACTTGCGTGCTTGACACCCAATGTCTCTTATAAGCTGTCGTCGATATAATTCGGGATAGAAACAATACTTGGAGATTACATCCGGGAACTCTACACAGTGTGTGGCAAGGTGTGTGTGGAACGGACTTAGTGTTAATTTGTATCGATTATATTGTGTTATTGGACTTCGTCTTTGTCAAAGCTGGTAAAAAGAACTTTTGTCTGACGGGGTATATTTTGAGGATGAAGCATTTCATTCTCTAAGTATGGCTAGCCGGATGTATTAAGGGATTCCTTCTAAAAAGATGCAAGTCTTTAATCCTCACTGTAATAGTTTTTAAAATTTCAAATCGAGGAATTTATCTTACTTCTTGCAACAGGATTAAAGTAAGTGTCACAATTTTTCTTTTTAGTTCTAAAATTAGTGTTTTTTTTATGATTTTCTAAATAGCACTGATCAAAATCTTGCATAAAATGGTATCACTTTTGAATCTGTTTGCATAAAGCCCGCTAATTCTAGAAATCTATATTTTTAAACTTATGACGTTGCCTTTTATTACAAATTATATATTTTAAATTATCATATTTTTTCCCTAATTTAAAGTAAGTTAAATTCATTTAAGTTCATTTTTAAGTTAAATTCATTCTCTTGTTTTCCATGGGAGTTCTTAGTTTCAATTCTTATCTGTTTCAATTCTAATTCTTATCTCACACTAAACGACCACAATGATTATAAAGAAAAAGAAAAAGCTTTGAAAGATTTCCTAATGCTTTCTTACTTCCTACCTAGGGATTACAATCCCGGGATCCCGTATCCTGGGATTCCGGGATCCCACTCTATTTTTAATCCCGAAAATACCGGGATTTTTTCTGTCAAATCCTGAGATTTTCGGGGTTGTCTTTCTTTTTGACAGAATAATATTCAACTGAAATCAAAAAATATATTTATAGACTTTTGCTTTTGGAATAAAAATCAATTAATTTTTATAAATTTATATATATATATATATCATTGAAAAAGAATATATATATCAAGTATTTTTTATATATATTTATAAACGATTAAACATTTTAACGTGTAATTCTTTTGACCTGCAAACAGACGTCACAACGATAAGTCAGGAATAACGAAATCATTTTTTTATTTCGGTTTCGCTGCGTGTGTAGAAAGTATCTTCCATTCCGTAAGTCATTTTCAAATTAACATTTACTGATAAGCTTTTGTTTCTTTTCGTGCTTTTATATTTATTTTGCTTTGAAGATGTCTAATGAAAAGGATTTTCTATCCTAGAATTGTAATCTTTAATTACATGGTTATGAGAATAATGTAAAATTTAATTTGTCATAATAATTACTTTTTAATATTGTAAATATTAAGTCATTCAAAAACTTGTTTAACAGGAAATAAAAGGAAGTATGTAGAAGATGAAACATAAACTTATATGAAAAATACAGATATGACAGATGTTAAGATATATATTTAAGGCAAAAGAAGTTTGGAGACTATAAGTTAATTTTTCTTCATGTTATTAATATAGAATATTTATTTACTTATTTTTATTGATAGTTGAATAGCTTTTGTGATTACCTTCTGATCTACATAAAAACTTGCCCATGTGGCAATATAAATTTTTAAAAAATCTAGCTGCCTGTTTTAGGCCATATATAGCCTTTGACAATTTGCATACTTTGTTGTTTGGATTTGATATTTCATGGCCTTCGGGTTGTGTCATGTAGATATCTTCGTCAAGTTCGCCGTGTAGGAAAGCGGTCTTAATGTCAAGATGGTGTACGTCAAATCCGTGGTACGCGGCTGCGGCTAGAAAGGTTCAGATTGTCGTGTGAGACACCACTGGGGCAAATGTCTCATCATAATTCTCACCATATTTTTGCAGGACTCCTTTCGCGACGAGGCGTGCTTTGTACCTTTTAACGTTTCCTTGGTCATCGTATTTGACTTTGAAAGTCCATTTGCTGCCGATGACTTTCTTTCCTTGTGGGGGTTCCACTAGTTTCCAAGTGTTGTTTTCTTTTAGCGAATTTATTTCTTCTTGAACGGCTTTTAGCCAATTCTGCCTCTCAATTGGATTTTGAATGCTCATCATGTCATCCCAATCTTTGGGCTCATAAATTGTGTTTGTCTTAGCGGTGTACGCGAAGCGATCGGGCGGTACTCCTCTATTGGATCGTTCCGATCTTCGCGGTTTGTTAGTTGATTGTTTGGGCACTGATGGTTCGCATTCTGCAGGTGTGATTTTTACTAGTATTTCGTGCGGGTTGTCTTCCATTAGTTATTCATTTTCTGAATTTTTTGGTTTGGTTTCTTCTGGATTATTATCGTTTTGTATGTATGGAAGTTTACTTTCAAGGAATTTTATTGATCTAGTTAATATTACTTTGCCGTCATTAGTATGCACTCGGTAACCTTTGCTTCTATTGTCGTATCCGACAAATTTTCCTAGCTGTGCAATTTCGTCTAGTTTTCCGCGTTTTGATTTGTTAATGTGGGTATAGGCCGGGCAGCCAAATACTCTTAGGTAGTGGAGATTAGGTTTTCTGTTTGTCCGTCCCTCGTAAAGCGTGATGTCGTTAGATTTTGTAGGTAAGCGATTTTGAATGTGGTTGGCTGTAGTTATCGCTTCTCCCCATAGTTTGTGCGGTAAATTAGCTTCAATTAACATACTGCTGGTCATCTCAAGTAAATATCTATTCTTGCGTTCTGTAACTCCATTTTGACTGGGAGAATGTGGAACTGTCAGTTGATGTTCTATACCCTTATCCTTAAGATACTGTTCCATTTCGGCACTGGTGTATTCGCCATCGCCACCATTGTCCGATCTGATTATATTTGGGTATCTACCGATTTTGTTGTATACTAGAGATACGTAATCTTTAAACTTTTCAAATACTTCACATTTCCTAGACATTAAGTATATTATGCAAAATCTGGTTTTATCATCTATAAATGTTACTAAGTATGTTTTGCGCCTATTGTAGGGGTCTGTATGGGCCCACATACATCAGAGTGAATTAACTCGGTTTTTCGTGTAGCCCTGTATTTTGCTTGTTTGGGGTACGGAGCTTCTGTTGTTTTTGCTCTAATACATATTTCACATGTATTTTCATGTTTGCAGTTATTTATTGATACACCGGTGGCCAGTTGATTATTTTGCATTTCTTTAATTGCTTGATAGCTGCGGTGTCCCATCCTGCGGTGCCATAGGTCAATGCAGTTGGGATTTTGACAGGTGTATGCCATGTTTACGTAATTTTGTTCTCTTGTATCACTAGCGAAATTTATTTCATACAGGTTATTTCTCAATTTTCCTTCTAATATTTTTTTGCCGTCGTTTATTATGCTACATTTTTCCTTTTCGAAAGTTACTTCACAACAGTTTTGAGTCGCCTTACTGACTGAAAGTAGATTTGTTTCTATTTTAGGTATATATAGCACATTTTTTAAGCGTAATTTATTCCCTGTTGTCATCCGTTCGAATTTTTATGTCGCCAGAACCGTATGCCTTTAATTTGTTACCGTTAGCAACAGTTATTTCAGTTTCGGCATTTTCGTTAAATCTTGAAAACAATGTTTTATCATTTGTTATGTGGTTTGAACTACCACTATCAATTACCCAAGTGTTTGTATCACTTTTTTCAACTAGGAATGCCACGTCGTTACGTTTTTCATTTTTGAAATTGTATACTTCATTCCTATCATTTGTGTTAGTTTTCTCAAAGCAAAGTTTTGTTGAGTTTTATTTTTGATAATTATATCTGTTTGGATGAGGATGGTTGCCATGCTGCTGAGTGTATAAATTTTGTTTTTGTTTCTTGATGAACCAGCATTGGGAGGTGTTATGGTTCCGCATTTTGCAATGAGTGCAGTATTTGTTTTTTTTTTCTATTACTGGCGTATGCCGAATTTTTCGTTATTTTATATGCTTTAGATGCATTCTGTGACATGTCAGTATTTTCTATTCTTCGCTGGTATTCATCTATTAATTTTGTTCTCAGAAAATTAGGCTTCAGGTCAGTTTCTGGACGTGAGTCAAGGGAGGTGATCAAAACGTCGTATGACCTGGGCAATGAACATAGCATTATCGCTGATACATGTGAATCGCTTATGTGTTCACCAATTGCGGCTAATTTGTCAATCAGTTCGAGTATGTTAGTAATATGTTGTTGCATGTCAATTAGTTTAGTATTGTACAATTTTCTTAGTAGAAATAATTTACTAGAAAGTGATTCTCTTTCATGAATTTCTTTTAGTTTATCCCAAGTTTCACGAGCAGTTTCTAAGTGTTTTATGCGAGTTATTTGCGCGTCTTCAATGCTCAAATTTATAAGAGCACGCGCTTTTTTATCCCTTTTGTTCCAATCTGGCCATGCAGCGTCGGCCGTGGCAGGAGCAGTTTCTGTAACTGTTTCTATGAGATCATCTTTGGTTAGCAGCATCTGAATCTTGAAGCGCCAGTTGGCGTAGTTCGATGCATTCAGTTTTTCAATAAATTGATTATCTTTATACGATGTCATAATAAATATATTTTTTTTTTGACCTACAATATTTTACTTTTTGTATTTGTTATTGTTATCGAGCACTAACTCAGTCTCAAAATCAAATTTTGTTAGATATTAAACAGACGTTATTGAATCTTTATCATATAGGTAATGACTACAACATATCTACTTAAATATTTTCTGAGCATTTTCTATCTACGTAACTATTTATGCTCTTATATACAGTTGTATACATTTAGTTTCAGTTATACAAGAATAAGGCAAAAGGCTTACTTCTTCTCTTTTAATTTGCAGGTCAAATATCGTAGAACAACAAACCTGTTGCTTCATTTTCTTTCAGCCGATTCCGCCGTGTATCATTCGCACTTCATGCTGCTATGTAGAAAAAATGAAGATATTAGTTGAATAATTAATTCACACTAGAATCATAAAGAGGGACAGTTTGTCAATCTGAATCCGATTTTAATTTAGGCTGAGATGACGGATTCACATAATACAGAATAAGAAAGTCGCTTTAAGAGCGAGTTAAAACACGTTATACACAGATTAAGTTTACAACATGATCTAACGAGGGAAAGAGTCTATTGCGCAGTTCTTTTTTTCTTTTTTCTCTCAGAGTCCCTGGATATCTGAGCTTTAGGTCAATGATCTTACGACGTCATTGTAGCACGTGCCGTGGCTTGACCCAGATCTTCTTCACTAGGTTTTTTCTCTTCTCCTCTTTTCGATTCTCGGGGATTACGAATTGGAGAACCATATTTCACAATATTTAACCATTCAGCGGACGTGCTATCGCAAGATGTACGACAAACGTGATTTTTCAAAATTTTGTTCTCACAAATGGCACCAAATTTAAAATTCAATTTTCCCTGCTTATACATAGCAGCCAAATTTTACGCCTTTTCCTTGCCACTAAAATTTAACAGTAAAGTTTGACTTATTTAATAATAGAAATCTGCGATTAAATAAGGAAAAATAAATTCTATTAGATTTTAGTGATATTAGAAACTAGTAAAAGCTGGTAGCTATACGTCTATGTATAATTGCTCTTCTAGCGTGGCTCTATTATTATGAAAAATCTTGCATTTTTAACAGCGTAATTACTGTCCGCAAAAAATATGTCACACGCTCGCTCGACCAAAAAAATTAAGCGCATCCGCTGAAAAGTTAAATAAATTTTTATGTATAATTTAATACACCAGAGTAGTGTGAAAATGGGCGTTCTGCACCACCTCGCAGGCTGATAAGACTGGGCGGTGGAGTCAGAAACGCGGAAAGATAACTGATGGAAGTGTGAACTGATAAGGACATGTCTTATAGTACGATTGGATTTATTTCGTGAATTGAATGAATTAGCGAGACTTTGGAAGATTTCTTTTAGTATAAAATGAATTGGTATTAGAAATATGGGAGATCTCGTCTTATAGTATTATGCTATTTTATTTTGTAAATGTATTTAGCGGGAGGTAGAAACTTTTCGCGGGGAATATTTTTTATTTTCGAACTTAATTTGGTTTTCAGGAAAATGTTTTATATTTTGAGAACTTTTATTTATTATTATTAATAATATATTTTTCGCGTGATACATGAACTTTGTGTATATTTTTTTCCGCGTGATACAATAGTTTTATAATTTTTATTTCTTTCGCATGATACAAGAATTTTGTGAGTCATTTTTTTTTCGCATGATAATTTTTAGGTAGATTTCGTTTGAAATACTACCTATTGGGATCGTTCCTATGTTGGAATTTCTGAAAAATTTTTGCAGATCTACACCGATCATTACCCCTAGAACCCAAAACCACCCTCAGTAAAAAACTTTATCTATCTATCTATCTATCTATCTATCTATCTATCTATATATCTATATATATATATTAGGGTGGGTCGAAAAAACCGAAATATTTATAATCGAAACGTAATAGCGCGGAAAAGTTGCCTTTTGTAAAAAAGATAAAATACGTAAAATATTACACCGATTGGTTAATATCTTTTACCGCCGCAAGGGGTCCAAATTTCGAAAAAATCGCAAAAAAACATACTTTTACAGTTTTCTTTTTTTAATTATCCAAACATACCTATTCAGTTTCTAATAGAACGCAATAGTCACGCCAAGATATGAGTAATGTAACATTCACATTTCATTTTTGTGACATCATTGCTTTTACCGCCGCAACAGGGCCAAAATTTCTAAAAAATGTTAAAAATTAAAGTTTTTCATTTTTTCAATTTTCATAACTTTTGTAATGTTTTCAGATTTTTTACATTTCTAATAGGCTGGGAAAGGCATTTTATGTTGTTAATTTCATGCACACTGTTAAACATGATCACTGTAATTCTATAAAAAAAATTGCTCAATGATAGAAACAACTGCAGCTGCCTGCACGTAAAATTAATTTCTCGCTGCTAGAGGGTAACGTTTCACTTTGTTCGTTTTTTTCGTAATGTACTCCTTTTACTCTATACTTTGATGGCCCTAAATATAGAAATATCTGCCAAGTTAAAGAGGTGGCAAAGTTTAATCTTTGCGAAGTCAAGGAGGAACATATCTCTTTGATATTAGAACCAGGTCTCAATTATTTTCGTCATTTGACCCCATCGTCTGGCAAGGAGACTTTTATATGCAATGACGTTATAGATTTTTTGAAGAAAAATGAAATCCAAACTGTAATAATAATTGCTGTCGAATTTCGCGAAACTGTCTTCAAAACAGGTTACAAAGGTGGTGTTGTAGTAGGATTACTTGAGAACAACTTTTAAAAAACCACTTTATTGGCTTCCTTGACCTCACATATATGAGCTTCCACTGAGGCATCTTTTCAAATATCTTGATGACGAAAAACAGGTTCTCTATCATATTGTGGCCCAATTGGTTGAACTCTTGCGATTTGCGAATTATTACCAATTGCAAAATTTAAGCCAATTTATTCTGATCACCTAGCTGTTGATAAAGATTTGTCAACTGACCAGAAGTATATGTCTGAAATTGCAAGCTCTTTCAACACGCGTGTATAAAATTGACCTTTTTTTCTGAGTCCCTGGACAAATATTTCACGGAAGGTGGATCATTACTGGTATTCCAAATTTGAGACTCTACGTTGGAACAAAGAAACCCTCTTCTTAACTTGTCATACTCTTTGAGTACATCGTGAAAGTGTACTGCATCAGTTGGTTCACAACTAAAATGAATCACTCATGTTTTCCAGAATCTGTGCTGTTAGTAACTTACGTTACTTGACAGATAATCTACGAAAGATTATAGTTCCTGTATTTTCACGAAATGACTATTTCGCAAATCATACAAATAGCCTCTTTGGAATGATAGAATATGAAGAGGAGAACATCAGGCCCTCAGCCATGAAGAAAATTGCAAAAGCACGAAGTTCTGTGGACTAGAATAGTACCATCCGTCACTTTATCATAGCAGACATCAACATTGAAGCTTAAAATTGTATGGCTTTAGTCTACTGGCAAAACTGAAAACTAACGGAACCACCTGTTATGGTTTCTCTATCGACTAACAACGCTGGTGAGTTTAAAATGTTCGATTAAAGATACCAGCTATTATAACTTTCCTTGTCCCACTCAATCACTAGAAAGATGCGTGAAATTAGTCATTGAAGCGCTGATAAAGTTTGTTTACTAGAACAGAGGGAGGATCACATCTGATCAATTTTGGCCTCTCGAGGAATAATTGCTTCATCTGAAAGCAAGTTATATTATAAAATACATTTACATTAAATACTTCTTCCTTTTAAGTTTATTTAACCTGTTTCGGTTAAACATCTCTATATTTTAACTAATAAAATTCTAAAACATTTTGCTCATTTTATATAATTTTGTGGCATGAATTGGCTGTTATGAAGTAAAACATCAGTAGATGAAGCGATCGTCAAGAAAAATGAATGATTAACTTTATTTTCAAGTCTATTACAAATAGTTATAAAAATTATGATATATTAATAGATATAAAGTAAAATCATTTATTTCTAGACATATTATAGAAATTATAAAAATTTAGACAAAAAAATGAAAAATTGAAATTTTTGAAATGTTTACAAAAATATGGTCCTTTTGCGGCAAATAAAGATATGATTTCATCATAATGAGCATTTATCGGGACATTTTTCATATCTTCATGTAGCTATTGCGTTCTATTAGAAATTGTATTGGTATGTTTGGATAATTAAAAAAAAAAAAAAAAAAAAAAAAAAAAAAAAAACATATTTTTTGCGATTTTTTGAAACTTTGGCCCCATTGCGGCGGTAAAGGATATTAACCGATCGATGTAATATTTTAGGAATTTATTCTGTATTACAAAAGGCAACTTTTCCGCGCTATTACATTTGGATTATAAAAATTTCGGTTTTTTCGACCCACCCTAATATATATATATATATATATCACTTTCTTCTGGACACGATAACTTTCGTAATTCTGCACCAATCTCTTCCAAGCTGATACATAAAATCAAAGGGCATAAAATCTCTTCCAAACTGATACATAAAATCAAAGGGCATAAAATCTCGGTCAAGTTCGTTAATGGGCAAAATCGGACCAAGGGGATGGAAATAGGGAGGGATTTTGGGAAAACCGAAAATCCCCCATAACTTCTTAATTTTTGTACATATCAAATCAGTTTAAAGTTTTTATTACTTCTAAAAATAGGGCCAAAATTTTATGTATCACAGATTTTTGATAACGTTAAAAATGGGCTCAAGGGGCGCAAAAAATAGGGTTTTTGGGAGAAAAAAATTCATAACTTCGTCAATTCTCAAGATATCAATTCCAATTAATTTTATTATGAATTTCCTTAATATAATCTACAACTTTTATATTCACAAGTTTTTGATAGGACCAATTCATACCGCAAAAAAAAATAAACGAAAACAAAAAGGGGTTTGAAAAAGTAAAAAATCCATAACTCCGTCAATTCAAAAGATATAAAATCCCCATGAATTTATCATATATCTTCTTAATATTGTCTAAAACATCTATATAGACAAGTTTAGGATAGGACCAATTCTTACAGCAAAAACAAATTAAAAATACATAGCGGTTGAAGAAAAAAATCATCTAAGTAAGGGTGTATTCAAATCCAAACTGCGTATTTTCTGACTCATTTTACAATTCATTTTTGCTCTCAAAGGCTTCCGATTGGTACGTTTTCTTACTCAGAAACTATATAATGTACCGTAATGGTCGATTATTTGATAGAGGCAGAATATATTTAAAAAAAATGCTGTTAAAGTGGGCATTTTGAACCGAATTTCCAGAAAGCGGATTGTGTTTGAAAAATCATTGCATTAAGGATGCATTCAAATCCAAACTGCTTATTTTCTGACTCATTTTTAAATTCATTTTTGCTCTCAAACGCATTTAATTGGTAGATTCGCTTATTCAAAAACTATATAATGTACCGCAATGATCGATTTTTTGATAGAGGCAGAAGATATTTCAAAAAATGATGTCAAAGTGAGCATTTTGAAAGGAATTTCCCGAAGCAATTGTGTTATCACTTTCTTCTGGACACGATAAATTCCGCAATTCTGCACAAATCTCTTCCAAACTGATACATAAAATCAAGGGACATAAAACCTCGGTCAAGTTCGTTAATGGGCAAAAGCGGACAAAGGGGATGGAAATAGGGAGGGGTTTTGTGAAAACCGAAAAAACCCCATAACTTCTTAATTTTGGTATCAAATCAGTTTAAAGTTTTTATTACTTCTAAAAATAGCACCAAAAATTCATGCATCACAGATTTTTGATAAAATTTAAAATAGGCTCAAGGGACGCAAAAAATAGGGTTTTTGGGAGAAAAAAATTCCTTCGTCAATTCTCAAGATATCAAATCCAGTAATTTCATTATACATCTCCTTAATATTATCTACAACTTTTATATTCACAAGTTTTTGATAGAACCAATTCGTACCGCAAAAAAAAAAAAAAAAAAAAAAAAAAAGAAAAGAAAAAAAGGGGGGGGATTGAAGTAGAAAAATTTTCATAACTCCGCCAATTCACAAGATATAAAATCTCCATGAATTTATCATATATCTTCTTAATATTGTCTTCAACATTTATATAGACAAGTTTTTTATAGGGCCAATTCTTACAGCAAAAACAAATTAAAAATACATAGCGGTTGAAGAAAAAAATCATCTTATTAAGGGTGCATTCAAATCCAAACTGTGTATTTTCTTACTCATTTTTAAATTCATTTTTGCTCTCAAACGCATCCAATTGCTAGATTCTCTTATTCAGAAACTATATAATGTACAGTAATGATCGATTTTTTGATAGAGGCAGAATATATTTCAAAAAATGATGTCAAAGTGAGCATTTTGAACAGAATTTCCCGAAGCGATTGTGTTAGAAACGAAAAATATTGCCCTACTGAGAAAATAATTGTTTATTAATCAAGTTTTAATTAATTGAAAGAAAAATGAAAACACAGGTTGCTTATAAATCTTTTCAAAAATCACGTCAGCATGTTTCATATTTTTTTTTTATTAAAAATGAATCTGAAAATGTGCCAGAAAATTTCGAGTTGTTGAGTATGGAAAAATATTTTTTTAATATCGCCTTAACACAATTCTGATAAAACCAGCTATTTTATAAAAAGGAAATAAAAACTCGTCAAAAGCAGACAGATAAAACTGTTAAAGTGGATTTATATCTAATAATGATTTAGTTTTTGTTGGTGAAATTAGTATACTTAACTTCGAAATCTACCTCTGCCTGTAGGCCGGGCCGGCAGGGATTTTATTTTTCATGTTATAGAAAATTTTTGCGGAGTTTATTTTTAAATCATCACGATAGAAAAATATTTAAGACTTTTTTGTTTGGGAACTTAATTTTTTTCTTCTTCTTCTTCTTCTTTTTTTTTTTCAGGAGATAGAAAATTTTTAGTTAAAATGAGCGAAACGTAGGAAATTTGCGTGAATGATTTTTATGTTGGAAATGTATTTAGCGGAGATAGTCAATTTTCGAAGGGAAGTTTTTCTAATTGTGTTGTTCGAGAAGAGGTATTTTTGCGTGATATATTATCATTTTAGTTTAAATTTTTGGTGGAAATTACAATAGCATGACGATATTTATTTTGGAAATGTATGGGATGGAAAAGATTCTTTCTTCTTAAATGAACAGATGTTAGAAAATTTTGCGGAAAGTCTTTAATATTGGAAACTTAATTTATTTTTCGATTTAAATTTTCTGTTGTATGTAGTTCGGGAAGTTGTAGATATATAAATATTACCATTTTAGTGTAAATTTTTGGAGGACGTGTACTTTAACATGGTGATAGTTTGAATGAAATTTATTTTGTTAGAGAATATTTTATTTTATTTTATTTTCGTGGGAAATATTTATTTTCCCAATTTAATTCAACAGTAGATAGAAAATTGGCGGGAAATGTTTAAAATTTTGATATTTATTTTCTTTTAAAATGAGCGGGAGATAGAAAATTAGGTGGAAGCGTCTTATTACATGATGATATTTTAGAATTATGTTGCGCGTATGATTTTTAGTTTGCGAATTTGGAAAATGACGAGGGAAAATATTTTTTCCTTTAAAATGAGCGAGAGATAGAATTTTTTAATGAGTGAGAGACATTAAAATAATTTTAACACATATGGAATTGAACGTGTGTTAGGCAATTTTCGAGGGAAATATTATTTGGCAATTGCTGTTGCTATCGAATTAAGTGAAAGGTATGGACCGAAATAAATTTAAAAGATGTTGCCACCAAATAAAGATAAGTATATGCAAATAAATGATAGTGCCACCGAATTAAGAAAAATAAAGTGTTGACATTGAAATAAAAATGAAAAATAATAAAATAAAATAAACATTTAAGTTCTTCTTAACAACACATAAGCAAAAGAAATGTAAAATTTATTTTAAAAATTAAATTTGTAAATTGAAATAATAATAATAATAATAATATACCAATAATAATAATAACATTGAAATAATAATAATAATATCATTGAAATAATAATCAATTCAAAAACCCTTAACGGGTTAAAAGTTTGTGACACAGCACTTTATCTTATTGCTATAAGAATTTTAAATATGGAACTTAAAAATAATGATATCAAATTTTAAGTGACGCTATATTATTTATTTCATCTTCTTATTTTTGTTTTATTTATAATTGCATGTGTAAGAATTATGTTAAATTTAAAAGGATGTATTGTATAAAAATTTATTCCTGGATGCTTTATCATTCACATCTTTCATAAATTCAAAATATGAGTTTTAAAAGATATGATATCAAAATTTAAGTGACGCCTTGATGTAGCTTGAAACAATTTGTTTTAAAATTCAATTTTAATTGTTTTCTGTTTGGCTAAATATATTTACACATCTAACCAAAACTTTTAATTTTCCAATACACAGTTAAAAATATCACCTTCTCTGAACCTATACAATGCACTGTAATGTATTTATATGAATGAATTGATTTATCTTTGTGCCACGCTATCCAAAATCAAAAGTAAAATTTGTGTAAACGATTGAAATCGCCAAAGTGTTATATTTAAATTAATTAAATTCTCACTATTGTATATTACTTTGCAATGTATGTAACTTGAAATATTTCTAGGCTAACTATGTTTGATAGTATTCTGACTTGAATATTTCTTTTGCAGATTTTCTATAATAAGCTTTCTGTAACTAACATTTTATAATTTTCAGTTCAACTTAGTTTCATGAAATATACTTTCAAAATTTTAAATTATTCTATTCAGTTTAGTTTTTAATTTCAAGTTATTTTTTAAATTTCTATTTATATTTGAAAAATAATTCTATACTCTGAAAACATTAAAAACTCTAACATCTAACAAATCTCAATTTATAATATATTCAACACTTACGTAATACACCAGCTTGATCAAGACATGTACGTTTAACAGAACGACTTAAAGTGAAATGGCAAATCCTTATCGCGAAACAGGATATCACGTGACAACTTCCTCCGATTAGTTGATGGCGCAATCACGTATCCTTATCTGTGACGTCACTCGACGATAAGAAAACCTTTGAAAAGAGGCTTTCACGCCATTTTAATCACTTTTTTCATGCAAGTGCCCATGTTGGTTTGTCTTTGCTATCCGTGCCTTGTCTAATCATGTCTGAACTCGTCTAAACTTGTTATTGCTTCTTACTTACCCTAAAATGAAATTTAATCACGAAAGAGGGGCATATATTTATAGATTTGTTTGATTATATAATTGAAACAAACAATTGCTAATTATAATTAAATCATTTCCGTTAATTAATAATTATATTAATCAAAATAGTAACTGATTTATATATGAATTAATTTATAATACACTGCTCAAAACAATTAAAGGATATTTGAAGTTTTATATAAAATAAAGATATAAACGAAATTTTTTTTGACGAAAATAGAAGAAGAGAATCACAAATGCAAATTTTTCTGGTTTTCAAACTGTGGAGTATGCAAATTTTGAGTTCGACGTCAAAAACGTCGCTTCAGCGGCAGCGAATGAAATTTGACTTTCAACTGGATAAAAGAGAATGAAGACAAGGATGGTCGGCATTCAGTGATTGCTTTGTTTCGATGAGTACGATGTCTCAGCGAAGTCATTTGACAGATTCAGAAGCTTTGAGAATTGTTGGTAGGTTAGAAGGGGGCCAAACTCAAGCCGAAGTAGCGCAAGCCACTGAAGTGTCACAAAGTGTCATTTCCAGGATCTGGAACCGTTTTTTGGAGAGTGGATGTGCAGGCCGAAGACCAGGGCAAGGTCGTAGACGGGCAACAACGCCCAATGAAGATCGGTATTTAGCGTTAACAGCTCGGAGACACCGAACCATGAACGCTACTCTTCTCCAACAACACCTTCGCTCGGCTACAGGCACCACGATTTCAACTCAGACTGTCCGAAACCGACTCCATGCTGTAGGTCTGTATGCTCGCCGACCGATGGTATGTGTTAGATTAACATCAAGGCATCGTCGCGACCGCAGGGAGTGGGCAACCGAGCATGTCAACTGGAGGATAAATGAATGGAGCAATATTCTGTTTTCTGACGAGTCCCGTTTTTCTGTGCATCCGGATAATAGGCGTAGTTTCATCTGGAGGGACCGTGGCAGTAGGAATAATCCTGCGTTCGTGCACGAAAGTGTCAGATTTGGCGGTGGAGGAGTGTTGGTGTATGGTGGCATCTCCATTGACAGGCGCACTGACCTCTACATCATTCGAGATGGAGCTCTGACTGGTCGCCGATATAGGGATGAGATCCTCAGACCTATTGTAGTCCATTACGCTGCAGCAATCGGAGATAACTTCATTTTAATGGACGATAACTGCAGGCCACATCGTGCAAACCTGGTGGAGGATTTCCTTTTCGAGGAAGGAATCGTTCGAATGGAATGGCCAGCGTGTTCTCCAGACATGAATCCAATCGAGCACGTTTGGGACGCTCTAGGAAGACAAGTTTCTGGCCGCCAACAACTCCCACAAACTCTCCAAGAACTGGAAAGAGCTCTTCTGGAAGAGTGGGGCAGAATACCCCAACTCGTCATTAATAGCCTCATTGAGTCCATACCTCAAAGGTGTTCAACGTTGCTGGCCGCCCGTTGAAACCATACCCCCTACTGTAAATGATTTTCTTTGAAGAAAACACCTTTTCTTATTCTTTTTTTCTCATATGCACAAATTGTGTTTTTTTCCTTTAGTACACAAATGCGCAATAAAATGCATTTTTTTCTGCCAAACATGTGTAATTTATTCTCATATAACCTACTATGTCTGTCGACCATGTATCAATCAGCTAAACAGTTTACCAGATACAAAATCCACCTAAAACTGCAATATCCTTTAATTGTTTTGAGCAGTGTACATAGTACAGATTTCAATACTTACTTAATTTTCTTTTGCAAGCGAAAAAGAATAATCCAAATCTGTATGTGTGTTAGAAAATTCTTATGTGAGGAAACTAGAAAGAAAAAATGATCAGAGATCTTGGATATTTCAATATAAGCAAACACTAATCATGCATATTTCAAGAGTTAAAAGAAATCAGATTTTTCATGACTGAGTTTTCAAAAAGTATCCAAAGGCTGTCATCGTTCTTCTTTTCTAGTTTCCTCACATAAGAATTTTCCAACACACATACAGATTTGAATTGTTCTTTTTCACTGGCAAAAGTTATTTCTGAAATCGATACTATGTATTACAAATTAATTCATATATAAATCAATTGTTATTTTAATTAATATAATTACAGCAGTACCTCGACTTACGTCGAGGTCCCCGCATTTACGTCGTCTGACTTGAAAAAAAAAATCCTTAATTTAGATGCACTTTGAACTTTTTGAAGACTTTTGAAAAAAATTAACGTATCAGATACAGTCACACTCATAGGGGATTCAGGGGATGAAAATCAGAAGAAGGGGGGTGGAAAACAATAAGAAATGCTTGGAAAAGACTCTGTTTCTTTTTCCTTCGCAGAGACTAAGAAAATATCTGAAAATTGTGATTCTATATCTCTCTAAATTGATGAAATCGTCGAAAATGGAAAAGAACTGAACTTAGAAATGGATGCTGAAGATGTTGTTGAATTCATAAATTCCCCTGATCCGGAATTAACTATCGACGAACTCATCGAATTAAACAAATAATGTACTATCGAAGAAATAGATCAAGATTTCGAGCCTAAGAGGAAGTGGGAAGATTATGACGGTTGCAAAATTAACCGAAGGACTAAACATTATTGAAGCTGGAATGACAATGGAAAGCAATTCCATTACTAAAGTGTTCAAATTAATGATTGACACCGGAATTTGAAAACAAATTTATTTTTAACTAAAAAAAAGGCTATATTTCACACACATAATAAACCGAATTTTTTTTAATCAAAATCTGGTGTCAGTCATTAATTTCAACACTTCAGCAATAGCATTGCTTTGCACCTGAAAGGGTTATGCCGTTTTACAAATAACACTCTAGCCTTCCTATTCTTAGAAGATTAGAAACGTGTTTTTGCTGTTCTTCTGCCATGTAAACCATAGAGGTTTAGGCATTTTTATTATTACAGCGGACTTACGACAATCACTTGTAGATATCATTTTTGTAATACAGTCAACATTGCAAGTTGTTTTTTTCGGATGGCCACTTTGAGGCTTATTTTCAATGTATTTCTGTTTATTAAAAACTTTATTCCCTGTAATAACAAGTTGCCGAGACACGTTAAAAGAACGAGCTAATTCTGCTTGCAGTCTACCTTTCTTAAGTGCATTTACAGCGGCTTTTCTAGAATCATTTCAACATTTTTTACATTTCGGCATTCCTGATCCTTAAAACTAATCACAATAAGTCAATATAAACACTAATCGAAGCTATAGCGCCACTGACACCTTCAACAATTAAATGCAAACTAATTGTCAAAATACTTTTGAGCTAAGGAGGAGTCATATTTCTTCGGTGGCGCCGAATGTAAACAAACAAGCTGAAACTTGATACATTTGAATAACTGCAGTCATAGTGTTCTCAATTATAGGGAATATATTTTCTTTCGCATTTTTATATTAAATAAAATAAGAGAGAATATAAGGTTGTCAAAATACTTTTGAGCGCTACTGTATATTTAACATGGAACAAAAAATATTAAATGACATAACTCTTGTCGAATTGGTCGTATACACATGATATTAAGATATGTTACTACAGTCGAGTAAGCTTCCCATTGTAAAACAGAATTGTAGCATTTACGGTTCGTTTACAGGGATGCTCAAAAGGTCATTTGATAGGGTTAAACGTTTATGTAATTATCCGATTTTTAAGTGGTTTGCTGCATTTGAATTGCTTTTAAGAGTTGTTCAACCCCATTCAAAGTTTCGTGTGAAAATAATTTATTACTTTTTTATGTATGCTAGTTTAAAGTAATTTTTCCTTATGCATAACATAAAGTAAAGAAATATTAAATGGTGTAACTCTTGTCAAAATGGACGCATACACATGATATTAAGATATGTTACTACATACAACCTAAGTAAGCTTCCTATTGTAAAACAGAATTGTAACATTTACTGTTCGCTTACAGGATAACTCAAAAGATCTTTTGAAAGGACTAAAGGGGTGTGTAATTATCGGATTTTTACGCGGTTTACTACGGTATTTTATTTGCTTTTATAAGAAGTTCAAATCTTTAAAATTTGATGTAAAAAAATTAGTTAGTTTTTTATTTATATGAGTTCTAAGTAATTGATTCCCATACTTAACATATAGCAAAAATATATTAAACGGCATAACCATTGTCAAAATGGTCGCATACACGTGACATTAAGGTATGTTACCACAGTCGAGACAAGTAAGCTTCCTATTGTAAAACAGAACTGTAATATTCACGTTCGTTTACTCAATAGATCTTTTGATAGGGCTACAGAGATGTGTAATTATGGGGCGGTATATTTTTAAGCGGTTCTAGTGTATATTATCGAACCCGGGTCCCTGGAATAGATCTCCAGTGCTCTACCACTAAACCACAAGGACGATGCCCAGCTTGGCATTTCTCACTTATATAAGTCGGCAAGGCTGCTACCGCAGCACAAGATGGAGAAGTCTTCATGAGCTGGACATCGTCCTTGTGGTTTAGTGGTAGAGCACTGGAGATCTATTCCAGGGACCCGGGTTCGATTCCCGGCTTGGACATTTTTCACTAAGTTGGTTTACGCTTTGTTAGCAGTGTGATAATTCACATCATTAATATTCAATAATTTCAAGCGTAATTTCACTGCTGAAATGTAGTTTAAAAATTAATTAAAAAAATTGTATATTCACCGATGCTGGGTTTATTTGCGTCTCATGTTACGCCGCTAGAATGTGTGCTCATGAAGACTTCTCCATCTTGTGCTGCGGTAGCAGCCTTGCCGACTTATATAAGTGAGAAATGCCAAGCTGGACATCGTCCTTGTGGTTTAGTGGTAGAGCACTGGAGATCTATTCCAGGGACCCGGGTTCGATTCCCGGCTTGGATATTTTTCACTAAGTTGGTTTACGCTTTGTTAGCAGTGTGATAATTCACATCATTAATATTCAATAATTTCAAGCGTAATTTCACTGCTGAAATGTAGTTGAAAAATTAATTAAAAAAATTGTATATTCACCGATGCTGGGTTTATTTGCGTCTCATGTTACGCCGCTAGAATGTGTGCTCATGAAGACTTCTCCATCTTGTGCTGCGGTAGCAGCCTTGCCGACTTATATAAGTGAGAAATGCCAAGCTGGACATCGTCCTTGTGGTTTAGTGGTAGAGCACTGGAAATCTATTCCAGGGACCCGGGTTCGATTCCCGGCTTGGACATTTTTCACTAAGTTGGTTTACGCTTTGTTAGCAGTGTGATAATTCACATCATTAATATTCAATAATTTCAAGCGTAATTTCACTGCTGAAATGTAGTTGAAAAATTAATTAAAAAAATTGTATATTCACCGATGCTGGGTTTATTTGCGTCTCATGTTACGCCGCTAGAATGTGTGCTCATGAAGACTTCTCCATCTTGTGCTGCGGTAGCAGCCTTGCCGACTTATATAAGTGAGAACTGCCAAGCTGGACATCGTCCTTGTGGTTTAGTGGTAGAGCACTGGAGATCTATTCCAGGGACCCGGGTTCGATTCCCGGCTTGGACATTTTTCACTAAGTTGGTTTACGCTTTGTTAGCAGTGTGATAATTCACATCATTAATATTCAATAATTTCAAGCGTGATTTCACTGCTGAAATGTAGTTGAAAAATTAATTAAAAAAATTGTATATTCACCGATGCTAGGTTCTAGTGTATTTTATTCGTTTTATAAATCAGTTCAAACTTTTAAAATTTCATATAAAAATATCGATTAGTTTTTGATATACAGTCGTGGGAAAAAATGTAAACACCCACTACTAACTCTGCAACAAATAATTGTAGAAGAAAGTTACTAGTACCAAGTCTACTTTTAAATGATGCATATAAAATTTGCTTAGGGGGCCATGTACAAATTAAAATCAGCCCAAAAGTATTTTTCAATGGCAAAACCCAATTTTGACAAGATATTTTTAATTTTCGGTCTATTAGAAACGAAATTTCATGTCATTTGGATAAAAAGTTTTTGAATTATAAACATTCAAAATTTAGAGCTTCTAATGTTAATTTACATTTTCATATTTTTATTAATATCTCCTGAAATTATAATCCTAATGGGAAAATTTTTTGAGTGGTTAGAATATTAAAAAACCCACACATTCATTTTTTAATTAAAAAAATTTTAAACTATGAATTATGAAATTAATATTAGAAAAAAATATGAATGGCAACGTAAAATATTTTTGACGGATTTACATTTATTATATCTTGCTTTACGCAAATCCAAAATTAAAAATTTTTCTTCCAAGTAGTTTTCATGTTAAGCTTAAAAAACTTCAAAATGTCGGTTTAAGGGGCCGTCCATGATGTGCAGAAATGCATACTTTGGAAAAAAAATTTTTTTTTTACTCATGTTATTGAAGCATTTGTGCTGGGATTACGGTGCCTCGCTTAAAATGAACTTAGAGCGTAAGTTTGTCTTACGATGTAAACAAAGCGTAAAACGCATTTCAGTACCTCGCGATGTTAGGTTAAGGGGATTCTTCACTCACTTGAAAACACACGCTCCATAATGTTAATCCTATGGGCAGGTTATTTTCAAATTTCTCGTTTCAATTTGAATATTTTTAAACAATTTTTTTGCATAGGATAGCATAGTCTATATCAATCTTTAATATGACTATTTTTTACTTTTTCGATTTAGGTTGCAGATTTTTTTTCTAAAGGGTACTTTCAATTTCGAAACCGGTTTAGAAACTGAAAGTACCTTTTTAAAACAAATCTGCAGCCAAAATGGAAAAAGTAAAAAAAAAGTCATATTAAAGATTGAGCTCATCTATCCTATGCAAAAAAAATCGTTTAAAAATATTCAAATTGAAACGAGATATTCAAAAATAACCTGCCCATAGGATTAACATTACGGAGCGGGTGTTTTCAAGTGAGTGAAGAATTCCCTTAACATAAATCCTTTCTCCGTTCATGTTCAATCAAATTATCAAAATAGATCCTGATATTACTAACAGTCTCATTGAATCAATGACATGGAGATTACAAGAAATCCTTGATATAAAGGGTTTCTATACATCATATTAACAGATCTTTTCTTTTAAATTTAAGCAAGACATGTGGCTTACGTGGGGAGGGAGGGATTTTTTGTGTACGAATCTACCCATAAATTTCTGCTAATATTTTGTTAAAGTTCAATCATATTAAATAATTTTTCTTATTTGGCTTAATCAAGTTTTTTCATTTAGATAAATTTCAGTATTTTAAAATTTTGGAGAAAGTTGCTGCAACTGTTGCTTTTTAAGTTTCATTCTGTGAACCAGCCTGTCCTAATATACATCTTTGCGTTTGGTTGATACGTGAAATAATGTTTTTCTATTTAAATAGATGCCGATATCTTTACAGCAAATTATTACAGTCATTCAGGGTAACTTTGATCCGCATTTTCTCTATTTTCATATGCCACACTCTTATTTTAAGAATATTGTTGCAACTAGGGGCATAAAAGTGAAGAAATGATCCAAAACTATTGTATGACTATCAAAAATTAAGGAATAATAATGATAAAAGCAATAAAGAATGAATTTTTAACCCGGTTCAAAGTTACCCAGCCATTTAGGGTAACTTTGCACCATATGATAAATATTATCTAAAATAATTCATTAAAAAAAAGTATTATAGTTAGGAGAACTTTGAACACCCAAAAATGTTTTCAGATATGTAAAGACTCCGAATTTACATTTCCCAACATCACAAGATTTGTATAATTTATGATATTACAACAAATATTAGGCACAAGGAAAGGGGAAGAAGAGAACCATGAATATTTAGAAATTTAAAAAAAACTGTTTATTGTTCATATAAAACATAAAAATTCGGTGAAAATCAATATTCAATGTTTTATCTCAATAATACGTCCATAGTTACAGTAATACATACTGTACTAGTATCATTCAAACAAGAATAAAAAATGTCGAATGTATGAAATGTCAAATTTGAGTAGTTCCGCCCCTAATAACGCCTTTAAATTAATTTTATGTATTTTACACATATTTGTAAAAATATTTACACTGTATATCTAATGCACACTTTCGGCATTTATATAAAATATACGTACAAATATGGGAAATTTTTGGCAGTAGCACCTATAATCAGTAAATTATAAACATCAGTATAACTTTGAGCCGGCTCAAAGTTATTCTGAAAATGTGGTAAAATGTTAGTGCCTTCTTAAATTGCATTTTATTAACTATTAATAAATAAATAATCACAAAATATTAACACATTTACAACATTTAGATAATAATATGTCTGATAAATGAGTATATTGTTACTTACTATGGAAATTTAATTGATTTACAACAACTTCAAAACAGCATTCAAAATTAACTTGAAAACGGTACTTCACAAAAATAGTTAGATGATGTAATTAATTGAGCATAATGTTGCTAATTTATTTTCTAAAATAAAGAGTATAAATCCCAGTTTAGAACCTTGCCAACAGAGCACAGTTCTGGAGTTTATTTAGTCTTTTGGAGTCAAAAATATTGAAAATTAGGAGGTGGTGCAAAGTTACACCCCATGGTTCAAAGTTATCCTGAATGACTGTAATCTAATTCAAGCATTTGGTATCTACAAAACTTCGGTCAAATGATTTTACATCATTTAGACCATTAATACAACCCTTGGCAAAATGTTTCCGATCAGTGTTATCAAGTTTATGATTTTTGCATTTCGAAGCATATATTTCGCGATTCATGAGCATAGGGGCGTTTTGCAATATGCCAAATACAAGAATACGCATTAAAATATAAATGAAAAGTGAATTCAATAAAATAATCATATAATTTATAATTATACTGCAGGCGAAAAAGTTTCCTCGTGAGAAAAAAATATCCGATCAAGACGGAAGTAGGAAAATAGTAATCGATCACTGTGGAATCAAGTTTTAAATTTGAATATTCAGGACAGATAAGAGTGCTTGCGCATGCGTACGATATCTGAATCCTATTTAACAGAAGAAATCTTCCAAATGCGAGATCAAATGCAGCCCTGAAGGGCTGGACAATGGCTCGTGTGATAAACCTGTCTCACGATTTAAAAATCCGCATTATTAAATTGTTGCAAGAGGGAAATTCACAAAGGAAAGTGACTGCTTTATTAAATTGTGCTCAAAGTACTGTATGCGATATTTGGAAAAAATATCAGTTGACTAACAGCGTGGAAAATTTACCTTGAAGTGGACGCCCACTAATGACAACGCCTTGGGAGGACAGAAAACTTGCGGAAAAAAGCGAAAAGAAAGCGGCGAGCAATCTCTAAGCAATTCAATGCCGAATGGTCTAAGTATAACGTAAAGGTATGTGACCGCACAATTCGTAATCGTCTATATGCAGATGGATTTAAATTTTGTAAAGCTAAAACGAAATCTTACTTGACATAGAAGCATAGAAAACAGCGCTTGCAATGGTGTAAAAAACATGTACAGTGGCCACTTGATAAATGGAATAAAATTATTTTTAGAGATGAATCTCACATATTTGTCGTAACAGGTGATGACTGTGGAACATTTGTTTGGAGGAGAGTTGATGAAAAGTTCAATGATAAGTGTGTCAATTCGAGAATTATTTTTCACCTGCATTTACATTTTGGAGTTGTATGGCATCACAAGGCGTCGGCAAGTTGTGTATTGTGTTACGTACAGTAAACTCTGAAGTTTACATTGACATTTTAGAGAATTTTTTTAATTCCCAGCATCGATCAATTGTTCGGGGATCAAAATAACTTCTTATTTCAAGATGACAACGCAGCTCCCCATCGCACCAAATCTGTGAAGAAATTTCTACAAAATGTAGGTAATAATCCAATTAAAACCATGACTTGGCCGCTCAATAGTCCGGATCTTAATCCCATCAAAAATCTGTGTAATAAATTAAAAAGAAAAATCGATTTTCGAAGGATCACAAATGTCATAAAGCAACGTAGAGCTGTAAGGGAATGCTGGTATGAAATTGCTCCCAGTGAGTGTAAAAAGCTTATTGAGTCCATTCCACGAAGAATTTTGGCTGTCATACGAGCTAAAGAGGGATTTACTAAATATAGATTACAGTGATCGGTTATTTTTTTCCAAATCAAAGCGTGATTGGATAATTTTTTCTTTGGTGTTTAAATTTCAATCACCATTTTTCTGTTTATAAATCGATGTATAATGATTTTTCTTTATTGCATATTGTTGTTCATTATATATAATACAAATATATTATCGCTAATAATTGTTTAATTTTTATGAAGTGCGAATAAATAATCCTTACTTACAAAAAATGGTAGTTGTTGGTGTAATGATCGGAAACTTTGTGCCAAGGGTTGTATATCCATAATGTTAGTCATTGAGATATTTATACTTATTAATTTAACCTATAACTGATATGACAGAAATTGTCACATAATTACTGTGAAGCGGTCTGTCAGACCGCTTCATCTAAAGAAGAATAAAAGACGCGATTAACTCATAGAATGGCGTTTTTGCACTAAACCTTTTGTACAGGACAATTATAATTAATATTCCCCTATTTAAAAGTCTCTGGTGAAGTTCCAAGCGAAACAAAATTTCAGTAGTTTTTGTAGTAAAACTGAAAGTTACAATTTAAACTATAAAAAATGAAAAAACAGCGTTCTGTGAGGCCGGAAACATCAGTTAAAGGTTAATTTAATCAAATCTAGTTAAATTGTTCCCTGTATTACCCTGAATATCTGTTAGATAAAATATTCTCACAAAAGTATTTCAGTGTTAGTTAAAACAGCTAATTTAGTCTTTTATGGTCTTTTACTAACTTTCGTATATCAATCAAAAATTGTAATCTTTACAAATAAGTACCGATGTAAAGTTTTTAACCCATTTAAATAATGAAACCTTTTTTTCCGGTAGGTTAAAATTAGGATCTATTCTAATACACAGGATAATTTAAAAACATTTTAAAAGTTATTTTTATGACTTTCAGATAGGCAAGTTTTCTTGACAATCGGAAGTAGTGTGTGAAGAAATCTAAAATATGAAGAAAAAGAAACTTCGAATGGCAAGTTTTTTTGCCAAACGGCATTAATGAGTTAATTAGAAAATTTCAAATGAAATAGCCGAATAAGTTTAATCATAGAATTATTAACCCTATTCCAAATGAGAATAACGAATGTAAATTTATTCTGATGTCTTTTAAAAGTAGATTTAATTTAGTTCTACAAATAGGGGAAAGTAGGGTAATGACGCTCAGAAGGGTAATACCGCTCGCCAAATACCTCTAAACAGAATAGAATTTTAAACGTGCGATCGGTACCGGCACCTAGCGAACTTCATCCTAAGTACACAGTAAGGATTTAGTGCCCGTCGGGAGGAAAGTATTTTTGTGTCCACAAGTTGTTAGTTTGAAGTTGTTTTATTATAAAATTCTACAACATTTAACTTGAAGGTAAGTGTACACTCTTATTTTCAAATATTAATTTACTCATTATGTCTACAAAATATATGCATTTAGCTCTATTTGCATGCTTTTATTTATTTTTGTAGTGCGTTGTTACGCCAATTATAATGCAATAAAACCCAACATGGCGATGACGGGTAATGACGCTCGCGTGGAATTCCAGAAGTGTTGCCAGTGGGCAACTTTTTTTAAATTCAAATTTGCTGATTGAGACCACTTTTTTGAAATGGTAAAATTTCTCTGTATTCGTCTTTATCAATATGTGATTAAACAAGGAGAATTTTACGATTTCAAAAAAGTGGTGAAGATCAAAAAGCCTAAATATAAAAAAAAGTAGCCCACTATATGCTAACACGATATGTGTAAAGTGGCTGTAAAAAGTCTGCAGTGGTGTGAACAGCCGACACGACTACATATGTGATTTTTGTCTATACCTAAGCGTTGTATTCAAACTCTGAGCGCAATTAACCTACCATGTCGGGCATTACCGCTCAATCGATGGTCATTTAAATAAAACGATAAAAAAATTTCCTAAAACTTTTATGAGAATTAGTTGATTGCAAACTGTTCCTCATGCTTTGGAGTTATACTCCGTTAATAAAATATTTTTTTTTGTCCAAATTTGACTAGCTATTCATGTTTTCCCTTAAGTGATCGCCATTCCCCTACTTTCCCCTAATTCTAAATATAAAGCATACGAACATATTTGAAAATAACTAGCAAGAATCAATCCTTCTCACCCACTCTTCAGAACAGTTTTTTTTTTTTCAAAATACGGCATTATTAATTGCCTTGGAATTTATTTTCAGGCAAAAAAGCAATTTGTCGAATTTCTTCTGCCGAGTGAGCCAAAAGTTCGTTAAAACTTTAAAAACTCATAAAAAGGAAGAAAATTTGATAAAGATGTGCGGTTTGCAAGAAAGGGCTGACGAGGAAGTCGGATTTTTTTAGCAGCAAAAAAAAGCTTAAACAATCACATGTAGAGGGCGCTGACGACCCAAAACACAATGAACAGGGTAACTATACGCTCCATACATTTGTTCTTCCAATAACAAATGTTCAACATGACCTCCAGAGCATTCTACGACACAACCAGGTTGTGTTGTAGTACCTATTCATCGTGTTTCGGGTCGTCAGGGCCCTCTACATGTGATTTTTTAACTAATTTTTTTTTGCTGCTAAAAAAAATCAGACTATCTTGTGAGCCCTTTCTTGCAAATAGTACTCCTTTATCATAATTTCTTCCTTTTTATGAGTTTTTAAAGTTTTAACGAACTTTTGGCTCACCCGGTACACATTGTTTGCTTATTCTGCTTTATACTATCTTTTATTCTACATTCTGATATTCGTTACGTTTCTGCCAATAAATTTTAAAAAAAATGCTTGTTAAATAAATTCAGAATATGAGAAAAAGCATTATAAAAAAACTTATAAAATTCCAATCACATTCATATATTCGAAAACTATTATAAATACAGATAACTTATATGTTTTTTAATCGAATAATTCAACACTTGTAAGCATTATAAAATGAATATTCATCAGGATTTTACAGTATATAACAATAGCCGAAGCATATTAAGTGAGTGAAAGGGTCATATTGGCAAGGAATAATACATTAATAGAAGTGACTTATCCAATCTGTAGCTTTTCAACAACCTTCGAGCCAATACTGTAATTTTTTTGGACACAAAATTTAGGTAACAAATGAAATTTTATTTTTCATGAAATCACAATGATTTTGATGGTGGTACTGCGGACAATAATCATCGCAGATAGTCCTGCTGATATTCGAGGCAAAACTAGATTATGTAAACGCGCCAGTGGACCTCGATTATAGAAAAATACTAGGTAAGCACCGCATAAAGAGAAATCACAGAACATCCTCAAAGAGATAATCTAAGCACTTTAACCCCTTGAGGGGCAAGCAATTACGTTTGTGAAATGCTGAATTCCCACCGGAAAATTAGAAAAATTTTATTTCAAAATAAGGAAAAGCAATTTTACGACTTTTTTCCACCAAAGTTAGAAAAGTAAAATTTAATAAAATTTTTCTGGTGTAAAACTTCATTAATCGTAGGTGGTATATAATATATACCGCCGCCCCTCAAGGGGTTAATAAATCACAGAGTACTTACAGTAAGGAAAACAATTCGACAGAACTTTAGGATTACTGTTTATCATACTGAAATAAGTGCGAAATTGTTCTCTTCCGTATTGCTTTATTTATTACTAAAATGCTTGAAAATTATAGTAACGCTTCGGCATTGGTGTTAATGAAATGCATATAAAGAAACATATGTACTTTGGTTAGAATTTGCCATACTGCAATAACTGGAAAAATGGTTTCTTTCATTTCATTTTGAATGTTGTATAAATTACAATTTATGTATTTATTTTACTTTTAAACTGACTAAATTATTTAAATTTCCATACATACTTTACATGCATCTTTCTTTCTGTCTGTCTTTGTATATGTATGCTGCACATAAACACAAATATTTTTTGAACAGTCCAAAGTTTATAATTTAATTAATTTAAGCCATTTTACAAAGATAATATAGTCAGCAAGGTTTTTTATTAAATAACTTTTGATTCAATATTTACAATTCTTTTATATCTAATATTTTTTTTGCAGTTTTATTAAAAATTTTTGTTAAGTTTTCATTGTACAATATTAATAAGAGAGCTATAAAACTAATTGACTTTATTATTTTGAACTTGTTAATTAAAGAGTGAAATTGATATACCATAAATAGCTTTGAGTTCGTTTCTAAATAGGTAAAAGTGCTAGTTAAAATTTTTCAAAAAATGACCGACATTAAGGAAAATCCTTTCATAACGATTAACTATCGAATTCCAAATCTTTATTGAAATGAATTATAATATATCCAATGAATTATCCCAAATATGTGAGAAAATATTTGGAAGGCATACAACTCAGTATGCCCTGTCAGCCACGTTAAAAACAATTAGGAATTTAGAAAGTACGTATATTTAAAATTCAGAAAATCCAACAAGTGTTAGAGCTTATAAAAACCTTTAAAAAGAAAAACAATCCTTATCAGATAATCAGCGTTTTTGCCGCGCTTATTGGAAGGACGTTGGAATTTTTGAAAAAAAAATAAACACTAACTTTATTTAAAAATTACTTCAAACACGCCCGATAATAAAACAAATACTCATTAAATTAGCAAATAAAGCCTTTGTGCAACAATATTAAAAAGGAGAAAAACCAACGTTTGAAACGTATTATTTGTGCATTTTAAACGTTGGTTTTTCTCCTTTTCAAATACTCATTATTCCGTCTGTTTTTAAGTCTTTACATATTTTGTATAAATTGATATGAATTTTGAAAATGTAAAGCTATTGTTCCAAAAGGTTCTTAGGATAAAATCCTTGCTGAGTTAATTAACGAATCCCCCTATAGCTTATAGGGAAGGTAGGGGTAATTAGGATCAGGGGAAGTTGGGATTAGGGGCACTTTAGTGGCAATCTCTAACAGATTAAAAAAAATTACCATTCTAATTATGAAGTCTGACAAATATCTACATGTGCAATTTTTTTGGAGTGAAAATGTATGTTCCTGAAAAGTAATCACTGTTTTTCCAGAACGCAAAGAAAAACGTTGTCCGTCAAAGTGGGAATGTTTTAGTTCAAAGGTCCTGTGTAAAATTTTTAAGAATATTGTGATATAGCTATGGACTGAAATTTAGAAAAAAAAGTTGTTTTTAAGAGGAAATGGTTACGTTTTGCAACAGAGGAAGCATAATGTTAATAATCTGCATGATTCTAATTACCCCAGAAATAGAATTTTCGGGGTAAATAGGATCATAGAGTCTTTGGGTTAAGGGTAAATTGAGATCGCAAATTTTATTTTTTATTTATATCAAATTGTGTTTTAGAATGCATTTTTTAGTCTTTCAGCTTTCAAATCCTGTGAAATACCCTAGTTTGGTTTACATTAGTGCACATTTTGTGTTAGCAAAACATCTATTTTACAATTTTATTTTGCATTTATTCCAAATTTTAGCCTTGACTACATGTTTTAGGCCTAATATAGGCCTCAACATTTTCAATGTAAATGAAATTTCCTCCTTCACAACATATGAGCTTTGACTGATTTTTTTCGCTCGTTACTTGCATTTCATGTTATTTTGAAAAAAAAAATGAGTTTTTTAAAACTCAAAATGCATTTGATTTTGTTTTGTAGTAAGATACATGAATATTGAAAATACCTTAAAAAACGTTTTTTTCCAGCGCACTTATCTTTCCAATACTGTATATCGGAGAATAGTTGTACTGTAGTTGTAAAACCAAAAATATCTTGCTGTAAAGCCCACACCAAGATATTTTAATCCTATTTACTCCTCACTGTGTCGCTTGCAAGGCATGAGAGAAAATACCACTGATCCCAATAATTGGAATCAAAGGGGTATTTTTTGAGAAAGACACTTGTGCCAAGTAACATGGTTACATTGAAAAAAATCTATACACATTTCAAGAGACAACTACCTACTGAGTAAAATTATACATAACATTTGTATGTAGTCCACTTCACACTCTGGCAATTAATTGTCAAAACTAAAATTGTCAAAAAGTGATCCTAAGTACCCCTACCTCCCCTACATTACTGCACATTTTGTGTTAGCCAAACATTTATTTTACAATTTTATTTTGCATTTATTCCAAATTTTAGCAATGACTGCATGTTTTAGGCCTAATTAGGCCTAAACACTTTCAATGTAAATGAAATATTCCTCCTTCACAACATATGAGCTTTTACTGATCCTTTTCCCTCCGTTGCTTGCATTTCATGTTATTCTGAAAAAACTTGATTTCTTTTTTTAACTTTAAAAATTACTTCTTTAGTAATACAACAAGGCTATTATTTTCCAATAGAAAATTTTGCATTTGATTTTGTTTGAAGGCAGGGTGTAAAATATATGAATGTTGAAAATCCCTTAAAAAACGTTTCTTTCAAGCGTACTTATCTTTCCAATACTGTATCTCTGCGACAAAACGTAGTTGTAAAACCAAATTTACACTCGTCATTAAAATTAAAGGATAATGAGAAAAAATATGCTCACTAAGTTAATATTGCAACCAATGCCCAATGCTGCAATTATTTATGTTAATTAAATAATATTGAATACAAAATTGCACTTCCGCGCATGGGTTAGCGTCGGAAATATGCAAATTAGGTGATTGACAATGTGCTGCGCAATGGATGTATGTTGGAATTCTGGGCTGTAGTGTTGTCTAAAGTGAATGTGGTGTTTGAGAGTGATCAGTATTCATTAATTATGGCTCAAAGGCGGAGTTCTAAATGAAGGTCAAAAGTGGCGAATAATTGGTAGAATCGAGGCAGGTCAGACACAAATACAGGTCGCCCAAGATTTGAATATCCCTCAAAGCGTCATATAAAAGATATTCGAGCCACTTTTTAAGCACTGGATCCGTTGATAGACAGCCTGGTTAATGGAGACCAAGAGCAACAACTGCATCTGAAGAACGTTTTCTGTCATTGTCGGCTCGAAGAAACCGCGAAGCAACCACAAGAGATTTGGTTTCAGACCTTCAGGCTGCCACAGAATCTCGAATTACCCGTTCTACTGCTGCACTAAGGATTAACAAGGGAGGACTGTATGCGAGAAGACCAATAGTTTGTGTCCCACTCGCTCCAGCTTCCGAAAGGGCCCGTTTAAACTGTTGCCGTCGCCAAGTTCAATGGAGCCAAGAAGATTGGGCTCGAGAATTGTTTACTGACGAGTCCAGATATAGTCTGAACACATATTTTAGACGTGTGTTGATCTGGAGAGAGGAAGGAACACGCAACTTGCCTTCCCTTGTCCGTGAAATATCCTATTGGAGCCCAGTCTTCTTGTCTCCATAGAACATGACGACGGCAACAGTTTAAACGGGGCCCTTTGGAAGCTGGAGTGAGTGGGACACAAACTATTAGTATCCTGCATACAGTTTACCCTCATTAAGCTTTCTTAAAGCAGTAGAACAGCTAATTTGAGTTCCTGTGGAAGTCTGGAGGCCTGAAACCAAATCTCATTTAGTCACTTCGCCGTTTCTTCGAGCCGACAATGACAGAAAACGGCCTCCCTTGACCAGGTTGTCTATCAACGGATCCAGTGCTTAAAAAAGACTCGAAGCTCTTGATATGACACTTTGAGGGATATTCAAATATTGAGCGACCTCCATTTCTTTTTGAACTCCCTCGATTCTACCAATAATTCTCCACTTTTGAGCTTCATTTAAATTATGCCTTTGAGCCATAACTAAGGAATACTGCTCCCTCTCAGACCCCGCATTCACTTTAAACAACACTTCACACCAGAATTCCAACATACGTCCATTACACACCATATTGACAATCACCTAATTTGTATATTTCTGACGTTAAGCGCGGAAGTGTAATTTTGTATTCAATAGTATTTAATTAACATCAATTATTGCAGCATTGGGCATTAGTTGCAACGTTAACTTAGTGAGCATAATTTTACTAATTATCCTTTAATTTTGATGACCAGTGTATGTTGCTGTAAAGCCAACACCGAGATCTTTTAATCCCATTTACTCATGACTGTGTATCTTGTAAGGCATGAGAGAAAATAACACTGATCCCAATTACTCCATGAAATGGGGTAATTGGGATCAAAGAGGTATTTTTTGAAAAAGGCATTTGTACCAGGTAACATAGTACATTGAAAATAAATCTTTACACATTTCAAAAGACATCTGCCTACTGAGTACAATTATACATAACATTAGTATGTAGTGCACTTCATTCTCTGGCAATTACCTGTCACAGTTCAAATTGTCAAAAAGTGATCCTAATTACTACCTCCCACAGATCAACATAAAAAAAAATATTGCTGTTTTGTTTGGCACATTTTATTATTTCTAAAACAATAAATGAATTATTCTGAGATGTGTAAGAATCGATAAAATGGTTTGGAATTATTTTTAAATAGTCCAATAATTATGTCTTATTAGACATATTGCACATTTGAAAAAGTTTATAGCATCACCATTAAATTATTTTTTTACTACTGTCATATTCTTTTTTATCTTTTCTTTTCTCAATTAAAATGGAACATGCATTCTGAAAATGCATAATAAGGGATGATAGCTCATAAAAAACATCTCGTAAATGATTCCATCAATTCACAAATCTGAAAAGTCAGTCATAAAAAGAAATGATATCACATAAAAAGAAGTGATATAGATGTGCATACTCCGGGTGCCGTGTAAAAATTTATCACTACTCATAATGTTTCCAAAGGACTCGGAGTGAGGTACAGTATGTGAAAACTGCTTGGCGACTTGCAGGCGTATATTCAATATATGCAGTACCTATATCAATTTCGAAAAATTGTGCAAGTCAAAAAAATTAATTTTAATTTCTCATTATATCACTCTCATAACTGAAAACTGCTTGGTGACCTGGATGTGTATGTAATATATGTAGTGTGTCAATTTTGAAAATTTGTGAAAATCGAAAAAATAACTTTTAAATTCCCGTTATATCACTTTTATAAATATTTGCAAGATAAAGATCTGTAATAAACCAGAAAGAGTTGCAAGACAAGCAAGAAATGGTATGTACGTGCGTTATTAATCTATTATTTGAATTATACTTAACAATATTTTTAACATAATCTTTAATTACATAAATACGTTTAATACACTGCTTTAAAATTAAAGGGAAAACTGATAAAATGGATCTTGTTTATGACGGTATTATTTCATAAACAAAAAATGTGACGTTTCCAACATAAGAAATATTATATAATACTATTAACCCGGGAGAACTCGCTAGTGAGAATGCCCAATTTCTTTTCTTTTACTTTACATTCATATAATATCAACTTTTTTTGGTTGGCTTAGTACTTTTATTCACAAAATAGGTAAAACATAATATAGGTAAATAGGTAAATAGTTGAAAAACATTTTGAAATTTTAATTAAAATGAAAAAATGATTTAAATAAGAGTCTTAACAAAGTACGACTGTGAGAGAAAATCTCATGGAGCGAGTTCTCCTGGGTTAAAACAGAAGCCTGACAAGAACATTTTTTCCCAGTCATGCGCAATTCCGTTTACGCAGGCTTTACTGCAACATATCTCAGTTTAGTTAACGTCTATTAGTAGGTGCATTGTTATTAATATGCATATGATCATTATTTTTTTATTATTTTACAAACTGAAAATGTTTACATGTTTACTTAAAAAATTCTCCTCGTAAAAATGGTATTTCTTGTTCAACTAATGGTAAATAAAATCAACAAATCGATCCTACATGATGATAAATAAGAATGGCATGCAAGCACAGAAGCTTCAACATTTTACAGTTTTATGGGAGCAGTAATACAAGAAAAAAAATTGTTAATGATATAGTCATATGTAAGCTGATGAAACAGAAACATTATAAAAGTCTGCGGGTCGCCAAGCAGTTTTCACGTACCATACCTCACTCCGAGTCCTTTGGAAACATTATGAGTAGCGATAGGTTTTTACACGGCACTCAGAGTATGCACATCTATATCGCTTCTGTTATGCCATGTCATTTCTTTTTATAGCTAACGTTTCAGATTTGAGGCTTGGCGGGATCATTTACAAAGAGTTGTTTTTTATGAAATACTATCATTTTGTGCTCAAAAACATCTGTTCGTTTAAAATTAGCCAAAGGTAAGGCGTTATAGTAGAAGAACTACGTCTGCCCCAACTTTGATTTGCGTCTACCCTTTCCCCCATATATTAATCGGGGTGGGAAGAAGTAGTTTTTCCCTTGATCCTCCATTTTTATTATTATTATCTTCAATTAGTAATTATGCCAACGGATGATTATTAATTACATGGAATCTGGCCTTTATGTTCGAAAAATTTAAAGGCGCGTTTTTAGTGACGGAAAACACTGAAAATTCGTAAAATTCAAAATATCAATTCGGTAAATTTTGGTCATTAAAGGATAAGATTGCTTAAATGTCCTTCTTAGACATAAGGCGATATTTTTCTAAATATAGTTTATAGGAAAAGAGAGCCGTATGAAAATTAATTTCGTATATTTATGCATATATGTATAAATATATACGAAAAATACCTTGTAAACGGAGCTACACCTGTAAAATCTTTACTTGATTTCAATATATTTTGTAAGTAAAAATGTTTCTGTCGTCCAATATTTAAAATAAAATAACCGTAAATGCTGTTTTGAATCGTCCGGTATATTAATCTTGTTTGTAAACTTTTTAAAGTATATCCAGAAATAGTTCTTACTTTTGTTTTGAAAACCCTTTGTAACTATGATTTAACACTGACATTAAACCTATTACACATCTGAGAGACATATAGAATGGCTTCAGCAGGCTACGATGTAAAAAATGAGGTTTGAACTTGGCTCCAACAAATCAATCTGTAACAATTTTTCAACTAAATCTATATTATAATAAAATTGAGATGTACTATAAATCAAACAACAAAAATATAAAAGTTGAGGAATCAATTTGAGGACATTTTTAAAGGATACGACTCAGGGACGTAATGGGTTGCTGCAGCGATGAAAAATCAGAAGGTTAACGGGTTAACGCAAAACAGTAAATCAGTGTTAACGGGCCTCATAGCAGTTTGTAAAACTATTAAATTGATTTAACATGCTGCTTTTCTTTTTAAGCCTAGTTTGAATGTAAATCTATAAAAAAGAAAGTTTGAAATACTCGACTTAATTGGTTTATTTCTTGTTTTATAGTGAAAAACGGAAACCTGTGATGAGTGCAATTCAAAGACTTAATGATTTTTCAGTTTGCATCTTTGTTACAACATTCATTCTTTAATAGGATATTTTAGGATGCAATGGTCTAAAAGATAAGCAACAACATAAAAGGCTAATTTTCGTACACAAGAGTTAACATTGAGCCCTTAAAAGAAAGTGATAAGTCAGGTATAACAAACAGGTATTATCCTTACAGCATACCATGTCCATGCAACACCAATTAGACATCATAAATGGTTACTCATATCACAGTCACCACGTTAAACCAAAATGTGACAGTTTCATTCGTCTCATTATTATTCTAAATTTATCATGATTTGGTGACTGTACTGTGAATTCACCGTGAGTGTTGCCTTGTGACGTTACAAAGAAATTACCTACCTTGTGATTCTCATGTGACCGTCATTTGAAGACTCCATTATGATATCATCATGAACGTCTCATTGTGATAATCTATCAAATAATGTCACAATGAAGTCACATGGTGACTCTCAGGTGACACTCAAGTCACCATGAACGCTGCTTTGTGAGAAGTCACCAGGTGACATCATTTTGATGTCACCTGGGAACTCATCACAAAGCAACTATTTTGGTGACTTTACCATGTAATCTCTAAATGGCTGTTACATGAGAGTCACCAGGTCACTTCATTGTAAAATCACCTAGTGACTCTGTTGGACATTGTAAACCCTGAAACTGAAACTGAAAAAACAGAACAGAAATCTATTACTTAAGATTTAAACTTTCTCATCTTCAACAAGATGTGAATGCTTGCAGTTTGTCTCGCCTTCTTTTTCCATACATCTACGCTGCATGGGTTGCAGTTTCTTTTGACGTCACGGACTTAAAAACTTTGGACTCTATCTTTTAACTCTTTCCTTTTAATATATTGTATTCAGACTCTCTTTTGCATCTGTAATATGTAGTCGTAGTTTAAAAGATGTGCCGAAAAGATAACCTCTTGGTACTTAAAAATATGTTAACCCAGATTCATATTAAAAAGATATCATTGAAGAATTGGCGAATAAGTTCGATTATAAAATCTACACTAAATAATACATATACACATTAATTTAACATCTATTTTTTATTTACACTTTAGCATTGTTTGTGAATATGTGCAGCGATTGTGTGAAGGAAGATATCGCCGTACATACGGGTGACGGGACCAGGGTGACGTTACCGAGAAAACAGGTAAGAAAATTTTTCTTATTCCTGTACGTATGAATGATGATATATTTGAAAAAGGCACACAAAACTGAAATAAATATTAAGTATATAAATATTATTTATAAAAAAACTCCCCATAAATCAACAATCATGATGCCTTCGCAGTGGAGTCACCAAATGACGGTCACATTATGAGACGAATGAAAGATATCAAATTAGAGTTCACAGTAACTGTGACGCTTGTGAACATCTGTGACGTCAAGGAGAGCCACATCACAGCCCCCTGAATAGTAGACCTGAGCGCTGACACGAAAATGGCGGCTGCCGAAGGCGGATTTTTTTGGGCGTGTGTACGGTCCCTTAAATGTGGACACCAGTATTTTATAAAAGATTTCTCCGACTCGTTTATTCTCAGAAAAATAAAGTGGAAAAAACTTAAAAAAAATTATCGGTACGAATATTTAAGGGACAGTACACACGCTGAAAAAAAATCCGCCTTCTGCAGCCGCCATTTTTGTGTCAGAGATCAGGCCTAGTATTCAGGGGGCGGTGGCCACATTGACATGCTGTGTTGTTAGGATAGTATCTATATTTGCTACGCCTGCCATTTAAATAAGGTTTTTTTTAGTATTCACTATTAACTTTTGTTAATTATTTTGTAAATTAGCACTTCGTGTTTGTTGCTTAACTTTTGAACACTAAAGTATTTAACACGTAACTCTGTCGTTGTGTCCCAGGGATCATATTCTTCACAATTGGCAAAAAAATGGCGAAGCGACTTACGGGCATCCGTTCTTACACTCCGACGTTCCAATTGTCCTTTTTACTTTCTAATGATGGAATTTTAGAAGTAAAATAAATTTTACAACTGTAGTAAAAATGTGATATTTTTTTCCTCAGAGATAATATTGGAACTGAGTACAAGTACAGCGAAATGCTCCATGGACCAAAGAACAAATTAAAGAGAACTGCTGCAGAGAACTGCTAAAGAGTTCGACTGCTATAAAATAACTTGAATTTTCATTTGAATTATTTTTTATTTTACTGACCGAATTCACTGTAAAATTTTGGACAGGCGAGTTATAATACAAACCATATTTTATCCGTGTAACATTAAGGGTCTACTTCATTCACACAAAAACAACAGCTCACTAAGATTAATCCTATGGGAGAAAATTTTCAAAATAATTCGTTTGCATTCCCATATTTTTAAATGATTTTTTTTTCATTGAATAGATAAGGACGATCTCTCCGAAGGCCGATTTTTTTGCTTTTCAATTTTGCTGTCAGGGTTTTTATTTATGAGAATACTTTCACTTTCAAAACCGATTCCGAAAGTGAACTTTTTTTTATTTTTCAAAATATCTCGTTTGCATTTCCATATTTTTAAATCTTTTTTTTTCAAGGAGTAGTTAAGGATGATCTCTACGAAGGCCGATTTTTTGCTCTACAATTTTGTTGTCAGGTTTTTTTTTTTTCCTTTATGAGAATACTTTCACTTTCAAAACCGATTCCAAAAGTGAAGTTTTTTCGACACATACTAATACTTTTATTTTGATTAAGCTCATTGATTGCACAGAAAATACTTACACTTGCCTCTTTACGTCTGAAAATATTTTCAATTCAAAGAAACTGCATATATTGTAGGAAATGATATTGTATTGCAGTCATCCTCCTCATCGTCATAAGGATTAGTAATGATATAAATGCACTATGAAATGATGAGAATAAAGATAGGATATCTCTGTTAGTAGATTTTTTATTCTTTATATCTGAAGTTTATTCGAAATAAAGTTCTTTCCAATATATTTTTATATTGGATCAACGGTTTACTCACTAATTCTTCGTTATAACATAGTTCTCGTTACATGCAAACTAGCTATAACAGAGTTCGACTGTATAAGATGTCAAAATACAAAAGAACCACTGATTTACAATAAGTATACTTGCTAATTATGCAACATATTCTATGAAAAGTAGAATTGCATTATAATAATTTTGAAACTTATTTTTATTACCATCTTCAATTAATAATTCCCAAGCGAAAAAAAAATATATAGCTTTTCAGGTCCAATGGACTCATCTGGTAGCCGGAAGGTTCAAGTAAATCTTTTTCACATTATTTTTCAGTTTTATGGAATTTTTATTCGTTTATAAGTGTTTTAAACCTTATTATCATCGGGAAAACAACTTTCTTTTTTGCCTGTAGACTCAAAATGAAGGATAATTGCGGAAATTGTTTCCTTTCCACATCCATTTTCATGAAATATAGGATCATGATTAACATGCAAACTTAACGATACCCTTCGCTATTTCCTTGATTCATCACTTAAAAAAGCATTAAGATAATAGCTTCTTCTACAAACTATCTTTTAGTTCAAGACAGTAACTTCTGCATTTTTCTCCCCTTCATCTTGTCGAAATGAAGAAAGGGAAGGAAAGATTAAATGTTTGCTTTCTTCCATTGAAGCTTATTTAAAGGTGGGGCGAGTTTTACAGGCAAATTCATGATACAGATTTTGTTTTCTGTGATTTTCTTTATATACACTGTAAAAAAAAAAAAAAAAAAAAAAAACAGGCTAAAAAACGGAGATTCTACTGGCAATCGAGACGCCAGTACTATTTCCGTATTTTTAAGGAAATTTTTCCCCATTAATTACAGAAAAATTTCCGTTTTTAATCAGAAAAACGGAAAAATTTCCGTAAAAATACGGAAATAGTACTAGCGACTCCATTGTCAGTAGAATCTCTGTTTTTTAGTCCTTTTTTTACAGTGTATTTTAAAGGTATCTGTAGTTAAAACCATTGTTAAAGCACTACCTGTTACTCTGATTCATTTATATAAAAAATACTATAAAAGATTTAATACTTTTTAAGTCAATTAAAAAAATAAATAAATAAATTTCTTTTAAAAGATGGATTATTTATTATTTTAAAATAAACATTTGTTGGATAATTTTTAAACACTTGCTAAAATATTTATTTAATAGCCTATTTTTAAAAGGTAGCATGGAAAAATTAAAACTGTATTAAAAAACTATTTAACGTTTAATTAAGTTTTAACTGCTATTATTATCGGTCTCGCAGAATAATGCTTTTGGTTGGTTGAATGGGGTTTAAGGCGCAAAGTCTCTTTAGGAACATGCTGCGTCAAGACAAAGTTCAACCAATTTTAAAAAAATTTGAGTTCATTGTTACTCGTGCAGTTTCCGCAAAGATTTTTTAAGTTTTAGTTATTTGTGTAAAAAATTCTTGTAAATCTTAATACTTTTTTCAAAAGAATTTAAAAATTACAAAATGCACCATAATACTTTTAACGCTTTATACCCGACGGTATCTTAAATAACCATTAAAATAATTTGTTATAAAATTCATTTAATACATCGATTAGTGGTAATACAATTTAGAATGAGCTATAGGGATACTTTACTTTATCTTGTTCCAAAAGTATTATTGGTTGCACAAAACAAAAATATTTTTGAAAGGGTGATTTCTTTTGCCTTTGCATCTTTTCAGCTTTCTTGACGTTGAAAGATTGGGAGGAGGGGGGGGGGGAGGGTTCAGCTTGTATCGTTTCATTATTTCTATATTTCTATTGTAAGAATATTACATTTGTACATTTCCTAATTCTACAAAATATTAAAAAAAATATTTTAAATAAAACATTTGAGTGGAGTTAATATTGCATAAAATCCCTATAAATTCAAATTAAATTAATTAATTTTAATTGGAAAAATCCCTCTAAAATTTACTAGTGTAAATCTTCTAATGCAGTTTCGAAAATTCACGAAAAATGCTTTAGAAGATGAAATTTTCACGAATTCATAATTTGGTACATAAGGGGTTAAAGATAGATTATTTTGATTACGATTCTTTGAGTATTTTTTAAACTCTCGCCAAAATAGCCATTTAATTGCTTACTTTTAAATTCGGTCATGAGATTTCCGTAAAATTTTGGGGATTTTTTGCCTTTTACGCTGTAGTTTTTGTATGTTTAAATTTAAAAGAAAATAACGCATTCAAAGAAATATATATAATGACACGAATAAGTTAAAAATGTTCCTTTAATGGCTTGACAATAATTAAAACCAGAATTAACCCTTAACTAGCGTTCTGACAGACCGCTACTTTTTAAAATTTCACAGTTAAACTTGTAATTTTCAGTTTAACTATTGATACTGGTGAAATTTGTTTCGCTTGGAGTTTTAGTACTATCACTAGAGACTTTCGAATAGATGAATTTTAATTGTAATAGTCCCTATATAAAGTTTAGTACAGAAACAGTATCCTACAGGTTAACCGATATTTTTATTCATCTTTCGATCAAGCGGTCTCAGAAACCGCTCACAGTAGTTATACGACAATTTCTGTCACAAGAGCTACGTGTTAACCTTAAACTGATGTCGCAGAAATTGTCACATCACTACTGTGAAGCGGTCTATCAGACCGCCCCATCGAAAGATGAATAAAAGGCACGATTAACTCATAGGATGGTGTTTTTGTACAGGACTATTATGATTAAAATTCGCCTATTCAAAAGCCTCTGGTGATAGTACTAAAGTTCCAAACGAAACAAAATTTGGGTAGTGTTTGTAGTTAAAGTTACAAGTAAAACTATAAAAATTGAAAAAAAAAAAAAAATAGTGGTCTGTGAGACCGGTAACATCAGTTAAAAGTTAACCTTTAACTGATGTGACTAAAATTTGTCACACAACTGATGTGATCCGGTCTCTTAGACCCCTCGAATAAAATGAATAAAAAAAATAACTCAAATGGTTGAATTTACTTAAATTTTGTCCTAACAATATCGTTGTAGTTCTCTTAGGAGCATGTGAATTAAATTGCATGAAAAAATTATTTTATTCATATTATTTAACTTCAGTACAGAAAAGTAAAAAGCTGTAAAAGTGTTTACAGCTGGGAGTCGCTGTGTCTGGGAGACCGCGTGACATCAGTTAAAGGTTAAATAAAGTTCGTAGAACGCCTTTCATTTTAGCGATAAACTCATTATAACAGGTTAAAAAACACATAGATTTCAGTGATAAATTCAGGTTCAAAAACCCAAAGATTTCAGTGATAGTCACTAATTATTTTTTTTTCCAGATGGTAAATTAAATCTAAAAATTAAAAAAAGAGTATTGTTTTGATCATTTCTGCCCTTCTATATATATTTATTACCCTACCGCCTCCTTTTATGCTAAGAAGTCCAAAGTTTACCCCCAAGACATCCACAAATCCTTTTACAACCCACAGGTTTGCTCTGACCTCTAATTCCAGAGTTTTAGCATTTAATCAGGGCCCCTAACCCGATCGTTAGGTTTCAGCCTTCAAATGCCCTTTTTTTCTGTATGCGAGCTAATTCGGGGTTGTAGGGACCCAATGATGGACGTACTCGTTCCACTGAAACTAAACCTTTGACACTAGATGTGGGTATGGCCGTTGCTTCCGGGTGCAACAACATTTGGGTGATGGGCCATTGTAGTATGCCTTGTCCGTCATGTTGTCGATCTGTATCAAAGGTGAAGAGTTTTTGGTTAAGGTATCATTCTGCGCTTTAGGCAATCAGCATCCTTCTTTACTTGCTAAACTTAATGGACCTTCTTCGAGTTGATTTAGATTTATTAAAGTCAAAATTGTTCTGAAACTTCCTGTTTCTAAATCATTTAAATGCAAAAGAAAAAAAAATAGTTAAGAGTTTGTGTGTCTATCTGATTGCATTAATCTTGGGTGAGTCTGTGTTTGAATCCGTGTTTGGCCGTGTTGTCGCTGTATTAGAAGATTGTAATAAAATAATTGCTTAAAAAATACAAGTAATTGTATTATTTAAACTGGAAAAGAAAGGGTTAGAAATTTATTATTTGATTATTAAAATACCTAATTAAAATGGTTTTAAAATACAAATTTAAGAAATAGTATATAGATTATAGTGATAATGTATTCGAACCAATCAAAGAAAAAAATCCTTTTTTATAAAGCATATACAGATAAAATATTAAAATTCAGTAATTTATTTAAAAAATGAACTGACGCTCGGAGTGGAAAAGGTAATATATTCATGTATTTTATTAATGTACTTACTGCTGTATTTTTTTAAATAGCATAAGATATCAATGGTAATATTGAATTCTAAATACTTTTAATAGCAATTATAACGTACAGTTGGTAATTAAGTTATTGACTTATGTCATTCAAGTAATAAAATCTCTGATATTTAATGAGTAAGGTCAGTTGTTGTGATAATGGTTACATTTAGTAATATACTGCAAACAGTGTTGCCAATTTAGTCCCCCTTTTTTTATAAAAACAAAAATCCCCTGCCATCCTATCAGAAATTCGGTATACTATTTTTTGCTTTATTTAATGACAGAAATTTCGTGATTCAATACAACTAATTTACTATATAGAAATTCTGGTAGGATGATGTTTTTTAATAAAAGAGTGGCTAAGTTGGCAGCACTGTGTGTAGCATAAAAAAAATAGTATAGGTTGCATTTCTGTCATACAAACGTACTGTACTGTTTTCTAGCCTAGGTTTCGCAGAATCCTAGTCCTTCCAAGACATCCATATAAGGTACGAGAGTTAAGAAGTTATAAATAGCTGTTGTAAATAATTAAGCGTGAATTGTTCAGCCCGTCTTTGAACTTTATAGGGGAGATGGGGGCACATGTGAACAGGGGGCAGATGTGAGCATCGCAATTTTTCCATAGTTATTATAAGTTTTTTTATTTGAAAAAAATTACTAAAGATGATAGAACCTGTAGACATATGGAAAAAAAAATTTTGAAGCTCTTTGATGTTTTGTTTGTCCTCTGTAGCCAAAACACTGTTTTTAGATCTCAAAAGTAAAATCTTTGTTCCAAGTTGATAAGCGAATAACTTTATTTATTTATTCATTTATTTGAATCTGAGTGTTTTAACATATACTATGAATACTAATAAATATTTTTTATTAAGTTTTTTTTTCTTCTAAAATTGAGAAATGTTAATGATTTATCAATTTAACAGACGCAGCAATCTGGGGCACTTGTGAACAGACTAGTTGGGGCAGATATGAACAGTACATAAGTAGGCAAATAATCATTCTGTGATTCTGTTCATTTCAGTTAACTTCATGAGCAATAATATCAGATCCAATATGTATAATTTTCCTGAAATAGAAGACATTTCCGTCATACAAAGTTGATTTTGTATTGAAACTTTCAAAAACACATCTGTCAGCAAGTACATAAAGAGCAACAAGCTTGTTTACATTCAATTGTAATTTAAATAAATTTAATGTTTTCTAAAATGCAATAAGTGTTATGTATTATTTTACTAAACGTTTTACAACAATATTTTTTATGCATTGTTAATATGAACAACTTTGTAAATTTTTCTATTATATTTGTTCTAAATTCGCAATGATGGTTTACTTCCATCTCTAAAACAGTTATGTATATGATGCTTTGAATGGCGATAGATATCAGTAATATTTTAAGAAAGTAAAAATTTTAAACTGATAACTACCGTAAAATCCGATTATAAGCTCCCCCCCCCCCCTTCTTTCAAAAGCAAAGAAGTTAGGGGGGGGTGTAAGTATTGTCGAGATTTTTTTAAATCATTAAAAAACCCTTCTTTATCTATAATTTACAAGTAAATAAGGCAAATACAGGAGTGAGACTCTTTCGTATTTCGGCAGATTTCCGATAAATAGCATGTTAATGCCTCCTCCCTAAAAGTTTCCCCTAACAAAAAGCCCTTATCAAAATTTAAAAGTTTTAATTTCTTTTTTAAAATTGCTTCGTTATTATTTTATTTTACTGCAACAATATTGTATGAATCATCTAAGCCTCCGCCCGCCCCCCCCCCTCCCCAAATCTACTTATTTTCATTTTTTAAAGTTTTTCTTAAACATATCATTCAGAAACTAGAGAAATATATATATATTTTTTTCTTTATGGTGAATTTAACGGGTAATTTAACTAATGATTACGATGACAAATGAATAACAGAAAAAAAAGCATGTCAAAGGATATATTTTCCTTGTTCACATGTGCCCCACGTGTGTTCACAACTACCCCGCTGATGGGGCACATGTGAACAATTTTTTGAATTTATAAAACTATCAAAAAATGTAAGAAGAACTATGCAGGTGATTTTTAAAAAATTACCGTGTGTAAAAGAAAGTTCTGTTTACTATATTGAGCAGTTTTTGTTTATAGAAATTAATCCAGTTACGAGAAAAAGATATATTTATGCGAACTGTTCACATGTGCCCCCATCTCCCCTATATTCTAATTTGCTTGTACTATAAGGGAGGTAGTTACAATGCACATCAACAATAATTCTTATACAATTGTTAGCATATGAGATGTTGCAAAATGCTAGAAAATGATACCATCTCGAAGTGCTTCTTCGATATTGAAAGCATGTTCGCTTTCCATGAATATGAAGCCGAAGTTCGAGGGTTCAATTCTTCCCATTCAGAATGGAGTGACTATTTAAAGAACAATAGTTCATTCGGTGTATTTCAACACCACTACACGTTCAATTAAAGGACCTGTGCTTAAAATGTTTTGATGATTAGAAGAATGTCGTTCGGAAAATTTAATAGCAGAAATCAACTCTGCATACTCATAATTAAGTTTAAATTATATACATATAGTTGATTTTCAGATACGTCTGTTATTTTATTGAAACATTTTGAAAACTAGAAGAAAATAAAAACAAAATTACAGAATATTTAATTTCTTAAACGTAATTAAACTTACTGTGTGTGTATTTATAAATAATATCTATTTATAGATACACTATGACCACATACTATATATCAATATACAGGGGATATGTTCTGGATAGCAACACGCTTTGAAATTAAAAACATTTCCGAGACGAACTGAATAAGTTTTGAATCACACCGTATATTTGCTGCTAAAATCTAGTACTAATTATTAAATCTAGTACTGCTGCATCTAGTTATTTCTAAACTCAACAGTGCTATTCAAGACATTCTTACGTAGCATATGCAGTGAAAATATTTATTTCAATCCCAGGTCAGTGTTAAATTTGCCACTGGTTTTAAAATACGTTCAAATTGAACGAATTTTTGCAAGTATTTCTTTATTTTTCTTTTGCGATTTTTATGTTTGTTCTTTTTCATCCATGTTCAGTTAGACAGCAAACGGCATAGTACTTGCTCTCCTGAGGACTACTATCTCAAGCCTTTATTCACTATTCCATCTTAGATTTTCTTGACTGAGCACTTCATGAACACCCTTTAAAGCCACAGAATGGGGTTTAATATCCCTAGTAGATGAACTTGACTGGGGATTTTTTCGCAGTCTGTTTCTAAAAAGGGGGTCACGCGAACCGTGGGTCCCTATCTACCTCCCGTAAATATATTTTTTTTTTCGATGTCAGCCCTGTATATGATGATGGATGATAGTCGGTGGGAAGTGGATTCGATAGAAAGGGGAAGCTGCAATGTCCGTGTTTATGGCAGAGACATCTAAAAAGGAGGCTGGACGGCCATTTTATGAAGCCAATCGTGCGTAGATCATATTGTAGTTGGCCTTTTTTACTCAACCCCTCCTTTTGTATGTCTCTCTCCGACTTAGAAAGCAATCGCTTATTTTTGGGTTACAGCATCTTGACATATATGCATTAATGGATGGCAATATTTAAATTTTCCGATGTTCAGGTGTTTAAAAGGATGAGATACTGATTGGATGTACTCTCTTTGTCAAAAATTTTTATTTATCCATAATCTTCTCACAAGACAAGAAAGCACGAAATGGCTTTCAACTAAGATTTTTCACGGTTAGCTAAGAAATTTTTCCAGTTTTCTTGCATTTTAAAGGTCAAGTTACTAAATTTATTTCTAACAATATTATATATATTTTTTTATAACTATTTATCTATTTTTAATATCAAAAATATGAATAGAGTGTGTTTATGAAGAGTCTATACATTTTTGAGAATAGGTTCAAAATCAAATTTATTTGCTGGCAATCTAATAGAGTGCTTTGAACAAGAATTAACCTTTAACTGATGTCAGAGAAACTGTCACATAACTAGTGAGAACCGGTGTGTGAGACCGCTGCATCGAAAGATGAATAAAAGACGCGATTAACTCATAGGATGGTGTTTTTGTACTAAACTTTTGTACAAGACTGTTATAATTAAAATTCACCTAGTCAAAAGTCTCTGGTGATAGTACTAAAGTACGGAACCAAATTTCGGTACTGTTTGTAGTTAAACTGAAAATTGCAAGTTAAACTATAAAAATTGAAAAAAGACGTGGTTCGAGAGACTGGTAACATCAGTTAAAGGTTAATACGTTAATAGTCACTGCTTGTGTTCTTCAGCGTGGATCAACGTATTCACGGGTTTAGAAGGACTCCACACGCATTAAATTCTCATTCTCCACAGCTTTCAGCAAATCGTGAAACATAGCTTTCAGAGCTACTTAGTCTGGAATTCCAAACTGTTATCTTATAATGTGATAGTACAATTAGAATGTGGTATGCATTTTTCTTAACCCTCTCGCTGCGTATTTTTTTTTTTTTTTTTTTTTTTTTTTTTTTTTTTTTTTTTTATCAAACTTAGGTTTAAAAATTGTGAATTCATTTTATTACATATTTCACATCTACATATATTTTAGATTTAAAATATGTAAAAAAAAAAAAAAAAAAAAAAAATATATATATATATATATATATATATATATATAAAAGAGTTTTCTTTTATATATAGAGTTTGATCATGATAAAAGGTTGTCAGAAAACTGAATTTGAAGAATAATCATATAAAAGCGAAATTCGGAAAATTAATCTTGGTTATATGCATCCCCGCGGAAATCGCAGGCTGTGTAAATTTTGCTACTTTTACGTTGCCCGTGTAAAGCACGGGATGCGCATCGAGAGGGTTAAAATGATAAAGTTGAGTTTTCTGAACAGTAGAATGCGAAAAAGCGAGCTCACGATTTTTTTTTTTTGCCTAGACGATTTGTGTCTCGCGTAACCGCATCTACTTTTTGCAGATCATATGGTATTATCTGAGGTTCGCTTAAGGCGAACCTCAGATGTGCTTCATCTTTAAGCTACCAGTTTGCTTACATTTGTTTGGCACGTTTTTAATAACTGCTTTTGTAGTTGAAGATCTTCTGAAATTGTTTATATGTCAATCTACGTAAAAAAGAAGAACAATGGTTATTTTTTTCTTGTGTTGAAAGTATTCTACCAAATCATTTGCAAAGAAATTAGATTTAAAACCTCTTTTCCAAAAATGTATAAAATTTTTATATCTACGTATTATGAAATTACGTATTCTAGTTTAGGAAATTCTTAATTTTGCATAATTCCCAATATCAGGAACAATCTAGTTTGAAAGCTATTTTTGTACTAAAAGTCCAGATGCTTTGTTTTTGTAATAAAATTTAAACTTTTGTCAAATTCTATTTGATTAGGGGAAAGTAGGTAATGACGCTCAGCGGGCAATCCCGCTCACTCAAATGTTTATATCTCTAAACAGAATATAATTGAAAACACACGACCAGTACCGCCACTTAGCGAACACCATTGCAAGTTCCCAGTAAGCATAGTGACCGTCGGAAGGAAAGTGTTTTCGTGTCCTGACGTTATTAGTTTGCTGTTTTATTATAAAATTCTACAACATCTAACTTGAAGGTAAGTGTACACTCTTATTTTCAAATGCTAATTTACTCATTATGTCTATGAAATATATACATTTAGCTGTACGTTCATGCTTTTATTTATTTTTGTAGTGCATTGTTACGTCAAATATGGCGCATTACAATCCAACATGCCGATGAAGGGTAATGGCTTTCATGTCCATATCTGAGAAATCAAAATAAAAAATTAAACAGAAAAATGCTTCGAAGAAGTCAAACGTCAAACTAACGAAACGCAATGTTTCAAGAAGAAATTTAAATGACAGAAGCTAAGAGGAAGACATTGATGAGTCCCAACTCTGTGATGATGATGATGACACACATGATTTGCTTTTATTAGGATATTAGGACAGAAATCTGTTGTTTTTGCAGAGAATTCGGGAAAGAACCCATGTGGTTTTGCTGCACAATATGTGGAAATTGGTCTCATATAGCCTGCAGTGGTGTGAACAGACCACACAACTACATATATGACTTTTGTCGTACTTAAATATCGTATCCAAATTTTGAGCGCAATTACCCTACCATGTCGGGCATTACCGCTCAATCAATGGTATAGTTAAATAAGCGATTAAAAAAAAGTTCCTAAGCCTTTTATGCAAATTATTTGATTGGAAACTGTTCCTTATGCTTTGGAGTAATACTTCGTTAATAAAATATTGAATTTTTGTAAATTTAACGAGCTATTTATGTTTTTCCTTAAGTGAGCGGCATTACCCTACTTTCTCCTAATTATTTCCTCTTCGATTTCTTTTCATTATATTGCATTATCACATCAAAGTAATAATCTAAAATTATTCCTATATATACATACTAAATTAGGAAAATTAAATCGAAAATTTCGAATTTATAGGTATGAAAGTACAGTTTGCCAAAAATAAATAAATAAATAAAAAGAAAGGGTGAACAACGCATAGATTTTAATCTCCAAATTGTCACAGAAAAAACGGAAATAGCCATTTCACTAAAAATTACGTCTGTTCAATTTATTTTTAAAAAAAAATAAGCTTTAAAAGGACGTCTTCATACTGAAATTATAACAAATTCCGAATTTTCAATACGAACACCTAATTCTGACGTATTTGCATTTTTCCGTAAAGTTTACCTTATTATATCAAACGGGAAGTCAGTAGTTCAGGAATTTTGAATGTTTAAAGTTTGGAACTATTAAAGTTAAATTCATTTATAATCGTTGCAAAATGATTGAAATGCGGGTAGTTTTTCAAGAATAACTCAAGAACTACATCGCAGAACGAGCTGTAATTTCGGATTCGCATATTTGAAGCTTCTAGAAATTGATTTCTGTCAAAAAATTTATAGGTAAGATTTCATAAATTTTTGAGCTGTTAAACAACAATTTTTAACAAACTTTCATAATTCCTAAGCAACTTAATTGAGTGTTTCCATTTTGTATCCAAAGTAAAATTTATCGAAAAAAGCCAAATATTATGCCAAAATTATATGTTCATACTAAAAATTTCAGAGTTTCGTACAATTTCAGTATGAAGACAACCACTAAGCTTATTTTTTTTTAAACATATTTTCCAGTCGAATGGATATTTCCCTTTTTTTGGTGGGTGACAATTTTACAATAAACGTCAGTTAGCGTCATAAATGTCAACTTTAAAAATTATTTAGACAGCGTTTTTCCCTCTTGGAAAGTGTTTCAAAGCACCCCGTTTATTCCCGGAAAAAACTGCTTTTTTCCAAGGGAATTGAAATTCGAAATTAGGGATTTTGAAAATTCGTATTCAAGCTATCAATATTTTAATAAATTTCGATTAAACTTTTATGTTTATATTGTTTTCATAAATATTATCATTACAAAAGTTCTTTAATATCAGTAAGCTTATGGCAAATCACAAAAGTAACAAGTTTTTAAATATTTATGCTGAAAAAATTTGTCATTTTGACGCAATTATAGTAATTCTTTTCAGTTTTATGTCTGAGACTGTACACTAAATAGGGGAAAGTAGGGTAATGCCGCTCACTTAAGGGAAAACATGAATAGCTTGTCAAATTTACACAAAAAATCAATATTTTATTAACGCAGTATAAGTCCAAAGCATAAGGAACAGTTTGCAATCAACTAATTTGCATAAAAGTTTTAGGAACTTTTTTATCGTTTTATTTAATTAACCATGGGTTGAGCGGTAATGCCCGACATGGTAGGGCAATGGCTCTCAAAATTTTAATACAACATTTAAGTACGAGAAAAGTCACATATATAGTTGTGTGGGCTATTCAGAACAGTTTGCAATCAACTAATTTGCATAAAAGTTTTAGGAACCTTTTTTATCGTTTTATTTAATTAACCATGGGTTGAGCGGTAATGCCCGACATGGTAGGGCAATGGCTCTCAAAATTTTAATACAACATTTAAGTACGAGAAAAGTCACATATATAGTTGTGTGGGCTATTCAGAGCACAGCAGACTTTATGCGACCACTTTCCACATATTGTGCAGCGAAACCACGACCCGCCATGCCGGAAATCGTTAAAGAGCTAAGCATTTGTTCACAGTTTTCATCCTGTAGGACTTCTGGACTGTGCTACTTTTCTTTAAATTCAGATTTTTTGATTGTCACCACTTTTTTGAAATCGTAAATTTCCCCTTGCTCAATAGCATATCAATTAAGGCGAAAACAAAGGGAATTTTACCATTTTAAAAAAGTGGTGTCAATCAATAAATTTGAATTTTAAAAAAGTAACACACTGGAAAAACTGCTTCTGGAATTCCACGTAAGCACCATTACCCCTACATAGCCATGTTGGATTTTAATGCATTATATTTGGCGTAACAACACACTACAAAAATGAATAAAAGCATGAACGCACAGCTAAATGCTTATATTTTGTAGAAATAATGAGTGAATCAACATTTGAAAATAAGAATGTACACTTACTTTCAAGTTAGATGTTGTAGAATTTTATAATAAAACAACTGCAAACTAATAACGTGAGGACACAAAAATACTTTCCTTCCGATGGTTACTATATCCTTACTGGGAACTTGTGATGAAGCTGCCGGTACCGATCGCACGTTTTTAATTCTATTCTATTTAGAGATATTTGAGCGAGCGGAATTACCCGCTGAGCGTCATTACCCTAATTTCCCCTACGTCATTTTTCCCTTGTGGAAACTTCGCGACTTTCCGAGTATTGGGAGGAAATTAACTTATGAAAAATATTATAATAAAAATAATAATTACTTAAGAAGTAAAAGAATTTAATTAAAATAAGTAAACTTTACAGATACACGTATTTTAGTTTGTTTTTCATATAAAAAGCCAATGTTCTGACATTATTTTTCTTATTTTAACACAATCAAACCGATTGGTAAAGTTATCATACGAATTGAATATTTCCAACTGAGCGAAAAAATGCCCAGGCTGGGAATCGAACCCAGATCCTTGGCTTACAAGGCCAATGCTTTTCCGTTTAAGCTAACTGGGCCGACAACCAGCCAGCATCTCTCGCTCAGATAACCTTATTGGTAGAACATCTGGTCTGCCATGTAGACAGCTCAACAGAATAAACCGCAGGTAAAGGAACTCCATATAAACGATGGATACGTAGATGAACTATTATTTTAACACAATCAAACCGATTGGTAAAGTTATCATACGAATTGAATATTTCCAACTGAGCGAAAAAATGCCCAGGCTGGGAATCGAACCCCAGTGGGTTCGATGGGAATCGAATAGTTCATCAACGTATCCATCGTTTATATGGAGTTCCTTTACCTGCGGTTTATTCTGTTGAGCTGTCTACATGGCAGACCAGATGTTCTACCAATAAGGTTATCTGAGCGAGAGATGCTGGCTGGTTGTCGGCCCAGTTAGCTTAAGAGGCCACACTAGTCACGGCTTGAAGTTCGAACGCTAATGATAAGTCTATGGCAACAATGTTTTCAAATATCTTGCTTGATTTTTAATATTTTTAAATGATTTTTTTTGCACAGGATAGCTGAGGACTATCTGTTTACGGGCTATTTTCTACTTTTCCGATTTTCGTTGTAGTTTAATTCTCAGGATCCTGTCAATTTAGGATCCAGTGAAATTCGAGGTGTTGTGTCCTTTTTAGTTTTATAACATTCATATCAGCAAAATTCAGGAAAATTTTTTTAATAACAACGAAAATATAGAGTTTAAGCTTTCCAATAATATGCTTTCAATAGTTATACTACAATTAGGTTGAGCAAAATTTGTAAAGATTTTGATGAAACATGTGTCAAAAACGTCCTCGTAATTATATGTTGCCCGCCCCATATCGGACATGAAAACACCGCCCTATTAAAAATCTGATTGGCTAAGACCGACACATTTTAGCAAATGGAAACTATTTCATATTTCCTTTGGTGTGATTGGATTATTATACCCTGGTAAAATAGATCACTCCTATTTATACTTTGGATTTATTCTTTTCTACGATTATTGTTTAATTTTGACAAAATACTCTTGAAAGAATGAAATATTTCAAATTCTATATTTCTATGAATAACGAAGGATATTACGCATTTACTTTGTATATATAAAATTTTAGAGCCGTATACAGGGAGTTAAAACATGTACAAGTTACTAGGGGACAAAATTTCAGCCCGAGTTTATTACAGTGTTGAATTCAGTCACTTTTCTCCGGGAGGGATTTCCGAGGCTCCGGGGGGGGGGGGGGGGGCATAATAGAGTTCAAGGGGAAAATTGCACTTTTTGACCATTGAAAATGCAAAATATCAAATCTTCCGGGGGGGGACAACTCATCGCTCCGGGAGGTGGATGTCCCACCGGGCTAACCCCTCAATTCAATATTGGTTTATTAAGTAAAACGGTAAACAAAATAGACGCGTTGTTTTTAAAGTAATTTTAAGTTAAAATAGCTAACAAATAATAAAATTACGAAGTCAGAATTTGCTAGAACATGTTTGTGGACTGGCCAGGAGACTGGGTTTCAAGTTTCCTATTCTTGTATATGTATAAAATATTCGACAATTTAACATTTTAATTTCGAAAAACAGTTTTTTTAATTAAAAATCAGCAGAACTTAAAGTTAGTAAGTTTTAAAGATTGTTAACTTTAAAATTGTAGATCAACTTGTTCAAATTTTTAAAGAAATACTTTTAATATTCATTACTTTAATATTTATTATTTTTAAGGGGACAGTACACCTTTAACAGTCGAAAACGAAATTTGTCCTGTGTAACACATCTTTTTTTAAGAGCCCACTTCAGACACGAGAAGAAAAGAAAAGTTTAATATTAAGTCTATGGGGGCGTTATTTTGAAATTTCTCGCTTTGATTTTAATATTACTGAATGATGTTTTTTGCACAGGATAGCTGAGGGTGATCTACAACCAGGCTAGTTTTTACCTTTTTTGATTTTGGTTTCAGTTTTTTTTTTTTTATATTAGGATAGTTTAAATTTCAGAACGGATTCCAACCGGTTATGAAAGTAAAAGTATATATATATATATTAAATATCTGAAACCAAATTCGAAAAACTAAAAACTAGCCCGGTTATAGAGCGTCCTCAGCTATCCTATGCAAAAAAAAATTCATTTTAAATTTTTAAAAAGGAAGCGAGATATTTGAAAATAACGCTCCCATAGACTTAACATTAGCGCTTTCATATTTTCCCCCGTTACTAGTGCGGGTTCTCATGTAACGTAAAGGTATTATTTTAACTGTTAGGAAATGGGAAAATTTATCATTAACTATAATAATGTAAAACTAAAAGTTATGAGACTATAAGGTAAAATATAGCATTTTATAAAAGTCTGTCAGCTAGCCAATTTATTTTTCAATACGTATTGTAACGGAGTCCTGGTTTAAATGGAATATTTTCAAGATTCCCCTAAAAATATCTTACAATTGTATGTGCAAAGACGGAAAAAACCCACCTAAAACGGTATTTCGCACTTATTGTTTATGTTTTCATCTTACCAGGCTTATGGTGTCATGTTTTTAGCATGAGGGGGTCGAATTTTAATTACTATTAGGTCCCGCGTTTTTCTCTACGCCCTCTGTATTTTCTATATGTATATCCAACACAAAACTTTTGGACGGGTACCCAGATGTTTAGCACTCTCCAACATAGTTGAAAAATGTTTATGAGTTGGGCTTGACTGCTTGTCTGTCGGTATTCTAACTAGCGTACATATACTTGGATTGTGATGTAACTGAAATACGTTGTTGAAGTTTATCATGGCATACATCACATTGTTAACGAAGCGTGTAATAATTTATACTTCATGACATGGACATTCAAAAGTATTCTTTTATATTATGGCCTATGTGGAAAAATCATTTGCGGTGTATTTTAATGATGTAAAGCAATTTAAACATAAAATCTATGCACCTTATTGAAGTGCACAGGTTCGTGTACAGGGGAATTCAAAAGTACATTTCTGTATATTGTCGACTATGAAGAAAAAACGTTTTACGGCGTATTTTAATAATGTTTCTCTGTTGCAAACATAGCGAAATGGATATGAATTCATGAGGTGTGCTAACATGTTTGCTGAAGAGGTTGCAAAGCATTTATCATTCATTTACACTATCACAGAAAATAATTCAGTTTTATTACAGAAAAAACTGCTCGCTGCGTGTTTTAGTTCTGTTTCAACATTTTAAACAAGATGAAATTCATATACGTTACTGAGGTTTACTACAAGATGCTTACATTAGAATATGATGTGAATCATATTTTATTTCATTTACAGGGGCACATAAAAGTTGCTGGATACAATACTGTATACGAAGTATTCTCTATTAGGGATGATTGCTAAAAGTCAGTTTTCACCTATGATATACTTTTTTAATACTAGATTATACATATGATTTCTATAGACCGTGTATAGGGCTACGCAAAAGAACTAGGAAGAATTGCTGAGAATGAGAGTGAATTGCTGTTTTTTTTTTAATTTAATTCTACATTTTCAAGTTCAACTATATTTAGAAAGATGTGTTTGTAAAATATAAATATAATAATATACAAGGCTATTCAAAGAATTGGATGCATGCGCGCACCTATGAATGATAATTTCTGGAAGTACGATTTCAGTTGTTTTAAGCATGTTTATACTGCAATAATTTTGATCTTAACATGTTGCGTGTATATAAACTTGTTCGGATGCAAGGGCTGTAGAAAATAATACAAATATACTGGCGTTAATTGGTAGAAATTGCTGAAAGTTTACTTTCATCTGCATTAATCGTTTTCTTATTATATTAAATTTTTTCATTTTTTCATGCCGTTAAAACAAGCCTAAGAATATCCATTGATGACTTTGTCATTTTAATTTTTCAATAATTTGAACAATTTAAATTTACTAAGATTTAACAAAAACTTAAAGTTAGTAAGTATTAAAGAATGTTTACTTTGAAAGTTTTGATCAACTTGTTTGAAACTTTAAAGGAATATTTTTAATATTTATTACTTTTAATATTTGTTATTTTTAACAAAAAAGTACACCTTTAACAGCCGCAGAAAATGCGAAATTTGTCCACGTCTTTCTTTAAGAGCCCACTTCAGACACGGGAAGAGATAAAAACTCTAATTTTAAGTCTATGGGGGCGTTAATTTCAAATTTCTCGCTTTATTTTAATAGATTTTTGCATTGGACAGCTGAGGACGATCAACAACCAGGCTAGTTTTTACTTTTTCGATTTTGGTTCTAGTTTTTTTTTATAATATTAGGATAGTTTCAATTTCAGAACGGATTCCAAGCGGTTCCGAAAGAAAAAACTAAATATAATAATATACAAGGTTATCCAGAGAATTGTATGCATGCACGCCTATGGATGATAAATTCTGGAAGTGCGATTTAAGTAGTTTTAAGCATGTTTATACTGGAATAAATTTTATCTTAACATGTGACGTGTATAAAATCTTGTTGCTAATGTAAAAGCTGTACAAAAGAATGCAAATACACTTCCGTTAATTGTTAGAAATTCCTGAAAGTTGATTTTCATCTGTATTACTCATTTTCTTATTATATTAATTTTTAGCATATTTTTCATGCCGTTAAAACATGCCTAAGAACATTCATTGATGACTTTATTATTTTAATTTTTCATAATTTGAACAATTTAAATTTAGTAAGTTTTAACAAGAACTTAGAATTCGTAAGTTTTAAAGATTGTTAACTTTAAAAGTGTTGATCAATTTGTTCGAAACTTTAAAAAAAATTAATATTTATTATTTTTAATATTTTTCATTTTTATGGGGACAGTATACCTTTAAAAGTCGCAGAAAATGCGAAATTTGTCCTGTGTAACATATTTTTTGTTAAGAGCGCACTCCATGCACGGGAAGAAATGAAAATGCTAATTTTAAAGTCTATGGGGGCGTTATTTTCAAATTTCTCGCTTTGATTTTAATATTTTTGAATGATTTTTTTTTTTTTTTTTTGCATGGATAGCTGAGGGCGATCAACAACCAGGCTAGGTTTTACTTTTTCGATTTTAGTTATAGTTTTCTTTTATTATGATAGTTTCAATTTCAGAACCGATTCCACAAGTTTCGAAAGTATAAGTAATTTTTTTTTTAATATCTCTAACCAAAATCAAAAAAGTCAAAAACAGCCCGGTTGTAGATCGTTCTCAGCTATCCTATGCGAAAAATTTCATTTTAAAATATTAAAAAGGATGCGAGATATTTGAAAATAACGCTCCCATAGACTTAAGAATAGCGCTTACATTTTTTTCCTCGTTACTACACTGTAAAAAAAGGACTAAATTACGGAAATACTACTGGCAATCTAGACGATAGTACTATTTCCGTATTTTAACGGAACTTTTTCCCTTTAAATTACAGAAAAAATCCGTTAAATTCCAGAAAAAACGGAAAATTTTGTGTAATTTACCGTAAAATATTTCCTTTAAAATAAGGAAATAGTACTGACGTCTAGATTGCCAGTAGTATTTCCGTACTTTAGTTTTTTTTTTTTTTTTTTTTTTTTTTTTTTTTTTTACAGTGTTGTGTGTGTTGTCAAAGGTAACTTAAAGACATTTTTTGTAACGGTAAGGAAACGCGAAAATTTATCATTAACTATAACTATAATAATGTTAAACTGAAAATAAGGAGACTGTATGGTAAAATATTACACTTTATAAATGTCTGCTAGCTAACAAATTTATTTTCTGATACGTAGCTGTAATGGAACCCTGGTTTAAACGGAATTCTCATTATTCCCCTAAAAATACCCGGCAATTGTATCTGCAAAGACGCAAATAACCCATCTAAAAAGGTATTTCGCACCTATTGTTTATGTTTCCGTCTTACCAAGTTTTATAGTGTCATGTTCTCAGCATGAGGGGGTCGAATTTTAATTACAACTAGGACCCGCATTTTTCATGAACTCTGCCTTTTTCTTTGGAGGGAAAATAAAATTTGATGTCGATACGAGTGTGTTTCGAAAGGTTATGAGCCCGACAAAGAAAATAGAAAAAATTTTGACAATATTTCATTTTTTTAACGTAGTTCCTTACAACTTATAAAATTTAAACCAATGAGTTTCCGACTTCTTATTATCTTCCGTATAATAAGCCTTATCTAACTTTGGAAATGAAGTGGTGGTCTCTGCTTTACCCCCATATTTTGAAGTGAATTTCCGACTACCGAGCCATTTCTTCAGGCTTGAGAAAAGGAAATAATCGCTGCGAGCAAAATCCGGTGCATGTGGAAGCACTACAGAGCGTAGGTCATTGACTTTCGTAGCGAAAACTACAGGCATGTGTTAAAGAACACTTTTTTTTTTGCTCAGGTATGGACGTTTTGTCGGAATGAGCACTCTTTAATTGGTCCCGTAGAAATGCATAACACTGTCCGGTGACGATTCTACCTTTTTGCCGGTGGTCTATGGTCACCACACTTTGTGAATTCCGAAAACCGTATCCATGGCTTTTCCAGCAGATGGAACCGTTTTCACTTTCTTTGGCGCAATTTCAGCTGCTCTTTCACATTGTTTAGATTGCTGTTTCATCGCTAGTGAATAATGGCGGTTTCATGTTTCATCCACCGTTATAAGACGTTGGCGAAAATCAGCAGATTGGTTAAGTTTTCTAACTTAACTTGAAATCACCATAGTCCACATTACTGAAAATACGTAACCATAAGCCAAAAGCGGGTTCCCAGGGTGGGTGCTTACTTGCTTACTTACTTACTTACATTACTGAAGACAGTGGGCCATCTGCCTTCTTTTGAAAAAAAAAAACGAACAGTGAAGATGGAGAAACTCATAAAATGATAAAGAAAGGGGGGGGGGGGGTGAAGAAGGAGATCAATTTCACGAGGTTTAATTTGATTATGTTAATAAATGAAATGTTTTCATGAAGGAATTTTCAGCAGAAAGTCCACCCAAATCAGCATTTTATTGCAAAGTATATCTATACTAATATTATAAAGAAGTAAAGTTTGTTTGTTTGTTAGAGGTAATCTCTGGAGCTACCGAATCGATTTCAAAAGTAATGGTATCAAAATGATGGTGTTAGTCCAACTTAGAACATAGGCTATATTTTATGTCAGTGCCACTACCTCAAAGGGGATGCAGGAGCAAAAAACGTTCTAAAAATGCGATTTTTGCGTTACTGAAGGGCCTAAAAATATGAAATTTGGAATATTAGTTACTTATAAGATATAAATGATGTCTAAGAACAGTTCTTAAACAATTTGAAATTTAAAAGGGGTGAAAATGCACAAAAAGCGTTCTAAAAAACGTTCTAAATGGTAGTTTTTACACAATCTCAGGAAATACCAAACCGATTTAAAAAATATTGGTGTCAAAATGATGGTGACAACCCTTTCTGCAAGATTGGCTATGTTTTATGTTGGTGGCACTAAACCAAAAGGGGTGTAGGAGAAAAAACGTTCTAAATGGTAGTTTTTACACAATCTCAGGAAATAACAAACCAATTTAAAAATACTGGTGTCAAAATGATGGTGACAACCCTTGCTCCAAGATAGGCTATGCTTTTTGTCGGTGCCTCTACACCAAAAGGGGTGCAGGAACAAAAAACGTTCTAAAAATACGATTTTTGCGTTACTGAAGGGCCTAGAAATATGAAATTTGAAATATTAACTACTTATTAGATATAAAGGATTTTTAAGAACAGTTCTTAAACAATTCGAAATTTGAAATTGTGAAAATGCGTGAAAACCGTTCTAAAAAACGATCTAAATGGGGGTTTCTACACAATCTAAGGAAATACCAAACCGATCTAAAAAATAATGGCGTCAAAATGATGGTGACAACCCTTGCTCCAACATGGGCTATGTTTTATGTCGGTGCCACTACCCGAAAGGGGATGCAGGAGATAAACGTTCTAAATTGCGGTTTTTGCGTTACGGAAGGGCCTAGAATCGTGAAATTTGGAATGGTAGTTAGTTATAAGATATCAATGGTCTCTAAGGACATTTCCTAAAAAAAAAAAAAAAAATTACAGTGGGTCAAAATGCACAAAAAGCGTTGTAAAAACCTTTCTAAATTGCGATTTCTATGCAATCTCAGGAAGTTCTGAACCGATTTCAAATATAAAAACTAAAAACTAAACTCTGTGGCTATACAATCCAAGAAGGATCTGGGCCGACAGTGCCCATCTCTGTTTTCTTGACCCTGGGCCCCGAGGTGCTATGCAGCATGCGTCCCGGCCAGGTGGTCAACCTAACGCGAGACCCTCGGTGTTTAGTTCCCAAGCAAGCTTGGTACTCATTTTATCGACCCCGAACGGATGAAGGGCTGGTGAACCTTGCCCAGTCGGGAGTCGAACTCTCGACCTGCGGTGCAGCAGACAGGCGTGCTGACCACTACACCACTGGGCTTGATTTCAAATATAATGGTGTACAAATGAAGGTGACAGATCTTTCTCCATGATAGGCTATATTTTATATCTGTTTCCACTACTCCAGAGGAGATGCAGGAGCAAAATGCGCGAAAAGCGTTCTAAAAACGTTCTAAATGCCGATACGTCAGCAATATCTCAGGAAGAATCAAACTGATTTCAAACGTAATGGTAGAAAATTGATGCTGACAGCCTCTGCTCTTACATAGACGCTATTTTATGTCGGTATCACTATCACCTAGACGTTGCAGGAGCAAAAAAGCGTTCTAAATTTCGATTTTTGTGATCGGTAGCGGCTAGCAACTTAAAATTAGGCAAGGTACATATTTATTAGATATAAATGATCTTTAAGAACAGTTTCGAAAAAATTGGAAACTTAAAAAGGGGTGAAAATGTGCGAAAGCGTTCTGAAAACGTTGTAAATTGCGATTTCTACTCAATCTTTGGAAATACCAAAGCTATTTCAAAAGTAATGGTTGCAAATCAATGGTGACAGTCCCTGCTATAATATAGGTTATATTTTATGTTGCTGTCACTAACATCTGAGGGTTGCAAAAACAAAACATGTTCTAATTTGCGTTTTTTGCACAACTGAGGGGTCTAACACATTGAAATATGGCATGATATTTACTTACAAGATGCAACTGATTTCTAAGAACAGTCGAAAGAAAATTCCAAATTTAAAAAGATGAAGTGAGCGAAAAGTGTTATAAATTACAATTTTTAAGCAAACTAATAAAATACCAAACCGATTAAAAAAATAATGATGACAAATTGTTGGTGATAGAAACTGCTCAAAAATAAGCTATAATTTATGTCTGTGCCAGTACCACCAGAGGATTGCAGGAGCTAAAAAATTTCTAAATTGCGATTTCTGTGATACTGAAAAGGCTAGAAACTTTAAATATTTCATGGTAGTTACTTATAAAATATAAATGCCCTCGAAGAACTGTCGAAAATAAATTCGAATTAAAAAGGGGTGAAGGGAAGGGGAGGTGCGAAAAGCGTTCGAAAAAAGTCCTAAATTACGATTTCTATGCAATTTCAGAGAATATAAACCGATTATAAAAGTAATAATAGTTTCGAATCAATCGTAACAGTCTCTGATTTTACACAGGCTATATTTTATGCCGATGATTCTACCACTTGGGGTTCACAGGAAAAACAAACGTTCTAAAAAATCCTTTAAAAGCTTTCTAAATTACGTTTCTGTGGAATATTAGGAAAAAAACCGATTTCAAAATTAATTTTGGCAAATTAATGGTGACAGTTCCTATTTCAATATAGCCCTTTATCTTGAGAGAGGTGGTAGGACTTGGAATTTGACATGATAGTTAATTTTAAGATGTAAGAAGATGGTTTCTAAAAAATTCAAAACTTCAAATGAATACTGAAATGAGCGTATTAATTGAGCATAAAAGTTTCAAAATATTTTCTAAATTATCATTTTTTTAGTTATATTTCGTTTTATTAATTTAAGCCTCATTTCTGCCTAATGCAGTGTAATAATGATATTTAGTCAAACTGTGTTTTAAATAGTAATTGTATATAGTATTTGTATATAGTAATAGTAATTGTATTTAAATAGTATTGTAAATAGTAAATAGTAATGTTTTTGAATTATTCCTAAAAGTAATAAGTACCTTTTAATAAAATAACATATTACTTTTTAATAAAATAAAAATTTAGTTAGTACTTTTTAATAAAAATTAGACATATAAATATTACTTGGCATATTTCAAATATTACGCGAGCAAAGTCGCGGGGTTTGCTAGTATCTGATAAAATCATAATAGAACCTTCACTTTTGAGTTTGCCAAATTCGATCTATAAGCGATGATCTAACGGAGGCAAATCAGGCAAATTTCTAACACTTGTTTTAAAATGTTATTATTGTCTTAATTAACTGAAATTATTAAAAACGATAAAAAAAATTTAAAAATTTGTATTAGAAATATGCCTACTTCATCCTCGTGAAGTCGGAAGCTACGGTTCGATCCAGCACATTTAGGCTTTTCTATAGGCCTGAAACTTTTTCTATAAGCAAGACTCTATGATTGAATACCAGTCATAATTGATTGTATCAGTTTCTAAGTCTTTGTTGTCTAATAATTTTAAAGTAGAGGTCTCCTCGGATAGAAATTTCTTGTTCCCGGTTTTACTTTGCAGCCTCTACTTGAACTTGCCGATCAAGACAATGTTAAGCTATCATTCATTGGTGCCCATAAAATGTTTTTATCACTTTGTTAAAAATGTCCTACTGACATTTTCTACGTAAATAACGCAGACTTTCACAGTGATAGACTTGTTGATGACGGTATTATCCTTCTCCTATAATTCTTGAAAAGCTAATGACAAATTTACTATCTGTTGCTTTGTTAGCCTTAATTTCCTCTCTACTCATTTCATAAAACTGTGTCATTGAATAATGAATTGTAGTAAACGAAAGAATGTGCCATTACAAATACAACATGAAATAAAAATTTTAAGTAACGCAATCTTTAACAGGATACCAATGTAAATTGAAAGTAAAGATGGAGTGTTATTAAAATTTATAGAAAAAGACCAGAGAAGAATCCATTACCATATCCGATTTTGAGACTGATGCAAAAGTTTGTCGCATATTGTTGATGGAAATTAAAGAAAATGTATTTCGTGAAAATTTCAATTCCTAGCAGTTACATAATTAGCGCTCATCTGGCTAAAGATTCGAAGTATTTTCTCAAATCTTCCAAAAAATAAAATATCTTATCCTCAAAATGTTTTGAAGTGATCTAAATAAACGGTCATTCGACGATGCAAGTTTTGGAGAATGGTTCTTGTATTGAAACATTAACATTTCATATCAATTATAACAGTTTGTGCCTGAAGTGGGCTAGATACATGTGGTCTTGCAGTCTTGTTGGAAAACAATGCCTAATCGTTGATTATTTGAAGCTGCTTCTAGCGGATTGCTTGATTTAATTCACTTAATTATAAACAGTATTTCTTCAAATTAATGCTGTATTTTCTGAGTAACATCTATTAATAAACAATTTTCTTGTCTCACTGAATGCGAAAAAAAATCTTCTGTGGGAAGGAACTGACTTTTGCTTTTATTAAAATACCTCTTCGATGTAGTCATCAATGTAGTCTAAATAATCATTAACATTGTTATTATTCCTTATATTCCATGAATTACGAATATAATCTGAAAATAAAAACTATGCGTAAATCTGGTTTTTTAATAATGTAGAATAACGTTGTTTTAAAAATATTGACATGTTTTGTAGAAATTGAGTCGTGCTAAAGTTTTAGCTTCATAAAACTGCTAATTTACCAAACTAATTTATAAACTAATAAAAACAGTTTCTTAGCAACAACGAATGATAGCTTAACACTGTCATGATCGGCAAGTTCAAGTAAAGACTATAAACTAAAAGCACTGCTAATTTACCAAATTCCGATATAGGACACAGATTGGTAAAGGATATTACGGCAACTCCTCCTTAACTTGGAATTAAAGGAAGAAGATGGAGAACGTTTGGAGATATTTGACTGTAAGCTTGCAACTGACAAGGTTAAAAAAAATCTCTATCAGCAATGTGGGGAAAATAAAATTATACTTAATCTAAAGATAAAGATGCAGTTAAAATAAATTTATTTTCTCTGACTTCTGATAATGAAAAAGAATGCTTTGGTAAAATTGGAAGAAATTCGAAATATTGCTTTGAAATGGAATTCTAAGAAACTCATTATCAGAATTGCATATCAATGTAATGAAAAATCCAAGAAGTTTTCAGAGAAAATAAAAACAAAGTCTTTCTCAAACAATTGTAGAAAAAAAACTACAACTGTATTTGTTACAAAAAACTCCAAATTCAGAGTTATGAATTAAAAAAGGTTTTTATACACAATCTAGGTATAAAATCACAGATAGGATGTTTTTGTGCCTGTCCACAGATTCCTAAAGAGTGATACAAGATTTCACAGGAAGGGATTTGCTCGACGGGTGGCAATTGCACAGACCATCAGCTCATCAAGTTGAAGACTGAAATTTTAGGATTAGATAGAACTCAATTAGCATATTAAAATGCAAATGGTCTGCCAAGTCATATCTTGATAGAAAACACCTGCAGACCGGAGTTTAGTATTTTATCATTGTATTTTCCTGCACCCAAATGTATGAAAACATTGAAGTTTGGGTGCATGAAAACACAATGGTAAACCTGCAGATCAACCACTAAATTGAGGTTCTGCAGATGGTTTCCACCAAGATACGACTCTGCAGACCAATGCATATAACTTGTATATAAAATAAACGGTCAAGTACGAGTATTACTCGCGCTCAGAGGGTTCCGTACAATAAATTTATGAATTATTAACTGTATTATTTAAAAGAATAATGAAACTTTGTAAAAACCTATACAACGTAGAAGGCGGTATAGCTGAATATATTAGAAAAGTATGAATGAGTATACAACAAAAGTTCAAAGAGATATGAAGCCGAAATAAAATTAAATATTGCTATTTTGTATAACTCTTTTTTAAACTTATCTTAATCTGCATATGATGAACTTAATTCGGTACTGACAATATAAGTACTGCATGTTTAAATTTCATATGGCATTTCATAAAACTAAATTCAACATAGTAAAATTTTTCTTTTTACAGTGTAGCTGAAAGAAAATTCTTGTTCAAAGTTTAAACTTGGCATTGTACTAAGCGCGCTTCGAAAGGAGGTCGCAAAGATGCAACTCGACTTTGTCCGTGCCGCGTTTTTTCAAATAGGTTTTTAATTATCATTTAAAGACACGGGCGTCGTATTGAGAGATCCACTCAACACAAACTAGTCGCGAATCCCATAGTGTTTATGCGATTAATTCTAATTAAATTGGTCTGTTTTTAACAATTTGATATTTACTGCTTTTATGCTGCTACTGGGTATTGCATTACACAAATATATCATTAAAAGTTGTTATCTAGTATTTAAAAACCGATGGTATATAGAGTACGCCGCCTCTGCCATTATGTATGTCCAAACCAACCGTGTCTTTAAGGGTTAAGGCTCTTGCCCCTGCCAGCGAAGGCACTCACGAGCTAATGCTAATCGTATGGGGAAGGATTTTTCTAATATCTCTTTTGCATTTCGATATTTTAAAATATTTTTTTTTTGGCATTGTATAGCCGAGATCCGTCTCTACATCGCACCTTTCTTTACTTTTTCCTCCCCATAGGATTAGCATTAGCTCCTTATTGTCTTCGCCGGCAGGGACATGAGTCTTAATATATCGGCGAATTACCAACGATTTTTTTTTTCGAAAATCATTATAAAAAATGCTTTTATACTTTTGATACGATAGGCACCTTTAGCGCTCTTCGATACCTTTGCTGAATGCCCGCAAATAGAAATCTGTATGTAACAGATAAATGCGCTTTTATGAAAAACTATGCCACCTTGGGCAATCGCTATAATTTCCCTGCAAGTATTAAATTAACCTCTACTACCTCTAATTTTTTTCATAATTTTAGTTTCAGTAGATTCGGAAACAGAAGAGGGGGGGGACATATTTTTGCACTACATTTTGGACGATATCTCTGAAATTATAATATCTAAAATTAAAAGAAATGTATTTTTGAGTTCGGCGTTACGTAATCTTTTAACCGATACCCCACATGATATACAAAGAAAATATATTTCTTTTTCAAATAACCTAATTAGCCCCTCTACGTTTTCCCCCACATATATTTGTAAATGTCTAATAATCTGTAAATATGTGGGTCAATAGTCTTTATTACATCCCCCAATTTGAACATTCGACGTTCCGTAGTTTACGAGTAAAATGGCTGTGACAGACAGACAGACACAGGAGTGATCTTATAATGATTCCGTTTATACTTTTTAAGTACGGAACCCTAAAATCATGATTATTGCAACTAAGAAATACAAAAACATAAGAAGATGAATTATTGACAATAAATAAAACAAGAAAGGAAAACCATGTGCCAAGTATGGATTATGAACCCTTTGCTACATTTTTAGTTCAGTTAGAAAAACATAACACATTTGAAAATACACATTTATTAATTCCTAACAATAGACGGAAACGTACTTCAATTGTTTTGTGAAGGTCTGTATGTTCCTTACAAATTTTTATACACGCCACATACTGAGCTGAAATTTAATTCAGAAATAAATACGCTGAAAATTATTGAAATCACATTTCTAAGGCTAACATTAGCCTAAGAATTGCTATCCATGGACGGCCATGTATCCAGTTTTTTGGCATACCACTATTTATTTATATGCTACAATGTCATTTAGCCGACGAGACATTTAGCAGACAGCAATTAGACGACAGGATGTTTAGCCGACATGACAATTAGTCGACAGCGACAGTTAGCCGACAAGATATTTAGCCGACAGAGGACATTCGACATTATTCGACATGGACATTCATCTGACAGGACATTCATCCGACTTAAATGTAACGTAACTGTAACCTGATCTTAACCTAATTATAACCTAAGTATAAACTAACTCTAGCGTAACTGTAACCTAACCAATACCAAACTGTAACGTAGCTATAACCTATCTGTAACCTAAACGTAACCTAAGTGTAACATAACCGTAACCTAAATGAAACATAACAGTAACCTAATTGTAGCCTAAATGTAACCTAACTGGGACGTAACCGTAATCTAACTGTAACTAACGTTTACCTAGTTATAACCTAATCGTATGCTAACTGTAATGTAACTGTAACATAACTTTAACATGACCAAGCTGTAACCTAAGCGTATTCTAATTATCTCCTAAACGTAACCTAATTGTAACCTAACAGTTATTTAACCGTAATCTAAACGTAACCTAAGTGTAACGTAACCGTAACCTAAGGGTAACCTAATTATAAAGTAACCGTAACCTAATTGAAACACAACAGTAACCTAATTGTAGCCTAAGTATAATTTAACTGGGACGTAACCGTAATCTAACTGTAACTAACGTTTACCTAATTATAACCTAATCGTATGCTAGCAGTACTGTAACTGTAACACAACTTTACCATAACCAAGCTGTAACCTAAGCGTAATCTAATTATCACCTAAACGTAACCTAATTATAACCGAACAGTTACCTAACCATAATCTAAACGTAACCTAAGTGTAACCTATTTATGAAGTAACCGTAACAAAACTAAAACCTAACAGTAACCTAATTGTAGCCTAAATGTAACCTAACTGGGATGTAGCCGTAATCTAACTGTAACTAACGTTTACCTAGTTATAACCTAATCATATGCTAACTGTTATGTAACTGTAACATAACTTTACCATGACCAAGCTGTAACCTAAGTGTAATCTAATTATCACCTAAACGTAACATAATTATAACCTAACAGTTACCTAACCGTAATCTAAGAGTAACTAATCGCAACTGTAACCAAACTGTAAATTAACTGTAACCTAGCGGGAGGTGCATAATATGAAAGAGTGATCAAAGGGCTGCCCAGTCCAATGATATATCACTTGAGGGATGTCGGAAAAGTCAGGAAAATGCTCCCGGTGATACAAATTGGGGGAGGGGGGACGGGAGGTACATAATATGAAAGAGTGATCAAAGGGCTCCAATACGATGTATCTCATGAGGGGTGTCGAAAAATGTTAGAAAAGTGCCGGCTAATTATACTATCAGCTAAATGTCCTGTCGGCTAATCCCCTTTTCGGCTAAATGTCCTCCCGGCTAATTGCCACGTTCGGCCAGTTGCCTATCGGCCAATTGTCTGTATTGCTAAAATTATTGCTATATGTCCGTTTCAGTCAATTGTCCTGTATGCTGTATGTAAATTTCAGCTAATCGTGTTGTCGGCTATATGTACGTATCGGCTAAATGCACGTGTCAGCTAACTGCTATCTGCTAAATGTCTTGAAGGCTATTTGGTTGTCGGCTAAATGTCTGCCACCGGCTACGGGTCAAACATCTATACTAAAAGTAGTTGAGCTTGAAAATGCATAAATCAAATTAAAAAACATCTTTCAGTAATTCATGGTCATTCTCGGTACTACTAATGAAATCTTTTGTGTAGTGTCTATGCAATTCATATACACCACCTATGTGCCTGTGCAAAAATATTAGTTTAACTTAAATTATACCATAACTTATCATAAATCAAACATATCATAATTTAAAACTTACTTTCAGCAATCATCCCTAATGTTTCCCTGTAAATGAACAATAAATGCGATGCACACCATATTCTTATCCAAACACCTTGCACTCTTTGTCTCCCCTTCTTCGGAAATTTCGCTTCCCGTTTTGCTCCCTTTACAGTATCAATATTTAAAATCTTTAAAATTCTTTAATGTTTTCTTTAATTTTCTGTTTTATTTGTTACTTTAAACTAACAATAAATAATCAGTCATAAATTTCATTATCAATTTATTTCACCACATTCCTTTCATTAAAAGTTCTTGTAAATTGCCCCTTCCGAAAATGTCATTTCTCCCTTTTGCTCCCTCACCCACGGTACCCATATTTTAAAATAAAAACCCTTTAAAACTCTTTCAATTTTTTTAATCTTTTCTGCTCAATTTGCCACTTTATTTTAACAATAAACAAACGATCATAAAAATTCCCCCCCCCAACTGAAATTGGTATTTCCTCCTCGCCTCTCCCTCTTACCAAGCATCTGAAATTTAAATCCCTTAAAATTTTTTCGTTTATTATTTTTTTAACCTATTTGTAAATATTTTCTAAGGTAAGTAAATAATAAGTCACTAATAAACTTCCCTCCCTCCCCTCCCGCAAAAAAGAACTAATTCTGCTTATTCCTCTTTTTTCATTCAGGTCACAAAATTTTAATCTTAAAAGTCATTGCTTTTTCTAAATCATTTTGTACTCTATCTGTTAATTTATTGTAATCATAAATAATCAATCATATAACTATACTCCTCCCCCACCAAAATTGACGTTTGTTCTGACTCTACCCTTACCAAGAACACAAAATTTAGTCTTTTTTTGTCCTATTTCTTATTCTTTAGTAAGGTAAATAAATAAGTCATCAAATAAAATTCCCCCCCGTTTTTCCTTCTTTCCTTTATTTAAGTTTAAAATCTTTGAAAATCTTTTTTTAATACATTTTCAGCTTTATCTGTTTCATATTGAACAATAAATAATCGATTATATAATTTCTTCCACCCCCATATAAAATTGACGTTTTCTTTTCTCCCTCCATTATTTCCATGCTCATAAAATTTAAAGTCTCTAAAACTCCTGATTTCTATGTTTTTGCCCTATTTGTAAATCTTTAATAAGTTACATAATCAGTCATCTATTAAACTCACACCCCCCCCCCCAAAAAAAAAAAAAAAAAAAATAAAAAATAAATCTGTTTCTTCCCTTGTCTTACCCTCAACTCATGAAGTTAAAAAAATCTAATTTACAGTCTTTAAAACTTTTTAATTTTTACTTTTTTTGGTCCTAATTATAAATCTTTACTATCTATAACATTAACTAAATCTTTTCAACTATGTGCGAAAGTGTTAACAATAAAACGATAGGTATACATTTAATTATGCACAAAACACATTTTAACTGTATTTCTGAAAGGAAAATGTCTATAGAGATATATTTCAAAGGAAAATATTATGTTTTCTCGTCAACGTTCAAGTATATTCTCAAAATCTTTTAAAATCCTTTCATTCGGACTAGCTCAGAAAGAACCACCAAACTTAGATACCAAAGGTGTTATCGACTAAGCCGAATACATCAATAAACAAAAAAAGAAAAATCATGCTTCAAAACTTTCCAACACTTTCAGAACACTGTAACAAAACTTCGCCGTTTAATAAAGTAAAGAAGTTACCTAGCTAAACATTTGTAAAACGTATGACACATTTGAAAAGCAGATTTCAACAATTGCGCCCATAACCCGGAAGATATTCCAATTCTTTTGTGCAGCTCTGTATATGATATATTTGTAGAGATTCTACATACTATGTTAAAATTTAATTTTGTAAGAAAATACATAAAACAGTTGAAAATTCACCCTCGGCAATTTCTACCAATAGACGGAAACATACTTGAATTATTTTGTGTAGCCCTGTATATAGCATACAGATTTTTATACACGTCAAATATTAAGCTGAAATCTAATTCAAGCAAAAACATGCTTAAAATTACTGAAATCACACTTCTAGGAATTATTTTCCATAGGCGGCAATGTATCCAGTTTGTTTAATATTTCTGTATAGGATTTTATTTGTATGATACAAACACCTCTTAGCATAATAAATGTAGTTGATCTTGTACATTTATAACTAAAGAAACCAAGCATCTTTAAGCCATTCATACTCATTCTCAGTAATGTTTACGAATTCTTTTGTGTAGTCCTGGTCTGTAAAATTTAAGCACACCATGTAGTACGCAAAAATTTAGTTAAACTTAAAAACGCATTCTGTAATTGAAAATGCACTTTCAGCATTAATTTTTAATAGCTAACACGTCGGATACAGTATTGTATCAAAATATTTTATGTGTCCCTGTAAATGAACGCTAAATGAAATGCAAACCATATTCGAATGCAAGCATCTTGTAACAAATCGAAGTAATGTGCATCTATTTCTTCATGTTTGAAATAATGTAACGTAATCGAAATACACTACAAACAGTTTTTCCTCGTAGACCATATATAACCAAGCTCTTTTGTCTGACCCCATAAATAATTGTTAAATGCTCATGTTGTACAGAAAGTAGGCTTAGAACACCTCAGAAATTCATATCAATTTCATTATCATTGTGACAGAGTTATATCAATCAAGTACTCCGCAAACGATATTTCGTCATGGGCTATAACATTACGGAATACTTTTGAGTCCCCTATACTCGTACTTTAAGCGTTACACATAACTTAGTCTATAGTAACCATTTTAAAGTGTATCTTAAAGTATATAAAATTAACTATGTTTAAGATTGTGTAACACTATTAAAATGCACCCTAAATGATCCCTCCCCCCCCCCCCCCATAGACCATAATGTAAGAGAATACGTTTGAGTGCGTCTGTAAATAAACCATGAATGGTAATTCATTCGATATTCATTTTGAATACCGAACATACCATGATGATTTTGAATATCGTATATCAATTACATGGCAATCCGACTACATTTACGCTATTTAGAGCACGGACAGACAGACAGACGGACTTACAAACCGAATTCATAAACACTTTTAAACTTTCTTGGAGAGTGTTAAAAATGAAAAAAAAATGTAATGAAAATAAAAGTATTTTAGTGTTATTTAGATTACGAACCGCTACAAAAATATTCTTATCTGACTGCATCATTTAAAATATATTTAGTGTTTAGAAATCCCCCCCCCCCCCACACTCACACACTTATAAATAGTTCTTATAAATTTCTTGATAAATTTCACGTTTTAAAAAGAATCCCCACAAAAGATCGTTATTTTAGAATATTTGTACCTGATGTTTCCCCCCTCATTCAATATCTCCCCCTTGATTTTAAATGTAATTGCGTTATGTGAAATAAAATAGTGTTTGTACGGCAATAATTTCAATTTTATGCTTGTAAAAACTGTAAAATGAATCTGAATATAAAAAAAAGAAATATACCTAAATAAAATATTCATTTATTTTCTGAAATCGTTTTAGTTTTTGCACTCTTATCATAAACAGATTAAAATTCTTTTTACGGCTTTTAATGTTATCGAGGGTATCCACAAAGCAGCGGCTTTGATCTACGCTAAAAGCGAAGACGGTTGAAAAAAAAAATTCTTTAGACCTGAAACTCACTGGAAATGATCAAATGTAGCTCTCAGCCGAAAGGAGGTGGGGGGGGGGGGTGGAATCGAGACAGATAATTGGCCATTTGCTGATTGGAAGAGTTCCCTTGTCAATCATTTGAATTTAGACCATCCTTCCAATTTAGCTAAAACGCGAGCGGCCATCTTGTTTTCATTTCGCCTGTGACTGCAGTGTCCTCTTAAACGGAAAAGCATTGGCCTTGTAAGCCAAGGATCTGAGTTCGATTCCCAGCCTGGGCATATTTTTTCGCTCAGTTGGAAATATTCAATTCGTATTATTTTTCTTATTTAGAATACAAATAATATAAAAATACAATTTATAAACTATATATACGCTTTAAAACCCGTTTAACAGTCTTCGAAGAGACTTTAAGGTTGCAATTATTTCTTATTTTATGTGCAGAGATAATTTAATTCGATGTTTTTCTTACAAGTGCTCACTTTTCCCTCTGAAAAAGTAGCGAGGGGAGTCCAGAACGTTAATTTTACCTTACTCACCCTTTTTACGCAAGAAATCACCAACGACATTGTGAGATCTGCCAATCTCACGAGCAATTTCTCGTACAACTTTGCCACAACGATTAAAAGCCTCTATCATACCCTTTTCCCATTCCGTCCATTCCAAACCTCGAGGCATAATGAGAACTATCACAGACGTTAACTTGGGGTTAGCTAACCACGGTTTTATGAGCGAAATCCCAACTGGACCTATACTTATGTGGTAGTGGTGGGCTTGGTTATTCACGATTTTGCATAAAGCATGTCGTTAAACGGTTCGATTTGCATTTTATTTTCATAAGTAGCCCTATCGGATTTTCAAATATATATTTGTATTTGGAAATTACAACTTAAATAATATGGAAGCTATATGGTGGGCCTATACTTTTGTGGAGAACTTTATATATATATATATATATTAATTTCAGTGAATAACGAATATAGTATATAAAAACGAATAATGTCAATAAACGATTTTCAGGAATAAAATTGCGGATATTTTGCTGGCGACACAGTATTTTCTAAATCAACCATTCACGCTCGAAGAATAAAACTTAATTAGAGAGACCTCTTCCCTAAAAGTTTATCATTTCATTGTTAATTTTAGTGGAAAATTTAAAAAGACGTTATGTGGGAAGAATAGTTTTAGTAAGAATCAAAGTTACCACTACAAGAGTGCTTACATTTTGTGTTGATGACCATTCAGCTACACGAGAACTGTTTCCACGCTAAAAAGCATCTGCATTCCATCAGATTATTTATTTTTACTGGTTTCGTGTAGTTAGTATGGGAAAAAGCCAACCATATAGAATAGTTTATACGAATAAAGCCATTGATTCTTCATTTCCGCTATTTTTTTTAGCAGTGTTCTATTCTAATCACATTAATCTAAATATTTATTTTAAAGCTAATCTAGCTTCTGGTTGTTCAGCGGTCACTAACAACAAATAACATTAGTCTGCCTGATATCAGATAATTAAAAACCAATAACTGCCTTTAATGTATTTTTTTATGCTGACTACAGAACTGTTCTTCATTTTCTTTTATCACGTATAGTTTATTTGCAATCGACCCGAGTTGATTTCGAAGATTCATGGGAAATTTCCCTTCATCACACACGAAAAATTAAAAGCTGGAATTTCCGTTGTTCCTCAAATAAAAAAACTGATGAAGGACAGGACAAAGATTTTGAAAAAACGAGATAGAAAAAGACGCATGAACCGCCTTCATATGTGTTACCGAAAACTTTCTAGGGAATAAGAAAGATCCAAATTACAGGAATATTGTTGAAACAATGATGGAAATTTTCAAGAAGTTGGGCTGTAATATGAGTGTAAAAATGTACTTTCTGCATTCCCATATTGACTACTTTCTAGAATAGAAAATCTGGGACATTACAGTGAAGAGCACAGTGAGCGCCTTCACCAGGATATCAAAGAGATAGAGAATAGGTACCGGGGAAGATGGAATGTAAATACACTGGTTTCCAAAAATTAAGGAAAAACAACAAAAGTAGCGATTGCTCAAAATATTACAAGTAGATTTTAATAAAACTGAGACACAATTTACAACACATAGTAAGGTATAAAATAACATTAAAAGAAATTACCAGATGATTGTGGTTTTTCAGAAATTAATACAATTATAAAATAAACAAAATAAATGTCTCAGTTTGGTATAGGAAAAGTACCTTTAATATGGATTATGATCACCCCTAGGAGCAATACAGCACATACAGCGAAGTGTGATACTGTCAGTTATGCGATCGATAAGTTCGCTGGGAAGTGCGAGCCATTGCTCTTGTAAAGCAGTTGTAAGCGTGGCAAGGGTCTGAGGAGGGGTGTTGAGAGTAGAGACACATCTTCCTAAAGCATCCCAAAGATGGTCGATGGGATTCAAGTCCAGTGATTGCGCTGGCCATTCCATGCTCTGGATTGTTTGGCGTTGAAGATAATCTTTTACGATGTGAACCCTGTGCGGTCTAGCGTTATCGTCCTGTAACAGGAAATCATTATTTATTGCACAGGTATAAGGGTGCACATAAGCATAAAGAATGTCATCTCTATAGACGTGAGCATTCACAGTTACACGTGGAAAGACATGGAGGTCAGTACGTCCGCCCAAAGAGATACCATCCCAAACACAAACACTGACTCCTACATAATGAATCTCTTTTTCGAATGTTTGATGAATTATAGCATGTTTCCTCCAAATCAAACAATGCCTACTATCGCTTTGGAGGCTAAACTGGAACTCATTTGTGGCGAGAACACGCCTCCATTGATCAGCCGTCCAGTAGACATGTTGGCGTGCCCACCTTAAACGTTGCTTCCAGAGACATGAGGTGAGCGGCACACAAATATCTGGTCGCATCGCAAAAAGACCACCTTCATGAAGTTTTCTACGTACAGTAGACACTGATACCAACCTTCCTGTGGCTGCAGCAAGAACGGATTTAAGATGAGAAGGGGTTTCTGTTCTATTCCTTCGTACACATAACCGCGAATATCGGTCATCGGTGCTTGTCTTAGCTCTTGCTCGTCCTTCGCTGAACCTTCTGGAGGCTGAACCAGTGGTTTGAAATTGTTGCCAAAGCCTATGGGCAACAGAAACACTCACATTTAGCCATCTGACCACCTCTGTCTGACTTTGGCCTACATCCAATCTTCCAATAGCTCTATATCGCAGTTATGTGGACAAATGATACCTCGAGATCATACTAATGAATTGGCTATCTCAGTTTTCTTATCTTATAATCACAGCGACACCAGCAGCCGCACTCTCTAGCATGCATTTTTATGCTCCGCACAGAAAACGCAATCGGATTGCAGAGCCACTAATTTGCATTTTGTAATTTTAATCAGCATCTTTGAGTTAACAACATATCCAAATTTCATACGGATAGGTTAATTTTTGAACGAGTTATCGCTCTTTTTGTGATTTTTCCTTAATTTTTGGAAACCAGTGTATGATGGCAGACGATTGTTGGATATTGAAGAGGGACATAAATCATGAAGTAGATCTGCAAGGAAGACAAAATAGAAGAAATTTCTTTAATTGAGCACTATATGTTTTTCGTTTTATTAAAGAAATATCATAAACTTATAAGGACATATTGTACATTATTTTTAACGTGTTTAATGAAGTACTTTGTCTGAAATTGTGATAAATTTTTGATTGCATTAATTAAAATATTCAAATCACAACTTCTTGTTTTTTGTAAAATCCTGACGTGATAGACAAAAATGGATGTCATTTCCGGAATCAGCATAAAAAATTTATTCAGGAAAACTTGTTCATAAGAAATCATCTGACAAAAAGTTTTAAAATGCAGACTGGTGTAATCGATATCTTGACGACACAAACACATATTTAGTAACAAAAAGAACCTAAAATAGTATTAATCGCCATTCGACGTGATAAATCTAAAGAATTCTACCTGTCAATAATAAATTACTTGTTTTCATTTTAAAAGAAGAGAGCTCAAATGGAGCATGCTTTGGCTAAATAAGTATTCTGCTAATTAGCCGGAACTAATAGCATAAATAAAATTGGGCACAGAAAGTTTAAAATGTATATATTTGCTTTGCTTGGAACTCTTTATTGTTTTCTGCGTTTCTTATTTAAAATGTTTTGCAAAAGTTATTTTTCTTTATTCTCACGGCAGGAGATTTAAAAAACATAAAAAGTTTATTCGTTTTATAAAATGACTATTTTCATTTAATATGAAAGAAATAAAGCCCTAAAGCGAAACAAGCGTAATTATTCTTTTTCACGAAGCATTTTCAAATTATCTTTATTGAGGAGCCGTTGACATTACAAGATTATATTTTGAAGGCAGCAGAAGTGCATTTTTGAGCGTGGATATACGATAGTCCTGATTTAAGAAAACTTTTTTAAGTGATAGATTTAAGCTATAATGTACAGTCGTGCAAAAAAAAAAAAAAAAAAAAAAAAAACGTAAACACCCCTTGCTAACTCTGCAACAAATTATCGCAGAAGAAAGTTACAGGTACCAAACGATTGGAAATAAAGTTTAGTTTTAAAGGATATATATATAAAATTTGCTTAGGAGAGGGCATCTACATATTAAAATGAATCCAAACTTCGTTTTTTTTTCAATAGAAATACCTAATTTTGACACCATAAATAAATTATACACCCTTCAATTTTCCAAAATCCAAATTTTCATGAAATTCGTACGATTAGTTTCCAAGAAATTAATTATTTTAAAATGAACATGTTTTAGGGGCTGTATCCAAATTGCAGGTCGTACTCCATTGTTAAAATTCTACAGAATGATTATGTTACTTCTAATAACGTATTATATTTTCCCAATAGGACCATTTCACCCGCTTAATATGTTTCGACTATTGCTAGCCCAAATACTTCAATCAAATGAATAAAATATTTTTTTTTCAAATTATGCTTTTCTGCACATCATAGACGGCCCCTTAAACCATCATTTTGACATTTTTAAATAACAATTCGAAAACTACTTGAAAGAAAAATTTGAAATTGAGAATTCACATAAAGCAGGACATAATAAATATAAATCTATAAAAAAAAATTGTAGGTTGCCTATTCATATTTTTTTCGAATATTAATTTCATATTTCATAATTCATATTGAAAAATTTTTTTTAATTACAAATTCAATGTATTTATGTTTGAGTTTTTTAGTATTATAACCACACACAAAATTATCACATTAGAATTATAATTTCAGGAGTTATTAATAAAAATATGAAAATGTAATTTAGCATTAGAAGCTCTCAATTTTGAATGTGTATCATTCAAATGGCTAGAAATTTCTTTTCTAGGCATAGTTTAATCCGAAGATTTAAAATATAGTGTCAAAATCGGGTGTTGCCATTGAAAAAAACAAAGTTTGGTCTGGTTTTGATTTGTCAATGCCCCCCTAAGCAAATTTTATCTATATATCATTTAAAAGTAGACTTTATTTCCAATTGATTGTTACCAGTAACTTTCTTCTATTATAATTAGTTGCAGAGTTAGTAGGGGTGTTCACTTTTTTTTCCCTCGACTATACGTTAAATATTACTAACGTACATAATAATGATGAATCTTCGTTTCCTGAACATACGTACAAGGTGAACTTCACGATTCAATGCTCTCTATGTTAGGCGTCTTTAGCCTTTCACGCTCGAGGGCCACATTTGTAAATTCTTAAAGTTCCGAGGACCACTCATAATTCATTTAAGCAGCATTTTCAAGAAATATATACACGCCTAAATTTCAGGATCAGAGACGGAGTGCACAGAGGCACGTCGGAACTATGTACAGAGATATCATTTTCGCATTGACTCATTAAGAAACATTTTATTTATTAATATTTGCATTCTCTATTTAATTTTTACGCCAGAAAGTCTCTGCAATAACTTGATTTAGTATTAGGTTGAGCAAAAAGTTCTGGGAAATTTTTAATCTAATAGTTACCAGAATTTGTCTGGTATGTAGGAGTACTATTGGTATATCAATAGGAGTTCAGGAATTTCGGCTCCAAAATGCCTATTGAACAGTATGATTTGCGTGTGTTGATTCGGCATTATTGGAGAAATAGTCTAACGGTTCTGAAAGCCGTCGATGAGATTAATGAGGCTGAAGGTGCTGGTACGGCGAACTTCGAGCAAACTTCGAACTTCCAGCAAATCCAGAATCTGGCAGAAGGATGGCAGAAAGTCGTGGACTATGATGGTCTCTACTTTGAAGAACAGTCCTTGTTGCTTTTGTTGTTAATTTGCCCATAAAAACGCAACATTATCAAATTTCCTAGAACTTTTTGATGAACCTAGTAATACTGTTGGCTCATCTATCGGTTAGCAGTCAAGAAAGCGAAAATAGCACTACAGTTTTTATTTGTGTTCTATAATGATACATGAGAAAACATACATTTATATCACCGGGAGCTTTAATCATAAAGTGATACTATCGGTCTCTTAAAGCCAGCTTTTTACAGCACGAAAGCAGCAAATCCAAATCGCCAACATTTCAGTTGATATGGAGAAAACATAAATGTACTGAATGGCTATACCCTGTTTCTTGATCATTTTTCGTCTAATGAAGAGAATTATAACAACTATTACATTTTAGCTTTTAGTAAAGTTAAACAATATTTTGAACCAGAAATTTTACTTAATAAATAATATCAAATAAATGTCACATAGAAACCAGAAACATTTGATTAAATGAGTTTTTTCGTTGAAAACAAGTTTATTTGACGCGAAAAAAACCCGTAGAAGTTGACAGCTATGGATTTCTCATAATGAGGCGCTTTAGAAAATTTTCTATGTCGCTGAAACTTTTTTGCTCATAATATTTAAAATAACATGGCGGGCCAATCTAATACCCTCGGTGGGCCACTAAAATACCGTCGGCGGGCCACCTGTGGAACGTGGGATACGGATTCAAGACTCCTACTCCATGTGTTTTGTGAAGATGGAAGTTTACAAATCTGAAATGAAGGTATACAAATCTGAAATGAAATATAATTAGAAACGAGACATTAGCTGAGAAAAATGCTGGCAACAATTTAATTCTAGGGAACATTTAGGGAACAGATGTGCTTCGACAATGCTCTGGTGTTTGGCGACTTTTTGATTTGCACGCTTTTCTAGTCCACGCCAAAATACTGTTTTCTAATACGTCGACAACTTTGAATCATGGGAAATAAATAACGACGCATTAAAAAGCACAAAAAGATGTCAAATGATATAAATGATGAAAACAATCAAAGCAAAAACACATATTTTACAACATAAATATTATAGGAAATGTGCGACTTGCGTCATTTCGTGCTTTTAAAATGCCCTTGTACATCAGAGTAGACATCAGATAGTTCAAACTATAGCGTCTACAATATATAATGTGGAAATTGGCTATCCCTGTGTAATACTTAAACTAGTTGGATGTGCCAATCAAAAAACTTTCTTCTATCTTATACATCTTAATATTTCAAAAGTCCTTCCGGCCAGTGCCAGGAGGAAGATGTAGCTTTCAAATTCCTTCTTTTTTAAAAGCCAGCTTATATTATTCAATCACACGGAGTTCAAATTAGTGGAACCCGATTATGGAAGATTAAATACTAATTTTTGTCAATATTGAATATGAATGAGAATTTCGCCAATTTAGTCAGCGTTATCAAATCTGGTTTTATTAAACTGATTTATATTTTGTCGCCAAATTCGGTGATATCCCGAATTATATTAACCCGAATTATCGGTGATAGCCCGCCATTTTAAAACAACATAATGAGAGCAACAAAGCTCACCAATGAACTTGGTCGAGACCTTAGTAATTCATGTGCACATGCTCACTCATATCTAAATCGGTTGATATATACGAGTGCTGTTGCAGGCAAAAAATCAGATTTTTCAAAATGTCACACATATTCGAAATTCAAACTGCTATATCTCGGCCTTTTTTTTAGATAAAGGCAAAACAAAAAATGATCCGGAATCTTTGTAACAAGCTGAAACACATAAGAAAAAAATCTTTTTCAATTTCTAATTTTTTTGTACCTCATTTTAAACTGTTTTTTTTTTTTAATTTTTAAATGGCCGCCATTTTGAAACAAGATGGCGGATGAAGTTAGCAAACAAACTTGGCCGGGAGATTGCTATGTACTAAGCACATGCCTTGTCACATCCTAATCGGTTCATAAATACGCGTGTTATCGCGTGACAAAAATCAGATCGTTTCAAAATGTCAGCCATGCTAGAAATTCAAAGTGCTATAACTCAGCCATTTTTTAAGATATAGACGAAACAAAAAATGCTCCGGAATCTTCGCATCAAGCTCAAACACATAAGAAAAAAATCTTTTTCGATTTATACTTTTTTTGTACTTCATTTTAAATTTAATTTTTTTTTAAATTTTAAATGGCCGACATTTTGAAACAAGATGGCGTATGAAGCTGGCCAACGAACTCGGTCGAGACATTGCTATGTACTATGCACATGCCTTGTCACATCCAAATCGGTTCATAAAAACGCATATTATCGCTTGACAAAAATCAGATCGTTTCAAAATGTCAGCCATGCTAGAAATTCAAAGTGCTATAACTCAGCCATTTTTTAAAACATAGACGAAACAAAAAATGCTCCGGAATCTTTGTATCAAGCTCAAACACATAAGGAAAAAATCTTTTTCAATTTCTAATTATTTTGTACCTCACTTTTAAATTTTAATTTTTTTTTAAATTTTTAAATGGCCGCCATTTTGAAACAAGATGGCGGATGAGGCTGGCCAACGAACTCGGCCGAGACATTGCTATGTACTATTCACATTTCTTGTCACATCCAAATCGGTTCGTAAATACGTGTATTATCGCGTGACAAAAACTCAGATAATTTCAAAATATCAGCCATGCTAGAAATTAAAAGTGCTATATCTCAGTCATTTTTTAAGATATAGACAAAACAAAAAATGCTCCAGAATCTTTGTATCAAGCCCAAACACATATAAAAAAAATCTTTTTCAAAGTCTAATTTTTTTGTGCCTCATTTTAAATTTAATTTTTTTAATTTTTTTAAATGGCCGCCATTTTGAAACAAGATGGCGGATGAGACTGGCCAACGAACTCGGTCGAGACATTGCTATATACTATGCACATTCCTTGTCACATCGAAATCGGTTCATAAATACGTGTATTATCGCGTGACAAAAATCAGATCGTTTCAAAATGTCAGCCATGCTAGAAATTCAAAGTGCTATAACTCAGCCATTTTTTAAGATATAGACAAAACAAAAAATGTTCCAGAATCTTTGTATAATTACACGCGTAAACACGTAAGTAAACACGTAACCTAAACACGTAAGAAAAAAATCTTTTTCAATGTCTAATTTTTTTGTGCCTCATTTTAAATTTAATTTTTTAAACTTTTTTAAATGGCCGCCATTTTGAAACAAGATGGCGGATGAAGCTAGCCAACGAACTCGGTCGAGACATTGGTATGTACTATGTACACACGAAATTTTATCTAAATCGGTTCATAAATAGGAGAGTTACGGTATGACAAAGATCAGATATATATATATATATATATATATGGATATATATATATATATATATATATATATATATATATATAAATTTTGAACGGAGGGTGGTTTCGGGGTCTACGGCTCATGATCGATGAAAATATACCAAAATTTTTCGGAATCGTTTTCCTCCGAACGGCTGCAATAGGTAGCTTTTTGTAATGAAAGCTACCTAAAAACTAGTTACACATGTTAATACTTCAATATTATTAGTTCAATACTATACCAACTTTGATTTTCATCTTAAATTTCTGATTCAGTCAATTAAACGAACTAAAAACTAGTTAATCTATATCATGATATCTGTTAAAATTAATAGTTTTTCCTTATTTTGTTGTTATCAGACGTTTGCGAATAGCCGGCTTAGCAGGAAGCGAATTCCCGCCTTTGCATGAGCCGCCGATGGACAATAGAACTACGAAAAATCAAGAAAAGTATACAAAAATCGCTATCACAGAGCCCCTTTACCGCGCGATATTTCCAAATTCAAGGAGGACCTGTTGGCCAAAGCCATAAACATGCACAAAAAAAATTGGTTCAATTGTATCCATAATTTTATACACTTTTCGATTGTACGATAAAGAAAATGGCACAAACAAAGGTATTACAGCGCACCCCCCCCCCCCTTTCCGGCAAATTTTTTACAAATTCAGGGAGGACTTGTTTGCCATAGCCAGAAGCGTACACAAAAAATTTGATTCAATTCTATGCATAAATTCATACACTTTTCGATGGTACAATAATGAAAATGGCACAGACATAGCAATTATAGCGCCCCCTTCCGGCAGAATTTTTCCAAATTCAGGGAGGACCTTCGTGCCATGACCAAAAATAAACACAAAAAATTTGGCTCAATTCTATGCATAACTTCATACACTTTCCGATGGTTCAATTTTCAAAATCGCACAAAAATCGCTATTACAGCTCCCCCTAGCAGCGAATTTTTTCGAAATTAAGGGAGGATTTGCTTGCCATAGCCAAAAACTTAAAATAAAAATTTGCTTCAATTCTATGCATAACTTCATACGCTTTTGGATGGTACAATATTAAAATCGCACAAAAATCGCTATTACAGCGCCACCTACAGGCGAATGTTTTCCAAATTCAGGGAGGATCTTCTTGCCATAGCCAAAAACTTAAAATAAAAATTTTGTTCAATTCTATGCCTAAATTCATACATTTTTGGATGGTACAACATTCAAACCCGCACAAAAATTGCTGTTACAGCGCCCCCTACTGGCGATTTTTTTCCAAATTCAGGAAGGACCTACTTGCTATACCCAAAATCTTAAAATAAAAATTTAGTTCAATTCTATGCATAACTTCATACACTTTTGGATGGAACAATATTGAAAATCGCACAAAAATCGCTATTACAGCGCCCCCCCCCCCCCCCCCGGCGGCGAATTTTTTCCAAATTAAGGGAGGATCTGCTTGCCATAGCCAAAAACTTAAAATAAAAATTTGGTTCAATTCTATGCCTAACTTCATACACTGTTGGATGGTACAACATTCAAACCCGCACAAAAATTACTGTTACAGCGCTCCCTACAGGCGAATTTTTTCCAAATTCGCCACTTTTTGATGGTACAATGGCGACAGACAGACATTTTCTATAAACATGTTTTTGGGGAGCTCTGATCCCTAAAACGTGTAAATCCGTCGAAAACCGGAAGTCGAAAAAAATTTCGATTACAATACTTTCTTCTATTGAAGATAGAAGAAAGTAAAAAGTGCTAAAATATTGTATCCCTTAAATGTGCCACGATGCTGCTGAAATATACAGATCGCAGCGACATCTGCAGGATATTTTCTACAACTGCAAGAAATTGTTAGTCTATACAGTGTAATACTAGTAATACGAAAATCCCGCAGATGTCGCTGCGATCGACACTTGGGATTTTAGTAGCATCGTCGCACATTTAAGGGATACAAATTTTTAGCACTCTTTGGATAGCATATTTCCACACTATGTATTCTAGACGCTGTAATTGCTAGTCTATACAATGTAATACGAAAATCCTGCAGATGTCGCTGCAATCGACACTTGGGATTTTAGCAGTATCGTCGAACATTTAAGAGATAGAAATTTTAAGCGTTGTTTGGATAGCATATTTCCACACTAGGTATTCTAGACGCTGTAGTTCAAACTCTAATTTCTCGCAATTTTCAAATAAAATCATCACGTCACTTTAATGATTTAAAGTGGCCTGTTACATTAGAGTAAACATTGTTAAATCCACAAATAAATTCTGAGTATTTCACTATTTTGTTTACCCAAGTAATAGCGTCAAGAATAAATAGTGTGGAAATCTGCTTTCAAAAAGTGCTAAAAATTTGAATCCCTTAAATGTGCAACAATGTTGAAATGCAAAAAGTCGACCGCAGCGACATCTGCAGTATATTTTCGAATTTCAATGTGTTATTACAGTGTCTGCACTGTTAAAAACCTGCAGCTGTAGGCGCATAGTCACACCACCGCTTTTATAGAATACCTCTATTTTGTCCAATGAAAATGCTCCGTAATATAGTCAAGTAACATTTTCCTCTTAAAGCGGTGAAATGAGTCTGTAGCAAAAGCTGAGGTTCTACCTTTTTTCCTCGTGAGTGAAGGTGGTCCCAAGGAAATAACGCCATTTTGTGATCATTTGAGGTCATGCCGGCAAAAAGCTGTAGCGAATACCTCATAGCTTAAAACTTAAACTTAAAGCAAAAGCTGAAGATTTCGTACAAGATCGAATTGACGTGTTGAAGTCAGCTTACTTCGAGATAAGCTTTGAAATTCTGTAATTTTTGATATTTCATCATCAATGACGTAATAAACACATTTGCAATAATTTTCTTTAACCTCTTTCCAGAACGAGCCGTTAATTCCCAAATTGGCTCAGCCGAACTTAGCAATCTGATTGTTCGTTAATATTAATATTTTAGATTATTTTACTGTGATTTTGATCAAATTTAACAAAATAAATCAATTTAAGTCATTATAATTGCTTTCTATTTTACATTACACTACTTCATAAGAAAATAAGTACAATTTTCTACTATATAAATATCAGTTTTAGCCAATCAGATTGCTGAGCTCGGCTGAGCCAATTTGGGAATTAACGGCTCGTCTTTCCAGAGCCACGCAAACGAAGGTTGCAAAATCAAATTTCAACAGCAAGAACTTAATTCAAGCATAATAGCCACGTTACCATTGAAGGAAATATTCCCAAAGTTTGGTGATTTTTTTCCTTTTTATAAGCTTGCGTGGATTCGCATTAAGAGACCATATATTTACATATTTAAAAATAATGTTGATAGGAGGAAAATTCAGCTTACCTCCAAATATCGTTATTCAAATTTTCTTCTTGATGACAGGAGATCGTCTTTAGGAGTGCTAAAATATTTAATTTTTATTAAATGAGTGTTTCTCGTTTTGAAGAATCGAGGACCAGAAACTGGTCTTGGCTTTCTAAGTTTAATATACATACAATTTGATTATTGTTAATTTACACACACTTTTCTAGATTCAATAAGATGCATCGATAAATAACATTAGGTTTGATATTACAATTTGCATGGGCATAGATTTATAGGAGCGAATTTAGTCTTCCAAATATATTGAAAAGCACAGTTTTTAAAATTACGTCCTCATGGTACTAAGACCAGGGCCCATTTGCAGGGACTTAAAAAGTTAAGCAAGGGTTTTAAGTTCAATGTCTCAAACACAAGTTGATGAAAGTTGATGATTCTGCAATTTCATCTTTATTTCACAGTTCAGTTTATAAAGAAAACCAGTCTCTGATGCTTATGATGCTGCCATCTCTCGGATCCAAACGAAGTTGACATCGAATGCCAGTCTTTAGAAGCGTGATAAAAACACTGATCAGGCAAGTAGCGACATCTATGGGCGTCTATGAGCATACGTATGCATACCGCACAAGTGAAAAACGTGGATGAAATAATACTTCTTTAAAACCTATTTTCTGCACTTTTTTTAACCAATAAAACTGTGCGTGTGGGTAAAGCATCTTAGCCTTATCACTTAACATGTTCATCCACTCAGCACTTCAGTTATGCGGATCTTAAAGCCTCTCAAAACTACATCTATGATTAAGCCTCGATGACTTCACTAGTCACTCCAAATTACAAAACGCCTTTTCATCTAGAAAACTGTGGATAAGTTGAGATTTGTGTGGCCTCGCTTTACAATCTGTTGAAATGGAGTTTGTAATACACCAGCTCTTAAGGGAAAACCTCATATAAGATTGAAGGACCTTATTTCTGAAGATTATGGAGCTCACACAGACGGCTTGCATTGATGAAATGCAGTCCAGTAATGCAAGCTCATCCAAAGATTTCATTTCTTAAAATGTGGTTGATTAACCTTACACAGATATGCACAAAAATGTATCATACGGTGTATTCAATATAGTTACAAAAAACCAAATTAGAGAAGACTATTGTGAACTCTTATAAATAATTGGAAGAGACACACACGTGTCTCTTTTTGCTTACATAAATTATTATACTTCTGCATGAATTAAAGAAAATCGCTTGGAACATAACATGTGCAGTGTTGCCAGCGGGCTATCTTTTTAAAATTCAGATTTCTTGATTGGCACCACTTTTCTAAAATGGTAAATTTCCCCTTGTTTTCGCTTTAATTAATATGTCATTAAATAAGGCGAATTTTACTATTTCAAAAAAGTGGTGCCAATGAAAAAATCTGAATTTTAAAAAAGTAGCCCACTGGCAACACTGAACATGTGCATGAAAGAAAAAAAGTAATCTTGTACTTATTTTAAAAAGAGGAATTGACAACAGAAGAGGAAAATAGATTTTTTAAACTGTTTTCCAGCGACATTGGGTTGGTGGCATTAAGGGGGCTTGATTACCGAAAAGGCACGGAAAGCATGAGCTTCTTTTCTAAAGTTTAAGAAGACTGAAAAAGGGCCTCCAGTTACAATTCTATTTTTTTAATTGCAGTTTTAAAGTTTTTTCTCAGAAAGCTTTACCTACAGCAAGGGAAAATCCATACTACTTCGAGAAAGTTCTCTTATTTGACCAAGAAATATCATCGTCATCAATAGGTCATCAATACCAATCACTCGGTATCCTAGTAGCCATGTATTTTTGAAGACGCTAGCAGCAGAAATTTCATAATATTCTGCTAACCCACTCTTCGACTAACATTTGTAGCAGTGAGGATTTTTTTTGTTTGCAGAATTCAGAAAACTTTCCTTGATTGGATGGGGCACACAAAATGATAATGAGTTCCTCTAACTTTAGAGGTTAATCGCGTATTGGACATTAACATTTTGTTGAAGGACTCCCGACTTTATGGGGGCCGTTGTAACACAGTCGAAGTAAGGTTTTTAGTGAGTTTATGTTCTATGTCAAGACTGCCTGTAGCTGCGTGAGGTCCGCAGATTTCTTGCTAACACTTCCTGAAAGACTACTTCAGGTTATTTCAAATATTTTCAATCGGAATCATATCTGCACTGTTGGAAAGAGAAGGGAAAATGTGCAGATGCTGTCTTTTTGTCCCAGAAAGGGATAAGTGGTCTCGTGCATCTGAACACGTAAGAGAGTTGCATTTTTATAGACGCGTAGTGATCATGCATATTTTACTTACTGATTTGGTTTTATGTCAGGGCAGGACACAGAATGAACTTGAAAAATGTAATACGATGCACGCTTATATTTCTCTTCAATAGTAAACAACAAATTACACCATAAAATATTTTGAGAGACCTAATTATCAATAGTTCAACTAATAAATCTAATTTGTACAGTTTTTCAAAGTAAGAGTATATTGGTGAAATAGAATTATAATTCGGCTTGCAATATATTCAATATTATTAATTATCTTTAACAATGCAAAATTGCTTATGTACAGTGACCTCCAAAAGTTATGGTTTACAAAATTTTAATGTAAATATATAAAATTTGTGCAAACTATTTTCTGAATAATTATTTATTCAATTTTACATACTTCTAAAATAATGCATAATTTACAACTAAATAATTAGAATTTTTCAACTGAATTCATGCTTGGAGGCAAAGAACAAATGGGTGGTTTTCTGAAGAACAATAGAGTTATTGAATTTTAATAACAAATACCACTTTCCTTCGTGCTAATGTATACGTGACGTACGTATACTTCCTATAACTGTATTGCTTGTCGACTACTAGAATGGAAAAAACACAAGCTTAGAAGTTCGTTGTTGCAACAAATTGAACGATCTTTTAGTGGGACTTAAAGCAGCCAATTATCATAGATTATCTCCAATTCAATTGATACCATAAATTTCAAAATAGCTGTCAAAAAGCATAACTCGATGAAGTTGAGCATTATGATCCATTAAATTGAAGTCATCTTTAATGGATCTTCAATAGACAATCGAAGACATCACTAATGGACTGACAAAAGTCTTCAATGGATTTAAGATATCTTCATACATAAGGATTTTGTTCCAACGTCTTTCAAATATGAGAATTACCAAAGGGAAGATATGGAAATCAATGATATCACCCAGATAGCTTGCAGTCCACGTTGTTTCTAGATGACGATCAAAATAATCAGTGCGATCTGGTACACAGTTTGTAATGTTCTTGCTTTGTGCAGAAAGAACTACAGAATGTGATCTTCTGAAACAGTTATAACATGTGGATGACCTGAAACAAACCTTCATAAAATTGAATTTTCTTATTAAATCTCTTCCTTGCTAAAGAATTTGGGCCACATTACAAGAAACATTAGGCAGTCTAAAGCACTAGTTTGTGATAAACCCACTTCTATTCATGAGAATGCTCCCCATCTTTCCTTCGCATAAAAATATTTCATTTATGGATAAAGTTAAAAAACTATAGTTTATGGAAAAAGTGACGCTCGGGTCTTTCATATTATTTACAATAATACACAGTAATTTTTCTGCAGTTTGCTTATTACCTTTCGTATCAAAACATTGAATGCAGCATATCATGCAATTATTTTGCACATCTCTGTATATTGAACAGATAATAGTCGCAATTCGTCTTTAGGTAAAGACCCACGGAAAATCATATTTGTGTTGTGAAATTCACTATTAATAAAGAAAATTTCATGACTCCCTTTTATTCGTGTTGAAGCATGATTTGCTTTGCATCACGAATAAGCGTTTTTTCTGCGAACTGTTACAGACACACGCAAGATAAGGGTTTGGTTACAAAAAGCTTTCTTTTCTGTAAATTCGTGTATAAACTGCTGCAATGTCCTGAGGGTCGTCATCTAGTTTTGGCTTTGAGATTTAATATCAAATCGTTCCGAAGCAAATGATATGGCTCTTTGTACAGCACTGGCTGCGCCTGGTGAAGATAATGCACGTTGTTCAGAATTGATGTCCTTATACAATTATGATCTTTGTTATCAACCGTAACCAACTAGCTACCCGCTCTTGAAACGACCAGCTTCAAATCTATCGATAGTTCAGCCGGGACTAGATTGTCGCAAACCTTGCCTTCAACGCTAAAAAGGGGTCCCCAAAGCAAATAATTTAGTATTTTGTTTCTTGAAATGAGTAAAATTTGTGGCTAAAAGCATATTATGGGGGCACCAACTGCATCTGCCGCAGTGTCCATAAGGTTAGTCGGGCTTTGGGATCAGCACTTCAGTTCATTGTCTTACAAAAGTTCATTCCTATACAAATTTCATAGTTTACTAACATTTATCTTGCAAGAAATAGCTCTGTAGATAAAATTTGCTGGTAGAGAAACAGGTTATTATTTTTCTACAACTCTTATCCACTGCTTAAAAATCTTTGCACTTTTATATCTCATTTGTTGCTCTCCAAATATTGTACGGCAGCAATTTCAAGAAAAAAAATGGCTGTCAATTCGAATAATTGTAAAAAAATAATAACGTGTTCATAACCTCAATTACACTAAGGTAGACACTAAGGTAGAAATATGAAATCTAACTCTTATACAACAGATCGCAAACTCAATTTTTTGTGCCATGGAAAAAAGTAAAAAATCCACGCATCATAGATCATTTAGTATCCAATTTATATTCACAGAAGCTTATCCATTTTTATATTATTTGCAGCAATTACCTTACGAGAAAAACTTTTCATCGATTATCTTTCATCTTAATATTCGATAGCCATGTGACAAATCGACATATAAATCTTCCTTAATTTTCATAATTTTTCTCCCATTATAACTGTGTTTGCTCTAAATACATAGAGGGGAATCATTGCCGGGGTGCACGAAAATCATAAAAAAATGAAAAGTCGACATAAAATATCAGTGAAAAAAAAATCGGAAATGAAAACAGCAAAGGCTCCATACTTTCACCCGATTGGGCAGGAAGCAAATGTCACGGTATTGTGAACTTTTGTTTACTTAGATGGATGACACGAATCAGCCTCTTCCATTCAAACTGGGGGCGATGGGGGAAAACTCATGAATATATTGGCGAAGCGGAAAAACTGGCGAAATGCGGTCACTTCTTAAAGGGACTACCGCGAAATCACTCTAATAGCAGAGACTTTTTTTGCGTCTTTTTTAAAAGGATGTTTGCTTAAGCACCATGAATGAAAAAGACCTATTCGTATTTTCATATATGAAGCCCGTGCTGCTTTGGCGGCGCAGCTTATAGAAAAAAAAAGCCAAAAGTGTAGTCTCTTGAAATTCTCCTCTCCTTTTTTTACAAGATGTGAAAAAAGTAACTTTTTTTCTCAAGCTTTAGTAGTCTGATCTTTTATGTGGTAACCAACTGTAAAACAATACATTCGAGTACCATTCAAACCTTTCTTGTTTATGCATTGTTTTCATTTATACATTTCGGGCTGAGATCTCAATCCGCTCGAAATGTTTCAATGATGATATTTTCCATTCATACCGTAGAAGTGATAACTTACTTCCCACTCTCGCAATATTTATAATTCAGTTTAATGAATGATATTAAAATAGATTAAAATGAAACATCTTATAATTTGATACATTTAAATTAATTTATTTTTCTTTTAAAATAATATTATTTGATTCAGGATAGAAAGTATTAGGTTGGTGTAAAAAATAATGCATGACTTTACAATGCAACTTATTTTATAAGCATTTTATACACATAATTTAATCCTAGTGGTATCTATTATATATCATTTTAAAGCTTATTTTAAGCAATTTCTTTTCAAATTAATTGTTTTATTTTATTTATTTTCCTTGGGCTATTGACTTCAGAAACGGAGATGTCAAAACAAGATTTTCGCCTAATTTAATTTTACGAGTTTAATCTCAGTCGCTGGACTTTACCCACGAATGGCAACAGCTGCGCCTCCGCGGGTAGATACCCTCCGAAAAAGACTGTTTACTGGACGAAAGGGAAGCAGTGTTGAAATGTTCTTCACGCCTATTGGTGTTTTTCTTCTTTTTACCCGCGGCTGACGTCACATGGGTAAAGTCCGATTTGGGGCAAGAAAAGCCTCAACGTAAGTACGGTTCAGCATGGGTTTCAAAAATTTCATCTTGGAGATTTCGACCTTCAAGACAAGGATGGTCGTTTCTTTTAAGTCTTTATTAAAAAAGCAATGCATTTTCAACCTTTGATTTTAAATTTCACCAATAGGTGGCACTGTAAGCTGAAAAAATTATATGACAATTTTAAACATAATTTTGTTAATCAAGCCTGGTTTGATTGATGCCCTTTACGGAGAAAAACAAAACTTTAATTAGCCAACAAATCTGAATGAATGAACACGAAGAACATGCAATGTTCTTTCTGTATCTCTTCGTGCTCAACTAAGAAAAAGTACGTACACACAAAACAAAATTATTCATTTTTTGTGTTTTTTGTCAGTTAATTATATTTAATTGCTAAAAATGGGGATTTACTATATGTTTTCAAAAGAAAAAGGAGACGCTATATAATGTTATCAATGCTCTAAAAATATCAACATTTTTATAAAGTACCAGATGCAGATGAAAAATATATTTTTTAAAACATAAGGTAAATAATATTTTTTAATAATAACAATTAATTTTTTTTTGTTTTTAAATTATAAAGGGAAAACTCGATTATTAAATATAGGGGGTGGTGAAGAAAAGCTTCAGCGTTTACCGAACGAAAAAGTTTATCATCACAAAAAACACGTGTTTTATAACCTTTGCACAGTGCCGTAATGTGTGTTTAATGTTGTTTTTTCTGAAAATGCCATTTTAAAAAATATATTCTGAGCTCCTTGCAACAAGCCGTTTGGAGTACATTTTTGCCATGTAACGTATTTTTACATAATACTAATCTCGAATTAAATTTGTATTGGCAGGTTTGTAACATTGGAAATTGAGAGTTTAAGACTAATTTTGGTAAAAAATATATAGAGAGAGAGACTTTTTATTTTAAGAATAGAAAAGTGGAAAAACTTCCCAAAACATTTTTTCTTTAATTTATTACATTTTTATGTAGCATTAAGCGCAAGCCTGTATCTTTAAGAGCCTACACTAGTGGATCGAAGACACTTGCAAAGTAATTTGAACCCTCGGGGGAAAAAAACTACGACCAGAATCGAAAAAGGTGAAAACATATCAAATTAGACATCGACTACAATATCCTATGCAAAAAAAAAACTAATTATTTAAAAATATTAAAATTTAACCAAGAAATTTATAAGGAACTCTGCCGTTGGTTTAACATTAGCTTGCAAGTCTCTTTGCGCGACTAACGTATGTTCTAAATAGCTCATTGCAAGGAGGTCCAGAAAGGAGACATAAAATAACTTATAAAGAAAAAATATTTTTTTGCATTACATTTGTAATTCAATTAAAAAATCCACTGTTCATTTCTACTGTGGACAGATTGCATTGCCATGCATGCAGGCTTTTATCCATCGGGATTTCTAGTTAGAAACTATCATGTTTAACTACAATGCAATTTCTAGGTTGGTAAATATATTTCTTAAGACTTTCAACGAAGGAGATTATACAATTCGTTTGTATCATTTTTTTCTATGTATCTTCAGGCATATTTTTTAAACGAATGCACGGTGGGTGATTTTCCTATTCCAGCTGGCCAAAATTATTTTTAGCGTCAATATAGTCGTATCGCCATGAAATTGAAAAATGTTATTGATATTCACTATTGAATGTGAGGTGTTGCAAAATGGAGTAGGTAGCAGTCATAATTCCATTACAAGGACATTCAAAAGAATTTCATTACATTACGGCTTATGGGGGAAAAACGTTTTTTGTGATTTTTAATGATGTTTCATAATTTCAAACACTTTGAAATTTATATACATACCTATGAAGTGCACTACAAGATGATTGCTATATAATATGGTATGGATAGCATTTATTTAAATATATATATATATATCCGAGGTGTTCTATAAGATGCTTACTGTTGAATATGATGTGCATAGCATTCATCTTTCATATACAGGGGCACACAAAATAAATCAGTTATATTTCTCTCTCAATGAACAATAATTGATGGAAGTGCGTTTTCAGTTGTAGAACACTCTTTGCGTACTAAAATTGCGTACTATTTAGTGTGTGTAAATTCTATAAATCATATACATGGCTGCACAAAACATCTGCCGTTTATTGGCGGAAATTGCTGACGAGGAATTTTCAACTGTGCTATGCGTTCAGTAACTGTTCTAAATTTTAGCATATTGTGAATTATATGATAAATCTATGGTTCATATACAGGTATGTACAAAATTTTCAGTTAGTTTTTCGACTTTGGTTAAAATTGCGTTTTCAAACGTGTTATATGTTTTACAAATTATTACTTAGACATCGTTTTTCACGTTATTAAGCTATGAAGTTTTATTATAGTAGTCCGAATGCATTAAAAAAGGTTTCATAATCTGAATGACGCGCATGATTTTACATTCTTCTTGATAATTTTAATGATATTTTCTTAACGGTATCGAAGCTAATGTGATAAAACTATTATTGTACTATTATAACAAATCCTAAAATCTCATTTTCTAAAATTTAAGATACGGTGCAAACATTCGACAGCTTTAATGTGTTGTATATTCTTTTGTATATTTATATTTATATCTGCACAGAGGAACCTTATGTAAAGAATGATAATCATAAGATATCATGAGAAAATGTCTACATTACGTTTTCATTGTATCAAATCAGAATTTGTCTGGATCAATTTTCTAACCATTCGAAATTTGCAGTCATGTAATATATTTTACATCATTTTGTCCTGTGATATCTAGATACAACAGGCAAATTTTGTCCAAATTTGGTCATAAGTTTAAACATTTCGCGCTTGCAAAACTTCATGTGCTCTTCATTGTAATTTTCCTCTATAAACAAAACATTTTCAACCAAATTCACATTCTCGTTATATTTTAAATGTTGTTGCCGTTGCGTAATGTTGCAAAAGTTTATTTATGTCACTAACTTAAATTCTGCTGTCTTTGATAAAAAAAAAATGGTACTTGAACTAAAAATTAAAAAAATATATATATTCAGACTTAATAAGCTATAAACTGTTCTAGAAACTAGGGTTGCACCTAGGGGCAGACAAATTAAATTGGAACGAGAAGGTAATAATCTAAACTATTTAATAATATCAAAAATTGAGCTTAATCGTGCTTTATCATAGAACTTTTTCTATATCAAATCTGAAAAACTGTAAAAAAGAAAAAAAAAATACAGGGTATTTTGCGACATTAAATATGAAATAACAGCTGATATGTGCAAAATTTATGCACATAAATCCGGTAAAATAAAGTCCATTTTTTGTTTGGAAGCGTCCATAATCGAGCAGTATATTTTATTTTGCTTCAAGTAACAGAGTAAAGAACTATACTCAAATTGATTGATTCATTCCCAACTAAGAAGCACCAACTTTGAAATGTTCTATGTATCATACAATTATATTTATAGCAAAACCAATAGAAGGGTACAACGCCCTAACTATTGAGTTATAATAGGTAAAAAATAAATTACGCTAGGATAAACTTTTAAAAATCGACTTTTGGCCAGCTAGAATAGGCAAATCACCCACCGTCCGCTTTTCATACTCTTTTTGTTTTTTTAGAAGGTCTCGGTCTGCAGATGACCTTATTATCAATTTCATTAGGATCTAAAAATGATATATTCGTCTGTTTTCGCCTTTTTTGAACTTTATAGGCATTAACTTTCGTTGAAATTGATCAATCGTTTCGAAATTTTTATATGATGTTAACGTACACAGCGCTACTTTACGCTTTTAAAATAGTCGTTGTATCGTGTATAATTTTCTTTTGAAAGGACACTTCGAAAATTTTAATAGATCATCGCTTACTTAAAATTGTATGCTATCTGCTCATTTTGCAGCATTCACAATACAGAGTTGCCAGTTTGGCCTTTATTTTTGTCCCGAAATTTCGACTTCAGACCGGAAATTTTTGAAGAAGAATTTTTACTTTAAGTAATCAAGGAAATCTGAAAGTACTTTTTGCATTTTTTGGCGTGAATCCGAGTTTTTTAATAAAAGTGGAGGCCAAAGTGGCAACCCAGTCACAATATCGCATAAGCAAACCTGCACTTTTTAATTCTAAAAGCATAGTTACTATTGAATATTACAAAATAAAATAATGTGAGAGTGAAAGAACGGAGATAAATAGCGTTTACCTGTTAAATATTTTTTACAGGCCTTTTACATTTTTTACCTGCGTTTACCTGGTTATAATGACTGTTAAATATGCCTCCTGTTAAATATGAAGTGAAAAAAATGTATGCTAGAAAACAGGAATTCTGCTTTTTCAGAATTTAGTGTCGCCCCTGATGAAAAAAAAAAAATGTATATAAATGTAGATAGTACAAAATATAGTTCAGTTTTAAGATTTAAAACGCACACTTTTATTTTATATAAAATGACGTCATTCGCATCCGGAGGACGAATTCCTTATTTACGATCTAGTCTTAAACAACTTCTACAGTAAAGTATGCATATGAAGTCACTATCACTAAATAATACACAAATCCAAAAAAAGATATGTCGTCATTCAAGAAACTCGACTATCTAATGATTTGTGTGCCTTCATTTGTTTGTAATATTAATATAGATACTTAAAACTAAATATAGCTTATAATAGCTCCAGAAATGATCATCAGAATTTATCAGAAATCATTCATTTTTACTTTTTTCAAAATAGCACGTATTTTAATTACTTTTTTTTCCAGTTGATATGGGAAAATGGCAACAAAAACATATAATTATTATGTTCCAAATAATTTTTCCTTTACTTTCCACAGAATTGCAGTTGCCAACATTAAAAAAAAATTCTTTATAAACTACAAAAAAAATTAATATCTAAAAAATAAATTTAGATGCAGTTTTCAAACTAATTGCATTTGAAAGTACTTTTTTCCCCAATACGACGCGACGGTGTAAATGTTGAAAATGTGCGATGTTTAGAAGTTTAAAAAATTGCAGTAAAGTATTTAACAGTAGATTGATACACCTGCTTTGTTTTACGGCAGGATTATACAACAGAACGTTATTTTTTGGAGACGACATTTTAATTGCTGGACGAAAGAAATAGTATATTGGGGGCTAATAACAAAGGTTTGCTTTTATATTTTTTGAAATAGCATTAAAATATTATCAATGGCGAAAGCCATTTTAAGCATTACTTGCTGAAGATCTCATAATAAGACAAAAATGATGCCCTTCTCTCTGAGTTGGGCAAATTTGTAATCTCAATTATCCGCAGTGTAATTACAGGTTAATTGCATAAAATTGATTATAGTTACACACATTCAAACACATACATTTTGTCAAATAATGGGATGGGGGCGGTTCCGGTTACAGAGCTTCAAGATTTTTTTACGGCATGTAATTTTAACTATATAATTAATTACATACAATTAAACTGTAATTACATCGCAGATAATTGGAATTACAAATTTGCCCAACTCTGCCTTCTCTACAACCACATTTATTTTATAATAGCTTTATTACGTGTGCACTATAGTATTCGACTCGCCCAAATCTGAAAGTATATTCTATTAAACAGTATTGCTAAGCAACTTTTTTTTTTAAACGTGAATTTATTTGGGATTTAGATAATATTATTTGAATATATTAGAAAATTATATATGGCAGAAAATGTTAAATGTACTAGATACTAGGTCATATATACTAGGAAAATCTCTTTCGATTTCACCTAATAAGTTTAGAGAATGTGTTCATATCTGTTTCTCACACATATTGGTCATATAGACACTACACACACTAGTTCATATATACTAGGAAAATCTCTTTCGATTTCATCTAATAAGTTTAGAGAATGTGTTCATATCGGTTTCCCCACACATATAGAGATCATCCACGACGTGTTTAAAAGTAAAAGGTACAATTTATACAAATCGGTTTAAAGGGACTACAGAAGTGTGAAATAAATTAAGAATGCCTGCTCTATAGTACTTTTCGAATGGTAAATGTGTTGCACGCTCTTCATTTGCACATGAAAAAGTTGCATTTCCTGCTAAGTAAAGGCAACCGATCATCCAAATTATTTTTCAGAAGCGTAAATTAGGCATATTCAATTCGTTTTATTAAATGTATGCTTCAAAGATTGATCTTTTCCATAAAGTGAATGATAGCAATATGCTTTTGTGATTTTATGTTGGTATTTCACGCGTAGCTGGGTTCGGAGTCTCCCCCATCAACCTGCCCGGAGATCGATTTTCGAAAAAAGTATAAAGTAACCAGAAGAAGGTGTTTGATTTTCATGCAAATCTAGTGTCGGTGCTATTCTGTTGGGAACACAAGTTCAAGGATTCGTTTTTCTCAGAAACATGTTGATTCTCTTTCTTTATGTATCATTTTTTTTCTTTTTGAAAGGAAAAGTGATTTTTACTACAACTAATACAAAAAGTAAAGCTTTCAGGTACATTAAGAAAATTATGTATGCATCTGTGATAATGTTTATCTTATCTCGCATCATGTTTGTTTCTTCCCGTCCTTATACAGATTTCTGAACCTTTACATGTTATACAGAGCGGTCGTGTGCATTCAAATTATGCGATAATTTGTTACATTATTTTTATTTTTACGCTTGAGTGCAAACTTGTATAAAATGTAAGGATCGACCGAAACCGGTTTTTAAGACCGAAACCGAAACAGAAACAGATTTTCGGTAATCTTCCTATTTTCGGTCGGAAACGAAAATGCCTAAATTTTTTAAAAAGTAATTAATTCATACATAAATATACATAATTATTAATTAATTATACGTATGGCCCAAGTTGGCTCTTTGAGCCTCTTACCAAAGCTTTTTACTTTCATATATAATAAAATGTAATTAATTCATCAACGACACAAAATGGTTTTCTAATTATACGAATTTCATCTCATTAAAATATGTTTTAGGTATACCTAGCTCGATTTTTTTTTTAAGAATTTTTGTGAATGACCATCTGTTATACTACAACTTTCTCAAAGAGTATTCGAAACACTTCTGCGTTTTTAAACTAAAAATTTTCTATTACTCTTAAGTCTGCAGCTTTTAATGAGCACGTGAAAAGCATTTTCAAAGTTTAGTCCTATATGCATTTCTTGCTTTATAATTTGCACTCAGATTTTGTGTCAGTCATATGACTGATAATTATAAACAGTGAAGTTCATAGTAATAAATAGAGAGTGTCACATTTTAGCCGAAACAGCTGAAATCATTGAGTAATGTTGCAAATTCCCGAAGGAAGAAACGGGATTTTTGGAATACAGATAGTTTCGGGTTGTTTCGGTCGGACCGAAATTTAGACAGCATTTTCGCCGAAACTCAGATTTTATGCCGAAAACGAAAACGAAAATTCGATCTCTAATAATCGTCGATCTCTAATTAAATGTAACTTATTCTCATTGTCAACAAATTCATTAAGTAGACTGTACTAAATGCTTGTCTTAGATGTTTTGAACACTTTCAACCGACGTATATAAATTCTTATATACAGTAGCGCTCAGAAGTATTTTGACAACATTATATTTACTCTTATTTTGTTTAATATAAAAATATAAAAGAAAATATATTCCATATCATTGAGAACAACATGGTTGCAGTTATTCAAAGGTATTAAGTTTCAACTTGTTATTTTACATTTGGCACTACCGAAGAAATATGACTCCTCCTTAGCTCAAAAGTATTTTGACAATTAGTTTGCATTTAATTGTTGAAGGCGTCAGTGGCGCTATAGCTTCGATTAGTGTTTATATTGACTTATTTTGATTATTTTTAAATACCAAAACGCAAAGAATAATCTAGTGATTTTAGAAAAGCCGTTGTAAATGCACTTAAGAAAGGAAGGACCCAAGCAGAAGTTCCTCGTTCTTTTAACGTGTCTCGACAGCTTACATGGGATGCTTAGTACAAGGAATAAAGTTTTAATAAATGGAAATATATCGAAAATAAGCCTGGAAGTGTCCGCCCGAAAAAAAAACCAACTTGCAGTGTTGATCGTACTATAAAAATACCATTTACAAGTGATTGTTGTAAGTCAGATGTAGTAATAAAAAATGAATTGAAAGAAAATTACGGCATAGACATACACGTTTCAACTGTCAAACGACGTCTAAACCTCTATGGTTTACATGGCCGAAGACGAGCAAAAAAAGTGTTTCTTATCTTCTAAGAATAGAAAGGCTGGACTTGCATTTGCAAAACGACATAAATCGTGGGCAAGCGTAGGGTGGTCTAACGTTTTGTGGAGCGGTGAAAGCAAGTTTAATTTACTGTAATCTGATGGAATCAAGTAAATTCGACATCCTAGAAACAAAAAATATGATGTTCGATACCAAATATCCACGTCAAACATGGAGGCGGTAATGTGATGCTTTGGAGTTGTTTTTCACGCAGTGAAGTTGGACCCTTAGTTCGAATTGATGGGAATATGGATCGGTTCATATATGTTGATGTATTAAAGATTCATATGCTACCATACGCTAATCAAAACATACCTTCTTACTGGTATTTTCAGCAAGATAATGACACGAAACACAAATCCAAGTTCATAAGTGAATTTATGAAACGCAGAAAAGTCAAGGTTCTAGAGTGGCCAAGCCAAAGTCTGGATTTGGACCCCATAGAGCATTTGTGGGAGACGTTAGATCGTAGAGTAAGATGCCAAAATTATTCAAATAAGGCGGCTTTATACGAAGCTCTTAAGGGTGTATTCGAAAAAATATTTTTCCACCCTCAACAGCTCGAAATTTTCTGAGACATTTTCAGACTCATTTTTAAAAGTAAAAACATGAAACTTGCTGGGGTGATTTCTGAAGACATGTTTAACATGCCGTGTGATTTCATTTTCAGCTCAATTAATTAGAATTTGATTTTTAAACAATTATTTTCTCAGTATGACCATTTTTTTCATTCCCAGATCGCCCGCTTCGGAAAATTCGGTTAAAAATGCCAACTTTGACAGCGTTTTTTACAGTATTTTCTGCATTTATCAAAAAATTAAGAAGCACCGCACATTATATAGTTTCTAAATAAGAGAATTTCCAAGTTTGATGCGTTTGAGGGCAAAAATGAATTTTAAAATGAATCAGAAAATAAGCAGTTTGGATCGGAATACACCCTTAAAAGTGAGCGGAACCGAATTCCTTTAGGTCGAATACAAAAGTTAGTCGACTCAATGTCAATGCCCACACCTTGTGAGGCTGTCATAAAGGCTAGAGAATATGTTACTAAATATTGACTGACTCATTACTATATTTGATAATTATTGACTTAAAACATTTTCTTATTATAATCTCAAAATACTTTTGATTTATCATTTTTCTGATTTTTCTTGGGTTTCACGTTATTTCCTAGCAAATGATAGTTTATTTATTAAAATTCTCTAAGACATTGAACATGGTTAAATAAAACAAATGATTAATTTTTGTATTTTATTATTATTTTCAATTAAATCAATTATTATCTTTGCCAAAATACTTTTGAGCGACATTGTACAATTTTATTCGAACTTTTATCTGATTTATATTATCTCCATATACAGGGTGATTCAAACTGAATGGGACAAAAAGAAAACATACCTTTACTATTCCTCAACACCTTCCCTTTAGCAACGCCTCTAGTGACGCTTTCGATATTCGCAGACTTTTCGTTGTTGCCAGACAAAACTTGAATAGTTGTACTTTCACGATATATTTTTATTTTTTAATTATATCCATTACAGCGATTTAACGTTTATTGCCTTTTTGTCCCATTCATTTTGAATCACCCTGTATATCGCGTATTTTTATGGAATAATTTTGTTTATTTCTTCCAAAGATATATTTTTCCTCTTTTGCCATTGACATTCAATGGAACTGATGACAATTCTGAAAGCTAAATTTGCTGACTAATCATATTTAATGAAAGTGACACTAAGCCAAGGGCTGTTTGGTTCATATTCATTTTATTCGCGCCGTTTGATCAATTATCACTTGGCAGTCTTTTATTTGTAGATTTTTTTCGCGAGCATCTTGTTAGTGGCCGCATTTACGTTTTCTTATTAGCATCTGAATGTGTCAAATAAGCCGCTTGTCACGATTTTTCGTACCTTGACAACCCGTCCTTCTCTTGTTGGTGATACGTACGATTTAAATCTGATCTGTCATTAAACAAGCTTAGTGAAAAGGGGCAGAGCAGAAAGTGATGATCTCAGCCCGTTAAAGAAAACCTGACCTCCAAAGATGCTGACGGCCTTTTTTTCTAAAATGACAGAATGCTTGTCCATGTCTTAGATTCTCAACATATTAGACTGATACTTCAGTAAACCATTCTAACATGATTATGCAATGATTGGATACGAATTTCTTGGATTATGTAAGTCTACACATGGGAATGGAGTTGCTGTCACTAGTGCGGTTACGAGTGATTGGAAATCTGTTCATGAATTAATCATTAGAGACTTAAAAGAAAAAAAAAATTAGCTCACTCGCACTTCATATTTTCATAACAGTATTTACCCTAGAGCGTAAAAAGAATGTAAAAGTAAAACGAAGGAAGATAGGATAAGTATAAAAATATTCTAGTAATCGTTTTGGATAGAGGGAGAGAGACAGAAAAACGGAAGGCAAGATTCGCAAATTAAAGAATTGACAGACAGACGGGCAGGAGGAGGGCTTGAGTGTATGGGATTAAAGTATCCTAAAAAACGCATCAAGTGATTTAATTTTTAAAACTATTTAAGAATTGATCATTCACTGCGCCAACTTGGTTACTTTGTAACTCAGTTACACATAAGAGTTTTAGGGTAAAACTATTTGTAATCTAACAGATTGGTACTAATTAAAGTTTCAAACTGGACGTTCTATAAAACGAAAACTACTGGACTAAAAGTTAGTAAACTTGGTAATATTAAGTGGCCATCGTATTTATATCATGCAAATAAATAAATAAATAATTAAAAAAGTCACTAAAAGGATGACAGGTTGGTGAATACTTTGTTTAAGACCAAGGGTTTTGGTTTATGACCACCACAGTATTTATGTCAATTCGAAATGGTTTACAAAAATCTTGCCACATAAAATATACTACTTTGGAAATTTATTCAAATTAGCAATAGCTTATTAAAATCAAACTACAAGCAAAAAAAAAAAAAAAAAAGGAAAAAATTTAAAAATGCAACTTTTCAGATCTATGAAAATACGCATTACATGCCGTGGGGTTTATGAACTATAAAACTGTGCATTTTCTACAGAACCTTCAGTTTTTGCAAGCCAGTGATGCCGTGTTATCTTTAAAAGACCAAGCTATACACGTAAAGTGCTATCATCAATATAAAACTAATAAATGGCTTGCATTGAAACAATATCGAAGTTTAAGAGGTTACGAACGGACGGGCCTATGGAAAAGGAAGCTTGTTCCTGTTATAAATCAGGAATCTGTTGCATTGGCAGCGGTGGAAGCAACCATTGAAAGCAGACACGGAAGTTTCAAGATACGTGGGGTTTCATGTCGAATGAATATATCGTTTGGTACAGTGCAAAATTTCGTTTGTAAGATGCTGCATTACAATCCTTCATAATTAGAAGAATTGAGAAACTTCGGCCTACTGATCCTGCTTTAAAGGAAATTCTTTCAATAGAGTTCTTATCACGAATGGAAGTTGATAATGCTTGTCCCTGGAATATCCTGAAGATGGGGGCAGAAGAGGCACATCTTAGATTAGGTCGTCAACTCACATAACTGTACGATTTAGGAAAAAAGAAATCCCTAACTTTGTCAATCAAGCCCCACTGTGCAGTGAATTTTGATATAATTAATTTATCTCTCATTCCTCAACCTCCTAGTTACATAAAAAAAACACTAATACCCACTAAAATAAATTGATATCACGAAATTTCTTCATTGGAAATTTATTTAGAAGCATATTTTATCATGTTTATTTTTAAGTTATCGATTTTTTGGGTGCGTTCGTAATTATATAAATACGTAGCACCTATATTGGTCCTTCGGTCCGTCTGTCTGTCTGTCTGTCCGTCCGTCCGCATATCACAGAGCAAAAACTTCCAAACCGAATGGTCTGAAATTTAAAATATATAATTGTTGCAAAATTTTGTCCAGTCATTTCAAATTTTATGAAAATCGGATGTATAGTTTAATTACAAGGACATTCAAGAATTTTCCATTACATGACGGCCAATGGGAAAAAATTATTTCAAGTGCATTTTAATGATGTTACAGCCTTTCGAACAGAATGAAATTGATATGCACTTATAAAGTGTACTAAAATATACATTCAGTACAATATGTGATGCAAAAAAAATTTATAAAACTAGTTATAGTACGAACGCACCTCATTTGCTACTTTTGACGTGCAATTTCCAACTTGTTTTTCTTTATTAAAGAATTTTTGGAAGGATATAAAGTAAAAGAACACACAAGCATTCACATATATAATCATTGTTACATAATTAGCATCTTTGAAACGGGTAATTTTTTAAAAATATTTGAAATGATACGTCTTCCTTTATAAGTACAGATCTTGAGGAAATCATTAAATCGGTGTTTTACTTTTCTTCCATGTTGATGAACAAGGCCATTTCACAAGCAAATTTTAAAATGACAAAAAAGGTATTATTTGAGTTATCATGTACGACGATAGTCTTAAAACTTTTTTAATCAATTAAATTTACAGAATACACTGCAAATAGAAGCGTCTTAAATTTAGACACATATGTGACTGAAAAAGAATTTTAGACACTTAAGTGTCTTAATCTGAAAATTAAGACATTATAGATGTCTTAATTTAAGATGCATAAGTGTCTTACTATGACCATGGTGTAAACGAACTGAGAATAATGTCTGAAATATCCGCAAACGTCTTATTTTAAGACAATTCATTGCTTTAAACGTGTCTTAATTTAAGACGTTTTGATTCTTCCGACTCAATAACCAAAAAGGGGCACTCCCGCGCATGCGTTTTAGATGTCTTCGTTCGAAGTGGTATACGTTGTAATTCAAACAAAGTTTGTTTTTTATGTGTATTTTAATTCTTTTTTCGGGAAATGTGAAGTACTGTGATTTTAATTCGTATTAACTTGGATTATTTATTTATTGAATACATACATCTGACATGTGTGCTTGACATCAAATGTCTCTTAGAAGCTGTCGTCCATATAAGGGCGGGATAGACACAGAACAGAAGTAGACGACGGTTGAAGATTACACCCGGAAATTCTGCAAAGCATGTGCAATGGACTTAGTGTTAATTCGTATTAATTTATATCAATAATATTGTGTTATTCATCTTCGTCCTGTCGAAGCTGGCAAAAAAAAAGAAACTTTTGTCTGGCGGGTCATGTTTTCAGGATGAAATATCTCATTCTTTAAATATGGCTAGTCGGATGTATTATGGGATTACCTTTTAAACTGATGCAAGTCTTTCTCCCTCACTGTGGTTGTGGTAGTTTTTAAAATTTCAAATCGAGGAATTTTTCTTACCTTTTGCAAACAGCGATTGAAGTAAGTGTTATAATTTCTTTATAGTACTAAAATTAGTGTCTTTTATGATTTTATTTATTGTACTAAACAAAATCTTGCATGAAATTTAATTAGTTTTGAATCTTTTTGCAAAACAAAACACTAATTCTAGAAGTATATATTTTTAAACTTATGACGTTGTCTTTTATTACAAATTATGCATTATTTATTCTCATCTTTTTTCTCAAATTTAAAGTAATAACATCACTAAAAAACAGACAAATTTTAAGTTAAGTTCTTTCTCTTGTTTTGTTTTGTTTTCAATATGGCAGTTCTTAGTTTCAATGGCTAATGCTTATCTCATGCTAAACGACCACAAGGAAATAGAAAAATAAAATTGAAAGATCTCCTAAAGCTTTCTTACTTCCTAGCTAGGAATTACAATCCTGGATTGAGATCCCGGGATCCTGCTTTAATTTTAATGCCGAAAATCCCGGGATTTTCGGGATTGGCTTTTTTTTTTTTTTTTCAATTGAACAATATTCAGCAGAAATTAAAAAATATATTTATAGACTTTCGTTTTTGGAAAAAAAATAAATTGATTTTTATGAAATTTATACATAATTGAAAAAGAATATTTATCTCAAGTATTTCTTAGATATATTTCTAAAGCTATTAAATCTTTTAATGTGGGAAACTTTTGACTTAGAAACATAGATGTAACCCAGTCAGGAAAAAGGAAATCATTTGTTTATTTCGTTTCCGCTTCGTGTGTAGAAATATATATTTCACTTCGAAGGTCATTTTCCAATTAGACTTTACTGATAAGCATCGCAAGTGTGTATCATAGTGATATCATGTGCTAACTTCTTTTTTTTGCGGCTTTATTTTGCTTTAAAGATGTCTTGTTTAGTAGCTCATAGGAATGATAACAATAAGCCCATGTGGCAATATAAATTAAAAAAAAAACTAATTTTTAAATGATAAGGATTTTCATTTTTTGCGGGGAGGGGGGGGGGGGATTTTGTATGAAATTTTCTTAAAGCTGATACCTTAAATCTTGCACTGATTATAATGAAAGTTTTGAACTTTTAGAGTAGGACAAGATTAAAAAACAAAATATAAATAAACAAAATATCGAAGTAATTTTTTTCTCAATATTAACACTTTCAACTCGAGGGAAAATTTGTCTTCAAACTCGAGGTCTCCGCTACGGAGACACTGCAAATAATTTTGTGATACCATGTAATCTTGGCTTTTCTAGACAGGTATCACAAAATTATTTGTGATTTGTGAATAAGAAATAATAATAATATAGTACTTTTAATACAGAACTTTTGTATAACATTGCCTTAAAGGGGTGTTAAAGAAGGGACAGTAAGGTAAAAAAGGGATGAAATTGGATAAAAAGGACGGTAAGGTAAATTACCACCTATTTTTAGGAAAACCATGTTAAGACTTGTGATATTCACAATGTTCATTGATTTTTAGAAACAGTTGTTAACATTGGATTAAATTATTTTTATTATTATTATTATTTACCTCGAAAAGTGCAGGAATAAACCTTCGGGAAGGTAAGATTTCCAATAAAGCCCCGATCTTGAAATTGATATTTAAATGCTGATTTAAATTCTGCAGTAAATTTCCTGTCAAAGAATTTTAGACATTCTTTCTCTAGAATACTTCTGCATGAGAAAAAACTTGAAAATAAAATTCTATGGCTGCATCTGAAGTGATTTTATGCATAAGTTTAGCAAGAGGGACGGTAAGGAAGAAAAACCCAGGGACAGAGTTCAAAAAATAACATCAACCGTAAAAATGTGTGCAGGCAAATTTTTTGCTACATATTTATATAAAACAACTGTCTCAGTTTCGGAAAAAAATTACATTGAATTGCTTTTATTGAAACTATTTTATGCAGTCAGCTCCAAACTTAAAAATCAGCATCAGGGACACGAAACGGTATAAGAGTTTTCCTGGTATTTGGACCCCCAACATCGTCCAGAACTTATTTATCTCGTTAATATTCTTATGCAATTATGCAATGGGATGTTCCTTAGTATATGAAATAAAAAAACACAAAAAATGTATTAAAATAAAAATTATTATTCAGGGACATAAAAGTCAAAAGATTGTGAGAATACCCCATTCATGAGATCAGCCGTAATTTCATGGGACGAAAAGACAAGCTATTAAATAATTTAGCAATCAAGATAATATCAATAAGCAGCAGTGCGATAAAAGTTAATCCGCACTAAACGAAGAAAAAACAAATATTAAAGTAAAATACCTTAATAGGTAAGTCATATCTTCTTAAAATTAAACAAACAATTGACTTAACGCAACATTAAAAAATTAAAATCGATCTAAGCCGCATTTGGAAACCTATTATTAACAGACATTTAAAATATATAATAAAATCGTCTGCAAACTTTATTCACCTCCATGCCTAGTTCGGTGATAATAATCGAAACTGTTATTAACCAATCGGAGTACTGAATGACACAGACCTCACAAATACCTTCTTTGCGGATGAATGAATATCGCTTAATATGGCATCATAAGATAGACAATCTACGTTTTGAGATCTGATAAAGATGATGGCCCGATAGTTATGCCCAAATGAGACGATAGATGAAATGAAATGCCAACGCGTGATCGTTGTATTAACGTCTTTATATTTTCCGACAGTTCATATAGTGTACTTGATAATCTTATCTCCTTCATGAACGGTAAACACTTTTCGATATTCATCTTAATATAATGCAAATCACATCAATCTAAATGCGCGTCTAGTATTATGATTTGAATATTTTGACTATTTTTAAACACCTGGAACGCACCGAAGTAGAGAATGTTTTAATTCCCGAGACTTATCACTTGCGTTTTAGCTTATGTGCGTCATAAAACAAAATTCTTCTGTAAAACAAGCTTTGGAATATATGGTAATCACACATTTATTTATATAAAATGTTTCGTCTGAAAAGCGGACATATCAACTTGTTACATCTTCATTAACTTTTAAAAAATGCTATTTCTTCTTCATTTTATTGCATTTGATGCATTTTATCCATCGTTTTCTATATAGCTCGTAATAAATCAGAAATTTATTTTGAAATAATTTGATATGTAGTAATTACACATTTCGGTGCCTTTATAGAGGAAGCAGGACATTTCGGTCTCGACACTTCGGTCCCGATGCCATTTCAGTTCTTGCCATTTCAGTCCCTTGCCATTTCGGGCCCTTGCCATTTTGATCCATTGCAGTTGTTGAAAGCAGTTATATTGTTAAATAAGAAAATTCTCAAAAATTAAATTGTTTTTATTAAATGTATTTATTAATAACAATTCAATTTTTTTTTCAATCATCAATTGTTTATATAACTAATTTATCAATTACTTGTTTAAAAACTATTACATTAACTAAATAACAGTTATTATAGGGCAAATGCAAATGTAATTTTTTTAATTTTTGGTTACTTTAATGTTATTAACTTCATTAGGATGTATAAAAATGATAAGGATTCTGGGAATAAATAAGCTGTGTATTTATTTATTAGTTTGTTTATAATATTTTTCTTGCTATTTAAATATAATTAATTAATAATATGTTGCACTTTGTGAATTGTAAACTATAACTTTTCTTAAAAAAAAAAAAAAAAAAAAAAAAAAAAAAAATCAAAATCTACATGTGGATAATAATATCGCCTAACACTGTTAAAAATTATTTTTACATATTTGTACAGTGCCGCATTATTATTATTATTAATTAATAATTACTTAGACTCTATGATTTTGACTTATTTTTCAAAAAATTTCTTTTATATTTTTGGGGAATAATAAATCAAAAATTTTGAATAAAAACTTTAATTGATGAATAATTGCTATTAATTAATTATTAAAATAGTTACTAATTTTAGTATAAAAATCAAATTACTATTTTATTAAATATATTTTTTAATTTAATATATTCTAAATTTTTGAAATTAATAAAATTATTAATATAAATTACAAATTTTTACTTTAAAATAAACTCATTACGTAATACATTATATATTCAGTTTATCATTATATTTTGAAGTAGCAATAAAGTGAAATTTATCTTTTACCTGTTTATTTATTTCATATTTAAAGTTATTGAAATTTAAAACTATTAATATAATTAATGTTAAAACTAAAATAAAAATTTATTATATTTATTTTCTGAGGAAAAGGAAAAAAAAAAAAAATAGAAAAGCGACAAATGCAAAAAAGCTTGGTTTTGTCAGTTAAAAATTGAAAATAAAATTAATTAAAATATTACTAATATTATTACTTAAAATTAAAATAATCATTTTATTAAAAAGAAATAGGCCCAGTTTCAGTAAAATTTGCTCGCAAAAATCTGCTTCAAGCGATGGAAAGACTGTTCAAGAAAATGCAAGCAACAATTATTATAAAAAAAGAGGAGGTGGGGAGGGGCAGGGAAATCTAAAAAGTTTTCTGAAAACAAAATATTTTTCATAGCACGCCTAGTAAGCAAATCGCTAGTGCTTTCTCGACGTTTTTAATGGTAAGCAACTCATGAAAACAAATTTATAAGATGCAACATTGTATTATAAAAATAATCAGAAAAATTAAATAGTTGAGATTCAATAAATATATCTCAATTCTGATTAATTAAAAAAGGGATTGTCGAGGTGTGATTTCAGGAAATATTTACATATAATGGCTTATAAGTGCCTAATTGAATTATTGAAGATATTTATTATTAATGTAATTGGAAGAAAAAATTTAAGCACAGTTTTTGTTTATTATTCAATTCATTTTTAGAGGTTCGAATTAAATGCATGAAATCCACCAGAAAAAAAAATGTATTTAAGGTAGTTTATAGTACATGTAATAATAATAAATTTTTAAAACTTAGAACATCCATTCTCTAAAAAAAATAAAAATAAAAAATGTCCCATGTAAAATTATGTCACATTGTTCAATCACACAAATTTTCAGTGGGCTGTGATTTCATTATCACGAGTTATGAAAGTTTAAATTTTTCGGACTCTTATATTCAGCGTTTTATAATTATTTTTTTTTTGGGGGGGGGGAGGGAGATGATAAAAAATGATAAAAGCCCCAAATAAAGTTGAACCATACAGAGTTTAGCGAGCCTACGACAATTAAAGTCCGAGTTATACGGTGGTGGGCACCGAAATGGCATCGAGACCAAAACGGCCATACCGAAACATTAGAACCGAAACAGCGGGAAAGAAATGTCGTGTACCCCTTTATAGAAAAATGGCGCAACAGAAAATTTAACAATTTTTCCGTATTGGAGTTTAAATATATATTTAATGTTAACTAATCCATTTATACTAATTAGCATTGCAGAGAAATTAAATATAATTTTTTTTAATGCTATGAAATATTCTAGTTAGCTCGTAATGTGACCTTTTTAAAACGGGTCAATAAATTTATGATTGCCGACTACTTGTGTCTTTTTTCTATTAAAATAAAATAATAAATAACAAAGTTATTTTTTTTTTTTTTTGCATATTTTTCATTGCATATATTACAGTTGTGATGTTCTGCAACATAAAATTTCAGAAAAGGGTTTCACTTTTATTCTTTTCTGAAAGGCACAATAATTTTTACAACGTTCTTTTACAAAATATCTTCCAAACATTTGTACTAGCTTAAAGGCAATTTTCGTATCAGGACTATTTTCCATAAAATTAAAACCATAACAACAGTATTGTTTACGAATCAATTAACGAAAGATATTAATTACAAAATTAATTTATCCCTTTATAACAATCCTCTTTAATTTGATTCTGTGTATTTTTCTTTAAAAGATAGAAGAAGAAGACTGATTACATTGTTCAGCAAAATTTAACGGACTTTTGGTTTCTCAATATACTTTGCGTGTTTCTTATAGATATTGATATTAGGGCTCACACAAAATATGCTGTTAAAAAAATTCTGTTACCCTTCCAATTTTAAGACATTTGACTTTCAATTTTCGGATGTTATTGGCGTCTGTATTGCAAGTATGATAATGTTACACTGTAAATTAAAATGTCTGAAATGGAGTGTTCAATTTTCAGACATTTTAAGATGTCTTAATTTTTTCAGACACTTTTTGCCTCAGAATTTCAGACATTTCAAACATCTTAATAGCATCCATTTTTTGTAAGCATCATACGTAGCCATGTTTGACCACGTTGAATCCTGGAAAAATATTTGGCTGGGGTCCTGCCCCCTCCACCCCAATACCGCCTGATTTTTTGGTGCTCCCCATTTTGGTATGCAATTTTCGTTAAGCTGATAATTTAAATCTTTTACGACATTGTACTGATTATAATCAATATTTTGAACTTCAGGAGTAGAACAAGATTAAAAACAAAATTTTTTATCTAAATCTTAGATTTCTTTTATTTGTTCTGTTTTTAATCTTATTTTACTTTAAAAGTTCAAAATATTTATTATAATCAGTACAATTTCGAGACAGATTTAAAATATAAGCTTTACAAATATTGCACATCAAATTTGTGGACACTAAAATCGTAGGGGGACGGGGCACGGCCCAGTATGAGCATTCTTTAATCAAGAAGTTCTTTTGCAAAAAAATGCAACCCTGCATTATGGTTATCTAAATTGAGATGCCCGGTATTCGGGAGCATCCGTTGTGGAGGTTAAGGGACATTTCCGAATAGCTTAAACCTCTATTTAGCGAATACTTTTTTAATCCGCAAGACATGCATATTTGTATATTTTTACATCACAAAAGCAGACATCTCCGATTATCGGACAAATTCAACGGCAAAGGCTATTAATGGCTTTTAAGAAATATGGATAAATATATATATATATATTATAATCTTGTCCTACTCTACTTCATATAATTTAAAAAATAGATTTTTTTTTAATTTATATTGCCATATAGGCAATTTCACATATATATTAGATGATAATCACAACAGCTATTTAACTATGTATAAATAAATAAATATTCTACTTTAATACTGAGAAAAAATTACTTCGGAATTTTGTTAACTATATTTTGTGTTTTTAATCTTGTCCTACTCTAAAAGTTCAAACCATTCATTATAATCAGTGCATGATTTAAGATATCAGCTTTAAGAAAATGTCATACAATCTCCCCCCCCCCCTCCCCGAAAAAAAATGAAAATCCTTATATTTAAAAATTAGATTTAAAAAAAAATATATTGCCACATGGGTAATTCCTTATCGTTATCTTTCCTATAAGCTACTAAACCCCTTTCATTAGACATCTTTAAGGCTATTCTCAAATCCAAAAGCGCAACTTTCTGACATAAGTTTTAATTTATTTTTGTTCGGAAATGCATGAAACTAGCAAGTGTTGTTGTTCAGAAACTATATCATCGAGCTGTTTTTCAGTTTTTTACAAACGCAATATATCTTTTAGAAAATAGTGTCAAATGAGCGTTTTGAACAGAATTTCCGCGCAAAGGACGAATAGCCACTCAAGAAAGGTTGAAAAACGGGTCTGTCACGTGATCAAAATCGCTTATAACTCAGCAGGTAATTGATTTATCAGAAAATGGAAAACACTCTTCGATCCCAAATAGTTTCCATGGTCAGGTTTTCTAATTTTATATCTTTCTGTTAAAAAAGAAATTTTTAAATGTGTCAAAACGTTTTGCGTTTGTTGAACAGAGCAGTTAAGAACAGCCTTAAAGCAAAATCATTATAAAGCAGCAAAAACAGAAGTTAGCACATTATAATGACTATGATACACACATGCGATGCTTATCAGTGAAATCTAATTGGAAAACGACCTTCGAAGTGAAAGATATTTTCTACACACGCAGGGAAATCGAAATAAACAAATGATTTCATTTTTCCTGACTGGGTTACATCTGTTTCCAAGTCAAAATATTTCCACATTAAAAGATTTAATAGCTTTAGAAATATATCTAAAAAATACTTGAGATATTTATTCTTTTTCAATGATACATAAATTTCATAAAAATCAATTCATTTTTTTTACCGAAAGCGGAAGTTTATAAATATATTTTTTAATTTCAGCTGAATATTGAAAAAAAAAAAAAAAAAAAAAAAAAAAAGACAATCCCGAAATTTGCCAGTAAAAATCTTGGGATTTTCGGGATTAAAATTAAAGCGGAAACTCGTTATCTCAATCCGGGATTGTATAATCCCTAGCTAGGAAGTAAGAATGCTTTAGGAGACCTTTCAAAGCTTTTTTTTCTTTATTTCCTTGTGGTCGTTTAGTGTGAGATAAGAATTAGCCACTGAAACTAAGAACTGCCATATTGAAAAAAAAAAAAAAAAAAAAAAAAAAAAAAAAAAAAAAAAACGAGAGAATGAACTTAACTTAAAACAATTCTGTCTTTTAGTGATACTATTACTTTAAATTTGGGAAAAAACATGAGAATAAAGAATACATAAATTGTAATAAAAGACAACGTCATAGGTTTAAAAACATATATTTCTAGAATTAGTGTTTTTTTTTTCTTTGCAAACAGATTTAAAACTAATTAAATTTCATGCAATATTTTGTTTACTAATTTTAGTCTATAAAGAAATTATAACACTTACTTCAATCGCTGCGCTGTTTGCAAGGGGTAAGAAAAATTCCCCGATTTGAAAATTTAAAAACTACCACAGTGAGGGAGAAAGACTTGCATCATTTTAAAAGGAAATCGCATAATATATCCGACTAGCCATATTTGAAGAATGAAATGTTTCATCCTCAAAACATAACCCGCCAGACAAAAGTTTCTTTTTTTTCAGCTTCGACAGGACGAAGACGAATAACACAATATTATTGATATAAATTAATACGAATTAACACAGAGTCCATTGCACACGCTTTGTAGAATTCCCGGGTGTAATCTTCAAGTGTCGTCTAACTTCTGTGTCTATCCCGCCCTTATATCAACGACAGCTTCTAAGAGACATTTGATGTCAAGCACACACGTCAGATGTATGTATTCAATAAATAAATAATCCAAGTGAATACCAATTAAAATCACATAACTTCACATTCCGCAAAAAACGAATTAAAATACACGCGTACAGGGATGACCGCCTCGTAATACACGCGTACATACAAATAAACTTTCAGTTTGAATTACAACGTGTACCAACTTCGCACGAAAGACACCTAAAACGCATGCGCAACTGAGAGTGCCCCCTGGTGGTTATTGCGTTGGAAGAATCAAAACCTCTTAAATTAAGACGCGTTTAACGCAAATGAAGTGTCTTAAAATAAGACGTTTGCGGATATTTTAGACACTATTCCCAGCTCGTTTACACCATGGTCATAGTAAGACACTTATGTATCTTAAATTAAGACATCTATAATGTCTTAATTTTCAGATTAAGATACTTAAGTGTCTAAAATTCTTTTTCAGTCACATATGTGTCTAAATTTAAGGCGCTTCTAATTGCAGTGTACATTATTGCTATAACTGCGTTTAATTTACAAACATATATATTGACTTAATAAGAAAATAGAAACAAATAATATTTTGTTAATTTTGTTGAGAAGGCCTTCATGAATTTTCATGAAGCTTTATTACGTTTTATTTATGCTTATAAAATATATCTTTAATTTTTTTTAAATAATTAACGCTGTACCTTTTCAATTTTTTAATATTACTTTTCAGCGATGTAAGTGTTAATTTACACATTTATTTTATTGCTAAATTCAAATGACAAAATTGATATATTTACCAGTGCAAAAATGTACTCAAATTACCATTATTTTTAATTTATTTTTCCAAAATCTGTGTGTAATGGAAACTTTTTAACCCATATTTTTTATAGCGAATATTAATATTTATGCACAAATTTACTATAACATAATAATGAAAGAACGAATATAAATATTAAATTCAAAACATATTAAAACTTTATTGGTTTCCATTTTACAATATTGTTTTTACATTGTACTATATGTAGAACAATGGTAAAATAAACTGCTATAATTGTGCTTATACATTTTGAAATTACTCATCAATTTCTAGATTTACCCAGCAATATATGCAGAACGTGTCCCAATTAAATTTGAAAAAGGATTTTTGCTTTTATATTTACATAATTATTAAAAGTAATGAAAATAGAAAAGGTCATGTCAGATGATATAGTAAAAATTAGCCATGTTCAAAAAATCTTTAAAAAGTTTGAATTACTAAAACTTAATTTAATATTATTACAAGTGGTACTTATTAGTCTTAAAGTCTACTTTAGTAGCGGAGCAGGAATGAAAAAGGAAATATTATTTGTGAAAATCCCTTAAATATATACGACGATGGTAAAATATGGGTTTATGCCTTATTCTTTCTTCATGCACCACCTAAAATATATAAATTACTGCTTACAATATAGGAAACAGGTACATTCTTGAACAGTTATCACCAGGTCTCAATAAATAAATCAAGGAGTAATAGTTGAACCGTTCATTTTGAAAGTGGAGAAAGTCCATTTTGTGAAAAAAGTTAGTTAAAGCTAAATTTTATTACAAATTAACATAAAATTTATGTTTTTAATCAGTTCACAATAAACATCTTTTAATGTCAGTATAAATTTTTTACTAATAATTTATTGGATGAACGATATATCAAATACGTTGATTTTGATAGTCAGGGAAGTCGACTTGAATAAAATTATTTTTTATAATACCAAGCACAATCTGAATGTCATCACGGATACTTTAAAAATCTTTACTGTCTAAATTAAGAAAGATAATTATATGTGTACCACTTATTACTGAAAGTTTTTTTTTTTTTTTTTTTTTTTTTTTTTTTACCTATAAAATTAAATTAAATTTTTGTTTTATTGCAACTTTTCTAAAGAAGAATGAAATATTGAAATAAAAGAAATAACTAAATAAAATAAAATATTCACTTCTTTGTTCTTATAATTATATGCCATTCAAAGAAAATCAACGTTTTCAATAAATCATTGCTTTTGGAACTGAGATAAGTCCATTGGCATAAACCAAAACCATGATTTTTTTCAGGCAACATGGATAATCATTATTGCATATTACATTTACTTGAAATAAGACCACAAAAAATATAACATGTCTATTACTGCTTACGAATATTTTTAAACACATTCAAAAGTAAACCATTAAATATCTAGCAATAATATAAAATGGAAGCGACTCGCTTTCAAAATAAACGGCTTAGTTGTTGCTTAAATTAATTATTTTGAGAAATTGAGACTTGCTAATAGTTTTGTAAATTTGAAAAAAAAAAATCAAGTTGATTTATATAAAAACTTAGGTCACCAGTGAGTATACAACTTATAATACTAAAAATATTCATAACACTGATTACGGCGATTTTGCCATAGATGCTACCCCCTCCAGCTAGTCATAAAACGAAGAAAAATACAACAAATAGTCTGATAAAGCTAGATTTTATGTTGTTTTGACTTTTCTTTTAAGTAGATGGGTAAAATTAAATAAATGTGTGCAAAAGTCAGTGTGCATATTCTCAGCAATATGCCTTTTAAGAGAACAGCCATTTTGAAGCATTTTCGAAGTATCTAAGTTGCAATTATGATCTATAATTATTCCCCAAAGACACGATTTATGTCAGATTTCTTTAATGCAAACTGAGACAGCCAGAGTAGCTATCGCTGTGCTGAATTAGATGGTTATCGGCTGAATAGTTTAGGAGGAAGGATATCATGATAGTACAGTTGGAATAGTCGCATAAGAGTAAAACTGGTATAATAAAACAAGACTAATTTTCTAAATGAAACTAGAATATGCCTAAGTGCACTTAAATCGGCAAATATTATAATAAATTATCATAATGTTATAAAGAATGAAAATCTTTTTATTTTTTTCTAAATATTTCTAAGAATATTGGCGTGTTTTTAGATTATGAGTCAAAGCATGCTTTAATATGACCCGCATTGGTAGTGTGGTAAGATTTTTAATTTTCATAAATATTCATTCCATTTTTTAATGATTTTCGGTCGAAAATTTGTTCTAAATAATTCACTTAGACACTGAACACATCCGAAAGGATTTCTTTATTGTTTGTGCCAATCGCCCTAATTTTTTTCCACCTGAAAAACAAATTGCATCAACGTGAACCAACTCCCCTAACTGCACATTTTTCATTATAAAGTTTTCATTTGAAAAGATAAAATACCACTTTGTTGTAGTGTCATTAATTCTTTAAATTTCTTCTGTTATTTCACTTTACTGTATTTTAGGGAAACGTAATAATGAATGGACTGTGAGGTTAAATGGGACACTAGTAATATCTGAAAATGATTTTAATTGAAATATGTCTATATGTGACATTATTTTTAAATGGCAATAGATAGTGTTACTTGTCTTGGTAAAGAGATAAAATATTTTGCCATTTGCGATCAGTCATTTTTTTAACTAAATCGCAAATTTTCTTTTACTACACTACAAATAGAGACGTCTTAAATTTAAACACATGTGTGACTGAAAAAGAATTTCAGACACATAAGTGTCTTATTATGATCATGGTGTAAATGAACCAAGAATAGTGTCTAAAATATCAGTAAATGTCTTATTTTAAGACACTTAGCTGCTTTAAACGTGTCTTAATTTAAGACGTTTGTTTATTCCTTTCTTCCTACGTAATAACCACCTAGGGACACTCTCAGTTGCGCATGCGTTTTAGATGTCTTTCGTCCGAAACTGGTATACGTTGTAATTCAAACTGAAAGTTTGTTTTTACGTACGCGTATATTTTAATTCGTTTTTTGCGGAGTATGAAGTTCTGTGATTTTAAATCGTATTCACTTAGTTTATTTATTTATTGAATACATATATCTGACTTGCGTGCTTGACACCAAATGTCTCTTATAAGCTGTCGTCGATATAAAGGCGGGATAGACACAGAAGTAGACAACACTTGAAAATTACATTTGGGAACACTACAAAGTGTGTGCAACAGACTTAATGTTAATTTGTATTAATTTATATGGATAATATTGTATTATTCGCCTTCGTCTTGTCAAAGCTGGAAAAAAAATTGTCTGGCGGGTTATGTTTTAAGGAAGAAACATTTCACTCTTTAAATATGGCTGGCCGGATATATTAAGGGATTTCCTTCTAAAATGATGCAAGTCTTTCTTTATCCCTGTGATAGTTTTTAAAATTTCTATTCGATTAATTTTTCTGACCCCTTGCAACAGCGATTGAAGAAAGTGACAAAATTTTCTTTATAGCACTAAAACTAGCGTCTCTTATGAAATTTTTTATAGTACTACAGGGTACGTACGCTTCAAGGACTTTCGAGGACCTTTACCAGAATTTTTGTAAAGCAATATTTGTCTTATTTAATGAAAATAAATTCTATCTCCAGATAAAGCGACCAGTAGTTTACGAAATTTCTAGTACTAAAACATCTAAAATACTCTGAATATTTTGATGCTTACGAACGTTGTACTAAACAAAATCTTGCATGAAATGCAATTAGGGTTGAATCTATTTGCGAAAAACCACTAATTCTAGAAGTATATATTTTTAGACTTATGACGTTGTTACAAATTACATATTCTAAATTCTCATTTTTCCCCCAAATTTAAAGTAATAATATATTACTACTTTAAATCTGGGCTTCTTTTTGAGAAATATATCTCTAAAAGAAAGAAATTTAAATTCATTTTCTTGTTTTGCTAATTCTTATTATCCATTAACTGACCACAACAAAAAAAGGAAAAAGAAAAGCTATAAAAGATCTTCTAATGCTGTCTTTCTTTGTCTTCTCAAGAAGTAAATGTATATTCGTTAAGTTTTAATCAGCTGTTTCTAACTATCCCAAACCGCAGAATAAAAATAATATAAATAAAGTACATGAAAATGTATGACGTTGACATAAAATTCATGTGACTCAATCTACGAGTAATTTTAATACTGCTAGTAAAAAAATATATATATATTTGATTTGAAATCAACTCGAATGTTTATTATTTGATTATTTTTAGTAAAAAAAAGTAATTTGAAATTTAAAATGGGAAAAAGTAAAAAGCTATAACTAGATTTTGCACTTAAAATTGTGGTTTCATAACTTTATTTATATGCACTTATACGAAAAATACAAAAATGACAATTAGATGTTAAGATATATATATTTAAGACAAAAGACGTTTGGAAACTATAAGTAATTTTCTCTTCATGTTAATAACATAGAATATTTATTTATTTATTTTTATGGATACATAAGTAGCTTTTGTGATTACCCTCTGATCTACATAAAAACTTGACCATATGGCAATATAAATTTCTTTTAACTATAATTTTTAAATGATATTTATTTCCATTTCTTTTTTGGGGAGAAGGGGATTTTGTATGCAATTTTCGTAAAGCTGATATCTTAAATCTTTTTCGACATTGTACCGATTATAATGAGAGTTTTGAATTTTTATATTAAGACAAGATTAAAAACACGAAATATATTTAACAAAATATCGAAAAATCTCTTAATAGCGGATCCTTCGGGATTGCGGAATTTGTTCGATGATTGAAGTTGTCTGCTTTTTTGAGGTAAAAATAAACAAATATGTATGTGTTTTTGATAAAAAGGGCTTTTTGCTAGATAGAGTTGTCCGGAATTAGGGAATATCCATTAACCTCTATAACAGCCACTCTCGAATACCGGACACCTCTATTTAGCGAGCATAATGCAGGGTTGGACTTTTTGCAGAAAAAGGATTTGACTGAAGCATGGGCAAACTGGGCAGTGCCCCTTTCCCTCTCCCTACCAGTTTAGGGGGCCCGAATTAGATGTACAATTTTTGTAAAGCTTATATTTTTAACTTTTTTCAACATTGTTTTGACTATAATCAATATTTTAAACTTCTAAAGTAGAATAAAGTTAAAAATTAACTAAATAAAAAAATCTAAATGCAGCAAAACCTCTCAATAACGAGCACTTCTGGAACGCTGAATTTGTTTGCTATTCGAAGGTGTTCGCTTTTCTGGTGTAAAAATATATGCATATGTTGAAAATGGTGAGTGTTCGCTAAATAAAGTTGTCCATATGAACGTTTTGCAGTAACACCTCCATTGGACACCCCTAATTAGAGAACACGACTATTTAAGAAACATTTTTTCATCCACAACATGTATATGTTTTATATGTGTTTACCTCAAAAAAAGCAGACACCTCCGAATTGAGAACAAATTCTCTAGGTGCCCCCTATTGAGAGGTTTTATTGTATTTAGATAAATCTATTTTCGTTTTTAATCTCGTTCTACTCTAGAAGTTCAAAATATTAATTATAATGAGTCCAATGTCGAAATAAATAAATTATCAGGTTTACGAAAATTGCATACCAACTTTGGAAGCCTCTAAAATGGAAGGGGGGGAGGAGGGAGCTGAATCATGGCCAAATATTTTTCCAGGATTAAACGTGGTCCAACATGGGCTACGTATAATGCTTACAAAATAATCGCCGCGATTTAGACGCATGAAGTGTCTGAAATTCAGATGCATAAAGTGTCTGAAAAAATTGAGACGTTTTAAAACGTCTGAAAATTGAACACGCCGCTCCGTTTCAGAAATGTAAGTGTCAGATTTTCAGACATTTCAATTTAAAGTGTAGAATCGCATAATCCAGAAGAATCTGCTTGAATACAAATTATTTTTCTGCGTGTCAAATTGACTAATTACGCTAAAGTTAATCATAAATTTTGAATAAATATGCGTAATTATATCTATATATATATATTAAAGATGAAATCACAAATATATGAACAATTGGTAATAGATAGAGAGAGAGAGAGAGATTTAAGATTTATCAAGGTTATGTTTTAACTCTGCAAATAGCAATCTTTTCATTATTAATGAGAAATGCGATTTGATATTGAATGGGGCATAGTTTATCTTTCCAGAAACGTGTGGGTTTATTTCCTTATTGTGTTTTGTTTAAAATGCAAAAACAGTGTTCATTAACTATTCAAAAGTAGTCTTAATTCTTTACTGCATATTTTACAAAATTTATTTCTAAGCTTAAAAAATTGTTTATGTTGTTTTCATTACAAATTTTTTTAAGAGATGAAATTTGTATCTCTAATTACACTGTGCAACAAAGAAAATGTTTCCGAAATGAAAGTGTGCAGTTCTGTATGAAATTAACTGGCTGAATACTGATATCACCATGGAAATTTTTAATTGACTCTTGTTTTTGAAATACAGATATCCAGAGATAAGATTTTACAAAATATTTAATATAATATTAAAAAATAATATCCGAACACAAAATGAAATTGTCACCTATAATTTTTTTTAACAGAAATCCATTTCTAGAAGCTTCAAATATGGAAATACAAAATTACAGCACATTCGGTGGCAGTTATGTTTAAAAAAATACCCGCATTTCAGTTTTGTTTTGAATTAGATTAAAAAAGAATTTAACATTAGGAGTTTCAAACGTTGCATGTGCATAATTCTTAAACTACTTCATCAAATGACTTCCCGTTTGGTGTTCTAAGGTAAATTTTACTAAAGAATCCAAATATGCGGTTAAAACTGGGTCTTAATACTGACCATTTTGAAACAAAAACAATTCATTATTCATCAACAATTAATCAATCATTCATTCATTTACAATTTCTTTATGGAGACAGCCCCATTAACCCTTTCAGGGGCAAGGCATTTCTGTTCCAAAAATGTTCAAATAATTAATTCACACCGCAATTTACGAACAAATTTATTTGAAAATAATCAAAAGCTTTTCTTCATGTATATTATGAGATCGAAATTGTACTAAAAAATTACTGCTTTCATTTGGCAGTTTGGGCATTAAAATTAAGCGTTTGCAGACTGCAAATTTCGCCCCTGAAAGGGTTAAGCTTATTATTTTTTTAAACAAATTGAAAAAACATTTCCCAATCGAATGCCTAATTTCGTCTTTCACTGAAACAATTTTGCGATTGAAAAATATGGGAGTACGCTTTCTCTCTCTGTTTCTTATTTTCTGTAGATTACATTGTATATGGGGCATTCTCACAATCTTTTAACTTCCATGTCCCTGAATAATAATTTTTTATTTAATACACTTTTTTGTGTTTTTTTTTTAATTTCATATCCTTGGGAACATCCCAATGCATGATTGCACAACAATATTAACGAGATAAAAAAGTTTTGGACGATGTTGGGGGTCCAAACACATGGAAAACTCATCTACCGTCCCGTGTCCCTGATGCTGATTTTGAAGTTTGGAGCTGTCTGGATAAAATTGTTTCAATAAAAATAATTCGATGTAATTTTTTTCTGAAACTGGAACTATTGTTTTATATAAATATGTAGCTAAAAAGTAACCTGCACGCATTTTTAGGGTTGATATTATTTTTTGAACTCTGTCCCTGGGTTTTAGATTTTTTACCATCCCTCTTCTAAAATGATACAGAAAATCACTTCAGATGCAGTCACAGAATTTTTTTCAAGTTTTTTCTCATACATAAGTATGCTAGAGAAAGAATATCTAAAATTCTTTGACAAGAAATTTACTTCAGAATATAAATAAGCATTTAAATATCAGTTTCAAGCACTGTGGCTTTATTGGTAGTCTTACCGTCCACAAGGTTTAATCCTGCAATTTTTGAGGTAAATTAATTATTTTTTTTATTTAATCCAATGTAAATAACTGTTTCTAAAAATCAATGAACATTTTCGCTACCACTTAGTCTTAACATGATCTGCCTAAAATAGGTGGTAAGTTTCCTTGCTGTTCCATCCTTACCGTCCCTTTTTTCCCCATTTTGTTCCTTTTTTTCCCATTTTGTCCCTTTTTTTCCTATACCATCCCCTCTTTTTACCTTACCGTCCCTTCTTTAACACCCCTTTAAGACAATGTTATACAAAAACTCTCTATTAAAAGTACTACATTTTTATTATTTCTTATTTGAATGTCCTGTGGTTACTATGCAAATTCATTATAAGTAAAAAATTAGAAGAAAATAAAAAGTTATAGTGGTAAAATGGTAAGGAAAATTACACTCGCAAGTTTAACTTAAACCTCAGTTAAATAATTTTTTCTTCGCTGCTGATCATTTTTTCTTTATTTTGAATCATTATAGCATTCGTCTATCAGATTAAAATGTTATTTTAGCAAGTTTAATTTCGCCAGATTTTTTTTTCTCAAAAGTCAAAAGATTGTGAGAATGCCCCATATATATCTCAAAGCTAAATTTAATAAGAATGTAAAAAACTTATATTAAACTATATATAAATTTAATTATATCATGATTACAATTATTGTTTTTGATAAATCTATTTACATTTATTTATTTATGATTAAATACAGGGTGATTCAAAAAAGATGGGGAAAATTTTTAGAGGTGATAGTACACACCCAAACAAACATTTTGTATCAAAGAATGCATGGTCGAAAACTAAACGTAAAAAAGTTAGAGGGCGCCAAAAGTTATGTTCTTATACGAGGCAAAAACACACAATGAACGATTAATTTAAGTTACGAAAACAAATTTAATGGCATTGGATTACAATAAGTGCTCAAAACATTGACCGGCAGCTGTTATGCACGCAGTACAACGGCGAAGAACAGATTGGCGAATTTTCTGAAACACACCAGGCACCACCGCGCTCGCCAGATCTTTTATGTCTCGATTTTTTTGTGGGGACAGCTAAAGGCTCTTGTGTATGAGATCTTGTGTATGAATCCGCAGAAGAACTTGTTGCCAAGCTTTCGGCTGCTGTAGGGGAAGTTCGCGATATGCCTGGTGTGTTTCAGAAAATTCGCCATTCTGTTCGTCGCCGTTGTACTGCGTGCATAACAGCTGCCGGTCAATGTTTTGAGCACTTATTGTAATCAAATGCCATTAAATTTGTTTTCGTAACTTAACTTAATCGTTCATTGTGTGTTTTTGCCTCGTATAAGAACATAACTTTTGGCGCCTTCTAACTTTTTTACGTTTAGTTTTCGACCATGCATTCTTTGATACAAAATGTTTGTGTGTGTGTGTACTATCACCTCTTAAAAATTTTCCCATCTTTTTTTAATCACCCTGTATATTTACTAAAAATAATGTGTAACTCACGCAATATATGCAGTATATAGAGAGATGGCGGTATTAAGAAGTACATGTAGCTGTATTATAAAAAAAAAAGTAGCCAATTCAGTTTTTATGGTCATATCCCTGTTAAGCACATCCAATTCATTATGAATTATGTAGTATTTTTATACTGGTAATAAGTTCACAGATCTTTGTGTCACAGTGTTATTATACTTGACTAACAAGGAGAGGGTTCGAGGTCAATCTCACCGAATGCGATGAACATTTGTGTATCAATAGAGTATAGTTAGTATATAAATATATGAGCGTCATAAAACGCAACCCCCAGGGGGGTCTTGAGAAAATAGAAGTTGCGAGTTATCTAACTCGCAAAGTTTAAGTTACAGTTCATAATCGGATAAATTTCCGTCTGTGGCAAGCTGCTCAGTAGCACGATCGGTATGATGTTTGATTTCAGTTTTTTCGGCCCGAGTTCAAATCCGGCTCGGACTTGTTTTTCGGAACGAAAATTTTTATCAATCATTTTCGAACCACAATTGAAAAGATACGTATAATAATTGAAATTTACGAAACATATGAATTAAATGTATGTTTTGTAGCATATAAGTTCTTTTTTAACAACGAAATTTTGCATGTTTAAATATATAATGAAAAAAAAAAAAAGCATATTTATATGTCTATAGACCAGAATTTTTTTGTTGTTATTTAAAATTATTTACAGTTTTTCAATGAATATCAACAATTTTTAACAGATAAGTAAATTAAAACACGTGATATAAATGCGTGAATAATTATATTATTTTAATTGTGTTTCTATATGAAAGTATTTCGAATATTTGATGATTTTTTTAATATTCTTTTTTAAAAATTCTTAATATGACTTTTTTTTATTTCGGATTTTTGGTTTTGTAATTATTACCTACGTAATAACTATTTTCAGCAATTCAATATGTTTTTAGAACTTATTTTTAAGCACAAAGATAGTTATTCTAATTATAATCATAAGAATCCAAGATTTAAAAAATTCAAAAGTTAAAAAGTGAGTTTGTAAAAAACGATACATTTATTTCACTGTGAAAAATAGTAGCTTATTTATGTAAATAATAGTAAATGAATTTTAAAATAAGCTTAATTTTATGGTCTATAAAAGTTCCAATTGACTTTTTTTAGTTTGTTATTATTATTATTTATTTATTTTATCTTTACTTTTCATTAAATATATAAACATGCACATATTCGCACTTAAAGTTATATTTATATAATTAAACTGCATTATATAAAAATATTAAACAAGAAAAAAAATTGATTTCCGAAAGAAATTACTATGCAGACACTTATTCTAAATAAAAATCAAGAATCCCAGACTTTAAAAATCATATTAAAAATGTAAAAGGACATTTTTAATAAACCATGAAATATTTGAAGTATTTGAATGAGGAAACAAAGTGAAAATAATATATTTGTTCACTTATTATAATTTATTTCTCTGTTAAAAATTGTTGATATTCATTGAAATAACGGTAAATAATTTTAAATAACAACAAAAAATTTCTGTTCTATAGACATATAAATATGCGTTTTCATTATATATTTAAATATGCAAAATTTCGTAGTTGAAAAAGAACTTATATGCTACAAAACATACATTTAATTCATATATTTCGTAATTTTCAATTATTATACATATCTTTTCAATTGCGGTTTGAAAATGATTCATAAAAATTTTCGTTCCGAAAAGCAAGTCCGAGCCGGATTTGATCCCGAGCCGAAAAAGCTGAAATCCAGCGTCTTACCAATCGTGCTATTGAGCCGCTTCCCACAGAAGGAAATTTATCCGATTATGAACTGTAGCTTAAACTTTGCGAGTTATCTAAGGACGACAATGCTTTCAATATATATTTAGATATCGAATGTGTCGTTGTTTCCATGGCAACAACATTTTTCACTAGGACGTGTCCTTATGAGAGTGGCGACATACGTACAAGTTACATACTCAGACTGTGCTCAGACAAGAGCACCTAGAATATATAGGCCGGAATCCAGACACTTTTTCGCATTAGCCAAACGAGATTGATCTATCGCCTGCATTTTTGCGAATTTTTCGCTGTTTGAAGTAAGCAGCAAATAGTTCGCAAAAATGCAGGCTTCTGATTGGTCAATATCATTTCGCTCACAGCGAAAAATGTATCTGGATACCGGCCTATAGCACCTAGAAGATATAAGCCGAGATCCAGATACCAATCAGATGCCTGCATGTTTGCAAAAATGCAGGCTTCTGATTGTTCAATCTCGTTTCGCTAACAGCAAAAAATCTATCTGGATATTGCCATTTTTTAGCAACCGGCTATTCCAGTAATGGTTTAAAAAGTGCTAAAAAATTAACCCCATAAATATTACAACGATGCTGCATGACAAGTATCGATCGCAGCGACATCTGCTAGCTCTTTACTGGCCGAAACGCTTTCTCAACTGAATACTTATACAATGCATCACACAAGTCTGATGTATGTGTTCAAGAAAACAAACAAACAAACAAACTTATATAATGTTTACGTTTAAACTGCCAGATATCGCTCCGATCGCTATTTATCTTTCAACATTTATGTGATACAGTTATTTAGCACATTTTGGTTGGCCGAGCAAATTTTCTAATTGGTCATTCTCATTTCGGTATCAGAACAAAATCTATCTGGATCCCGGTCTTTGTTTTGTTTGGAACCCTAGTATATGGCTAGAGTCTTCAAGATAGGTAAATTTGAATAGTCATGTACATATAGTACATAAACATTATCCTATGAGTTAATCGAGCCTTTTATTGATCTTTTGATCAAGAGGTCTCAGAGACCGCTTCACAGTAGCTATGCGACAATTTCTCTCTCAGCAGTTAAAGGTCAACGGATGTTAACGGTCTCACAGACCATTGTTTTTCTTAATTTTCACAGTTTAACTTCTAATTTTCAGTTTAACTATAAATTACAGCAATATTTTTTTTTCGTTTGGAGCTCTAGTAATATTTTTAGAGACTTCTGAATATGTGAATTTTAATTATAACACCCCAGTACATATAGTTTAATACAGAAACAGTATTCTATAATTAATAGAGCCTTTTACTCGTCGCTCGATCAAGCGGTCTGACAGACCGCTCACAGTATCTGAGCGATGATTTTTGTCATAGCAGTTAAGATTAACAAACATTAGCGTAGGGAAAATTTCACGTTCGCCAAGATGCTAGGCGATTAATTTTTGTTCAAAGGCGACCAAAAAATCCACTGTTAGTGACTACAACAATGAGATATCGAAATCGTACCAACAACGATCCCTTAACACATTAATCGCCGAAACTATACAACTTTTTTGCAGAAATACGTTTGCCACCACAAATTTTGAAAGAACATCTTCGCTTTATTTAATGATCAAAGTTTCTGTTATTAAATAAAGCATTTTTTTTTAAATTCAAAAATAGTGGTAGCTTGATAGTAAATTTAAGTATGGGCATTTATTTTTATTGTTGCGTCAACGCAACACCAGCGTGTAATGGGTTAATAGTGTGCCCCATACATAAGAGTAATGACATACGCACATGTTCAGATCAGGGTTGCAGCTTGACCTTTATTTGTATCCCTAAATTTCCACTTCTTACAGGAACTTTTTAATGAAGAATTTTTACTTTCAGTAATCAACAAAAGTTTGACAATAAATAAATCTGAAAACACTTTCTCCATTTTCTGGTGTGAATCCGATTTTTTTAATAAAAGTCGAGGCAAAACTGGCAACCCTGGTTCAGATTAAAGTTTTTGACTAAACTATTACAACCAATATTCCAGAATTAGACGATATTCCCGTGGACGATTTCGATTAGACAAGTGAAACTAGCGTGCCTCTATATTAAAAGGGCGACATAAGAGATAAAATGTTATAGATTGATTCGATTTCGAAAAAAAAAAAAAAAAAGAAAAACAGAATCGCCAAGCTACTTGTCTCACTTATGGTACCTGTATTTGAGAGCGGCGATATGCGCACAGAGCGGATGTTCATTAGACATTTATCCAAACTATGGCAAACGTACATTCCAGAACTCTATGACACTTGCCTGGAAAAGCTCCATTAAACTGGTTATGGTCGTATTCACCATTTACCTCAACCTTGAAAACCTGGGACAGACGCTCTGATGGTCATTCATCATTAATCTGATAATGGAGTTATGAATAATGAGTAGGAGACATATAATGTACTATCTACCAGTTGCGAGTGAAGTAACTGAGGGGGTTGTCACAAGATGGTGGCTGTTTTTTTTATCATACTAACAGTTTTTGATTACCGCCGGGGTAACTTCCCACCAATAAATTTGAATAGAAAATTTCGTCTTATTTTAGCGGCATATTCATAGAAATATTTACTTACAAATATGGTAAACTTTTCTATTTGTTTTTACTGGTTTCAGTTTGCCCCGGTATTATAATATTTTTCACTGACACTGAAAGGAGGTTGTCTAGGTTGTCGCAATATGGCGAAAACGGGGGTCCTGATAACCACTAAGGTTAAGTTCCACCACTAAAAATTAATAGCTGTTTGCATCATTACTTATGACTGAAAGTTTGCGTTTAATAAGGCATTTAAAAAAGAAGAAAATTTCTATTTAAATTTACTGGAGGAAGTTTCACCCGGCAGTAATCAACCTATGCGAAAGAGGTTACCGTTGAAGCTTCACTATTTTAAGGACATGTCAGTTCCTTTTTATTAATAATTCCATGAGTCTGATTGGACTTTTGCCACGATCAGGTTATAACGACTAGAATATATAGTGTGGAAATCGGCTATCCCTGTAATACTTAAAAAAGCGCTAAAATATTGAATCCCTTAAATGTGCAATGATACTGCTGCAATATGCAGATCGCAGCGACATCTGCAGGATATTTTCTACAACTGCAAGAAGTTGCTAGTCTATACAATGTAATACTAGTAATACGAAAATCCCTCAGATGTCGCTGCGATCAACACTTGAGATTTTAGCAGTATCGTCGCACATTTAAGGGATACAAATTTTTAGCACAGTTTGGATAGCATATTTCCACACTAGGTATTCTAGGCGCTGTAATCAGGTTCAATCAGTTTAATAAGGGATTTCCTTTTCGCATTTGATGCTTGTCGACTCGTTTCTGTCCAAATTAGCATCAAATTATATATCCTGTATGTCGCCACTCTCATATAAAGGCACCGTAGCCTCACTCGTCTAAGCAAGTATCCCCATTTGATGGTCTTTGAGAAATGACGTTTAATGGAGGATATTCCAAATATGGGTTCGAGGCTTAAAAAAGTCACGTGACACCGGTAATTTACCCAAGGAACTTCTAACTGATAAGAGGGGAAGATACTACTGCTTTGCCTGATGAACTGTTTCATTGGCTAGCGGGGATTTACTTTATACATCTACGGAGCCTTCCCTTCTTTACGCTAGACGTTTTTACCTTGATCACGTGATCAAAGCGCAGATGGCATAGCCTCCATTGTGAGAATGGGAAGTGGACATAAGCTTTTAACCCTTGCATCTTGGTTAGAGGTTTTAGTACAGCGCCTAGAAGATACAGTGTGCAAAACGGCTACAAAATAGTGCTAAAAAATTGAATCCCATAAATGTACAACGATGCTGAATAACAAGATGTCGACCGTAGCGCCATCGTAGTGATTTAAAAACGATAGTCATTCTAAGAGAGACTCTTTTACCTATTTCACGTCATTCCTTAACTAAATTAACTTATAACAGACCAAAATATCTTATATTTATAGTTTCCGATATTTAACATTCTATAATTTTTGAAAACACAGTGTTTATATTGAAAAGAGTTACGAGATGGCGCTCGTATCAGTATATTGCCGCTGAGCATTGTTGGAGATTTATGTGATACAAGTTTTTAGCACTTTTTAAAGCATTATAGGAATAGCCGTTTTCCACACTGTATCTTCTAGGCGCTGTAGTTTTAGACAGCTTATAAATCTCTGAACAGATGTAAAATATTAAATAAATTTATTTCAACAAACCGAACTTTATATCACATTTCCTGTACTTATTTAAATTTATTTATAGAGAACTCGTGTATTCTGCATATTGAAGATATGTCAGGCAAGAGAAAATAAAGATCTTAAGAGAGTTCAATGTTTTAATCTTCAAAATTATTCAAGTTACAGGAGTTTTTACGCTTGTGCCTTTAAATTTTCTCACCAGTGTGCTTAAATTTTCGGTTGAAAATGTTTTTGAAATGCTTAAAAATTAAAAAAAAAAAAGTCATTAACTAATTTTATTTATCACAATTTTAGATAAATGTTTTTGTTTCTTTTGAATGCGAAATAAAAGAAATCTTTAACCCGGGAAAACTCGCTGCATGAGATTTTCTCTCACCGTCGTACTTTAAGACTCTTATTTAAACCATTTTTCATTTTAATTAAAATTTCAAAATGTTATTTCAATTATTTTACCTCTTTTGTGAATAAAAGTACTAAGCCAACCAAAAAAAGTTGATATTATATGAATGTGAAGTAAAAGAAAAGCAATTGGGCATTCTCACTAGCGAGTTCTCCCGGGTTAAACTTATAGGTCTGGAAATAGCTTCGTGATGGCAAAACTAAATTGACTTTTGAAAAAAAAAAAGGTTTCATTATAGTATTATTAATATTAGATGAAATTTATAGTAGGTGGAGTGGAGTATAATTGCCACCATATATTAAAACATTTTTTAAATTCTTTGGACTGACGCTTTAAATGAATCTCTAACGCTATAGTGATAATTTATGTGTAGCAAACATGTTTCTATTGAATATCAAACCTCAAAATACATAAAATACATACCTATTATACGACATTTTTAACCCTTTCAGGGAAAAGCAATTTTGTTTCTGTAATGTTGAATTCACACCGGAATATTCGAAAAAAAAAAAAAGTTTCAAAATAAGGAAAAGAAATTTTTCAACTTTTTTCCTCCAAAGTGTTTAAAAAGCAAATTTTAAAAGTTTCTGGAGCAAGTCATGATTAAAGGGATCATGATTAGGTGGGATATATATCCCACAGCCCCTCAAGGGGTTAACGAAGTTCAAGGTTGAATAAATCGACAGACTGATAATTTGTAGGGGAGACCGGGGGAATGCCACCAGCCCGGGTTATGCCGCCACCCCACCTAGTTTAAAAACTAAGGGCAGTTTGAGATAGTGAATGTGCCTGCACTATAGCGGCCAACAATATAAACAGTGCCTAAAGTGAGAGTGACTTTGCTGTACGTCGTTTGTCTGTTCTAGTGAAAAATGTAGTTTTCATCTAGTTACTTATTATTTTGGAGCTTCAAATGAGTAAATACCTAATGTTACAATAAAAGGTGCTTAAGATAATATGACCCGTAATCTACGTGTATTCGCCGACATTTTGATGCAATGTGTTGAACAAGTTCCGTTCTTCTTTCGGCTTTGCTTGGGGATTTCCGCCATATTGTCCTCTCGGGGTAATGCCGCCGCCATGCAAATCGGGTGAGAAATGGCCTCATTTTAATGTAGTGGAGCCGATTCAGCAGAGTGACTTTTGCAATATGAAGTAAATTGTAAGCTTAACCATTATTCTGCTCAATTACATTGCTTTCTAACTATTTTCAGTAGGTTGTGTGTTTCCTAGTATCCATTTGATGCATGTACTAGGTCATTAAAGAGTGGCGAAATTACCCCAGTGTCCTGGGTAATCCCGCCATTGTGCAGAGGTTTAAAAAATATTTTTTTATGTATGCTTACTTTACAGTTATGATTACGGTTAAATTTATACAGATACTAAAGATCATGATTCAGCTTTAGAATTTTTACTATTAAAAAAACATTTTTTCGAGGTGAAAAAATTTAAATTCCCTTAAGGTGTCGCCATTCCCCCGGTCTCCCCTAGGCATACCTCTTTTCATTCAACATAATATTTTATGTTACCGATTTTCCTGAAAACAAGATCAATCTCAAAAATACTCCCTGTATAATACTTATACTCAAAAAACAAATCCGCCTCACTTTCCTAAAAGTTATTTTCTAAGACGGTAATCAGTAATGTATATTAATGTACGCAATGGTGATAATTTCAAACAATGTATATTTAGTTTAAAGTAACGATTTATAAAATCTTTCAGAAAAATTTTGAATCTACGAATGAAAATAACTTTACGAGTGTGTAGGAAATAACTGTGTTTGATTTGAAAACAAGCATGAATAAAACGCAAAATCTGCCACCTTTTTGTTTTTTTTAATTTTAGATTAATGGATATTTTGTTTGAATCAATTTTTTCGGATAGCTGCATATAATTTTTCTTAGAGATTACGGCCTCTATCTCGCTACTAACTAAATAAAAAAAAATTGTAAAATTATCATTTAAAAAAAATTGCGCCGTTTGAAGATTTGGAACCATTATTACACAATGGCGGAACACTTGCATCAGTAAACAGCAACTTCATAAAACAGTAAAATATTTTGTAACTGCGAAAATGTGACGCATTTTTTCGTCGAATTTTTGCTCCGCTAGTACTAAGACTAGGGCCCGCTGGTCTTTAATTTTGGAACGAATGGAATTAAGTCAGAAAATGACAATTCTGATGAAATTATATAATATATATATATATATATATTATGAACTAAAATCAACGCTTTGCGTTAAATGAGTATATTTATAAGTTTCGGTAAATAACTGAAAATTGTGAATGTAAAAAAAAGTCCCGCGAAAATAAAGATTTGTGGCAAATATTAATGTAAGATCAGGTCCTATTTTCAGGAAAACCATAGTACCATAGACTAAAAATATTAGGATTATTTTGGTTAACCTTGTAAACGAAATTGTAAGCACTAAAATGATTTTAAAAAACATGCAACAGATAAAGTTATTCTGTTTCTTTTGGTAGGACCAGCAAATGAATTTCCAGAACTAAAGGGAAGATTGCTCTAAGACTACATTAAACTAAGGTATTCAGATTCTTTTCGAGGGCCTTGTGAATTTAAAGTACTAAAGTGATTATAAAAAAGTACATTAGACTAAGTTATCTGAATTCTTTTACGTAGTCCCGTAAACGATGTGCAAGTAATAAAGTGATTATGGAAAACGTACAATAGACTAAGTGTCATTTTCAAAATATGCATACATATGCTGTCCCACAGTAAAAAAAAAAAAAATTGTACTCATAATATATTATTTAAAACTGACTATAAATATTATATTTATTTAATTACACTACACAACATATTTCTAAAACATAATCACTTTCATATTTTTTTCGTAAAGATGCAGATTTTTGCATCTAGTAGAAGAAAAAAATAGCTGTCCCTCTTCTGTATTTTATAATTCTGTAATATTTTTTCACTTCATTTTTCACTTTAAAAGGAAAGTAATTGGGACATTTAATGAGATAAATCATTATTTTAAATTTCTGACATTATTCCAGCAAAAAAAAAAAAAAAATTTTTAAAGAAAATCTACAAAACATTTTGTCCCTCATATTTTGTCAAGTCTGTTACCAAGCTACAATTTCATGAAATAAAGGTTGACAATTTCACCAAGAAATGGCAGCACATTTGCAATAAAAACACTTATACTCGTTAAATATTTACTTGTAGCCATTTTCTTTTGCAGTTGAAAAACAACAGTGTAGTGGAGTAAAAAAATTTTTATAAAGGTGAGTATTTTTATTCAATGTCAAGTCTGTTACCTAATCTTTTATGTTAAAAATATAAGTTTAGTACTTTCTTTTGCTTGAATATTATTATCTAGTTAATATATTAAAGATTTTGTTTTGTTTCTTAGTGTTAATAATTAGCATGTAGGTTTTGGAAGATATTTTGCTGTTAATGTCAAGTCTGTTACCATGTTACTGGTAAATAGTGTATAAAATATAGTAAAATAGTGTATAAAAATTATACCAAAAGCTAAAGTGCTTAATTATATTTACAGACACATCTAACTTATACATTATCACTTATTTCATTTTTAATGTGAAATTTAAAAGTAATTTTTTTTAATGTTTTTCTGAATTGTATGCATTTATTGAAAATGACCCCTAAGTTATTCAGATTCTTTAGGTTGGCCCAGTAAATGAACGGCACGTACTGAAGTGAAGATTAGACAAACTACATTCGACTAAGACATCTGGATTCTTTTGGTTGTGCCCTAAAGTGATCATATTTCACAGAGAACTTTGATTAATCATCCCCAGTAATATCCAAACTTCGTATCTTTACGAGCATTTTGATGGGAGTTTTGGGGAATGCATGTTAGAGTAACAGTTAAGGTGTTGAGAACCAGAGTGAACCATCCCACATTTTTGTTAAAAATCAGTTAAAAATGTCAAAACATTGTATGCCATCTACAGACTGCATAATAAATGTTATTAATTGTAAACTATTCCCGATATATAGCCAGTTTAATAGGTGCTCCAACGTATCTTTTATATCAAGTTGCCAGTGCAAGTGTGGATCAAGTGACCTGGTCACTCTGGCACTGCCCAACTCAAGAGCCATTATTTTGAAATTCAGACAAAAAAGTGATATTTTGATAGATGTATTTTTTTAATTGGCTTGATTTTTTTTTTACGTTGAAGTACATCATATTTAATGAATATTGTGAAATTTTGAAGCCCTGAAAAAATTTCTTGTATCCGGTAGAAAATGTCAAAGTTCAAGAGCATGAATCCAATTTTTCATGAAAATTGAAATGCCAGTATGATTGGATTGCTATATCTCTGGAAAGCAACATCCAAAAATTCTTTTGTCATAAACTGTTAGTATAATAATACATGCTTATTAAATTTACTTGGTTCCATGGGGCATTAATTTTAATTGTTATGCTGCCACAAAATGCAATCAAAATGACGTTTTTGACCATTTTCTGCACTTATTATCTTAGTTAAGCAATAGTACCCTAATATTTTTCTTATAGAATATGAAAGTTTACTATTAGGACAAGCTATGTTCGAACTTTACCTGGATATCGATGCTGTTAGCAGATATAGCCTATTAACCCGGGAGAACTCGCTAGTGAGAATTTTTCTCACGGTGCCCAATTACTTTTGTTTTACTTTACATTCCGCTTAATATCATTTTTTTTTTTTTTTTTGCTTGGCTTAGTACTTTTACTCACAAATATGTAAAGTAATTGAAATAACATTTTTAAATTTTAATTAAAATGAAAAATAGTTTAAATAAGAGTCTTAAAAAAAAGTACGACGGTGAGAGAAAATCTCATGCAGCGAGTTCTCCCGGGTTAAATATTCAAAAGTTTCAAAATCTGCAACTTTTGAATTAGTCCCATCTCAAAACAGCATCACAGTTGAATAAAACAAAATATATCAGGTAGTAGTTGAACATATGTACAAAAACATAGAGACGAAAAATAAGGAGTTTCATGCTATTTTTAGACAAAAAATGACAAAGGTTACAAAAAGACAGTGTCAATATCAGGCCTTTTCCCTATAAGAAAATGATTTATCCCGTTTCTTTTTCCCTTTCCCATGTTTTCCCCCTATGAGGAAATAGAACATCCCTTTTCTCTTTCTCCTTATAGGGGAAATGCTTGATTATTGCACTACGTTTTTGTAACATTTGTCTTTTTTTCTGAAAATAGCATGAGACCACTTTTTTTTCGTTTCCATGATTTTGTAGATATGTTCAACTACTACCTGATATATTTTGTTTTATTCAACTGTGATGCTGTTTTGAGATGGGACTAATTCAAAAGTTGCAGATTTTGAAACTTTTGAATATTTAACAGATTATATCTGCTAACAGCATCGATATCCTGGTAAAGTTCTACATTACTTAGCTTGTCCTAATAGTAAACTTTCATATTCTATAAGAACAGTTTTCGGGTACTATTGCTTAACTAAGATAAGATCAGAAAATGGACAAAAACGTCATTTTGATTGCATTTTGTGGCAATATAACAATGAAAATTAACAATGCCCCATGGAACCAAGAAAATTTTATATAGCATATAGTGTTATACTAACAGTTTATGACAAAAGAATTTTGGGATGTTGTTGCTTTCCAGAGATAGCAATCCAAACATACTAGCATTTCAATTTTCATGAAAAATGGAATTCATGGTCTTTAACTTTGACATTTTCTAAAGGATGTAGGAAATTTTTTCAGAGTTCCAAAATTGCACATATTCATTAAATGTGATCTACTTCAACATAAAAAAAATATCAAGCAAAACAAAAAATACAACTATCGCACTTTGATTTTCAAAATAATGGCTCTTAATCACCATATGGTTTTCTGAAGAAGCTTAGTCCTCTCTGGCCACTTTCAAAACTGCCCTCCCTCCTCCCCCCCCCCCCCCCAAAAAAAAAAGAAAGTTTGACAAAAATTTGTTCCAAATTTTTTGAAGCATTTTTTCCCGAAGTAGCAGCTGTTGAGGTTGGTCCACTGTGTTTCTCAACGCCTCACTTTAACCTGCAAAAGTCTAAAAGTTAAAAACATAAATGTAAAAAATAAATCGGACCGCTCAAAATAAGCTACAAGTGGTCACGCTGCCTCCATGCTTCTTTGAGGGAACATTTTCAGGGTCAGCAAGAGACTTTTCAAGCCCTTTTGTTTCTAAAAAAAGATGATTAGATACAAAATGTACATTATCTCGATAAAGTGTCTTGTTGGAGTTTAGGCTATTAATTTTTTGCTCCTCTGCTTTTCATGTTTCATTTGTTCTTTGAAAATGTACGTATGGCATGTATTGCAAATTAATATGCATAATATTACAAAATGTACACAAAATATCTTGTAAAAATTTATTAAAAAATGTAGGTAAAACACATTTTACGCTAAAATGTAAACTGCAAAATACAAATACATTAATTATCTCTAACCTAAAGCTTTAAATACATTCAATAATTCAATACTTAAGATCATATTTTATTCAAGTATACTTTAAAAAACAGATAATTTATACAATTAACACATTTTATAAGTAAATCTTACTATAAAAATGTAAAAATTACAAAATTATTTCAAGCATAACTAAAAAATTACTAAAACTACAAGGTTATAATGACTGATTAAAATTACCTTTAGGTTAACAGCAAATAATACATTTATTTCAACTATCCCTTTTCTTTAATGCACTTGATTTATTAAAATAGCGTTTAAAATATGTAGATACATAAAATGTGCCAAAAGTTTGTATTAAAGCTGTTTTACATTATTTTCATTCTCACCCGCCAATATTCAGAATTATTAACTCGATATGAAAAATACCTATAACTAGATGTTTTTCCCTCGTAAAATAAGTAAAATAGTTTGAGAAATTTATTATGCTATCTGTTCATCAGATTATTACATAGTAACAGTGAATAGTTTACCCACCAAACATGGCTTGTACATTCTCTTTTCCGCTTGTCACGTAAATGAATCTCGGTTACTAATAACCTAATGAAGAGCAAATAATTTCTCTCGAAACAATAGTTCAGTTTCTTTACTCATTTTAGAGAGGAAACATCTAGTTCTGTATAGGCTAAAATAGTCTAGTTTGATAGTCATAAGCTGAAATACAATTCTGGTTGATGAAGATTGTTTATAAATGACTAATTTTATTATATCGGATATTTTCATTTCACTCATTGAATATCGATCTTAAATAGAACAATGGAAAATTAACGAAATATTCCAGATGCAAGTATGTTTTCTCAATACATAAATATTAGTTACTACCTTATTTTCAAGTACAACATATCAAAAAGTTCATAAAGTGCAACCAGTATCTATGAAATTCAGATGTTATTTTAAAAATTTAATTGCCTTCAAAAACAAACATTGAATAAAAACGAATTAACATTGTTTCTGGATAATCACTTATGATAAAAATATTAAAAACATGTTACCGTAAAATTCATAAACATTTCGATTTACTTTAATAAATTAGTCAGTAGACTAATTTATTACATGTTTTCATTGTGTAATAGATAAAATAAATGTACAAAAATATTCAATTAAAATCTATAAAAATACACCTAAATGAAAACGTTGCAGAAAACGAATTATTGGCAGTTAAAATTCAAATCGAAACATGCATTACCATTAGAGATATGAAAAGCAAAAAAAAACTTCCCTTTCATATCGTAAGTTTAAATCTTTTCCAAAATAAATCCTTAAAATATTCGCTTATTTACAAATTATAGGATAGTGCCTTGCTTTTAACAGTTAAGGGTGTTGGTCAACGAGATCTCTAACTTCCCTCGCTGATGTTAAAATTTTGGGCGTGCAAATGCACTCTTATTTAACCAAACTTAACTATCCAGAAGAAATTTATGTTTTTAACCACTTTTTTTCTGTGTACTCTTGTTAAAGGATGTATTTTCCTTAATTGTCAAAATATTTCTAAAATATACTTAATTTAATATTCCATGTGTTAAAACGAAGTAGCTGCGAGTAGAATACAAACACTCCACATAAAATTAAGTATATATTTTAGAAATATTTTGACAACTAAATAAAAATGGACATCCTTTAAGATTAATGCACAGAAAAAAAGTTAATATTAATTTTCGGAGGAGATACTTTAAAAATACGAATACATTCCACGGCCATAGGTTTAACATTAACAAGTGAAATGCGAGAACTCACTGACCAAGTGTCTTAATTTCTTATTTTGCACCAGAGATTTTCCTTCAACTTTTTATTACCAAAACTTGCGTGAAAATTTTCCATTCATCACTTAAATATTCCTATTTATAAACTTCATTAAATAATGATTCATAGATATAAAAGCATTAAAAACCACTTATTTAACAGTTCTCAATTTTAACTGTTTTTTCTCTATCGGGCTACTCTTACACAGCATTTACAAAACAATAAAAAGCAAAAGCTTAATTATATAAAAAACTAGATATTTTAAAAGGAATCTAAATAATTCTATTTTAGAAAAATTATATAAAAATAAATTCCCACTAATTGTTAAAAGTTGTTTGACGCCTTTGTTTTGAGAGAAACTACATTTAATATTTATAGTTTTTTTAAAACTTTTCTCGAGATCTGCAAGACTAAAGTTAAAGCATTCAGTTTTTTAAGTGTTCTAAGAGTTCTCATTTACAGCCCTTAAGGTATATATGCGCCTCCATCTCTCAAATATTTCCGACTTTCTTCACGTAAACTAGGTATATCGAGTTTATCTGGTGATGAACTATCATATAAACGTGGCATTACAGCTTTCATCTCATCATCAAAACTACCCTTATACATGTATCTTAAGCATTGCTTTACAACTTCGTAATCGATATCCCACACGAAAATCGTATTATTGTCCGATAATTCACTTTCAATCTTTTTCTGAAATCCGGGAGAACGCGCAACTAAAATGCATTTATGAGCCTTTATAGGAGTTCTATTGCCTTTTACTTTTATGTCGATATCACAATATAATTTATTGTCAAACATTTTTAACATTTTTGCTGACATATTATTGTAAGATTTTGACTGGATAGCTAAAATAAAAGACATCGCATGACATCCGATCGAACTTTCTTGGGAACAATCTGACGTTCTTACTCTAAAAAGGAAACGCAAATAACCATTAAGAGTCAACGATCTATAATTATAAAGTACATGTTTCCTGGCAAAATCACTAAATCCCAATCGTTCATAACTATCAACAGCTGGGACATTTGGGATATGTTTTACCAGTCTCCGGGCAAAGTATTCCCTTCCAGAGTCGTTTATCAGGGCAAACTCAAGACAGAAATGTTTAGGCTTACTACCATCTGTAATATACGCAAAAATTGAGATCTTTCTTTCCGGATCATTAGATTTCATAGAAATGTCCAGATGCCACGTAGTTTCTGAATATAATCTTCTTATAGGTTTGCTTGAGATTTCAAATTCTTCTTTATCCATAAGATCAGCGACATGCCACTGGTAATCGTGCGTTTCAACTTTTATTTTTGAATTTAGGGCTATCTCCTCTGGAATGCAATATGGATCTAAAGCGTCACATTCAAAGTGCTCCATGCATCTTATCATGGAAATGGAGAGCTCTTCAAAACAGTAGTCTACATTTCCAGAATACAAAAAATTGACGAATGCATTCAGAATTTTGTAATCAAAGTTCGGGATTTCAATTATATCATTCTGCGCTTTATTCAAGTACAGACAAAATTTGGCATTGCGACCTAAAATAACCCTGTGAGCCTGAATGTACTCATCATTTACTCTCAATTGTATATCTGTGTAGTTTTTCCCCATTTCTTTCAAACGTTTCAAATCTTCGGATAACAGGAAAAGTCCACGCGGGAGTTCATCTTCCGATTCAGAAGACTTATTTTTATCAAAAGCTATAAAGTAGAGGCTAATGACAATTGTGTCTGGTTTAAAAGGAATTAAATATTTAAATATTTCATTTGTAGTTGTAATGCCAATTTGGCCATGTTTACAATCATCTCCAAACTCAACACTTCTTTCATAGGGACCGAATTCTTTATCTCCCGCCGTTAATTTCAATTCCCAATTTACACAAATTGGGAAAGTTTCTGCATTATTCGCTTGAGAAATTGGCAGTTTTTCCAAATAAACCGACACCAGACCATTCTTATCCTCCTCATCGACTTTACCAGCTTCACCCGACGCCGGCGTACCAGCTTCAACAGACGTCGACGCACCAGCTTCAACAGACGCCGACGCACCAGCTTCAACAGACGCCGACGCACCAGCTTCAACAGACGCCGACGCACCAGCTTCAACAGACGCCGACGCACCAGCTTCAACAGACGCCGACGCACCAGCTTCAACAGACGCCGACGCACCAGCTTCAACAGACGCCGACGCACCAGCTTCAACAGACGTCGATGTACCAGCATCAACATACGCCGATGTACCAGCATCAACATACGCCGATGTACCAGCATCAACATACGCCGATGTACCAGCATCAACAGACGCCGATGTACCAGCATCAACAGACGCCGATGTACCAGCATCAACAGACGCCGATGTACCAGCATCAACAGACGCCGATGTACCAGCTTCAACAGACGCCGATGTACCAGCTTCAACAGACGCCGATGTACCAGCTTCAACAGACGCCGATGTACCAGCTTCATTATATTTTTGTAATTCTAAACTCATTCTCCATTTTACAGATTTAAGTCCTTGCAGTATAAAAACCGAACTGAAAATAGACCAGTCATCGACGGGATGTGCAAAGCAAAAGTTTTCGATCTCCCAATTGACTTTACAGCTTGCAAATCGTTTTTCGCAGTCTTCATCCATTTTTAAAAAGTATGATTAACATTTAATAGAATCAAATGCTTATGATTTGTGCCAAGCAACTAATATTTAAAAACATTAAAAAGAGGCGACTCGAATTAAAACTTTAAAAACACAACCAATTTCAACTACAGATAAATCCTTCATAATGCATTTTGATACGTCCCTTAATGTTGTTCCTGTAGAGTTGAACGACAGCAAGTCATAGTGATCATAATAACTGAAATATACCATTAACTGTGTTCACAATATGCAGTACACGCGAAGACTTCAACCCACAAATGACGTCATGGGTCTTACATGGATGGGTTGAGGTGTGTCAGACATTTTTGTAACACTTACGTTATAGCGCCTACACTGTTAAAAACATCGTAAAAGATTACCTCTGTTTTTAAAAGCTATCTATTTTCTGACCATTGAGAATGCTCGATGGGTGTTTATGTCGCGTTCTCATTGGTCAGAAAATAAATAGCCTATAAAAACAGAGGTAATTTTTCACGATATTTTTAACAGTGTAGAATATATAGCGTAGAAATTGGCTATCCCTGTAATACTTAAAAAAACGCTAAAATATTGTATCCCTTAAATGTGCAACGATGCTGTTGAAATATGAAGATCGCAGCGACATCTGTAGGATATTTTCTACAACTACAAGATATTGCTAGTCTATACAATGAAATACTAGTAATACGAAAATCCCGCAGATGTCGCTGCAATCGACACTTGGAATTTTAGTAGTATCGTCGCACATTTAAGGGATACAAATTTTTAGCACTGTTTGGATAGCATATTTCCACACTAGGTATTCTAGGCGCTGTACTTTCGTGGGTAAATGAGTGAAAAACAAACAGTTACAATGTATTTAATTATTACTTAGTTCAAAAATATTTCTGCATTTAGAATGCATCGATTTAAAGGGCGCGTCCTGTGGATCTAACCAAAGCGACCTATCTTACTGGCACTTTCAGCTCGATTCTGTAAAGGTACAAAACGAAAAGCCAGCAAATTGTGACATCACAAAAACACCCTTTCTTATCATATCGTATGGAGGATATTCCAAACCTGGGTTCCAGGCTGAAAAAAGTCACGTGGTACCGGTAATTTACCCAAAGAACTTCTAACTGATAAGAAGTGAAACTGAAACTACAACTGCTTTCCCCCATGAACTATTTCATTGGCTAGCGGGGATTTACATTAGGTCTACGGCACAGCGTCTAGAATATGTGTGTGGAAATCGGCTATCCCAGTAATACTTAAAAAAGTGCTAAAATATTGCATCCCTTAGATGTCAAACGATGCTGAAATCCAATGAGTCTATCACAGTGACATCTGCAGGATATTTTCTAAAACTCCAACACGATTTGAGTCTAGATGCTGTAATAATTCTATGTTTCCTTTGAAATTTGAAAATATATCACAGATGGTGCTGCAATCGGATCCCTGGATTTCAGCATCATTGCACATTTAAGAGATACAACATTTTAGCGCTGTTTGGATAGCAGATTTCCACACTATATATTTTAGACGCTGTAGTCTACAGAGCCTTCCCTTCTTTATGCTAGAAGTTTTTGCCTTGACCATGTGATCATGACGTAGATGGAATATCATCCATTCTCGCATATGTCGAAAATTGATGGGATTAGATGGGAAATAACTTTCGTCCGTAGAACGTATTCAGTGCAGCTTACAGTAGATTGCCTCGATATGAGAGTGGCGACATACGGGATTTAAATTTTGATTGGTTGAGACAATTCTGGACAAAAGCTAATCTCCAAGCATCTGGAGGTGCCTGCAGTTATCGCCAAGCTGATGCTTGTTAACTTGTCTTACTCATGAAACTTGGTAACTCTTTGGTAATTCTATGGTCTCACTCGTATAATCGAATTCGTCCAAGCGAGTATCGCTAGATTCTGGAATATAATGTCTATGGTTTACATAATAGAATATTCAAAATATGGTTTGCCATATTTTGGACAAAAACGCGCCTGTCTAAGAACAGTCTGAGCATCGTATGTAGTCCACCTAATATAGAGGCACCCTAGCTTTCAAACTGAACAATCTCACCGGTTGTTTCATGTCACTATCTAAGTGGTCGAGGCTGACAAAAAAAAAACAGGCTACCGCACTACTACAGCGCCTAGAAGATACAGTGTGGAAAACGGCTAATCCTATAATGCTTTAAAAAGTGCTAAAAACTTGTATCCCATAAATCTCCAACAATGCTCAGCGGCAATATGCTGATACGAGCGCCATCTCGTAACTCTTTTCAATATAAACCCTGTGTTTTCAAAAATTATAGAATGTTAAATATCGGAAACTATAAATATAAGATATTTTAGTCTGTTATAAGCTAATTTAGTTAAGGAATGACGTGAAATAGGTTAAAGAGTCTCTTTTAGAATGACTATCGTTTTTAAATCACTACGATGGCGCTACGATCGACATCTTGTTATTCAGCATCGTTGTACATTTATGGGATTCAATTTTTTAGCACTATTTTGTAGCCGTTTTCCACACTGTATCTACTAGGCGCTGTAGCACTACTACAGCGCCTAGAAGATACAGTGTGGAAAACGGCTACAAAATAGTGCTAAAAAATTGAATCCCATAAATGTACAACGATGCTGAATAACAAGATGTCGATCGTAGCGCCATCGTAGTGATTTAAAAACGATAGTCATTCTAAAAGAGACTCTTTAACCTATTTCACGTCATTCCTTAACTAAATTAGCTTATAACAGACTAAGATATCTTATATTTATAGTTTCCGATATTTAACATTCTATAATTTTTGAAAACACAGGGTTTATATTGAAAAGAGTTACGAGATGGCGCTCGTATCAGCATATTGCATTGTTGGAGATTTATATGGGATACAAGTTTTTAGCACTTTTTAAAGCATTATAGGAATAGCCGTTTTCCACACTGTATCTTCTAGGCGCTGTACTGTAATAATATGATGTTTACTTTCAAATCTGAAAATATATCGCAAATGTCGCTGCGATCCCTGGATTTCAGCGTCATTGCACATTTAAGGGATACAACTTTTTAGCGCTGTTTGGATAGCAGATTTCGACACTATATATTCTAGACGCTGTACTCTAGCGATATAGCGCTTAGAATATACAGGGTGTCCGGTCTCAACGGTGTCCAATGGCTAATTCCTAAACCGTTAGTCATAGACATATAGTTCCAATGGAGGATATTCCATCTCCGTTTTGATCACGTGGTCAAGGTAAAAACTTCTAGCGTAAAGAAGGGAAGGCTCCGTAGACGTGTAATGTGAATCCCCGCTAGCTAATGAAACAGTTCATGAGGCAAAGCAGTAGTATCTTCCCTTCTTATCACTTAGAAGTTCCTTGGGTAAATTACCAGTATCACGTGACTTTTTTCAGCCTCGAACCTATATTTGGAATATCCTCCATTACAAAAATGTTTTAAATCAGGTAAAGAAATATTTTAAAAGCGATTTGGGTCAATAAAAAAGTTTCTTAAAAAATTACGAAATTTAAATTTTTATACGGTCCCCCGGTCCTATAAGTTATATTTAGTAATTTTTTCCTATTACACTGACAAGTAAGACAAAAAAAGTCCCATTCATATAACACTAAAATTGAGCTAGTTATGAAACTTTAAAAATGCATGACTTATGCCACTTTTCTGCTCTGAAAACAAATGAGTTCGGCTTGGCTTTGAGGGGTCACATATCAAATGCTTAAAGTATTCGAAGATCTGATTTCATGTGTATCTGCGCTTTGAAAGAAATCGTACAAGTATTACGATTAAGTTAACATTTATTAAGTTTCAGATTGGCTAAAATAACATATGTTTTATTTTGTCAGGATTTGAGACAGTTTCTTTTGATTTATTTTAACAAAAATTATGTTATTTTTATAAGTTTTTATGTTACCTCAACGATCGTGTGTATGTTTTTCCAGTTCAAAATTTGTACTCGGACTTTAACTCACTTTTAAATATCCGATCGAGATTACATTTTACATACTGGCGCAAATCCAATAACAATCTAATATTATTGGGATTTTTGGTAGTTATCATTTATACTTATTTTACTGGATAACATAAAAAATTTCGGATAGATTACCGCCAAGAAGTTTAAGAAAAAGGTTTAGATTAGATAATACAAGACTGCGATTGTTGGCTTTTTTTTTTTTTTACTTTTATGTATTTTTTAGCACTGAATCCAAAAATTACATTAATTTTTAACCGTCATGTCAGGATATTTCGCAAATCATAAATTGTGAAATTTAAAGAATAACAAAAATCGGATACTATAAAGTAGAGGAGATAGTTGTGTTTTTTAACTTTTGATAATTGATTTTTACGTACTTTACTCTTGGCACTGAATCTAAAAATGACCTTCATTTTTAACAATCACGTCAGAATTTTTTTGCAAATCGTAAATCTGTAAGTTAAAATATAGCGAAAATCTCATGTTATAGAACATATGTAAAACTTTTTTTGCTTTATTTTATTTTATATTATTTAATAATTTATTCGATAATTTTGCTTATACTGGGATTCTTACAGCTAAATAGCTGAGTGGTCCGATGAGATGAGGGAGGAGATTCAATTTTAACTTTGAACTTTTTAACTTTGAATTTGCGAAAAATCCTGACAAATGAAGGTAAATTTCAGATTCAGCTGTACAGAATACATAAGAATCAATTATCAAAAGCTAAAAATCATGACATAACCCAACTTTTGCAGGCTAGTGTAATCTAATAACATTTTAAAATATGTATAATTTTGTAAATAATTGAGGCTCTTGACTTTTACCACTTTATTTAACAAAAATTCTGTTTTCTTTTTCTTCTGATATGTTTATTACAAATTATATATTTTGCATTAATATGTCATAATGATTAAAGATTTCAAATTTATATTGCAATGTTAATTTCACTCTCAACCATTTTTTAATATATCTGACGAAATTATATTTCGACTAAATTTGTGAATGACCCCCAATTTGCAGCAAAAAATATGATCCAACTTTAAACAGCTATTACTCACTCAATTTTAATCGTAGAATAACGGGACTTTTTGTGTATTACTTGTCAGTGTAAAAGGAAAATTTTACTAAATATAACTTATAGGACCGGGGGACCGTATAAAAATTTAAATTTCGTAATTTTTTAAGAAGTGTTTTTATTGACCCAAATCGCTTTTAAAATATTTCTTTACTTGATTTTAAACATTTTTGTAATTGGAACTATATGTCTATGACTAATGGTTTAGGAATTAACCATTGGACACCATTGAGACCGGACACCCTGTATAGTGTGGAAATCGGCTATTGCTGTAATACTTAAAAAAAAGCTAAAATACAGTATCTCTTAAATGTGCAACGATGCTGCTGAAATATGAAGATTGCAGCGACATCTGCAGGATATTTTCTACAACTGCAAGATATTGCTAGTATAGCGACTAGAATACACAGTGTGGAAATCGGCTATCCCTTTAACACTTAAAAAAAACGCAAAATATTGTATCCCTTAAATGTGCAATGATGCTGCTGCAATATGCTGATTGCAGCAACATCTGCAGGATATTTTCTACAACTGCAAGATATTGCTAGTCTAGACAATGTAATACTAGTAATACGAAAATCCCGCAGATGTCGCTGCAATCGACACTTGGGCATTAAGCAGTATCGTCGCACATTTAAGGGATCAAATTTTTAGCACTGTTCGGATAGCATATTTCCACACTAGGTATTCTAGACGCTGTATTGCTAGTCTATACAATGTAATACGAAAATCCCGCAGATGTCGCTGCGATCGACACTTGGGATTTTAGTAGTATCGTCGCACATTTAAGGAATACAAATTTTTAGCACTGTTTGGATAGCATATTTCCACACTAGCTATTCTAGACGTTGTAACTATAGTACAGCGTCTAGAATATATAGTGTGGAAATCTGCTATCCAAATAGCACTAAAAAATTTTATCCCTTAAATATGCAATGATGCTGAAATCCAGGGAGCCGATCGCAGCGACATCTGCGATATATTTTCAAATTTCAAAATAAACATCGTATTATTACAGTGTGTAGATCAAATCGTCTTGGAGTTTTAGAAAATATCCAGTAGATTTCGCTGTGATCGACTCATTGGATTCCAGCATCGTTTGACATTTAAGGGATCCAATATTTTAGCACTGTTTTGGGATAGCCGATTTTCACACTATATATTCTAGATGCTGTAACTATAGTGTCTAGAAAATTGTGTAGTAATCGGCCAACAAAAATTTGCTAAATAACTGTATTTTATAAATATTGAACGATAAATGTCGATCGCAGCGACATCTGGTAGCTAAAACGTAAACATTGTGTAAGCATTCAACTGAGAAAGCGTTTCTTCCGTTAGAGTGAAGAGAAATAATAGAGATGAAGTATGGTGTCTTGGGGAGTGACGCCGAAAATGTAACCCTACAATCCATTACATTCGGCCCAAACACAACCATGTGCTTTGACGCGCTTGTCAATTCAAACCTGCATTTCTTTGCTTTTGCTTTCACCGTTGTAAATTTTTATTCATAAATCGCGTGTTGAGCGTAAGTATGATCAAAATTTCGATTAAAAATCAGAATATTGGCAGTTATAGGATGAAATACCTGTTCCTTGTTCAAAGTACTTGTCCTGTTTGGGCCGAATGAGGGCATTTAAATTTGAGCGATAACCGCTTTCATATTGCAAAACAATTTTAAGGCATATTACATCTCCATCTATCTCTTTCCTCCATGGTTTCGCCCAGCGAAGAGCTAACAGATATCGCTGTGATCGACATTTGTCATTCAGCATCGTTCAACATTTATAGGATTGAATTTTTTAGCACTTTTTGAAGCATTACTACAGCGTCTAGAATACCTAGTGTGGAAATATATCCAAACAGTGCTAAAAATTTGTATCCCTTAAATGTGCGACGATAGTACTAAAATTCCAAGTGTCGATCGCAGCGACATCTGCGGGATTTTCGTATTACTAGTATTACATTGTATAGACTAGCAATATCTTGCAGTTGTAGAAAATATCCTGCAGATGTCACTGCGATCTTCATATTTCAGCAGCATCGTTGCACATTTAAGGGATACAATATTTTAGCGCTTTTTTAACCCGTAACTGGAGACGGGAGTCAAAATGACTCTGCGTTGTTCTTTGGTTCTGATTATCATGTGTTTTTTTTTTTTTTTTTTTTTTGTTTTTTTTTTTTGTTTTTTTTTTTTTTTTGTCTTTGAATAAAATTATTCCTCAACACCGACAAGTAGTTCTTTTATCATTACATGCTTTCCAGAATATATTGCGTTTCTGAAAAAAATTATAGTGCTGTTAACAAAAGACAAAAAAGGAAAATAACATTATATACATTGTATCTCTGAACGCGTAAGAAAATTCCATAGAGAAGAGATAGGGGTGGAGTCATAGAGAAGAGATAGGGGTGGAATGTGCTTTCCATAGAGAATTCCGTTGAAAAGCGGCATCAACATGACCGGCCCTACTCCTGTAAAGGTTTCCAGATTTCGCTCGTTATCGCTTGCTTGGCAATTTAAAAATTGTTGCCGGTCGTGAAAAGAAATATATAAAAATACTCAGCATCCACATTATGCATGTGAAGTAGTGCAAAAATATAAACGAAGTAAAACAAAGCAACTTAAAATCTGTTTTAAATTAGTAAAAGAAGATTCTCACTTTAATTTAACGATACGGTAATTTTTTTTTCCTTTCGCAAACATATGCTAGCCCTTGGCGGTAAAAGTCACGTGACTATTATGTTGGTTACACTTTAGGATTACCAAAGCACTCTCCACCCCTATCTCTTCTCTATGGAAAATTCATGTCTCCAGTTACGGGTTAAGTATTACAGGGATAGCCGATTTCCACACTATATATTCTAGGCGCTATACACTGTTAAAAATATCGTGAAAAGTTACCTCTGATTTTAAAGGCTATCTATTTCCTGATCAATGAGAACGATCCATAAACGTTTATGTAGCGTCCTCATTGGTCAAAAAATAGATAGCCTTTATAAACAGAGGTAATTTTTCACGATATTTTTAACAGTGTAACATTACTACAGCGCCTAGAAGATACAGTGTGGAAAACGGCTATTCCTATAATGCTTTAAAAAGTGCTAAAAACTTGCATCCCATAAATCTCCAACAATGCTCAGCAGCAATATGCTGATACGAGCGCCATCACGTAACTCTTTTCAATATAAACACTGTGTTTTCAAAAATTATAGAATGTTAAATATCGGAAACTATAAATATAAGATATTTTAGCCTGTTATAAGCTAATTTAGTTAAGGATTGACGTGAAATAGGTTAAAGAGTCTCTTTTAGAATGACTATCGTTTTTAAATCACTACGACGGCGCTACGATCGACATCTTGTTATTCAGCATCGTTGTACATTTATGGATTCAATTTTTTAGCACTATTTTGTAGCCGTTTTCCACACTGTATCTTCTAGGCGCTGTAGCATTAGGCGCGCCACACACCAGAGAGACATGTGACAATAATCGTGAGACATGAGGCAAATTCTGCTGTTCAAACCGGTTTTTCCTTTGTTAACAGGGTGAAATTGTCGCATACCTCACGCTTTTCTGCCGCATGTCTCCCTGGTGTGTGGCGCGCCTTACTGGATTAGCCGGTTTTCCCATAATATCTTCTAGAAGCTGTAACAAGGCTTTTTGACATTGGGGCCGACATCATTTTGCATTTTTATTTATAAATGTGTATCGCAATGTAGTTAGTAATGCTGGGGGTTCCTTTTAGAACCTAAGCACAGTATTTAACGTTCGAATTACTATCGTTGATCGTACATTTGTTCTATAAAACCTAGTGATCTGGAAACTATTTAAAATATACTTTATTTGAAAATATTTTCCAATCCTTAAACAATTATGTAAGTTATTAAAAAAAACTTTCGCTAAATATTTTTTATTATTACATAATAATAAATATTTCTTTGTGAGAATAAAATATATGTAGAATTATTCAGTGTTATTTAGATTATGTTTATGGAAACTGATATAATGTTATTACTTTAGTTAATATGCTTTATAGTTATAATAAAGTTATAATGCTTTCTTTAATACCGAAATAATCGCAAAGGAGCTTACACTTTTTATCTAGTTATATTTTCGATAATTTATGTGATGTCAACGGGACGTAGCGAAATTATGGATAAGAACTAAGAACAAAAATCTGTTTTTCTGTCGTTTCGTTACTTCGTTTTGATGTGACATGCGATATTGAAATCATAATGAGATTAAATGAGTCTCCTTCTTCAGAGACATGAGAGCCTCCGTGACCGACTGGTACAGAGCTGCTTCTCTGTTAATCATTTGTGAACTTAGAAGGCGTGCGTTCACATCCCATAAAGTGTATGCCTTGTCTGTGTGCAAATTCAAATTTTTGGTATAGTAAAATATTTTGGTCTATCTGTTCAGTTATTGATTACGAATCGTAATCTAATCCTTGAGATTAACTACACGAATCGAAATGCGTGTAGAACCGAACCGAATCGAGACACGAAAACGCATTGTTGTCATGGCAACCAAAATCGTTTGTTTGTTTTATTGAACACATACATCAGAATTGTGTGCTTGACACCAGGGCCCGCTTATAAGTCATCGTCGATATACAGGGACGAGATAGCATAAGGAAATTTACAACACCAGAGAATTACATCCTGGGGGCTCGACAAAGAGTGTGCAACGGAACCGGCGTGATTCGAACCCGCTCCCACCTACGCTCTCAAGCGATTAGCGGCGTAGTGTCTTATCCACTCAGCCCAAAAATCGTTCTTCGATTTGGAAATGCAAGATTGTGATTAACCGATCACCGTTCCGATCGGAGAACAAGATGATTTCTACAAATGTATATGATCATCCCTGGTGTTAAGAAAGTGAAATAAAACTTACTGAATGACAAACGATTGGTTCTAACTTATTGATTGGTGTCTTTGACAAAATTGATACAAAAAGATATGAACGCATACTTTATAAATCGTTCCGCCAAAGGTTTATCGACAGCTGAATTTTATCAAACAACGGTTTAACATTACAAAACTATTTAAGCTTAATTTTAAAATGCAATTTTGATTGTATTCGATAATGTAGGTAGGTAAAAGTACGGGAATGGCGCTCACTTACGGGAAAACCCGAATAGCTAGTCCAATTTAGACAAAAAAAAAGCATAAGGAACAGTTTGCAATCAACAAATTTGCATAAAAGTTTTAGGAATTTTTTTTATCGTTTTATTTAAATATCCATCGATTGAGCGGTAATGCCCGACATGGTAGGGTAATTGTGCTCAGAGTTTGAATACAGCATTTACATATGTAGTCACATATGTAGTTGTGTGGGCTGTTCACACCACTGCAGACTTTTTGCAACCACTTTACACATATTGTGTTAGACATATAGTGGCTACTTTATATATATATTTTTTTTCACCACATTTTAGAAATCGTAAAATTCTCCTTTTTTAATGACATATTAATTAAGGCGAAAACAGGGGAATTTTACCATTTCAAAAAAGTGGTGTTATTCAATAAATTTGAATTTAAAAAAGGTTGCCCACTGTCAACACTTCTTCTGGAATTCTACGCGAGCGCCAATTACCCGTTATCGCAATCTTGTGTTTTAATGCATTATAATTGCGTAACAAAGCACTACAAAAATAAATAAAAGCATGAAAGTACAGCTAAATGTATATATTTTGTAGACATAATGAGTAAATTAATATTTGAAGATAAGAGTGTACACTTACCTTGAAGTTAGATTTTGTAGAATTTTATAATAAAACAACTGCAAACTAATAACGTGAGGACACAAAAATATTTTCCTTCCGACTTCAATAAATTTGAATTTAAAAAAGGTTTCCCACTGGCAACACTTCTGGAATTCCACGCGAGCGCCAGTTACCCGTTATCGCCATCTTGGGTTTTAATGCATTATAATTGGCGTGACAAAGCACTACAAAAATAAATAAAAGCATGAAAGTACAGCTAAATGTATATATTTTGTAGACATAATGAGTAAATTAATATTTGAAGATAAGAATGTACACTTACCTTCAAGTTAGATGTTGTAGAATTTTATAATAAAACAACTGCAAACTAATAACGTGGGGACACAAAAATATTTTCCTTCCGACGGTCACTATATCCTTACTGGGAACTTACGATGAAGTTAGCTAGGTGCAGGTACCGATAGCATGTTTTCAATTCTATTCTGTTTAGAGATATTTGGTGAGCGGGATTGCCCTTCTGGTCGTCATTATCCTACTTTCCCCTAAATCTTAAAAATAATAACAATAAAATTTATTCTTCCACATATTTGGCCATGCTTGTGACAAAGTAGACCAGGATAATATTATAGCACTAGATCAAGACAATATTTCCATATTTTAATATCCTTCTATGAGATAACTTAGGTTAAGCGTCTAAGAGTACATTGGCAGGGATATTAACTATTGGATTAATTTTTGGCATAATCTTGCACTTTTGGTAGCCCGGGACATTATGTTCCCTCATTTCTTACATTCCGAAATAGAGGATGATGGAAACAGTGACCTGAACAATTTTGAAGAAATTGACTTATATATTGATAGCTTCCTTGCTGTTTATTATACGATCTAACGAACAATTAAAAAAATATTTTATAGACCAAGTAACAATAACAAAACAGTCAGTGATTACCAGATGACGATATATCGATGATATTGTAGACATCGATGAACATCAGGAGGTGAAAGTGCTTCTTAACCCTTAACTTCTGCGACAGATATTGTCAGATAACTACTGTCAGCTGTCCCTGAGACAGCTCGGTAGGAAGATGAATAAAAGGCGCGATTAAGTTCTAGGATACTGTTTCTCTACTAAATATTTGTACAGAACTATTATAATTAAAATTAACCTATTCAAAAATCTCTAGCGATAGTAATATGTGTTTCAAACGAAATAAAATTTCACTAGTATCTATAATTAAACTTGAAATTACAAGTTAATTTGTAAAAACAGAAAAAAGCGCTCTGTGAGACCGCTAGGAGCAGTTAAAGGTTAAGCTAATTATATAGGGTCTGTTCAGGAAGGAATGAGACTTAATTTTTCTCATCAAGTAGAAGGCCAAAGGGGCGGGATTTTCCGGCCCTACGCGCTGTGGGGACTGTCAGCTACTGAGTCTGGCCGAAGTCAGTTGGCCTTAAGCCTTTGCAGCGCACGGATCGCTAGTGAAGCAGACACGTGTTTGAAAGTGGCGTTAGGTTTTCAGAATGCAATGGGGTGTCGAGCAGGGAAACGCCATAAAATTTTGTGTAAAACTAAACAAATCGACTAATGAGACGCTTGCCATGTTACAAGAAGCCTACTAGGAATATTCTTTGTCAACGGCTCAAGTGTTTAGGTGGCACAAAGCCTTCAAAGACGAAAGAAAGGACGTCGATGACAAAGAATGCGCTGGGCATTCATCATTTTCTCGAACTTCAGACAATGGCTAAAATTAAAGCACTTTTGGACTCTGATCTCCGGATGAGTATCCGAATGGTTGCGGAGATGTTAGCATAATAGCACAGAAAATATAGCATAATTGTTACCAGAAAATAGTAAAAAAAGAGTTATAGAAAAATATAAATTCAGTAATTGTTTCATTCATTACCACTCTCCCTTATATACCAGCTCTTTGATAGAGCAATACCACAATTCAAAACCTGAATAATTTTCCATAACGACGCTGAAAGATTTTACATTATTTTAGTAGAGAATTTAATTTGGCTAATGTGGTGAAATTGAAACAAAAATAAGCATGTAAAAACATTTTATTTAACTGTTAATGTGGATTTTATTCCTAAATTAATAAGTTTATGAAATACTTTGTGCCCTTTACTTATAATTAACGCTCTAATTCCCTAGTATGATAAAAATTCAGAACTTCAGAATTCACATAAGAAATTTCGAAAAGTAATTTTTGCCTTATTTAATCACTAAATGTCTGTCATTAAATAAAGCAAAACTTACTATTCCGAATGCCTGGTACGAATTCTGAATATCCGAATAAAATAATCTGCCAAATTGGTTGATGGTAGCATAAAGCAAAAGAATATGCAGGGCAATGACTTCATTGTGATGTCATATATTGAGACGGCGACATTACGTAACATACATTATTTAACATTTTCAATTTCTCATTTCAAACATGGTTGAAAAGTGTTTATGACTACGGATTGTCTGGCCGCCTATTTTATCATCTGTCTGCCTGCCCGTGCTCTAACTCGTGTAAATATGTCTTGTAATTAATAAATATTTTTCAGGATTACTGTGGCTTGTTCGGTGTTGAAAATAAAGTGCCTAGTGTTTATAGTTCGTTTACAGAGACACTCAAAAGAATTCCATTACACGATAGTTTATGGTTAAAAATCGTTTGCAATGTACTTTAGTGATGTTGCACCTTTTCAAACATATTGAAATTGATATAAACTACTAAAGTGCATTACAAGAAGCTTACTGGAGAATATGGTGTGCATAGCCGTTCATTTACAGTGGTCAGTGATACAATGAAGAATTCCGTTACAGTACTGTCTCTGAGTGATAAATGCTACAAATACGTTTTTAGTTGTAGTATGTGTTTTTGAATTTAGCTAATATTTTATATAAAAGAATACGCTTATAAATTCTGTATATCGTATACGGGCTACTTAAAATAATTCGAATACATTATATGGAATACATTCATTTTATTGAAGGAAACTGCTTAAGGGGAATTTTCAATTGTGTTATGCGAATTCTAGCTGTCCTAAATTTTAGCGTATTATGTAGTATATATGCAAATCTTTAGATGATATATAAGGTTTCGCAAAAGAATTCTAATATTTTTCTTACTATTGATCGTAATCGCTGAAATTGGGTTTTGAAATGTGTTATGCGTTTTCCAAATTGCTTACTTAGATATCAACTTTCGCCTTATTAAACGGTAAAGTTTTGTTGCACTATTCTGAAGGTGTCGGATAAGTGTTTCATAATCTATGTTTGATGCATGATTTTTAATTCTTGTCTTTTGTTATCGGCAACGATACATCTGTTATCCACTTGTTTTTTTTCACGTCACATTGTTTTAACCCTTTATATGCTGACGGTACTTATAAGTACCAATAAAATAACTTGTTATAAAATTCATTTAATACATTGATTAGTAGTAATCCTGTTTAGAATGAGTTATAGATGCATTACTTTATCTTGTTCCAAAAGCATTATTAATTACGCAAAACAAAAATATTTTTAAAGGGATTATTTCTTTTGCCTTTGCATCTTTTCAGCTTTCTTGGATTTTTTTTTTTTTTTTTTTGGGGGGGGGGTGGGGGGGAGGAATTTTTTAATTCGGAAATATTTCTATATTTCTGTTGTAAGAACATTATATTTGTACAGTCGTGGGGAAAAAAAGTAAACACCCCCTACTAACTCCACAACAAATTATCGTAGACAAAAGTTACTGGTACCAAACGATTGGAAATAAAGTCTACTTTTAAATGACGTACATAACATTTGCTTAGGGGGCCATCTACATATTAAAACGAATCCGAACTTCATTTTTTTTTTCAATGGCAATACCCAATTTTAACGAGATATTTCAAATCTTTGGTTCAAACTATGCCTAGACACCAAATTTCAAGTAATTTGAATGATAAGTTTTTGAATTATAAACATTCAAAATTTAGTGCTTCTAATGTTAAATTACATTTTCACATTTTTATTTATATCACCTGAAATTATGCTCCTAATGTGCTAATTTTTTGTGCAGCAATAATACTAATATACCCAAACATAAATGCGTTGAATTTGCAATTTTTATAATTTTATGATATGAATTATGAAATTAATATTAGAAAAAATTATGAATTGCAAATTACAATTTTTTGATGGATTCAGATTTATTATGTCTTGCTTTATGGAAATCCACAATTTCACATTTTTCTTCGAAGTAGTTTTCAAATTATGCTTAAAAAACGACAAAATGATGGTTTAACCCTTTCAGGGGCAAGGTACTTGTCTTTATAAAATGTTGAAATAATTTATTGACACCAGTATTTACAAGAGAATTTATTTTTAAACAAGCAAAAGCTTATTTTCGCATATTTAAGATTGGTGAAAATTTTATTATAAAATTCCGGTTCCAATGTGGTAATTAGGGATTAAAATTATGTGATGCCGTGTCGGCATCAGCGCCCTTCAAGGGGTTAAGGGGCTGTCTATGATAGAAGTGACTAGATATTTTGACATTTCTTATGCTATCCTGTAATCTAGCAGGCTTTATTGACTTCTTGAGTGGTGCTTAAGGTGCCTTGATCAAGAAGGGGGCTCTTTTTGTTAACAATCGAGTGCCGAACTTCAATTTCGATATAGCCCTTAAAATACGCTCGTTTTAAAATAATTATTTTCTCGGAAACTTATGGTACGAATTGCATAAAAATTTGTTTTTAGACTAATTGAAGGGTGTAGAGTTCATTTATGCTGTCAGAATTGTGTACAGCTATTGAAAAAAAAGCAAATTTATGGTTTGTTTGAATATGTAGATGGCTCCCTAAGCAAATTTTTTATACATCATTTAAAAGTAGACTTTTTTTCTAATCGTTCGGTACCAGTAACATTTTTCTACGATCATTTGTTGAGGAGTCAGTAGAGGGTGTTTACTTTTTTTTCCACGACTGTACATGCTACAAAATTCTACCTAATTCTACAAAATCCTAAGAAAAATATTGAAAATAAATGATTTGAGTGGGGTTATAAATATTGCACAAAATCCCTATAAATTCAAATTTAATTAATCCTTCTAAATCCTTCAACACTTCTAAAATCCTTCTAAAATTTATTAAATACTTATGTTAATCTTCTAATATAGTTTCAAAATTTCACGAAAAATGCGTTAGAAGATAAATTTTTTATGAATTCATAATTCAGTACATAAAGGGTTAAATACTTTTATTTCCAGCATATTTTCTACTTGCGCATTCTTTATTCAGATCTAGGCTAAAGCCAGAATTGAAGAGCTTAGTGGATGAACATGTTATGATACTTTTTTCTGAAAAAATGTTTTATTTTATGGATGAAAGTGTTATGAGGTATTATATCATAAGGTAAAACTAAAATTCTACTTAGTATCGAAGATATGAGACAATATCTTTTAATATTTAATATTTTTATATTTAATAATTTAAATGGTGAAAATATTTTCTAATATTTAATAATTAAATATTAATATTCTTTTCTAGGAGAGTTTAGTATCACCTATTAACATTCAAACATATGCTACTAAGAAGGAATTAAAAAAAAAAATAACTAAATTACAAAAGAAAACTTTCACTTCAATTTTCTCGAATTCTAATTTTTGTTACACAACATCTCCTTCCACTCAGGTCTTCAATTAGGCTCGTTAATAAATCATAATAAAAATTGATGCTCTTCTGCATAGAGTAATTGTCAGCGTGGTCGAAGACTAATAGAGACACGCATGTCATTTCTAGCGGACACCAATCGGTCAAAATGTTGATTAATTCTCTTTAATAATTTTAGATAAAATAAAATGAAGAATAGCAGCCACGATTTTAAATTATCAGAAATACACAATGACCATTTAATAATGGAAAAGTCAAAATCCATGAATGTTACAATAGCTGTAAATTTTCAAGGAAATGGTTGCATAACCATGTATACAGGATCTTATCATTGTATCTTCTTATCATTGTACAATAATCAATTTGTAAACTGTTAATTTTAGAGGTACAGTTCCAGTTTTAAAAAATGCTTCAAATGCTTTTCTTCATTATATTATAAAATATTTATGCCAAAATAGTTACTTATGTAAAGAAATTTAAATTTGTGTAGGGTCATAAAGTCCTATAATTTATATTTAGATAAACCTTACCAATGCTGTAACAAGTAAAATGATACAAATTTAATTTTTGTATGACAAAAACTTATCGGGGGATGATACTTTGAATTTTATAAATGTTTGGCATTAAAAACGATCAACGCACTTAACAATGCCTGAAGACGCATAAATAGCATAGAAAAGATTTACAATGCAAACTATAAACATCTCTAGACGAAAAAAAATCTTATATAATATAAGACATCTGCGAAAGTGTTCTAGTCATGTCAAGGGATTAATAAAATCACATTTCAGGTGGTTTTGACAGTATTACGCTTTCAACGGAAACATCGGCAGAGGACAACATAATGTGTTATATACAAGGTTAGCATAAATGAATGACCGGGTTTTAAAAATTTATATTTTCAAAACTATTACACATATTACAATAAGGGATATATGAAAATAAAGATAAACAATCCAAGTTTTTTTTCCGTTGTTCAACGCTGGATTGGACGTTTGAGTAACGATGATTTATCCTTAGGGCTAATGTCAGATGGACGTCTTTTTGCACGCTTTTTTACTACGTATTAGGCGCATCCCACACTAAGGCGACACATAAGACATGTCGCTTGAATTCGCTGGAAAAACTGGTTTATAAAAGGTTTGAAACAATTTCGTTCTTTGTTTCGACCGGTTTTTGCGCTACATGTTGCGGCTACATGTCGCTTGTCGTCTCAGTGTGGGATGTGCCTTATCCCTACACAATGCTGGTGGCCTTGTGTAGGGATAATACGTAAGTAAAAAAGCGTGCAAAAAGACGTCCGTCTGACAATAGCCTTATTCACATGGCCACCAAGGTACACGGATCCTACGCCATGTGATTTCATTTTGTGGTGGTTACATCAAAGATCTTGTTTATGAACAACCATTGTCGAAAACACTCGATGAACTTAAAGAACACATCAGTGCTGCATTAAGATCCGTTGACAGTGTAAAACTGCAAAATGTGTGAAAGAACTTGATTAGAACGATTACGACTTTATTTACCGTCGCTCAACGCTATATTGGACATGTGAGTAACGATGATTTACCATTATTCACATGGCCACCAAGACACCTGGATCTTACGCCATGTGATTTCATTTTGTGGGGTCACATCAAAGATCTTGTTTATGAACAACCATTGTAGAAAACACTCGATGAACTTAAAGAACACATCAGTGCTGCATTAAGATCCGTTGACAGTGTAAAACTGCAAATGTGTGGAAAGAACTTGATTACAGATTAGATGTTTGTCGTGTTACAAAAGGTTCACACATCAAACATTTGTAACTGAACAAAAACTTGAAATGTTTTTCTTTATTTTAATATCACTTATTATAATATGTGTAATCTTATTATAATATGTGTGGACTAATCAAACGATTTGTTGAATTAACAAAATAATTTAGTTAATCTAACGAAAATTTAATCATTCCAACCAAAATATTTGGATGGAGCTATATGAACCAAAATTTAGTCATTTCAACAAAACAGTTTTTTCCGTGTAGTCTTGAAAATACAATTTTTTTAAACCTGGTTATTAATTTTTACTAACCCTGTATATTATATTTTTGCATGTCTGCGATGGAAAATTTGAATCTATGATCATTATTTAGAATTACACATATTATAATTAAAATCACCCTACATCTATGAGGCTACACAGAAGCTTAAGGTTCTAATCCTGGAAAAAAGTCTGTATTTAATGTCCTATCGTATTAGATTGCCTTCATATTCGGTTCATATTAGTTTATTGATAAAAAATTTAAATCTTCAATAGATAGTGATCAATGCATAAGAGGGTATTACTCACTTTTGAGCAAACAGTTGATTCCAATACGCCACAGAAATAGCTGAATGATTTGCTTTTTTTACCTAGTGGATTCATAAAAGCATTATTTCTATAAAGGGTAGTTAGTGTGCTTGCTTTGTTTCTAAAAAAAGTATTTCAGAGGTAAAAATTTACTCATATTAGCATAAAGTGCATTATGGAAATTAACCCGCGAGCACACGAGCGCTGGCTTTTTTTCAGGACGGGAAGCTACAAAAATATACCCCTGTTATCAATCCTTTCAATTAAAATAATCCAGTCACTCATTAGCTACTTTAAATTGTACCTTCTTCCCAATCATAGGAATACCTGATTTTTATTTCTGTTATTATCAGCGAAAGTAAACTTTTCGGGTCTTTTAGACCCAGTACGCGCGTAATATTCTTGCTTTTATTTAGAATAAAATATATAAATTTAAAATGCCTCGTAATATGAATTATAAATATGACATGAAGTGATTACAGACCTTATTAACTGAGATTTGAATTTATTAGGATTTAATGAAGAAGATTAAGGCTGTTATCAAATCCAAAGGAGCTATTTTTTGACACATTTCTGAATTCATTTTTGTTCGGAAATGCATAAAATTTACAGGTGTTCTTATTTAGAAAGCATGTAATCAAATGGTGTTTTCCATTTTTGGCAAAAGTAGAAGATCTTTCAGAAAATACACTGCTCAAAACAATTAAAGGATATTGCAGTTTTAGGTGGATTTTGTATCTGGTAAACTGTTTAGCTGATTGATACATGGTAGACAGACATAGTAGGTTATATGAGAATAAATTACACATGTTTGGCAGAAAAAAATGCATTTTATTGCGCATTTGTGTACTAAAGGAAAAAAACACAATTTGTGCATATGAGAAAAAAAGAATAAAAAAAGGTGTTTTCTTCAAAGAAAATCATTTTCAGTAGGGGGTACGGTTTCCACGGGCGGCCAGCAACGTTCAACACCTTTGAGGCATGGACTCAATGAGGCTATTAATGACGAGTTGGGGTATTCTGCCCCACTCTTCCAGAAGAGCTCTTTCCAGTTCTTGGAGAGTTTGTGGGGGTTGTTGGCGACCAGAAACTCGTCTTCCTAGAGCGTCTCAAACGTGCTCGATTGGATTCATGTCTGGAGAACACGCTGGCCATTCCATTCGAACGATTCCTTCCTCGAAAAGGAAATCCTCCAGCAGGTTTGCACGATGTGGCCTGCAGTTATCGTCCATTAAAATGAAGTTATCTCCGATTGCTGCAGCGTAAGGGACTATAATAGGTCTGAGAATCTCATCCTTATATCGGCGACCAGTCAGAGCTCCATCTCGAATGATGTAGAGGTCAGTGCGCCCGTCAATGGAGATGCCACCATACACCAACACTCCTCCACCGCCAAATCTGACACTTTCGTGCACGAACGCAGGATTATTCCTACTGCCACGGTCCCTCCAGATGAAAATACGCCTATTATCCGGATGCACAAAAAAAAGGGACTCGTCAGAAAACAGAATATTGCTCCATTCATTTCTCCTCCAGTTGACATGCTCGGTTGCCCACTCCCTGCGGTCGCGACGATGCCTTGATGATAATCTAACACATACCATCGGTCGGCGAGCATACAGACCTACAGCATGGAGCCGGTTTCGGACAGTCGGAGTTGAAATCGTGGTGCCTGTAGCCGAGCGAAGGTGTTGTTGGAGAAGAGTAGCGTTCATGGTTCGGTGTCTCCGAGCTGTTAACTCTAAATACCGATCTTCATTGGGCGTTGTTGCCCGTCTACGACCTTGCCCTGGTCTTCGGCCTGCACATCCACTCTCCAAAAAACGGTTCCAGATCCTGGAAATGACACTTTGTGACACTCCAATGGCTTGCGCTACTTCGGCTTGAGTTTGGCCCGCTTCTAACCTATCAACAATTCTCAAAGCTTCTGAATATGTCAAATGACTTCGCTGAGACATCGTACTCATCGAAACAAAGCAATCACTGAATGCCGATCATCCTTGTCTTCATTCTCTTTTATCCAGTTGAAAGTCAAATTTCATTCGCTGCCGCTGAAGCGACGTGTTTGACGTCGAACTCAAAATTTGCATACTCCACAGTTTGAAAACCAGAAAAATTTGCATTTGTGATTCTCTTCTTCTATTTTCGGCAAAAAAAAATTTCGTTTATATCTTTATTTTATATAAAACTTCAAATATCCTTTAATTGCTTTGAGCAGTGTACTTTCAAAATTGGCGTTTTGAAACGAATTTCATCGCGCGACAGCGCGGACAGGATTGGTGTCACATGACCTGTGATCACACGATGGCATTAGTGAATTATATGCAAATAACGAATATGTAAATTTTCTAATTGTTATCTTAGCAGTAATGAAATTACTAAATGGGCTAAAAAGTTACCACGAATGAATGTGCGAATTCTTGCACATAACATTTCCTAAAAGTGTATAATTTCTTGCTTTTTTGGGGAAGAAAATTAATCTTGGACTTGAAAGACCCAACTAACAACGCGTGTTTCCTTGTAACTAAAGGAAAAGCGCGTTCTCCCGCGTTACTATTCATTTACAGTTAGTAATTTTCATGCTTGATTTGCCTTGTCGAAGAAAAAGAAGTATCAATGCAATCCACAGCTGAAAATCACGTTTATTTTAACAGGCGTATATAAAAATATAACTGAAATGATGCATAATTTCCGATTTTACTTATTAAAAAAAACAAGATAATGACTATGTATTTAAAGGGCAGATGTTACAACATTAATTGATTCTTTCTCTTTCATCCTGCGATATAATCCCACAAATGGAAAATACAGCATAATGATCAGTTTAACTTGTATTTTATACGCTCATCATTCACTTATAATAATTTCAGATTAATGATTGATGTATGATGACCCGGATTTGACGGACGTTTTTGCTGTCTTCATTAACATTCGTAAAGCGTTGTAATAATGTAACAATAAGCAGACTTCTTTGATGAGCGACTTCTATCAATGTTCATTTCGCTTAAACCTTTTATGCATATTATTCAGATAAATGGTCGATAGCTGAATGGCGATATACCTAATGATTCACTTTCCTGTCTAATATTAACTTATTTCTATATTGAGGTTGTTTATTAAGTCAAACTTAGCAATGAAGATGTTACCGGCACTAATCCAATATCACGAATAAGCGAGTACGTTCCTGGAAAACATTATGCGGATATGTTGTTAAAATGAGGCGTTGATTTTTTTCTATTACGATGCAAAAATGCTGAGAAAATAGATAAAGAAAACCAAATCAAATCAAAAAGATTTTCTGTTGCTTTAATTCAGTTTCGTAAAAATTCGCGTTTTAAAAAATGTTACTTATCATATTGTTAATATGCCACGCATATTATAGTATTTAAAAATACATATTATATATTATTATACATAAATTATATGACTAATGACACACATGGATAAAAATATTAAAAACAATTAAAACTTTAATTAAAAGTAGACGTTTCGGCTATTTTAAATGAAAATAGCCGAAACGTCTACTTTTAATTATATTTTAATTGTTCATAATATCTTTATATACGTGTGTCTGTAGTCATATAAATTATGTATATTACAGCATGCACGTAACCGAGCATAACTGATTCTTTGTCTTGTTTATCCACTTAAGGGGCTACTTCACTCACGCGAAAACACCCGCTCGCTAATGTTAAACCTATGGGGGAGGGGGGGGGGTTTAAAGATATCTCGTTTGCATTTCAATATTTTTAAAAGATTTTCTTTTCTTTTGCATTAGATATCGGAGGTCGATCTTTACAAAGGCTATTCTGTACTTCTCGATTTTGTTTGCAGTTTTTTTTTTTTTTTTTTTTTTTTTTTTTTAATGAAGATACTTTTACTTTCAAAACCGGTTCAGAAAGAGAAAGAATCCTATCCTAAAAAAAAAAAAGCCTGTAAACAAAATCAAAAATGTAAAAAAACGGCCTTTGTAGGGATCGATTTCAGTCATCCAATGCAATAAAAATAATTTAAAATTTGAAATGCAAAGGAGAATCTTTAAAAAATTCCCCCGTGTGATTAACATTAACAAGCGGGTGCTTTCACGTGAGTAAAGTAGCCTTTTAAGAAAAAATTCAAAAACATCCGCTTATCTAGATCATTGGTTAATCAAACCAACCGTTATGTGATAGTGCGTGGTATACACAATTATTTTTCTACATTCTTTATTTTTCACCCCAAACAAAAAATTGTCTCTATTACAGTAATTATTTTGAGCAAAGGAATTACTAGAATTTCTTTAACTAATGCACCAAAAATTAGTTTTGCTTGCGTCATTTAAATTCATTTCAAAAATGCACCTATAAATGATAGTGCTTTCAATTTGTTTTTTGTTGATCCGTGTGTGTGTACAAAAGTGTTGTATTTTACAACTATTTTCTCCTGAAAAGCATATTAAAATCTCATCCCGGTCTGGACATTTTACAGAATTAAGAACAAAGACGGACATACAATCAGAAAAAGAACACTTTTAACACATACAACACTTTTTAATAATTTTTTAAAGGTTATAATATTCAAAACCTGAAAGGAATGTGAACAATGCTAAAAAAACAAAAAAAAATACTTAATGTAGGAATATTACGCGTATTTATTATTAATATTGTTTATAAAAAGAAATGATACTTAATGCATTCATATTTGCTTTTATTATGTTTGATTGTTGTTACTACTTCCATAATTATTCTTTCAAAAAGGAACAATTTTACAAGAGAAAATTTTATACATAAGCTAAGGATTATTTCACTGCAATGTAAAGAAGTGAAGTTGAACATATTCAAATTATTTTGCATCATTTATTATTATTACTACTGTTGCAATTATTAATTAAAAGAGGAAAGACGATGGAACAAAAAAATGCAATTCAGAAGTAAAATATTGATATTTTACTGCTAATATAAACAGATGAGATGTAACTCATTTTCTGATTTGCTTTCACTATTATTTTTTTATTATACAGTAAAGCACCGTTTATACGTTTCGCATTTATACGTCTTTTACATGTTTACATCGTTTCAGTGCGGTCCCGATTCACCCCTATGTATTGTAATGCTGTAATATTTTCTGTATACGATGCATAACTTCGGTTATACGTCGTTTCTTTCTTGCCGCCTTAACCAATTTTCTCTGAGTTTTTCTCCCAGAGTCGGGTTTTTTTTTTGTTGTTTTTTTTGTTTTCTGCTAGCAATATTTGGAGAAAGCAATATATGGAAGATACAGAACTTGTGTGATTGCTACAGGGGTTATTTCAAGATCATGGAACTTGTGTGTGGGGGTGGGGGACAAAAATAATAGGCAGTATGTGAATTGCATTGATATTGACACACTTAGAACCGTTTTTGTTTCTGACTATACTATAGTGAGAAAACTTTCCAGGAATTTAATTCTATACATAATGCTTTGCTTATGTCCCAAAGTAAATCGGCACGGCAGACAACGGTTAAAGATTAGTTTAATTAAAACCTGTTTGCACGTTCGAATATGTAATAAAAAAAAAAAGTGTATTTCAAGATATGCAACTGATGTAAAATTTGATAATTCTCACATTTATTTTTAATTTTAGAAATGGTTATTTAATAATTCTTTTTTAATGTTTTAACATTTTCAATATATAGTGCATCTTAAACAATCGAAAATGGTAGCAAAATTAAATTTGTATGATTGTAGCATTATATTTCTACAGTCAAAGATTTTACACCTTAGCGACTACAATTTCGATAGCACGTCTTTCTCAGTTATACGTCGTTTCAGAGCGGTCCCCTGAAAGATGTATTATCGCCGGTTTACTGTAATTATTTTTATAATTATTAGTTGAAGAGAAAAAAATTTCAAAGGCAGAAAAAAGTGCATATCAGAAGCTAAAAGTTAATATTTCACTTTGAATGTAAACAATCGGAATATAATGCGTTCAAATTTGCATTCATTCTGCAAAGGAAGTATTCCATAAAGGTTTTCTTTCTCATATTTGAGCCATTCTCATCCATTATTGTCTAGAAAAAGGGACGAAATTCGTAAGTACACACCACTATGAACTGTGGGAAATGGTTACCCATGGACTAGTAAAAGAACATCGTCGGGATCGGATCTGTATATTAACACCCCCTTTTAAGGGGTGCATTCTTTATAAAAGGGGTAGGTCAGAAAAACCCTTTATTTCTGAACCCTTCCTTTCTTTATGTAAAATGAATGCATTCTGATAAAAAAAAATTTTGTACACTATTGATTCAGACTATGACAAAGTGCCTTTAGGTCAGCTCACACGCTTATAGGAAAACTAGGGTTGTCTTCCAAAATATTTAACTTTTTATAAGTTTGAGAAGATGACAGATATTTGCTTCACTATTCAGAAGACTATGATGTATGGACGTTTCGAAACCATGCTTATTATGATTTATTATAGTGCAATAATCCTGAAAATACGTCACTTAACGTTATTTCACACGTGATTTCTTGCCATCTTGTTAAAGATTTCGGCATGAAACCGATTACCACGCAACCGTGAAAAATTCAGGATAAGGATATCCGTGAGCTAACAATATTCAAATTCATTTTGTAAGAAGAATGGGGATTGCGGGATTTACCATAGAAATGTATTTTTTAACTAACCAATTTTTAGTATTTGGGAATATTTCCTTTCCGCTTCCGAGTGTATACTAACAGCCGCACTACTGGTGATGTACCCACTATCACTACAGATGTTTTCTATTTAACGTTTTATAACTACGATTTACTCAACAATTAATACAATGTTTTCATAATGCCCTCCCGATTGGTATATGATTTTTTTTTAGATTCATAAAATTGGAAAATTAAATCGTCATCGTTGTTAAGACTGCTTGCTCATAAGAATATCAGCAAAAATACTTTACAAAGGTGCCCAAACTTACGGACATTTTAGGCAACAAATTCCCATTTAAAACACCAAATAAAATAAACTAAGACAGATTTGAGCACAGTTAAAAAATAAAATTTATAAAGACAATAAAAAACAATTAAAAATACAATATGTAAACGTTTCGCCAAGCATATACATATTTACATATTGTATTTTTAATTGTTTTTTATTGTCTTTATAAATTTTATTTTTTAACTGTGCTCAAGTCTGTCTTAGTTTATTTTATTTGGTGTTTTAATGGTTTTTAAATTCAGACATTAAATGTATATGTACTGTAAATTCCCATTTCTTTCACTAGGGACACTTCTGTCGTCGTCAAAAGTTTTCAGTCCCCTTTTGGACGATTTCCAAAAACCAGAAATGTTTTGGTTTTATTCTACTTCTACACATGCATTTTGACTCCTATATTTAATCTCAAGGATTCGTTTATGAATCATAGCCATTAATTGAAAAGTTAATGTGAATACTATTAACCCTCTACGGAATTATTTCCTCAATAATTATCTTATATACTGGTATTTTTAAATAATAATAATGTGAAATTTTTATAAAATTTTTCATTAAAACTGATTAAATAAATCGGTAGTTATAACTCTTTTTTGTAAAATATTTACAGGAATAACAAGATTAATTAACGAAATATACTCTTATGGAAATATCACAATTCTTATAAAAACAATATATTGTGATCCTCTCTGTAAGTGGAAAGTCTTTTGCAGTTGAAAATTTTTCATATAAAAAAAGAGAAAAGCTATACCTAAGTAAATGGTTAGATAATTACCACTTTTTGAAAATATTTATCTTCGTCTGTTTCTCTACGCTTTCTAAATTTGATTTAACAGAGTATTTTGTGTGGAAAGAAAAATATACTTTTATAAATAGACAGAGTAGATCTATTTTATATTAAATTTTCTTCAATGGCACTTAAAAGTACCGTCGGTGCATAAAGGGTTAAAGGACTTAAAAAATTCTCTTGCGCAAAATCACATTTGAGAAAATACGCCATTTGGTTATGGACCCAATTACGGAATATAATAGATACTGCACTTTTTCGCAAAATTGTCGACGAAGAGACAGATTTTCGTTTTATGTTGAAAATAAAATAATTCATAGCTCAGTTGAATTGGTTAAGAGATGCGTTGCATCAGATTATGCATGGAATTTTTTACATATAGCTTCTATATCCCTTTTTGTTAGGAAAGGTACATTTGAAATTTCCCTTTGAGATTAAATTTAAGATTCCCTTTTTTCATTAAAGGTACTTGAATTCTGTTTTTCTTTTCTTTCAATTCACCATTACATGAAACATTTTCATTTTAGGTAGATTTCGTATGAAATATTACCTATTACATTCTCCCCTATGTTGGAATTTCTGAAAACTTTTTGCAGATCTACACCGATCATGACGCCTAGAACACAAAACCACCCTCAGTGAAAAACTTTATCTATCTATCTATCTATGTATCTATCTATCCATATATATATATCACTTGCTTCTGGACGCGATAACTTCCATAATTCTGCACAAATCTCTTCCAAAGCGATACATAAAATCAAGGGGCATAAAATCTCGCTCAAGTTCGTTAATGGGCAAAATCGGATCAAGGGGATGGAAATAAGGAGAGGTTTTGTGAAAACCGAAAAAACCTCATAACTTCTTAATTTTTGTACATATAAAATCAGTTTAAAGTTTTCATTACTTCTAAATATTGGGCCAAAAATTTATGCATTACAGATTTTGGATAAAATTAAAAATGGGCTCAAGGGGCGCAAAAAATAGGGTTTTAGGGAGAAAAAAATTCATAACTTCGCCAATTCTCAAGATATCAAATCTAATTAAATTTATTATAAAGCTTTTTAATATTATCTACCACTTTTATATTGACAAGTTTGTTATAGGACCAATTCGTATCGCAAAAAAAAAATTAAAAACGAAAACAAAAAGGGGGAGTTGAAGAAGAAAAAATCCATAACTTCGTCAATTCACAAGACATAAAATCCGCATGAATTTATTATATATCTTCTTAATATTGTCTACAACATTTATATTGACAAGTTTTTGATAGGACCAATTCTTACAGCAAAATTAAATTAAGGGGTCTCAGGACTCTTAAAGCTCTAAAATTTTCGAAATTTTATTTTTTTTAGATGTTAAACTTCTGTGTTTTCTGAACATTTTGATATAATTGTTATCTTGAAATTCCCATTAGAAAAGAAGTTATGGCATTTAGAATTATACTCGCTCAATAGCTGAAGCAGTGTTTCCAAAATTTTGAAGTCATTTTTCTCCAAATTCTCCAAAAACTTCTGAATATTTTTTCATGAAATTTTCAAAACATATGTTTCATGTTATAGTCTGTATAAACTGAACCTTAAAATTTCCTTTTTATTGTAAAAAGAAAATAATTTTTTAGGGGTTTATATTGTTGAAATTTTCTAAATTTTGCATTAGCTAAATATAACTTTGTATTAAAAATATAAAAATGCTTTAAATACAAATTTATTTAGGTTCAGTGTAATTATTATAATTTGAGATATAAGTAGGCACCAAAATTTTCATTGTAGTTGTAAAATTTATTTTGTAATCGTGCGCATAAGCTGTTAATCCGATTTTCTGCTCGTCAAATGTCTGACAATTTTGAGCCCCCTGTAAATGCTAATTCTGTATCTTGCAATTTTTCAAATATTTGAAATGAAAGAACATACTTGTATCTTTCATTCCCATTTAAAATTGTGTCTTAATATCAAATACATTTTAAGATATTAAATGTTGAAAATGGTCCTTTTTTATCATTTTTTCCAATTTTAAGAGTCCTGAGACCCCTTAAAAATACATAGCGGTTGAACAAAAAGAAAAAAAAAAAAATCATCGTATTATGGGTGTATTCAAATCCGAACTGCTTATTTTCTGACTAATTTTTAAACTCATTTTTGCTCTCAAACGCATCTAAGATTCTCTTATTCAGAAACTATATAATGTACCGTAATGATCGATTTTTTGATAGAGGCAGAATATATTTCATAAAATTATGTCAAATTGGACATTTTGAACTGAATTTCCCGAAGCTATTGTGTTAGAAACGAAACATATTGTCCTACTGAGAAAATAATTGTTTATAAATCAAGTTTTAATTAATTGAACGAAAAATAAAAACACAGGTCGCTTATAAATCTCTTCAAAAATCACGTCAGTAAGGTTCATATATTTTCTATTAAAAATGATGAATCTGAAAATGTGCCAGAAAATTTCGAGTTGTTAAGCATAGAAATGTATTTTTTTTTTTAAATACCGCCTTAACATGATTCTGATAAAACCAGATCTTATATAAAAATGAAATAAAAACTCGTCAAAAGCAGCCAGATAAAATTGTTAAAGTAGGTTTATCTCTCATTATGATTTAGTTTTTGTTGGTGAAATTAGTATACTTATCTTCGAAATCTACCTCCACCTGTAGGCCGGGCCGGCTGAGATTTTTTCATAAGTATGTTAATTTGAAAACCTTGCAAATAAAAGGAAATATCAGCAATTTTGACCAGTACTAAGTTCTTTGGACCAGCAACCAGTGCTGTAATCACTATGTAACATAATAATAGGTTTCTCACATTGTATTGCTTTATCGAGGATCCTAGACATCCTAGTGACAGCGGCGACCAAAGTTGTGGATATTTTTACAAATTTTGACGTTTTTCAAATTTCTATTCCCATAGATAATGAATTTCTGAATGTAATTCAAATATTCATCATTTGATGAAAAATCATTTGAAGAAAATCTACTTTGAATTCAAAGTCTGTAAAGAGCAAAAGTCACGTACTTTTAATAGGAAAAATGTTATTTTAAATAATTAAATAAAATCAAAATGTGCCCACAATTTTGGCCACCATTATATTGCACCTAGTATTATTACAGTCAACTAATTTTTTTTTCTATTTCAAAGAGTTCGTACCACTTTTTACAAATTATAATCCTTGCCATATACTTCTACGAAAACTGCAAGAGAAATCTACGACAAAAAAAAAAAAAAAAAAAAAAAAAATATATATATATATATATATATATATATATATATATTAATATTGGTAGGACTAGAACATCAAAATAATCATCTGTGGCTATCTTGATCTATATCACATCGTTATCAAATGTTTAATTTTACCAGTTCTTTTGTTAACGAGCTATATAATATTGCGAAATTCTTGCGAATTGTTCATCAAGTTACCGAAATAGTTATAGAATAGTCAAGTTAATAGAAAACTGGGTAAAATTAATGTATATATAAAAAATTGTGCAGGATGCATCTGTTTTACAAAAAATATTAACGAACACAGGTGTTCCTGTTTCTGTAGATCGAATTTTTTTTTTCAAATGCGCGTTCTCTTTGTTAAGAACAGATTATGCTTATTAGATAAAGAATAAACAAAAAAAAAAGTAATTTCTCTAAATGTAATGGACATTTTCATGGCTAAAAATAAACCGTGTTTCATAATGAAAAGAAAAACTGCTTATGGAAATATCTCAAGGTCGAACGTTTTATTTTCACGAAAGCATTTTAGACATGAAACAGGATTTTGCGTTTGGGTATTTTTTTTTAAAGGTGCGTGTATGTATGCAAGCAATTGTACCGCCTTAAAGTAATATCACGCTCTTTTGTCAACAAAGCACCATATAATAATAGTGTAAGTATGTTATTTACGGGGCTGGCGCTAAATTGCTTAACCAGCATCCCTCCTCTCAGAATTCGTAAATTGAAGGCCTTCTTTAAACAACGGCTAATTTTGCTGAAACAGCTTCTTTATTTTGGAATTTGTCGTGCAATCGGTCTTCACATTTGTAGGCTTGTAAAATCACGATGTTCTCAAGATTTAAATCCAAAACGTGGCTTATTTTCAGATTTAATTTTGCTTTTTTAAATAGACAGTTAAATTAATATATTTACGTATCCCTAGGTAGCAAAAGAATATTGGGTCATTATTGTTTGTATGGATTATATCTTGGCAAATATTAACAATATTGGTATGCAATACTGCCCCAACGTTGAGTGTTTCCATTCTGATAATACTGCATCAATATTGGCAAGATGGATTTTGCTATTCCATAGCCAATATTTCTTCATTATTGCTTCATTGTAAATATTTCCTATGTAAAGCTAAATATTTCTGTAATAGTAGCATTTCATTAAAAATATTTCCACTTTAAAGCCCGTACTTAACCAACATTAGTATTGCATTATACGCATTTCCGCTGTATACAATATTAGAACAATATTGGGCCACCAATACAACCAACATTGATTTGCTATACTAATGATTAATTTTTCGCAATTTTTTAAGAATAATGTATAAACAGCTAGAAAAATATTACGCGTTTTTTTTTTCAATAAAATATTTTGGATGTCTTTTTATTTCCGTTTCTCTCGTACAAATGAATATTAAAACAAAACCCTCAGAGCAGTGTTAACAAATTCGTACGATATTGCTTCAATTATATGTCGTTGATTTTTGATAATCACTATTTGTAAAATACTGGAATGCCACGGGAAACATTTTCAAAGAAAGCTTAATAGTAATGTTAGTTATATTTTAGTAGCTGCCACTAATATGAATCACTGGTTAATCAAGTCAGCCATGTTTATGAATCATATTATTTAGAAGAAAAGGGAATTCATTATGATATTTTTGCTGTTTGAAAAAGTGTTCTCTTTATTGAGAACATTGAAGTTCTTGCTTAGAAACGTGATTCATTTGAATGCTGTTAATGAACTTGGGATAATTTGGATATCTATTATGTGATGTTTAATTCAATCATATTTATATCACAAATTTTGGTTCAATTAAGAGACTGATTCTAATATGTGACAAAAATAACATTATTACTTCTGTTTTCTTCTTAATCGTTGGGTTTATAAAGACGATTAGTTTTACTGACAAGTGATTCGTGTAGGCACCTATTGTATTTCCTATACAAGTCTCATATTCGAATTATTTATACTACGGCATAAATACCTTGAATATACGAAATGCATTACAAATAAAAATTAACATTATATTGATATAATAATAAAAATAACTAGGTCAGTAATTATTTGGCATTAGAATTGTTATAATAAATTATAATTTGCATAAATCTGAATAGCTTCAATAATTTTATTCTTTACTTCTGTCTCTTGGTTAAAATTAAAAAATAAGAAGGTGCTGTTTTCAAAGAATATTGCGTCTACGAAAATCTCTGGCCTTTCAAGAATACGAGCCTAAAGATACAGCATAAACTTTTTGGTACCTATACTATAAGGCAAATGGAACAACATCCCCAATGAATTCGATCAAACATGTTTAAAAAAAGTCAAATCTGAAACGAAATAGCCTCAAGTAAAAAATAGTTTTAAAATGGATAGAGAAACCTGTGTAAACTCATATGGAGCAATATAAACACAAAGTCTTCCTTATTCCAAGCAAGACTGCAAGCAGTCACAAGTATATGTAGCGGGTCGGTAAATTACTAACTGATGAATTTTCAGTTGAAAAAGATTAAATTAAATTGTAAAAGTTCAATGACATTTCCCTAACAAATGTTCGATTAAAAATAAGAAATATAAAATATATGTATTATTTAAATAGTATAGTAAAATATTCAAAATTAACGTGATCTTTTTATGATTTAAAATTGTTTTACACTGAAGTTATAAATTTTTACATTTAACAATTGTGCATTCTAGTACTAAACTGTTTAAATACAGTCGGACTCATTTAAGATACGCGATTAACAGTTGATGCAAACATATCACGTTTAATACGCTAACGGTTATTACGCGATAGATTTTCAGTCCTTTGAGGCAAAAAATCACGATTAAAATGCGAATTCATAGATCAAGATGCGAATTCCTTCGCCTTTCTCCATTGTAGCCAATTCAGCGGATTTTTTTATTGAGATTAAAACCACTGTTTCCGAATAGTTATATATGCTTTATTTAATAACAGATTATTTAAGTGGAACGTTACTAATAGGAAATTGCAGGGCTCCCAAATGGTCCGCCAACTGAATACCAATATTTTTTTAGAAAAATTTTCTTTTTAGATTTTTCTTACAAACCGCTCCGGAATCACCTTTGAAAGTTAATTCTAGCGCAAACCTACCATAAAATTTTCTGTTAAAATTTATTGGTATTCAGTTGGCGGACCATTTGGAAGCCCTGAAATTGTGGTAGATATTTGAATAAAACTCCCGCTAAATTAGCAAAACCTCAATCCTTCTTTGATCCCGCATCCTAATTCCTAACACTATTTTCACTCGCTTCGTGTATGTTTTTACTGTAGTAGGGAGAAACAGACGAATTTAGGATGTTCTGATAAGTTATAAAAATTATTATGATTAGAGGTGATTATAGCTCTTGTTATTGAGGTTTTGAGTGTACATTATATCACTACTATGTTTCATAAGTCATGTTATAGCCAAAGAAAAAAAAATACTCGTGAAGATTAAACAATTACGACTGTGAGTATTATAATTCTTTTATGTTTTCTATGTTTTGTTTACTTTTTGCTATGCTAAGAATATTTTTTACACAGATTAATAAGAATTTTTTTATTATTATTATATTAAAACTGAAGGACAGGTTATGATGGTACTCATTATCGCAAGTGCTAAATATCACAAGTACTAACTGGATTGTGCTTCAAGGAATTAATACTTTTTTCTTTGTGTTAAAAAAATTAGTCTAGCTGGAAAGTTATTTTTGTTGTTTTATTTTTTGGTTGTAACCTATTAATCGACAATAGAGTCATGTTTGAATCTATTTTTTATATTCAGTTATTATTCCCGCCAATCCTATAGAAAGAAGAAATGAGTTAAAGTCGAATACAGTTAAATTTCAATACAAACAAACGAACAAGACAACAATTGTCGACAGTAATACAAAGGAAAGCTGTAATGTTCATTTAGACGATTAGATGTGTAAATAAGCCCAGTTGCTGCAAGATTATACAAATCAAGCTTAATACGTGATCCCGCTTATTACGCGACTTTTGTCCAATACTTTGAAACGCGTCTTAACTGAGTTCAACCGTATTTGAAGGAATGAAAAAAAAAAACAAATTACCACACCATGCTATATCATCAGCAAATTCTGGCAGAGAGATGCAGGAGTTGCCATCCAAATGGATCTCTTATGCCTTCTTTCCGAATAAGAACCTAATTTTTGAAATATTAAAATTCTTTTATCAACGTTCATTTTTCAAATGAACAGCCACATTTGCTATTCTATTTGGATTCCTTGGACCAAAACAGCTGGGAAATGCATACCTTCTTTCCGAATAATACGGGTCGTCTACATATTAAAATTCGTTTATCAATTTCATTTCTCAAATGAACAGCAGTAGGGGAGAAAAGACAGTTCAGCCCCAGCAGGCGGTGGCGGTGGGTGGATGTGGGTGGAATCCACCTTGTGGGTGGAATCCACCTTGTGGATGGAGGAGGAGGGTGGAATCCACCTGTTGGGAGACTTATCCTATAGTAGGAGGGGTTAAATGTTGGAGGGGGCTTAATTTTTGAGGGGGCTTAATTTTTGAGAGGGGCTTTTTTTTTTTTTTTTTCGAATCGACTTAGAGTAGAGATGAAAATATCATACTATAACATAGGTCTTTTCGAGAGGAAGTATGAAGACACTAAATGTTGGAGGGGGCTTAATTTTTGAGGGGGCTTAATTTTTTTTATATCGACTTAGAGTAGAAATGGGAATATCATACTATAACATGGGTCTGTTCGAGAGGAAGTATGAAGACACTAAATTTTTGATGGGCTTATTTTTTAGGGGGGCTTATTTTTAGGGGGACTTAATTTTTTTTTTTTCGAATCGACATAGAGTAGAAATGGAAATATCATACTATAACATAGAGATGTAGGTATTTTCGAAAGGGACTTTGAGGAGCCTAAATTTTTTAGAGGGGCTTATTTTTTTAGGGGGGCTTAATTTTTAAGGGTGATTTTTTTTTTTTTTTTTTTTTTTTTTTTTTTTTTTTTTTTTTGAATTGTCTTAGAATTTGAATGAAGATAAAAATGTCTTATGTTTTCTGAAAAAAAATTTTGATGCTGCCATCTGTATGCGGTAGTGTGAATTTATTATTGAAAATAGTATTTTATTTTTGAAAAGTTTTGAGGAAGGTTTGAACCTGCAAAATAGTCTCTTGGCTCGATGATATGTTGAAGACTTAACTAATCGAGCCAAGAAACTATGTCTATATGTTTAGATTTTAGATGTTTCAAAACAAAAAATTGTATTCCCCCCTTCTGTATGCGCAAAGAGAGGTTGGTTTCTTAAGATAACTCATTAATACCCATTTTAACTGCTCACTCTGCGAATTCTTTTAATGTGTATGATTTTTATTTTTAGTTTAACTGATTTTATCGATTTTGTGTACGATAGTTTAATTATTTTCCGCACAAATGTATGATCATTTTAGAAAGCCGTGGTTTCGAACCTGCGAACTCCCATTCAAATTTAATTTTTTGTAACCGATAAGCTATCCACTATCCAGACCGCGCCCCAATATTTTCTAACTTACTTTTGAACACTATATATTTTAAAAAAATACCTACCTCTTCCTCTTTCTTATACTAGGGAAGTTAATACAATTTATGTTTAAATTGAAGAAATGATTAATTTTTTATATTTCTTTAATAAGCAACTCATTTTTTAGATCGATTAGAAGGCTACCAAACGTTTTGAATTAAACATTGTTTTCACCAGTATTAATCCACCTAAGTTTTGAATTATACTTTTTCTTGTGAACATATCATATTCATTTAATCGTCTGAAATACACTTCCTAAACCCTCTTATCAACGTTACTCACTATCTATCACAAACATCCGATTAGTCTAATCAGCTATTTTCAACAGAAAATAGCTAATATGTAAATATTGATAACTATTGAAGAGATTATTCCACTTGTTTACAGATTTTAAATGAAAGTTTGAAATATTTGTCAGATTTTCTATTTATCAATTATTATAAATTGAATCAACTCATAGTTTGTTATTGCAATAGATAATTATTTGATGATTCTACACTAGTTCTAATGAATTTTAAAACTACTGCTTCACTTCAACTCATTCTTTTATACAGTTTAATAAATTTAGTTTGAATTAATCCATTGGTTTGTCATATATTTCACTGAAATAATAAAATTAATGTGTAAAACCTTAGAATGACGAATTCAAAAACGTAACGTGATGAATCATATACTTTTTAAACATTACATAAAAACCTTTGGATTGATTCACTTCCTGTGAGCTTCCTACACATACTTTTTTATGCCACGTGTTTTTCTGAAATTTTTGCACCAATCATATTACATGATTTGCACTATCGTAATAATTTTTTAACATGCGCCCCCTATGATTATATGTAAAATTGAATGAAACGAGACTTTTTCATTAGTGTTTGCTATTTTTTGAGTGTGTGAAGACGCTTTTTTCACTTAAGATAATATGGCTAGTTTTCAAGATGGACATTCTACTATGTTAAGCTATGATGTATCACGTTTGAATAATCAATATTTTTCATCAAGATTAAATGATCAAGACACGGGATTAATAGTACAACCTAAAGTAGAACCCGTTTCAGATGATGAAGCGGAATCCTCCTCATCAGAACTAAAGAAACAGAAGCCACCTTTTTTGTGTACTGTTTGCAGCAAATCTTTTTCACGAAAAGGCAATTTAAAACAACATTTGATGGTTCATTCAGAAGAAAGACCATTTATATGTGACATCTGCCAAAAAGCATTCTCTAGAAAGGCTATTTTGAATCGTCATAAACTATCCCATTTAAAGATTCCTTCCCAACATAAATGTGAATCGTGCGGTGAAGCGTTCTCAAGAAAGTATGACTTATTAAAACACATGAAGATCCACAAGTCCTCCAAAAAGGATAAATGTATTCAGCGTAGGGAAATATTCAATCCCAACTCCGATTTTTTATATCATTTGAAAACTTCACAGAGAGTTAGATGCAAAATTGATAATTCATCCTCTTTAAAAGATATGTTTTTTGAGAAGGTTAAGCATTTTAAACGACAAAATGCGTTAAACATATTTACTAAAACTGTAATCAACTCTAACGAGGAGAATGTTACAGACTTTAACACATTTTTTAATAGTATTCATTCGGACGTTTTAAACGAATTAAACTACCAGATTCAAGTTAAAAGATCGATGAAATGGTATGCAAGTGTACAAGTTGTTGTATATCGTGTAACACAGGAGGGTGTCTTAGAGATTGCCACACCCTATTTCCTTTCAAAAACTATACTTGAATTAACGAAACAAAACTTATCTGAACATGTTGAGGATACCTTTGCAAAAATTATTAAGTCCTATGAGAAGTCCACCAGACGTGGTTTTAATTGGACATTAGATAAAATATTGAATTTAGAACTATCTACCTTTAAAATATAACATGATTTGAAATGTTTATACCTTTTTGAAATATGTGTACTCATGTTTTCACTATTGTAACTATTGAAAACGACGAATAAATAATATGTAAATGAAAAAGCTGTTGTCTTTTTATTTTTGTTAGAACAATTTGTGATTTTTAATAACTCATGAAGTCGTAACGACTTTACTTATTTTTTTTTTTCAATTTCTTATCAAATGAATAATGAGTTAGCCATTTTTTATTAATTTCATATTGAAAGTCTGAAATTATCCATTGAAATAGTTATTTTTAAATATTTCTAATTTATTATAATTATTTTTAAAGTTTAATATATCACTTGTCGTTTGTATAAACAACTGTTATTACTCAATAATAATAATAATATTATCATTTATTACCATACAATTCTTTTAAAAAAGCATAGAACCATTAACATAATATATATCATTAACCACTTTTTTAAAAACTGTTACCTTGTGTTGCCATTGAATTCTTCAAAACAAAAAAGAATAAAACTAAAATCATTATCATTAAATATCATACACCACTTATATAAAAATTGTTACTTTGTGTTGCCATACAATTCTTCAAAAAAAGAATAAAACTTAAACTATTAACATTAAATATCATATACTGTAAATATAAAAATTGTTACCTTGTGTTGCCATACTATTCTTCAAAAAAGGATAAAACCATTGACATAATATATTATTCACCACTTAAATAAACTGTTTACATATATATTTTTTTAGACTTAAACTAAAATTAATGACATTATAAATTCTTTTAAGTGTTTATCTGTAACCGACACTGATTTTTAACGTATATTAACGGATGTGCTGTTTCTAAACATTCAGTTTCCAACTGATTTTTGTTCTAACTTCATCTAATGTTACCTTTATTTTTTGAAAATGGGTTCTGTAGTAAATATGTTAAAAAGATCTTCCGACAAAGTGGCTTCTTCTTCAAAGTATCAACGTTTAGAAGAACCTAATGATCCCACTTCCGCAAGTGAATTAAATATACCAAGATTGGAAACTCCTAATTTATTAAACACTGACTCTGGGACAATATCACGCGATTTATCCACTACTGATTACTCACCGAATGTGAAATCTGAAATCGATATGAATTTTTTTATCCCTAACTTTGGTGATGATACTACATCTTCCGAGAATTCATGCCAAGAGTCAATTTCTGTCGAGGACTATTTGAATATATTTTTCAAAGACATGAATTTTGAATCCGCTTTAACCTCGACCCCAGCTAGTAACATAATTTCACAAGACGAATCCTTTCAAGAACGTACTATTGACCAAGAGGTTTCTGATTCCCAACCAAGCAACCTTTCTAAAGCAAGTGATGAATTACAAAGCACAACCCCACCTACGAATGTCATTCCACAGTCTAAAACTAGCAAATCCAATCATCCTATTGTATTTCGAGAAGAACTCAGTGACTGTATCTTTTTAATTTTAAAGTTGCATAATAGACAATTTCATATTCATATTCGAGAATTTAAACGCAGTGGGCTTACTAGTGAAGAAATTCTAACGAAAAATGGTATTATTATGGATGTTAACAGCTGGTTCGAATTTTGCAAGAAAATTTTTTCATTTAATTTGAGATATAAAAGTTCCTCATTTATTTCTAATAACATGATATTAGTGTTAAATTTTAATAATGCTATCATGCGAATTAAAAATTTAAAGAATTATTCTCACATTGACTTAAACGAGTATCAGTTGCTGAAATTAAAAGAAAAAATACATGATTTGAATAAGGAACTTCTTCAGCATATATATGTAAACCATATACCAAGCTTAATTAGACAGAAATGTATCATTGGTCATATATCTACAGAAAATGAACTCATGTTGCAGTCTAAACTTATAACATGTATTGAGAATAATGTATTAACTATACTAAACCGCATTTTTGAATGTGATGGATGTATTTTTAATCAGAAATCTCAAAGCCCTCATTCCTGTTGTATACTAAATAATCGACAAAAATTTGAAAAACTAGGAGAGATGTTATTAACACTTATAGATTTAGATTTTGTTATTTCCTCATTTTTAAACGGAGTGGATTGTGTTAGTGAAAACTTTTTATCAAACATTCATGTAGAAACAATTCAAAACGAATTGTTTAAAATAATAAAATAAAATGTATTGCTATCCTTTTTAATACGTGTGTGTTTATTTTTCTAAAGTGTATGTTTATTTTGTTATGTCTTTTAGAACTTTTAATAGAGTGTTAGACTTAAATTTGCATATGTATATAACTAAAGAAATCAACAATTCTTTAGCAATTAAAAAATTAACACAAGTTTAAAATATTAAACTAATAATCTTAATACTATAATTTCTACTTTCTAATGTATATATATATATATGTATATATATATATGAAACTTAATTATATAAAAAAGTTTTCAATAATAATAATAAGTTTAGAAAATTAAAAAGTTTAAAAAACAAAATTAAGAAACTCATTTAAAAAAATATTTGAAAAGTTAAAAAAATAAAGTTTTAAAAATAAAAAAAATCTTTATAAAAAAAATAATAATAATTTAAAAAAAAAATTAAAAAGTTTACAACAGTTAAAAAAAAATATTAAAAAGTTTACAACAGTTAAAAAAAAAATATTAAAAAGTTTACAAAAGTTAAAAAAAAAAAAAAAAAAACTTGAAAAAAAAACTAAAAAAAAAATTAAGTTATCAAAATTAAAAAAAAAAAAATTATAAAAACTTAATACATTAAGTTTTCAAAAGTGAGTTTACCTATTCGTATATGTATACATGCATGTGACTTTCATTATGTTGCAGTTCAATATTTCTTTTTATCCTATAAAAGTGTTAGATTAATATATACTTATAAAAATATTTGTAAGTTAAATTTAAAAAAAAGTAACTTATAAAAAAAATGTTTACAAAATTAAAAAAACAAAATCTTTCTAAATAAAAAGTTTTCAAAATTAAAAAAAAAAAAACTTTTTAAATAAAAAATGTTTTCAAAATTTAAAAAAAAAATTGTAAATAAAAAAAAGTTTTCAAAATTTAAAAAAAAAATACTTTGTAAATAAAATAAAAAGTTTTCAAAATTAAAAAAAAAAAAACTTTTTAAATAAAAAATGTTTTCAAAATTTAAAAAAAAAAATTGTAAATAAAAAAAAAGTTTTCAAAATTAAAAAAAAAATACTTTGTAAATAAAAAAAAAAATATTAAAAAGTTTATAAAAAAAACTTTTTTTATAAAAAATATTTTGAAAATTAAAAAAAAAATTGTAAGTAAAAAAAAAAAGTTTTCAAAATTAAAAAAAAAATTGTAAATAAAAAATATTAAAAAGTTTATAAAAATAAAAAGCTAAAAAAAAACTTTGTAAAAAGTTTTCAAAATTAAGTTATCAAAATTAAAAAAAAAAAAAAAAAAACTTAATAAATTATGTTATCAAAAGTCAGTTCACATAACTGTATATGTATCTGACTTTCATAATTAAAAAAGTTATCAAAAAGTTGAATTAGATTGCAAATACAAGTATACAATCAATCATATATCAATCAGTCATAGCAATTAATCGTTCAATCAATTAACCAATCAATGATATCAATTAATCAATAAATCAAACCAATCAATCAATCATATTAATCAACCAAACAATAATATCAATTAATCATATCAATCAATCAACCAATCATTCATATCAGTCAATCATATCAATCAACCAACATTCATATCAATCAATGATTCATATTAATCATATCAATCGATCAATTAAGATACCGAATACAAGTATTCATACAAATAAATCACATCAATTGCAGCTCAAGTATTACAAGTTAGTATAATAACATTATAAGAAAGTTTTGAATTAATACAATGATTAACTACCAACATTTTGTAACAGCACTTTTACAAAAGCAATGTATGAATAGATATTTTAGTTACAAAAATATTTAAAATGCTTTTGAAAGTTAACAAAATTATTTTCCAAAAATGTTAAAAACATTACAAGCTGCTAAAACCTACAATTTAACAAGAATGAGTTGTCCTATATTTCCTTTCTATTTGCATTTGAGCATATGTATACGGATTCCTCCTTTTAATTATGTTCTGTAGTATACACTTAAAATATATATAGTATATATAAAACATTAAATTAAAATATTCTTTAGTTATTAAAAAGTTTTAAAAATTAGCAATTTTTTTAATATTATAAGATAACAAAAATTATTTTGTAATTTATTAAAAGTGAATTTACCTATTGCTATATATGCGTTTCATAAGATAAATCTTCTTTATGTTAACATCCTACCCACATTTTATTTTATAGTTATACACATCGAAACGAAAAAAAAAAATAAACAATCTATTATTAAATTCTTCAATTTAAAATTTTAATACATACATTCTTAAACATTTATATAAAAATAATGAACTCACCATGTTTGAACTCAGAAAAGTGATGATGAGCTTATCACGTGGTAAATTATGACGTAATCAATTAGATATCACGTGCCTTCCTCGTGCCTTTTGATTGTCTTATCTACAATCAGATTGTATTATCAATCACGTGATCTAACTGATATGAGTCTATACCAAGACACTAGCCATTTTCACTTCAGTCATCGAATATGTAGGTCGTATATTTTTTTGAAAGTCTTTTATTTTATGGAATCTTCAGCAACATGACATCAGATATTTGCAAATAAAATCCTATTAAAATCTTTCTCGAAATTGTGAACAAAGATTAATTTTCATATTGTTTAAGTATAATCATTGATTATTTAACTGGATAATAATATTAACCAAGTTTTTTAAACTTTTATAATTTATACTAGTATTTAGTATATACTAGTACTTAGTAAAAACTAGTATATATTCTAGTATAAAGAGTTTATAAAAGTTTAAAAAACTTGGTTAATATTATTATCCAGTTAAATAATCAATGATTATACTTAAACAATATGAAAATTAATCTTTGTTCACAATTTCGAGAAACATTTTAATAGGATTTTATTTGCAAATATCTGATGTCATGTTGCTGAAGATTCCATAAAATAAAAGACTTTCAAAAAAATATACGACCTACATATTCGATGACTGAAGTGAAAATGGCTAGTGTCTTGGTATAGACTCATATCAGTTAGATCACGTGATTGATAATACAATCTGATTGTAGATAAGACAATCAAAAGGCACGAGGAAGGCACGTGATATCTAATTGATTACGTCATAATTTACCACGTGATAAGCTCATCATCACTTTTCTGAGTTCAAACATGGTGAGTTCATTATTTTTATATAAATGTTTAAGAATGTATGTATTAAAATTTTAAATTGAAGAATTTAATAATAGATTGTTTATTTTTTTTTTTTCGTTTCGATGTGTATAACTATAAAATAAAATGTGGGTAGGATGTTAACATAAAGAAGATTTATCTTATGAAACGCATATATAGCAATAGGTAAATTCACTTTTAATAAATTACAAAATAATTTTTGTTATCTTATAATATTAAAAAAATTGCTAATTTTTAAAACTTTTTAATAACTAAAGAATATTTTAATTTAATGTTTTATATATACTATATATATTTTAAGTGTATACTACAGAACATAATTAAAAGGAGGAATCCGTATACATATGCTCAAATGCAAATAGAAAGGAAATATAGGACAACTCATTCTTGTTAAATTGTAGGTTTTAGCAGCTTGTAATGTTTTTAACATTTTTGGAAAATAATTTTGTTAACTTTCAAAAGCATTTTAAATATTTTTGTAACTAAAATATCTATTCATACATTGCTTTTGTAAAAGTGCTGTTACAAAATGTTGGTAGTTAATCATTGTATTAATTCAAAACTTTCTTATAATGTTATTATACTAACTTGTAATACTTGAGCTGCAATTGATGTGATTTATTTGTATGAATACTTGTATTCGGTATCTTAATTGATCGATTGATATGATTAATATGAATCATTGATTGATATGAATGTTGGTTGATTGATATGATTGACTGATATGAATGATTGGTTGATTGATTGATATGATTAATTGATATTATTGTTTGGTTGATTAATATGATTGATTGATTGGTTTGATTTATTGATTAATTGATATCATTGATTGGTTAATTGATTGAACGATTAATTGCTATGACTGATTGATATATGATTGATTGTATACTTGTATTTGCAATCTAATTCAACTTTTTGATAACTTTTTTAATTATGAAAGTCAGATACATATACAGTTATGTGAACTGACTTTTGATAACATAATTTATTAAGTTTTTTTTTTTTTTTTTTAATTTTGATAACTTAATTTTGAAAACTTTTTACAAAGTTTTTTTTTAGCTTTTTATTTTTATAAACTTTTTAATATTTTTTTATTTACAATTTTTTTTTAATTTTGAAAACTTTTTTTTTTTACTTACAATTTTTTTTTTAATTTTCAAAATATTTTTTATAAAAAAAGTTTTTTTTATAAACTTTTTAATATTTTTTTTTTATTTACAAAGTATTTTTTTTTTAATTTTGAAAACTTTTTTTTTATTTACAATTTTTTTTTTAAATTTTGAAAACATTTTTTATTTAAAAAGTTTTTTTTTTTTAATTTTGAAAACTTTTTATTTTATTTACAAAGTATTTTTTTTTTTAAATTTTGAAAACTTTTTTTTATTTACAATTTTTTTTTTAAATTTTGAAAACATTTTTTATTTAAAAAGTTTTTTTTTTAATTTTGAAAACTTTTTATTTAGAAAGATTTTGTTTTTTTAATTTTGTAAACATTTTTTTTATAAGTTACTTTTTTTTAAATTTAACTTACAAATATTTTTATAAGTATATATTAATCTAACACTTTTATAGGATAAAAAGAAATATTGAACTGCAACATAATGAAAGTCACATGCATGTATACATATACGAATAGGTAAACTCACTTTTGAAAACTTAATGTATTAAGTTTTTATAATTTTTTTTTTTTTAATTTTGATAACTTAATTTTTTTTTAGTTTTTTTTTTCAAGTTTTTTTTTTTTTTTTAACTTTTGTAAACTTTTTAATATTTTTTTTTAACTGTTGTAAACTTTTTAATATTTTTTTTTAACTGTTGTAAACTTTTTAATTTTTTTTTTTTAAATTATTATTATTTTTTTTATAAAGATTTTTTTTATTTTTAAAACTTTATTTTTTTAACTTTTCAAATATTTTTTTAAATGAGTTTCTTAATTTTGTTTTTTAAACTTTTTAATTTTCTAAACTTATTATTATTATTGAAAACTTTTTATATAATTAAGTTTCATATATATATATATATATATATTAGAAAGTAGAAATTATAGTATTAAGATTATTAGTTTAATATTTTAAACTTGTGTTAATTTTTTAATTGCTAAAGAATTGTTGATTTCTTTAGTTATATACATATGCAAATTTAAGTCTAACACTCTATTAAAAGTTCTAAAAGACATAACAAAATAAACATACACTTTAGAAAAATAAACACACACGTATTAAAAAGGATAGCAATACATTTTATTTTATTATTTTAAACAATTCGTTTTGAATTGTTTCTACATGAATGTTTGATAAAAAGTTTTCACTAACACAATCCACTCCGTTTAAAAATGAGGAAATAACAAAATCTAAATCTATAAGTGTTAATAACATCTCTCCTAGTTTTTCAAATTTTTGTCGATTATTTAGTATACAACAGGAATGAGGGCTTTGAGATTTCTGATTAAAAATACATCCATCACATTCAAAAATGCGGTTTAGTATAGTTAATACATTATTCTCAATACATGTTATAAGTTTAGACTGCAACATGAGTTCATTTTCTGTAGATATATGACCAATGATACATTTCTGTCTAATTAAGCTTGGTATATGGTTTACATATATATGCTGAAGAAGTTCCTTATTCAAATCATGTATTTTTTCTTTTAATTTCAGCAACTGATACTCGTTTAAGTCAATGTGAGAATAATTCTTTAAATTTTTAATTCGCATGATAGCATTATTAAAATTTAACACTAATATCATGTTATTAGAAATAAATGAGGAACTTTTATATCTCAAATTAAATGAAAAAATTTTCTTGCAAAATTCGAACCAGCTGTTAACATCCATAATAATACCATTTTTCGTTAGAATTTCTTCACTAGTAAGCCCACTGCGTTTAAATTCTCGAATATGAATATGAAATTGTCTATTATGCAACTTTAAAATTAAAAAGATACAGTCACTGAGTTCTTCTCGAAATACAATAGGATGATTGGATTTGCTAGTTTTAGACTGTGGAATGACATTCGTAGGTGGGGTTGTGCTTTGTAATTCATCACTTGCTTTAGAAAGGTTGCTTGGTTGGGAATCAGAAACCTCTTGGTCAATAGTACGTTCTTGAAAGGATTCGTCTTGTGAAATTATGTTACTAGCTGGGGTCGAGGTTAAAGCGGATTCAAAATTCATGTCTTTGAAAAATATATTCAAATAGTCCTCGACAGAAATTGACTCTTGGCATGAATTCTCGGAAGATGTAGTATCATCACCAAAGTTAGGGATAAAAAAATTCATATCGATTTCAGATTTCACATTCGGTGAGTAATCAGTAGTGGATAAATCGCGTGATATTGTCCCAGAGTCAGTGTTTAATAAATTAGGAGTTTCCAATCTTGGTATATTTAATTCACTTGCGGAAGTGGGATCATTAGGTTCTTCTAAACGTTGATACTTTGAAGAAGAAGCCACTTTGTCGGAAGATCTTTTTAACATATTTACTACAGAACCCATTTTCAAAAAATAAAGGTAACATTAGATGAAGTTAGAACAAAAATCAGTTGGAAACTGAATGTTTAGAAACAGCACATCCGTTAATATACGTTAAAAATCAGTGTCGGTTACAGATAAACACTTAAAAGAATTTATAATGTCATTAATTTTAGTTTAAGTCTAAAAAAATATATATGTAAACAGTTTATTTAAGTGGTGAATAATATATTATGTCAATGGTTTTATCCTTTTTTGAAGAATAGTATGGCAACACAAGGTAACAATTTTTATATTTACAGTATATGATATTTAATGTTAATAGTTTAAGTTTTATTCTTTTTTTGAAGAATTGTATGGCAACACAAAGTAACAATTTTTATATAAGTGGTGTATGATATTTAATGATAATGATTTTAGTTTTATTCTTTTTTGTTTTGAAGAATTCAATGGCAACACAAGGTAACAGTTTTTAAAAAAGTGGTTAATGATATTTAATGATAATGATTTTAGTTTTATTCTTTTTTGTTTTGAAGAATTCAATGGCAACACAAGGTAACAGTTTTTAAAAAAGTGGTTAATGATATATATTATGTTAATGGTTCTATGCTTTTTTAAAAGAATTGTATGGTAATAAATGATAATATTATTATTATTATTGAGTAATAACAGTTGTTTATACAAACGACAAGTGATATATTAAACTTTAAAAATAATTATAATAAATTAGAAATATTTAAAAATAACTATTTCAATGGATAATTTCAGACTTTCAATATGAAATTAATAAAAAATGGCTAACTCATTATTCATTTGATAAGAAATTGAAAAAAAAAAATAAGTAAAGTCGTTACGACTTCATGAGTTATTAAAAATCACAAATTGTTCTAACAAAAATAAAAAGACAACAGCTTTTTCATTTACATATTATTTATTCGTCGTTTTCAATAGTTACAATAGTGAAAACATGAGTACACATATTTCAAAAAGGTATAAACATTTCAAATCATGTTATATTTTAAAGGTAGATAGTTCTAAATTCAATATTTTATCTAATGTCCAATTAAAACCACGTCTGGTGGACTTCTCATAGGACTTAATAATTTTTGCAAAGGTATCCTCAACATGTTCAGATAAGTTTTGTTTCGTTAATTCAAGTATAGTTTTTGAAAGGAAATAGGGTGTGGCAATCTCTAAGACACCCTCCTGTGTTACACGATATACAACAACTTGTACACTTGCATACCATTTCATCGATCTTTTAACTTGAATCTGGTAGTTTAATTCGTTTAAAACGTCCGAATGAATACTATTAAAAAATGTGTTAAAGTCTGTAACATTCTCCTCGTTAGAGTTGATTACAGTTTTAGTAAATATGTTTAACGCATTTTGTCGTTTAAAATGCTTAACCTTCTCAAAAAACATATCTTTTAAAGAGGATGAATTATCAATTTTGCATCTAACTCTCTGTGAAGTTTTCAAATGATATAAAAAATCGGAGTTGGGATTGAATATTTCCCTACGCTGAATACATTTATCCTTTTTGGAGGACTTGTGGATCTTCATGTGTTTTAATAAGTCATACTTTCTTGAGAACGCTTCACCGCACGATTCACATTTATGTTGGGAAGGAATCTTTAAATGGGATAGTTTATGACGATTCAAAATAGCCTTTCTAGAGAATGCTTTTTGGCAGATGTCACATATAAATGGTCTTTCTTCTGAATGAACCATCAAATGTTGTTTTAAATTGCCTTTTCGTGAAAAAGATTTGCTGCAAACAGTACACAAAAAAGGTGGCTTCTGTTTCTTTAGTTCTGATGAGGAGGATTCCGCTTCATCATCTGAAACGGGTTCTACTTTAGGTTGTACTATTAATCCCATGTCTTGATCATTTAATCTTGATGAAAAATATTGATTATTCAAACGTGATACATCATAGCTTAACATAGTAGAATGTCCATCTTGAAAACTAGCCATATTATCTTAAGTGAAAAAAGCGTCTTCACACACTCAAAAAATAGCAAACACTAATGAAAAAGTCTCGTTTCATTCAATTTTACATATAATCATAGGGGGCGCATGTTAAAAAATTATTACGATAGTGCAAATCATGTAATATGATTGGTGCAAAAATTTCAGAAAAACACGTGGCATAAAAAAGTATGTGTAGGAAGCTCACAGGAAGTGAATCAATCCAAAGGTTTTTATGTAATGTTTAAAAAGTATATGATTCATCACGTTACGTTTTTGAATTCGTCATTCTAAGGTTTTACACATTAATTTTATTATTTCAGTGAAATATATGACAAACCAATGGATTAATTCAAACTAAATTTATTAAACTGTATAAAAGAATGAGTTGAAGTGAAGCAGTAGTTTTAAAATTCATTAGAACTAGTGTAGAATCATCAAATAATTATCTATTGCAATAACAAACTATGAGTTGATTCAATTTATAATAATTGATAAATAGAAAATCTGACAAATATTTCAAACTTTCATTTAAAATCTGTAAACAAGTGGAATAATCTCTTCAATAGTTATCAATATTTACATATTAGCTATTTTCTGTTGAAAATAGCTGATTAGACTAATCGGATGTTTGTGATAGATAGTGAGTAACGTTGATAAGAGGGTTTAGGAAGTGTATTTCAGACGATTAAATGAATATGATATGTTCACAAGAAAAAGTATAATTCAAAACTTAGGTGGATTAATACTGGTGAAAACAATGTTTAATTCAAAACGTTTGGTAGCCTTCTAATCGATCTAAAAAATGAGTTGCTTATTAAAGAAATATAAAAAATTAATCATTTCTTCAATTTAAACATAAATTGTATTAACTTCCCTAGTATAAGAAAGAGGAAGAGGTAGGTATTTTTTTAAAATATATAGTGTTCAAAAGTAAGTTAGAAAATATTGGGGCGCGGTCTGGATAGTGGATAGCTTATCGGTTACAAAAAATTAAATTTGAATGGGAGTTCGCAGGTTCGAAACCACGGCTTTCTAAAATGATCATACATTTGTGCGGAAAATAATTAAACTATCGTACACAAAATCGATAAAATCAGTTAAACTAAAAATAAAAATCATACACATTAAAAGAATTCGCAGAGTGAGCAGTTAAAATGGGTATTAATGAGTTATCTTAAGAAACCAACCTCTCTTTGCGCATACAGAAGGGGGGAATACAATTTTTTGTTTTGAAACATCTAAAATCTAAACATATAGACATAGTTTCTTGGCTCGATTAGTTAAGTCTTCAACATATCATCGAGCCAAGAGACTATTTTGCAGGTTCAAACCTTCCTCAAAACTTTTCAAAAATAAAATACTATTTTCAATAATAAATTCACACTACCGCATACAGATGGCAGCATCAAAATTTTTTTTCAGAAAACATAAGACATTTTTATCTTCATTCAAATTCTAAGACAATTCAAAAAAAAAAAAAAAAAAAAAAAATCACCCTTAAAAATTAAGCCCCCCTAAAAAAATAAGCCCCTCTAAAAAATTTAGGCTCCTCAAAGTCCCTTTCGAAAATACCTACATCTCTATGTTATAGTATGATATTTCCATTTCTACTCTATGTCGATTCGAAAAAAAAAAATTAAGTCCCCCTAAAAATAAGCCCCCCTAAAAAATAAGCCCATCAAAAATTTAGTGTCTTCATACTTCCTCTCGAACAGACCCATGTTATAGTATGATATTCCCATTTCTACTCTAAGTCGATATAAAAAAAATTAAGCCCCCTCAAAAATTAAGCCCCCTCCAACATTTAGTGTCTTCATACTTCCTCTCGAAAAGACCTATGTTATAGTATGATATTTTCATCTCTACTCTAAGTCGATTCGAAAAAAAAAAAAAAAAAGCCCCTCTCAAAAATTAAGCCCCCTCAAAAATTAAGCCCCCTCCAACATTTAACCCCTCCTACTATAGGATAAGTCTCCCAACAGGTGGATTCCACCCTCCTCCTCCATCCACAAGGTGGATTCCACCCACAAGGTGGATTCCACCCACATCCACCCACCGCCACCGCCTGCTGGGGCTGAACTGTCTTTTCTCCCCTACTAACAGCCACTTTTGATATTCTATTTGGTCTCCTTGGACCGAAACAACTCGGAAATGTATGCCTTCTTTCCGAATAAGAATACAATTTTGGAAATATATAGTCTACATATTAAAGTTCTTTTATCCATTTCATTTTCCAAATGAACAGCCACTTTTGGTATTCAATTTGGCTTCCTTGGATCAAAACAGCTCGGAAATGTAGTGTCAGTTGGAGTAATTATATGAGCATGGAGTAAATTCATAACAATCGCCACTAATGCTTGTGTGAGACTATCTGATACTACAGTGAAGTAGAAATCAAAAGTTTACATCCTTTTTGACAGTAGGAGAGCGTTCCTGTAATTTCTGCTTCACTATTGGCACTCTTGCTCGTGCTTATCAAATTTCTTAACAGTTCAAATTAACAAAAACTTTTGTAGTACATGTGAATATTCTTCATTTCTATCAGATAAAATCTAGGTAAGTCCTTGTTCTTAATCAATATTGGTTAAGTTATAATTACTCTAACGGAATAGCAATAAGCTTTTGGACCAACAAATTTTCAAGGACCTGGACCATGTTCATAATTACCCCACACTTTTCGAGACAAAGGGTAATTATAAACAGTTTTTTTTTCTAAGCATTTTATTTCATATTACAGGTCTTATTAAGCCTCATAAGAAGTCATAACTTCTTGTACAGATAAAACTAGAATTCCTCATGAACTTTTAATCAGAATTGAAATTTAATATATCTAAATGTCAGAAATTAAATTAGCAATTACTCTAATGGGCCCCTTAGTTCGTTTAGATAGATTTTCATTAAAAAATATAAGGCAACGGAGCTCCCAACATTAGGTTTGCTTGGAAAGATTTCGGTTTAAAAATATAAATTAAAAACAAACTGGGGTACGTCCGATGTATGCTACCGAAGGCAGTTCCTACCCCCAACTCTAGGTTCTTTTGAATAGGTTTTTGTTTAAAAATATAAGATCATACAAATTCGAGGGTGTACTCTTCCGAAGGCATTGGAGCTGCAAACATTAGGTTCGGTTGGAAAGATTTTCGGTTAAAAATATAAAATCCTTCAAAACCGATTTCAGATATATTTAAGTCTATTATCATGGGCCCGCGCAACGACGTGTGGATCAACTCCGTAGTCTTTGGGGGTAAATATGAGATTATTAATTATCATTAAGTGAAACAATAGCTTTATAGAAATTTTACAAGTTTTTACATGGATAACATGCTTCTTAACCTTTTATGTCCCTACGGTACTTTAAAGTACCATTAAAATAACTTGTTATAAAATTCATTTAATACATTGATTAGTAGTAATACAGTTTAGAATGAGTTATAGATATTTTACTTTATCTTGTTCCAAAAGCATTATTGGTTGCACCAAACAAAAATATTTTTAAAAGGATTATTGGTTTTGCCTTTGCACCTTTTCAGCTTTATTGACGATGAAAGATTGGGGGGGGGGGGGGGTATTTCAGTTCTAAATATTTCTATATTTCTATTGTAAGAGCATTATATTTGTACATTTCCTAATTCTACAAAATACTAAAAAAATATTTTAAATAAAAGATTTGAGTGGAGTTATAAATATTGCACAAAATCCCTATAAATTAAAATTTAATTAATGGATTTTAATTGCCAAAATCCTTCTAAAATTTATTAAATGATTGTGTAAATCTTCTAATGGAGTTTCAAAAACTGAAAAAAAAAAAGGCTTTAGAAGATGAAATTTTCATGAATTCATAATTTGGGACATAAATTTTTAAACCTGTCAGTAGTCGAAACTAGTAAAATTTGTTTGCAAGTACTCAACTTGATCCTGTGTTGTTTATGCACTTTGTAAGAAGTTGTCATCCCCCTTCCTATGATAGAGAAGATAATGAACAATCGCAGTGGCGTAGTTATTAGCACATTGGTTTCGCAAATCTAAAGGTCCGCGATTCAAACTCCGACCGCAACCGGCTCCACAATTGGCATCCGAACATTAGGTTGATTGGTGAGCTACTGGGGGAGTCAAAAACGTCGATGGGGATTGTCTGGATACCCTGGCCAGAGTCTTCAACCCGAACCCGAAAATTCTTTTGAAAGTCATCTCGATCTGAATCCGACAAAAAAAAGTTTCGTTAACCTGAACCGGACAAAATATTTTCGTTGACCCGAATCTGAAATCCTTCAAAACGAAACTCGACCTGAAGTCAAAGAAAACTGATCTATAATTTAATGCAATTATGCAAAAATAGTCTAATATCATTTTATCTTTAATATCGCATACCTCTAATATCATTTTTATCTTTAATGTAGAAAAATAAGGATGCAAAGACTCATTACTCATTCATATTTAAATTTATATTTTTTCATCGGAAACAATATTTTAAATTTTCTTTTGAAAAATCGGGTTAACCCGAACGAATAAGTACGAAAACTTAACCCAAAACCGACCCTAACACGACCCGAAAAGAAAAATATGAGTTGCAACCTGACCGGAACCATGGTTTGGGTCGAGTTCATGTAAAATCGAGTTACCCGACACGATGTAGGACTGTAAAAGCTGCGTTTAAACGCTTGTTTTGCCTTCCTCCAACACTTCTCCAGGAAACCTATATTCTCCACCCGTCTGTGGTTTATTCAGAAAAGGATGAAGAGACAACAAGGGAAAGCATATAAGAAGGTTAGATCGAGTTTAAGGAAACTTTTTCTTCCTGCAGGATGTTCGTCCGCTTCCTTCTAAAGCTATTAAAGATGAAAAGCACAGTGTGACCACAAGAAAGACACCGCGAGTTCAATGATATGTCTATTTGGACTTTTTGCGGAAGAAGGATGTAAGGAGCCGGCATCCATCTCCCCACGATAGAGGAGATAAGGAGCAGACGAAAGAAATGTCGCAATGCGATAGCACACTGGTTTGCAAATAGAAGTTCTCTCGATCTTATCCCGTCTGCGACGGATTTCACAAGTTTTTTGAAACACTTCATAGAGTTCTAATGTGAAATCCAGGTCATGAACTTTAATTTACATCTTCCCTAAAAGTCATGAGATTGAAATTGAAATGTTTCTTTTTTAATGAAAAATATTGAATGAATCCAAACATAATGAAGGCTTTTTTTTATTAGAAACTTATTTTAAATTATGAAAAAAATCAGTAAATTTCTATTCAAAATATTTATGAATGTTTGATTGATATTCATGTTTCTTATTTATGTTGTTGATTATGAATGATCATCCCAATCATTAAATTTCGAGACATAGAGAGTTTTTGATTTCAGACGGTCTAAAGGGTCGTCTCCTGTTATCACTTGCTTCCACAAAAAAGAAAATCTTATGAGTAATGATCTCTGAGAATTATAATTTTTCCCGGTTACAAAGTGAATGTTCCCGTTACTTTTCCTTATGAGATCTTAATTTTATTCTTTTAAATTACTGGACAAAACTTTAATGTATTTTATTTTATAATTCGATGAAGATTTAAGAACAATTGCATACATTATATACGTTTTCTGGGTTGATTTGAACACAGGAACTGAAATAAAGTGTCAAAAATGGGTGTTACGATTTGTAAGTCAAAATTGGTAATTTTTAATATGTAGAAAACCCCTATTTTAAAAATTGCTTTCATATTTAAACAAAAAACACATTTCCAAATCAAGTGCCATATTTCGCATTTCTCTTCGGCAGTTTGCTGACAAAATAGCACGGGGTTTTCCCTTTTATCTTTCTATTCCTACGCTAACTACATTTGCTCAACATCAGAGGCACACACAGCGCACAATAGCAAATACTACCAATTTAGAAGGGCAAAATTCATGTCTAAAATTTTGCATTTTGTACGCTAAACCTAATGTCACTTGGAAGCCCCGAAAATGTAAATATTTACTTTCCTACAAATTGAATATTTCCAACTGAACGAAAAAATGCCCAGGCCGGGAATCAAACCCAGGTGCTTAGCCGACAACCGGTGAGCATATTTCGCTCAGATAACCTAATTGGTAATATAATAACATCTGGTCTGTCATGTAGATAGCTCGATAGAATAAACCGCAGGTAAAGGAACTCCATATAAACAATGGGTACATAGATAAACTATTTGCACCAATCAGTTTTGATTGTGTTTCAATAATTATTTACTTTCCTATTTTGTTTACACATGGTAATGAAGATTCTCAACCAATTATGCAGTTTTTGAACAAATATTCTTATTTTGCTGGATGTATTACTGTGATATGAACGTGACAGGAAGAGGAGTTATTTTTCAAAATTAGGGATTGTTTCCGAGACAAGTAAGTATTAATATTCACTATTAGGAGGGGCTATTCTGTAAGTTTGTACCTGCTATATTGTTCTTCATTTTATAAAAGATTTATGGAATTTAACACTATTTCTACCGGTGTCAAATGACCTATTTTGAAGTTTCGATTTATATCTATTTTACTTGCAATTTTTAAAGCTAATAAGTATAAAAAAAAAGTCCGTAATAAAAAAAAAATAATTCCTGATTGTTTTGAACTAAAATTTTCAAATAAAATAACAATAATTGAAATTTTTAAAAGATATCATTTGACATAAGTAGAAATAGTGTTAATGGTCAAATAGTCGTACACGGGCAAGAACTGTCAAGCTAATGCTTTTACATATTTCTTTTTAAAAAATTAATTTTTAATTCACTTCATTTTTTTCTCTTTTGCGATTTTTAACGATTTTCTTCATTTTTGGCAAAAACTAAAAAAAAAAAAAAAAATTCTTCATACCCCGCACTCCAAATAATGATTATTGGTGATTAGCGCTTCATATCCTGTAAGAATACAACTTTTCAGATTTTTTTCCCCTCTAAATTGGTTACTTTGACTATGCTTTTTTCAAGAATTTACAAAATACGTCAAAAAATATTTTAATGATTTTTTCATATTCGACAACCTCAAAACACTAGAATATAATTGTGTCCCTCTAAAAAGTGAGCTTTGTCAGATTTGAAGCCTTAAGACGATGAAAAATTACGTGAAACATTTTTGTAGGCTCTTCAATTTTTGCCAGTCCGACATGCTCTCTGGAGTTTTCAGAGGTTTTATTAGAGGTAATGCGTGTATTCCTAGATCCTCCTCTAAGAATCTTATTCTCAAGGTCTTCAACAACCCCCTCTGCAATCAGGTGTCCTATGTGTAGATGTGTCGTAAGATCCAGCTATATTTTCACGCGTATGAAATGAACTGAAACCTGCCTCAAATACTTTTATTACTTTATAATTATGTTTAAAGCCTTGAATATTCATTATCGAGTAGCACTTAAAGAGCGAAACAGTCTAGAAAATAGTTAATTAAAGAATATAAAATATCTTTTATGCTCTTACTTCAAAGTCCATCAAATTACAATTTTTTTGTGTTTTTTGTTGTAAATAAAATTGTTTGCATGCATAGCACAAAATAACATGCACTATTTGGTTAAGAGCACTTTTAATATTTATTGCCTTTATTAAATAAACCATATTTTCGTCAGATCACGATTTCAAGGTTTACACAACTGATTAATATATATTGTCTTTAACAGTGATTTCATAATTATTGGTCAATTTCATTTGTTTAAATGGTATAATTGCACAGAAAGTTTATATATATAATAAAGATGAAATCACAAATATATGAACAAATGGTAAAATTCTAAAGATGAACAAGATATGAACATAGGAAACCAGTATGTAAAATAAGAAACTATGATTAATGTATATATTCATTTCTTTGCTTACAGTCTGCTCCTATACCGAAAGCAGTGTACTTGTTCTCCATAAAATAGATAAAGAAGCTTTGACTTCGACTTGAATTGAATATCTGAAGTTTAATAATCTTCCACGCGTATCACTACTTCAACAGGTGCTTTTAACGTGACAGCACTTATTTACTTCTGCAGACCTGACAACATGTGAGCATATCTATCAGCCTTTAGAATTTAGATCCCACGATTGCAAAAAAATCTTGTTCCCCTTCACCATGCAAGAAAACACTTTTTGGACACCCTGTGGTGAAACAGTGTATTAAATGCAAAAACTTCCCTACAGATGCCATGTTGCTCACCATGTATGCTATCATGGGTATCAAGGGGAAAACGTTGTATACTCGTTGCATAGAGTGATCCATCACTTGATTCTGAGCATCAATTGTCGTTTCAGAGAGGGGGTTGGTCTCCCCTCGACACTGCGTTGTCGATTACTGTCAAGAATGTGTCGCAAATGAAGAAAGACCTTAACAGCCGGATTTCTTTCTTCTACCGAATTTTTTTACACTTATTTTTACCAAAGGACAAAAAAGGTTAGAGGTTACAGCAACTTCCAGAGAACAGGGTCGTTTAAAAAAAGCTTGATTATGATACGATTAACTGTTCTGAAGAGCAGATTATAATCTTCAGGTGGAGTTCATACTATTTGAGGATTATAACCCTTTCTAAGTAAATTTCACCTAGTTTTATTAGCCTGCTTTTCAGTGGCGTAGCGTCAAGCGATGCTGCATCATTTTACTACATGTATTACTTTATATTAAATTTGGTCTTACATAATATTTGAACGTTTTACGATTCAATAAGGCCAAATGTAGTATATAATAATACTGGTAATAAAACCATGCAGCATCCCCTGACGCTACGCCACTGCTACTTTCATTAACTCCTCTGGTACATAAAGAAGTTGTAAACATTTGTGTCATTTTTTTCAGATTTTCAAAACAATTTATTAAAAGCAAACTATATAATTAATAACAGGAAATTTTAATGTAATCCTTTCGTTTTATCCTACATATCTGTAATGGAATAATTAATTATTCAATGCAATGTATATAGTTTCATTAGTCTTTTAATTATATAATGAGGTATTGTTTATCGATACCTTTTCTGTATGTTATTAAACTTCTGCAAGATTTACGTCAAATTTTACAGCCAACTTGGTGTTTTTTTTTTTTTTAGTGTTGCTACTTTTTAATTTATTATTTCTTTTAAAATCTTTTAAAATGAAATGACTTCATTTCAACTTTAGATCTGTTTACTCTAGTGTTTCTTAACCTTTTTTTTTCTTTATCTCGCGGCACACTCAAACCCTTGGTTAAACTTATAATGCTTAAACTTATAATGTCACGCTAAACTTATAATGATTGAAAACTTATGAAAGGAGCATATGCATTTTTTTAATTTATTTAATAAAACAAATAAAATGCTCCATCATAAATAAAGTAAAATATTTTGTAACTATTAGCAATAAAATTATTTTTCTTAATATATTCTTTACAATATAGGGTTTTTGGATAGGCATAATAGTAAATCTTCTTCCAAAGATCTAGCCGAAATTTATTTTCGATTGGAACATTAGTTGCTGCAATCTTATTTCTTATAAATGCATCGCTGTGGTATTTTTGTAATAATTGTAAATTTGCAATTGAGGAAAAAGCAGTAAGTTACAATACGTTTTTAATCCATTTCATTACAGTTCTCTGAAGTTTCTTATTAAGAATATTCAAACACAAACAAATTTGGAAGAAAATGTAACTTTATAACACTAAACCATATTACATGTTCACCCTTTTTAGCAGGGTTTTAATACCGGAATTCAACTTCAAAATTCCATTTGAAATTACAATTTTCAAAATAATAATAATTATAATAATAATAATAATATTTTTCTGTGCAGCTTTTTAATAAAATTGACATTTTTGAAAACATAGTTCTATTTAAATTAATTTATCTCTATTAAAATTAATTCCTATGTTAAAATTTATGGAACGAAATTTATTAAATTTATGAAACGATCTTTATTAAATTTTTGAAAGTACAATTCAAAAGCTATAAAATACCAGGCCTGCGGAGTCGGAGAGAAAAACGGACGACTCCAACTCCGACTCCGGGAATTTTAACAGATCCGATTCCGACTCCGACTCTTTCGTTAAAAAATGGGCCGATTCCGACTCCGATTCCAATAACGCAGACCTGCTTGTAAAATGGACGTCTCAGACTCGGGGAATTTTAACAGATCCGACTCCGACTCCAACTCTTTCGCTCAAAAATGGGCCGCAGCCCTGTAATGTACTGTAATGAAATCTAAATATTTGGGGCAAACTGCCGGAGTGATAGCTTGATGAAAATTATCTCACGTCAAATTTTACCGGTGTGCAACTTTTGAACGAAAACTGATGTTTGCCACGGGAGGTTTAACAATCCAACCCGATACAATTATCAAGGAACATTATTCTTTAGAGCCAGATATTTTGCAGCTTCTTTAACTGCTAATACAACTTTCTTGCGTGACACCGTGATTCAGGTGGCTAAACTTGTATTACAGGGGAGGTTCGTTTAAATTTCAGAGAAGAGTTATGCGTTATAGTAAGAACTAGTCAATTAACATGACACTAAAAAGTAACTGAATGTGTAAAAAACGTAAATGAATTTTTAATCAGTTTATTAAAACAAACAGGTAATTATGAGATTAATCATTGTTCTTCATTTTTCTCATCGTTTACAAATTCTAGTTCAACTGCTTCTTTATACATAGGACACCGGAATTCTAGTAGCAACACTTGCATTTCAGGAAAGTCGGTTTAAATTTTCGAAACGAGTTATATAGTAAAATATTAACTAATTTGTTAGTATTATTCTACAATACTAATCAAGTAAATAAAAATTATGTACATATTTTTATCAGTTTATAAATGTATACAGTGATAGTCAATGAGTAATATTTATTCGTGTAGCGAGTTTTTTCATCTTCTTTAATAATGAATACAAATGTTTCCTTAGATGACGATATTTGTCTGGTAGTAAATCTTGTATTTATGGCTTATTTTCTAACAAGAAAAAGTACAAATATTTCAGCTCACTCTCCCGTCCCCTTTATCCCCATATCTGTATTGAATTCATGATGTGCAAAATTTAAGGCATTTTTCTTCAAAAAATTCTTTTACATTTAATTTATCATTTAGAATATTTTAATATATTTTAAATATATCTATGTTAATTTACATAGTTGCCAACTATACTTACATTATTTTTACCAAAAAAAGGAATCGTTTCCATATTTATGCATATATATATTGAAATCTAATGAATGAACAGATAGAAAAGATATTTATAAAGGGAATTTTTAGAAAGGATTTTTTGCCAAAGATTTTTTTCTTATCAACCAGCAAAATCCAGCATACAGCGATGTTCCTGCAGGCTTCGGTGGGCAGTATTTATAAGCTCCGGTGCGCTTTTGGTAGTATATAATATTCACTGAAATTAAAGAGCAACCAGAGCTGAACTCCAGCTACTTCTTTAACCTTCCGTCTACCAGACGGGTCCATTGGACCCGACATGTACATTCAAAATATTTATTCAAACCAGAAATTTCTTCAAAACAAACTAAATGTATAAATCAGACAATAGTAAGTTAAATAAACAAATTAAATAGTTTTAAGTAAAAATTCTGGTGTAGAATGTTTTTATAAAACTTGAGTAAAATTTCCGGTAGTTCTAGGGTTAAGCACCGCTTGTGTTACAGAAAAGGTCTGTTGAAATTTCAAGGAGAACTACTTGTTATAGTAATAATTAATAAGATTCTAATATAAAACATAATAGTGAGTAAAATGAACTTTAAACGTTTAGACAATTAACCAACGTAACTAAATAAATATCGGGGATTTATATTTTTCCTTTTATCGTTGGAATTTCTACACTGTAAAAAGAAAAGAGTAATATTACGCTTAAGGATGTATTCTAATCCAAACTGCTTATTTTGCGATTTATTTTTAAATTCACTTTTGCTCTTAAACGCATCAAACTGCCAAATTCTCTTATTTAGAAAGTACATAATGTGCCGTGCTTGTCGATTTTTTGATAAATGCAGAAAATATTGTAAAATATGCTGTCAAAGTTGGCGTTTTGAACCAGATTTTCCGAAGCGGGAGATCTGGGAATGAAAAATATGGTCGTACTGAGAAAATAATTGTTTATAAATCAAATTCTAAATAATTGAGCGAAAAATGAAATTACACGGCCTCTTATACATCTCTTCAGAAATCACCTTAGCAAGTTTCACGTTTTTAATTTTAAAAATGAGTCTGTAAATGTCTCAGAAATTTTCGAGCTGTTGAGGGTGGAAAAATATTTTTTCGAATACACCCTTAATTTTGGTTTATGAAATGCCAAATGACGTTTAAATATACTCTCGTTTAGGTGCGATCATCCGAATGAAGTGTTATGATACACTCAAAATGGTTTAATTTTAATCTTTTAAAGAAATTGTGGAAACCGAACACCGTTTCTGGTGTAAAGTTTTTGTCACAGTCCGCCATTTTGAAATCCGGGGTTCCCGGGCTCTGAACCTTGTATGAGTTTTGATATGTTTCTTAGTAAGGATTACTGATTAAAAAACAGATAACAGAGCTTCCGTTGCAGTTTTTCTTTAGTTAAAACTATGTTTATTCTAATTTGCTTGAACTATTTACTCGAAAACCAGCCAACACCGGCACTGAGTATAAAAAAAAAATAATAATAAAGTCACGTACACGTCACCTAGCGTAAATCCAGATGTAAACGAACGAATGATTTGTGTTCTTTGTGAAAATAAAAACAACTGCTACTCTGTATCATTGGAATAAATTAAATAACCCATATAAGTTTCATAAAAGAAAACTCATGAAATAGTAAGTATATACATATATTTATTGGCTATTTGGTTACGAACACTAAAATATATTTTTAATTGTGTATTTTTACGCTTGGTTTCATCGTGCTTATCAGTTTTTAATTAATGGAGGTAAAACAGCTTTAAAGTATGTAGTACGCCTATTTATAGTGTTATATGTACAAATTTTAACAATATAGCTTTTCACTTGATCGTAATTATTGTTTGTTTGATTACATACATCAGAATATGTAAGTAAACAAATCTGTTTTCATTGCACTTGAAATTATTTTTAAACTCCTGCTTTTGTGATACATATATATATTTTTAATTGATACATAATACTTGTAAAACATGATTTAGTAGATTAAATATTTCAACATTATAAAAATCAAAATTACTTATAAAGTAAACATGTAAAAATGTCACTTTAGTACAGAGCTTCGAAATATTTAGTTTTGATTTTATATTTGATTTTTGCTGAACATGCTTTAAATCCCACGAGCTTGAACTACCTTAAAGGAGTATTACAAATAAACATGGTGTTATAAGTTCATATTTTAGCAATACATTCTTTCAATTTATATTTGTATTTTTTTTTATTATTTAGGTTCATCTGATGTTTTGTAATTAACACTTTAAGACACGTATTTTAATAATATGTAAAATACTGAAATTGTTTTAAATTTGAAAGCAAAAAAATTATTTACCATCTTAAATGCATTTTTTTTCCTTATTCAGCAGTTATGCTGTAAGAATAATTAATACTAATTAACTGTATTTGGCAATAATAATAATATTGCTTTCATTAATAACCAGTAGCGTAGCCAGGATTTATTTTCTGTGAGTGCTGAAAATTTTGTATTTGAAAGGAAAATTTGTTTTACTTTATCCTAAACAAGAACATTGTCGCTTGAATACATTACAATGGGAAGGGTTTAAAATTTGAACACATATAAGTCTGATACATTCAGGTTCATTTTCTCTCTCTTTTTTTGTTTTACTATGTTTAAAAGTTAACCTTTAACTGATGTCACCGAAATTGTCTCATAACTAGTGTGAAGCGGTCTGTGAGACCGCTCCATTGAAAGATGAATAAAAGGCAAGATTAACTCATAGGATGGTGTTTTTGTACTAAACGTTTTTTACAGGACTGTTATAATTAAAATTCACCTATTCAAATGTCTCTGGTGATAGTACTAAAGTTCCAAACCAAACAAAATTTCGGTAGTGTTTGTAGTTAAACTGAAAATGCAAGTTAAACCATAAAAATTGAAAAAAGCCGCGGTCTGAGAGACCGGTAAGATCAGTTAAAGGTTAAATCTAAAGCTCTGTCAAAACGGATAAGTAAAGAGAGGGTGGGGGGGGGAGGGTTAAAACCCCTCCAATAGTTAAAAAGGTACAATAATTTGGATTATTTGAATCGTTAATTAATCACATTAGCCCATTTATGAAACATAACTAATGTCAGTATTAATAAATATAGGGTGAATACTATTTATTCATTGCAGTTTATTAACTGTAGCGGCATTCGCATGGTTGTGTACGACACACTATGTAAAGTTCGCCATCTTTAATTATGACGTATTAGTTCATGAATGATTCGATTGGAATCGAATTCGAAGCTCCAAGCACAGATACCGATCACATGACATCCTCAATTATACGAAAAATCTGCTGAGAGGAATGTTCGGCGAAGTTTGTGTTTTCAATTGTCAAAAAGTGTTCCCTCGGAACTCTATAATGCCCCTCCCCTCGGAGCCATAAGAGTCCCTCCCGGAGAAAAATACTTGAATTCAACACTGATTTTTCTTTCTTTGATTATTATTTGTCACTCGCAAATTTGCCAATGTGAGGAAATTTCGTTGTTTTGCAAAACTAAAATGTTTAAAATAAATGTTTAATTGAGCTAATAAATTATTGCAGTTAAAACAATGTTTAGCAGCCTTTTTGCGTGAAACTATTTATTGTAAATTATGGTTGCATTAGATTTAAAATGTAATCTTTAAATTGTTTTCTATTTTACTGTTAAAGTGCAACCCAAATAAGCAGTAGTGTGACTTTACACTAAATAAGCAGTAGTGTGACTTTACACCAGATAAGCAGTAGCGTAACTTTACACCAGAAATCGTGGCAACTAAGTTGCCACTAAAAGTGGTGTTTGTTTACACCATTTGATAGCTGGTGGCTCATTACACCAATTTACAAGTGGAATTTCATTACACCACTTGGGGTGGCAACTTAGTTGCCACCCTTTTTGGTGTAAAGTAAGGGAAATCTTTTTTACAGTGTACAATTTCTTCAATTGTTGGAGCAGCTGTTTCTTTTCACGACCGCACGGTTGTGGTGGCTAGTTTTCAATTGCGGGAAAAGTGCGCTGAAATTTCAAAGAGAATTATTTTTAAATATTAATTAAGTAATGAATATATTCCTAATGTAAAAGGTAATTTAGCCAATAAGATTAATTTTAAACTTTTAATCAGTGTATCAATGTAATCAAATGATAATCAATGATTATTTTCTGTTATAGTAGAAAACTTTACAATTTCTAGTGCAACTGATTCTTTACACGACGCTATGATTCTGGTGGCAAAAATTGTATTACAGAGGTATTACTCAATAGAATTGTATTACTCTTTAACTTTCAGAGTGATTTATAGGTTAATCAATAACGTTTTGTAATTGAAAAGAAAACTTAATGCGCTCAAAATAAATTTAAAGAAAATGTTTCTTATTTGTAGCTTTTAAGAAACTTGAGATTCGATTTCGTATATTACTTGCACCTGATGAATAGTTAAAAATTACTTTGTACTTTTTGAGATTTTTTTTATAAATAACATTACTTTTTTCTCTTTGACCAGTTTTGAAGTAAACTGATCTGGCAAAAATTTAGAGAAAGAATTAATTTGAGATTGAGTCTGCTCAAATAAATTAATAAATAAATACTGTAGTCACTTTTTCGTCGAATCTATTCATTCGAGATTAGACTCGCCATCCCCTTTACCTTAAACTAGATATTACGACTAAAACAAATCAAAATAAATATAGAGCAACTGTTTTTGCGTCTGAAAACTACAAAAATCATACATGTGTTCGTTTTGCTCTCCTTAAGAACTCGCCTAATTGCACAAAAAGTCACACTTTTTCCCATTGTCCTCCGAATTGAGTATTCCCCTAAAGTCAACGTAAAATATATTCATAATAAAAATAGTAATATGTCTGATTCGAAACCATTCATACTTATGCGCATCAAAGCCGTTGCAAGACGTAGCTTTGCGAAACATATGAAATGAAGTCGTTTATTGGTGCAGCTGTTCCTTCTCCGCCTTGTTATATACAGCGATCTCTTCCTAATATTTTGTATATTTCGACTGTTTTTTTTTTACTGTTTATTTATTTATTTTAGTATAGTATGACAAATACAGCAAAAATTGTTGCGTGTAAGAAAAAATTTTGTTTAATAAATATTTTAATTATATCCGTAATTTGTTTTGCAGTTACAAATTAGTTACCATACATAGGCATTTCATAGACGTTTGCTGTTCCCTAAAATATTTGAACGTAAAAAAAAAAAAAAAAAAAAAAAAAAAAAAAAAAAAAAACGTAACGTTCAACGCAAAATAATGTAAAAAAAATTTCAAGCCCGCACCCAAACATAGATATATGCAAACACTCTCATGGAAAGGTTATAAACAGGCTCGTAAATTTATTTCTTTGATACAAATAAATATATTGCTTGTTTTATATATTGTTACCACACTATTACAATACATTTGACAGTTTAAAAATATCTACCTTGACACCAAAAACGTATAGTAACCTATAACCCTACCCTCCGATGCCTATTTTCTTCTGGACATTTTAAAAAGAAAAATATTTGATGACGAACACCTACAATAGACTTTATATATCATTTTTAATGTTAGTTTCTTATCACTGCATGTCTTGAAATTCCATAAAGCAGTAAATGCAGAACACTTGAGTTCAAACTTCCGCTGTGGATGAAGCATTTACAAAATAAAATTATAAAATATACACGTCTACAAATAATCGGTTAATAATTGGCCTGTAGACAGGGGATGGGGAAGAGGGAAGAATCATTGCCTTAACATATTTAAAATCAAGTTTTGAGACACCATTTTACCTGGCATCCATAGCAGGTATCGCCTTAGTAGATAAAAGAAAAAAAAATAAATAAAAAGAGAGGTAATAACGCAAAGCGCGCCATAAACCTTAGAAGTAGAAAGTACGCACAGGGCAAGCATCCCATTCATACTTTTCTCTTGGCAAGTGTAACCTCTGACCCAAAAGATGGGGGTGGGTGTACCAAGTGCCCCGAAAAGTTGCGAGACCGGTAAGTCTTCCGGTGACCAAGGTTAAGGGCCCGATGAGATGTGTGGATCACGCTCCAACCTTCTCTTCTTACATCCTATAATAACTCCGATTTGGGGGCGGCTGCTTGTTCTTCGAAACACTTTGCAATTAGTCGCCTGTTACCTGTACATTACGCAGGTTACAGCAAAAAAATGCAGTGCTGTAACATACCGAGATCGACCTTTAGATCTCATTCCTAGAAGTAAGTGGAATCGACCAGAAAAAAAAAAACTCGTTCATATTCAAATACCCGAATCATATATATTAAAATGTAACTGTTATGGAACGATTAAAGAACCAACAGTTTTTGGAAATTTTTACAAGTTTCACATATGACCTTCATGAAAGCTGTCTTCAACTTCACAATAAAACAAGTTTATCAATCTTATGATGCAGTCATCGGAGTGCTACATCTTTACAAATCAGGAAGAGAATGGTGAAGACGATAGAGAGAAAAAAAAAAAAAAAAAAAAAAAAAAAAACAGTCGCGAAAAGGCATTATGGAAGCGAGCAGAACTTCAGCGTACTGCAAATATGCATTCATAACGAGCTTATAACATTTTTTATAAAAAGTAAAAAAGAAATGAAAACGTGCGATCAAGACGCTGGGTATACTTTTAAACGAATTTTACCAAGAGTTTTAAGAATCTCGGACTGTTTATAAATATCTTTTATATATCAGGACTGTAACCAGATGGGGGGGGGGGGGGCAGGGTAAACTGAATCCCCTAACAATATTTTGAGCTTTCTAAAGACATCATAAACTTTTAATAATAAATAGCATCAGTTTTATGACAGGTGGATTACTCTCCACTTCTGCTTGTATTTATTTATCATTAAATTGGAGGGGAAAAATATCAAACATAAATTAGGTTCTCCGAAGTATTTCAAAGTCCCTCCCCCCCTCCCCCCCCCCCAGTCTTCCAGTTCTTTTCCGGCTGATTATCGCCCTGCTATATATATTATTAAGATCCTAGATGCTGCCAAATCCCTAATGAAATATATACAGTCATTTTACAGATTTATTACATACGTTCTAAGATGAAATTTATAAACACACTTAAGATTCATTACTAGAATCATAAATATAGGGTGAACCAAAAGTCTTGCCCTGATTACAAATATTTATTATTATCAAACTATTATAATTAGACATACGTCTGTTTGGATGCATTGTAAGTACTGTTATAATTTTTTTTATAAGACCACGTACCTCAGTAAATTTCAACGTGTGCCCCCTTGGTAGCTTGGAGAATGTTAAAACGGTATTCTAGTTCCCGCCAAGTGTTCTTTAACATGTCTTCTGTTACAGTACACACAGCAGCTTGTATCCTAGTCTTGAGTTCTTCGATGTCAGCAATTGGTGTGGCAAAAAAGTATTTCTTGATATAGCCCCCAAAGAAAAAATCCAGAGGAGTAATATCTGGAGAGAGCGGAGGCCAGGGTGTTGGTCCCTCCCAATCCACCGATCTGGAAATGATTCATTCTATTGCACAAAAAAGTACTAAAACTGACCTATCCAATGATACAACAAGTTACATTATTATACAAACGGTTAATTTGAAATGAATTATTATAATCAGGGCAAGACTTTTGGTTCATCCTGTACATTAGTCATACACCAATATGCTTTTTACTATTATTCTACCTAATTTTTGGAAAATTTCTGAGCTTCTGAAATTATTTATCGCATCATTAATGCATTGGAAATTGAAATTTTCTTGCGGGCTTACTCTAACAAGGAGAGGGCCAACCTTGTTAATCACAGATTTTTATTATTTTAATATATGTTGTAGGGTAGAGACCCCTTAGTCTCAGGTTCAACGGATATTATCCAACGCTCCTTAGTTCTTGAGAAAACGGGGGGTCTAATAGTAGTACACAACTTAAATACTTACTTTGTATCTAAAAGGATAGGTGGGTCGTAGCTGAGTTGGTATGGCGTATGCCGGCTGATCCGCGGGCGCGCTACGTTCGTTTTTCTCGTTTTTTTGTTTTATAAATATATTTGTAAGTATAACTTAATAATTTCATTGACAATTAAAATTTATAATATTGTATATCATTTATAATTTTAACCTATTTAATTTTTTAATTTTAACTAAATAGTTGTATAAAACATCATAAAACTGTTATTTTTTTTAAATCACTTTTAAAATGTATTTCATATATTCTTTATCGATGCAATGATATTGAGCAATTGTGTCAATTCATTATTTTAAAGAAACATCATTTACGCATTGCTTTAACAAAGGAAGTCAATGCGATAATACTATTATTCTGTTTTTAATGTAACAAGCATAATTATATTAAAAATTAGCATCAGAATTAAATTACAACCGATTTTTTGCATATTAAAGATTTTTAAATTTGTAATACGTATGCTTTCACTTTCAATTATTTTGCTTTCACCTTTATCTTATTTCTGCTTTTATTTTTATTTTATTTAAATATTCTTTTATTTTATCATAACTAGATGGCACCACAATAGGTTTTGTCACGATTTTGGAATTTTCATCATTCAATAATAGATCCAATTTCTTTTTAAGGGTGTATTCGAAAAAATATTTTTCCACCCTCAACAGCTCGAAATTTTCTGAGACATTTTCAGACTCATTTTTAAAAGTAAAAACATGAAACTTGCTGGGGTGATTTCTGAAGACATGTTTAACATGCCGTGTGATTTCATTTTCAGCTCAATTAATTAGAATTTGATTTTTAAACAATTATTTTCTCAGTATGACCATTTTTTTCATTCCCAGATCGCCCGCTTCGGAAAATTCGGTTCAAAATGCCAACTTTGACAGCGTTTTTTACAGTATTTTCTGCATTTATCAAAAAATTAAGAAGCACCGCACATTATATAGTTTCTAAATAAGAGAATTTCCAAGTTTGATGCGTTTGAGGGCAAAAATGAATTTTAAAATGAATCAGAAAATAAGCAGTTTGGATCGGAATACACCCTTAAATCCCTTTAAAGGATGAGAAACAATAGTTTAAAAATAAAAAAATGATAAATTTAAGTTTGTTACCATTATAATTAATGTACGATATTAAAATTTTTAATTAAAATTATTAAATTATAATTACAAGTACATTTATAAAACAAAAAACGAGAAAAACAAATGCAGTGCGTCCCGGTATCGAGCCCGGGCCTTCGGATCAGCCGGCAAACGCCATGCTAACTCAGCTACGACCAACCTGTCCTTTTTGTTACAAAATAAGTATTTAAATTGTGTGCTACTATTAGACCCCCCGGTTTCTCAAGAACTAAGGAGCGTTGGATAAAATCCGTTGAACCTGAGACTAAGGGGTCTCTACCCTACAACATATATTAAAATAATGAAAATCTGTGATTAACAAGGTTGGCCCTCTCCTTGTAAGATGGAGAAGTGTCGTTTTTCAAGTCGATAATAATCATCCGACTCTCCCTCCAAAGTAATGAGAATACGGCCCAGACTTTAGATTCCCCTAAAAAGCCGTGTACTCCATCAGCAGATGTTTTAGACTAACCATATCAAATAAACAAAGAAGTCTTCAAATTTTTTAACGCCTCCTACATGCATTGAAGATTAATACACAGGGCTTAATTTGCGCCGGAGCCCACCAGAGCCCGGCTCCGGAACTTCTCTGTTTTTAGTAAATATTTAAGTATTGTTCGGAATTCACCGGAGCTCATAAATACAGGGCTCCGGAGCTCAGTGCAATAGCACTTCCGAAAAACCGAAGTTTAAATTATCTTTTCTTTTCCGTCCCATCTCCAAGCTTTTTCATTCTTTTTAACAAAACACTTGTATGTGACGTAATGTGTCACACACGTAGGAGATGGAGATAAAACGTACTCAATTTTTTATCAGTTTTTAGGCTTAGACTGACTCGAGCTCAATCTGTATTACATTTAAAATTTTATTTATTCATGTATTGAAAAAAAATCCTCTTTTAAAATTACGTATTATATTCCACTTCAAAGTCATTTTAATGCTATTTTGATCAGAATGAAGGGGAAACAGAAATCGTGTTTTTCTATTTCAAATTTATATCGGTGACGCGTTGATACGGCGCCACTCAAGAGAGTGAACAATAAATTTGCTTTCAGTTCGATTTTCTTTTGTGACAGTTGGATATTTTTTTATTGGCTGGGTTTTCTTTTTATTATTTCGATATCTAACCTGAAAAGAATATTTTCTGTTTTATCCAACAAGCATCAGCTTGACGTTTTGTCTGTTCGAGGTTTTTTGTCTTCTATTGCGTACGAGTGTAAAAATCACGTTAGTGATTTTTCTATTTATTTTGTATCATGAACGGTACCCATGCTAACGGTCTGTGCACCTATACGAAGTCACTTTCCTTTGTAAGTAGATATAATTACCCTGTATTGTTATTCTGATAGAAAGCAATCGAGCAGTGTTTCCCCTTTTTCTATAAAAGCATAGATTCTTTCCAATAACGTTGTCAAATTTTTAATTTTATCTTATTTTCAGGGACTCACCGCAAAAGATTGTTATGCGGAAGGAAATGATTATAGTTTAAGATATGCCCCTTTTACAGGAAATTGTAAAACATTGTTCCATTCTTCAGCATATAAATATTCATTTCTGTAAATTTCATTCATTTTTTCTTAAAAATGCATAGCTGTGAACTATCCATTTTTTGTGTTAACACCATTTCCTAATCATAATCGTTACCCTATTTAATCGCAGAATTTTGCAATTAATTAACATAAAAAATAGGCACGAATTTTTACTATTCAGAAGAAGTGATAACTAAAATGTGGAATAGTTGACAGCTAAGTATATGCTGATAGATATATTTAAAATTTTTATTTTGCTAAAGAAAAAAATGCTTTAAATTTTGCAATTAATGTACGAAATATAAATATGCAGATTACTGGGGCAGGGGGAGGGGGGGGGTGGAACGGTACAGTTGTTGTACCGGTATCGCAGAATATTAGGGCTCCGGAACTTTTTTTGTTAGAATTTAAGCCCTGTTAATACATAAATTACTATTATTCTGTAAAATAAAGTGGAGGTCCATCAGTGATTCATCAATACGACCTGGTTACATTATTCCAGTTAAATTAGTTACAGTTAACCTAGCTACTGAAAGAAGGAAAAAAAGAAATTTAGTTACTCGTGAACCAGGCATAGACTCAAATTTTTTAGTCTTCATTTTTCAAAGCTGTTCTAAAATGCGAACTTTACAGCTTTCTGACAAGCTCAAGAAATTATTTTCATTTGTAAATGCATAAAACTTCGAGATATTATAATTCATATTCCGTGAGATGGAATAGCTTTTCATTATTTCAAAGATGGAAGGTATCTTACAGAAATGCTATCAAAATTGGTAGTTTGAAGTAACTTTTGAAACATAGTTTTCTCAGACAAGACAATAATCGTCCATAATTCAAGACATATTAAATTTATAGAAAAATAAATAAGTTGTTCAATTTTAACTTATTGGCATCTGAATGAGAATATTCAAAATTTTAATTTAATTAAGAATGAAAGGGGAGTTATGATTGCGCCAAAAAGTTTCAAGTTGTGGATGTGGAATAGCGATTTTTTAAAAAATATTCTTAAAGATTGATACTCACCATTTTAAATTAAGTTACTAAATTTTACCTTACAATTTTGCATTAAAAAATTACTTTTTAAAATGATAAGTGTGAGATATCTGACCCCCAAATGGTAGTCTAGTAAAATTATTTTTAAAAAAAATTCAAAATCACAGACAATTTAATTAAATATTTAAAAAACATATGAAAATAATTTAAAGATAACATTAAACTTTTCAGCTTAAAGTTCCTCTTCCAGTAATGTAAATAAACACAAATTCATGAGAGATAACATAATTCAACTTGCTGTTGAGAGCATGTGCCACAAACAATTAAACACGGAGGTGGGTATTTGAGTCAAGTTAAAATGGTATATTCAGGTGGAAGTGAACTAGCTTCATTGAGTGGGATTTTGGGTGTAATATATCTTTTTCACTTAAAAATTATTTTAGTTTAACAGTACAATTAAGTACTCATGTATAAAATATATTTTGAATTTTGCCCCAAACTGTTAACAAAATTCCGCAAACACACACACACACACACACACAAAAAAAAACCGTTACATTAAAAAATATATGTAAGTTTTTGGTCCCAAAAATATGATCTAAAATAATTTTAAATTGGTAATGTAATTGACTATTCCATAAAATATGTTCTCCAATCTGTTAACAATACACTTTAATAAACTAGGATACAGAAAAGAAAGTGGATGCATGCAGAAATGTTTTAAATCGCCATGTAGCGAATAGATGTCGCTCATTTTTATCTTGCTTAGAAACATTCGTACTTAATAAATTTGGATGTTCCGATTTTCTTTAAGCTGTATATTGCCCTTGAAATCCACTATCACGCATGAATATTCAATAAGTTAACATTAATTCATAAAGAGCTTGTTGATAATATTATCTGAGGTTTATCAAAGGTCCTTTAAACGAACAGGGCACCTGCTTAATGCCCTCATCTTCCTGTCTTTAATTTCACGGAATTAATAAGATACTAGGCAAATCAATTGTGCTTTTGTTTTCTAATTTTCTGTTACTGAAAGAAAAGGATAAAGAAGAGTAAAATTGCAGGATGTGAGTATTAAAACCTTTAAGCGTTTTAAGTTTAAAATAAAAAATTACACAAAACTAGCAAATCAAAACCAGTTTTTCTCAACCTTTTTTATCTAACGGCGAACTTAAAACCATTGTTAAGGGGGCTGGTCACTCAGCTTCCGATTTCCCCATACTAATGTAAAGTCTGTGGGCATTTGATGCATTCGTAAATTAAAACTATATCCTCGGGAAATTAATATTTTTAACTATTTTTTGTGTACACTTTCTAAAAGATGTCTCTTTTTTTCTTAGTTCTCAAAATATTTCTAAAGTATAGACTTCATTTTATATGAAGTATTAAAATCTTACTCACAGTTCGCCCGCTTTTAACACATAAAATATTAAATTCAGCATAGATTTTAGAAATATTTTGAAAACTAAAGAAAAAAGAGACATACTTTAATAAGAGAACACGGAAAAAATATGTTAAAAATATAAATTTCTCGAGAAGATATTTTAAATATACGAATGCATCAAAAGTCCATAGACTTAACATTACGGAGGAGAATTCCGAAGTGAGTGACCAGTCCCCTTAAGGCTGCTAGTGAGTCAATTTCCAAATTCCCCTCACTAATACTAAGTCTACGGACGCATAATGCATTCGTGTATTTAAAATATCTTCACACGAAATTAATATTTTTAATTGCTTTTTTCTTTGTGACTCTTCTTAAGAGATGTTTATTTTTTAATTAGTCCTCAAAGCGTTTCTAAAATCTATGATTTATTTAATATTTTATGTGTTAAAAGCTGGCGAACTGTAAGATTTTAACACTTCATATAAAATTAAGTAAGGTTAGTTGGGGTAACTGGAACCACGAGGTAAATGGGCCATAGGCTATTTTATAAAAAACTGTTTGTGTTTTTTAAGTTTTAGCTTTTGTGAACAATGCCCCTTAATCTCTACTTCCTAAAACAACGTGTATCAACTCAATCATAACTCTCACTTTGCTGTGATAGGTTGTCAAAAATTTACGTTTCTTTTTTTAAAAACAACGTCTATATCGTTGAACTTCCTCGGCTGATTATTAAAATACTGTAAGTACTTTTATTAAACAATCATTTTTTAAAAAGATTTGACATATAACTACATTAATATTATTAGGTATCTATACATATTTACTTCATGCTTCAAATGTAAGCCAGGTTTCCCAGTTACCCCATAAATTTTTCAAGAATGGGGTAACTGGGACATGTATCCGGGGAAACTGGACCATCTGGATCCAGTTACCCCAATAGTTATAAATAATTTTTTTTGTGTTTCTGTTACTACGGGAAATGAATTTCTCCATTGTTTTTTGCTCACAATAAAGAAAATGATAGAATACCTTATTAAAACTATGTAATGCAATTTAAAGATAGCATATTGAGTGGTATCAAACCAAATTTCTTGGCCCCTTGAGAGGCGGTGATGCCGTTATGGCATCACTTAATTTTAATTCCTAATTGCCACATTGGCACCTGAATTTTATAATGAAAATTTCACCATTATTATGTACGCGAAAATATACTTTTACTTGTTTTCAGATAGATTCTCTTGTAAATATTGGTGTCATTAAATTATTTCAACATTTTACGAATGCAAGTACCTTGCCCCTGAAAGCGAGATAGCCAGACGTTGAAAATGTATTGGCATTCTATAGGGAAACTTTTATCGTCCCTTCCACTATTTTGAAAATAATATCGTCATCGCACCTTTCTTTAAGGAACAATAAAATTTTCCCTATGTAATGCGACCCCTGGATAAAGATAAAATACTTAAGTACTTACGTAGAATTTGATTCAGAGATTTACCTTGCTATTTTTCCTTAAAATACCCATGTGACTTTTATACTTATTATCTATACTAAAGTACATAAGTACTTCCTTAAGTTTTATGTTTTTGGTATAAATAAATCTAATATTTTCACTTTTAGTGCTTTTTTTAGACACATTGACAGCAAAGGTTTCCCTTACAACGCTGTTTATTGACATATAATTTACATGATCTGCCTGGTTTAAATTTTTTTAAGTTGTTTACTCTTTTTCAAACAGGACCTGATATCCGATATGAAAAAATATGAACGCGTGTGGAACATAGACCCCCCAGGGTCCAGTTACCCCATTTTTGGGGCAACTGGAACCATGAGGAAAGAAAGATGAAATATGCATATTTTTATATTTTTAAATATTAAAATGTAATTTTGAGTATTTCTGTCTGATAGAGGGAACCTAACTGAACACATTTACAGAAGTTCAGACTTTAATTCAAATGAACATTAGTTTTTTTAAGCTGAAATGTCAGAAGCTCCAGAGTCACATTGTAAAATCATGTCCCAGTTGCCCCAACTAACCTTATACATTTTAGAAATATTTTGAGAACTAAGAAAAAAAGAGACATCCTAAGAAGAGTACACAGAAAAAAGAAGTTGAAAATAGTAATTTCACGAGGTGATATTTTAATTTTACGAATGCATCAAACCCTCGTAGACTTAACCCTTAAATGCCTGACTTTTCAAAAATCATTGTAGTAATGTTTTTCGGCTTTCATTTTTTAAATAAATGATGGGAAAAATACTTTAAATATCATATTTTGTTTTAAGTATGGTTTACGGCTAAAAAACAGTTTGTTACTAATCGTCAATACTGGTCTTTAATTGGAAAAAATAATTTTCCTTGATAAAATTCTATAATATTAAACAAACAAGAATTTTAGGAACTATAATAAGAAATAATTCTTACTTGCTCACTGCAGAACAAAATAGGGTATTTCGCAAGCATCCAAACAAAACAAAAAGAACAAGTAGCAATAATTAAAAAAATAAATGTATGTTTATTCTTAAACAGCACAAGTGTTGCCATCTATATGTTGAAAATCGATTTAATAATATTTTCAGAATGTATTTTATTGGCAACATTAGGCATTATAGTTTCAATATTATTCTAATAGTATTTTAGAGCCTAAATTGGGTATGTTGCAGAAAAGCAACACCCGGCATTTAAGGATTAACATTAGTGAGGGGAATTCGGAAGCTGAGTGACTGGCAGCCTAAAACTTCCACAGCACACTAACATTATGATGATGAAAAACATTATGAAAGAAATATGCCATTTATATTTTATTTACAAACACAAGAAAAATGCTCTATCAGATCACATAAAACTATATAAATGTGCAATAAATTTTTTTTTCAATTATTATAATTATTTTGTGCATTAATTTTTAACCCTTTGTGACTCAAGAACTCTGAACTTTGAGACTTTGTGACTGAAAAATATTTAATCAGATGTTAGAATAATCATTCTAAGCATATAAAAATTAATTTAAAAAAAAACATTTAGAGCATAAAAAAAAAAATTACTAAAAGGTACTTTTTTGACAGCTGCAATAAACAGAAAATTACTCACTTCTCATAAATATTGTCAATTTTCAAATACAAAATTGTAAAATATGTTAAATTACTTTTGTAAAAAATCTGATTTTGAACGCCTCTAGACTTTTCTATAAAATTTATTAAGTTCGTTTTAGCAATAATGTTGCAAAACTGCTCAAATGATAAATAAAACTTTGGCATGAAAAATTACTTCAGTTTCGCCGTGTGTTGAGAATTCTATCTTCTATGAAAAATTAATATTAACTGCTGTATTTGAGATAGCAGCAATAAATAAAATCGTCTTTTAAAGTCCACTGCGTAAGTAACATTAAATTTTGGGTATGTTGCAGTTATGCAGCGTGGTGATACAAAGGGTTAAAGAGATATTTGAGCTTGACATTCTTTAAATTAGAATATTTTCTTGGTAAGATAGAATTTTCGGAGAGTTATACTGTCATTTCTACTACATTTCATATTGTGACGTTTTTCTTTTAGGAGGCAGAATTTTTTTCCTAAAAGAATTAAATTTATCTAAAGGTGTGATATCAATTTCTTGATTTTCTCCATATTCTTAGAAAGGGTATACAGGCAGATAAATAAACTGCTAAATAATGGAATTTTATGACTCTAAATCTTATTCAAAAGTAAATCGAATAATATGAAATGGTAGCTATTAAAATATTGATTATTTCTGTTAATTCTTAAAATTTAAATTTAAAATTTTCGCGGCACACCTGAGATCCTCTAACCGCGGCACATTGGTTGTGAACCACTCATCTAGGCTAAAGAGCAGGAGATAAAATTCAGACACAAAAATCTTTTTGTATTAATTGCATTTTTGAATTTCTTTATTCTTTAATAATAATTTTTCAATAATAAATCCTTATAAAAACAATACCAAGACATTTTTCTTTACGTTTTAGTAAAGTAACTTTAAATTTTTAGTAGCAGACTGAAACAAAGATTCTCTGGTTCTGTAGTTCTATGGTCAGTTCGCGCACGAGCATCAATTAGACGCTACATTTGAAATACTATCATATCGTCGCGTCGGTACCATGTCAAACTATCCAATATGAAAACAGTGTTGCCAGTGGGCTACTTATTAAAATTCAGATTTCTTGATTTGCACCACTTTTTTGAAATGGTAAAATTCCCCTTGTTTTCGCCTTAATTAATATGTCATTAAATAAGGGGAATTTTACTATTTCAGAAAAAGTGGTGCCAATCAAGAAATGTGAATTTAAAAACAGTAGCCCACTGGCAACACTGTTTTCATATTGGATAGTTCGACATGGTACCGACGAAATGCTTAAAAAAAAAACTGTGTGCAATAACTTCATTATATCAGTGGAGCAATGAGATAAATTTTGTATAGAAATTAAACAGCACCTAAAAATGGAATTTTGTTAAAATATTTTCAGGTTACAATGATTTTTTTTTTAAATGTCAATTTCATAATTCATATTTCATGCACTAAAACTGTAAAAATGCATGAAAATTAAATAATTAAGCCTGTAATACTTTATACTAACATGATAGAAAACAGAATAAAAAATAATTATTACAGAAATATTAATGGCAGTCATAATAGTTTGTTTAAAATTTGAAACTTAAAATTTTGCAAAATAAATCCAAAACTTCTTCACCGAAATAGAAAATTAATAGAAAAATTAATTATGAGCTTGAAGAATAAGAAGAAAAGAAATTTCAATCCACAAAATTCCATTTTATCCAATTCACAATATTTTCCTGGTTTCTTTGAGCGTTTGCAATATGAACTCAATAAATTCAATATCTCCCTTGTTGCAAAACCTTCTATGAAATTAAAAAATATAGTATGCAAGAAAATAGATCCAATTGAATCAAACCAGTTATCAGGATTATACGAAATGCCTTTCACCAAAGAAGATGGAACAATGCAGTTTTATATAGGTATGACAAGCAGAAAACTTAAACCTAGAATCAAAGAACATATAGCAGACATCAAATACAACAGAAAAACCACAGCTTTAGCCAGATTATACAGCAAAGTACCTTTACAGATCAATTTTAATAATAGCAGAATAATTTATCCATCAAGATTTTATTTACCATCCATGATCCAGGAATCAATAGAGATATTTTTACGCAGCGAGAATATTTGCAATGACTCAGTGTCCATTGATTTACCTAAAATTTGGGAAGAGATGCTATGCAATTTTAGTAGCAATAGTAAAAATTAATTCACGCTCACAAATATCCGATTTCATTTTAGTTTATTTTATGTTTGCACTGTTTTTCATTATGCATGACGTCTCGTGACACTGTTTACCAAGTTATTGTTATTAGGTGCGTTCGTAATTATATAAATACGTAGCACCTATAGTCGTCGTTCAGTCCGTCTGTCCGCCTGTCCGTCCGTCCGCATATAACAGAGCAAAAACTACCCAACCGAATGGTCTGAAATTTTAAATATATGATTGTTGCAAAATTTTGTCGAGCCATTTCAAATTTTATGAAAATCGGATGTATAGTTTAATTACAGGGACATTCAAAAGTTTTTCTTTACATTACGGCCAATGGGAAAAATTATTGTAAGTGAATTTTAATGATGTTACAGCCTTCCGAATGATCTGAAATTTTAAACATATAATTGTTGCAAAATTTTGTCGAGTCATTTACAATTTTATGAAAATCGGATGTGTAGTTTACTTACAGGGACAGCCAGACGTTTTCCGTTACATTACGGCCAATGAGAGAAAATTACTGCAAGTGCATTTTAATGATGTTACAGCCTTCCGAATGGTCTGAAATTTTAAATATATAACTGTTGCAAAGTTTTGTCAAGCCATTTTAAATTTTATGAAAATTGGATGTATAGTTTAATTACAGGGACATTCAAAAGTTTTTCTTTACATTATGGCCAATGGGAAAATTTATTGTAAGTGAATTTTAATGATGTTACAGCCTTCCGAATGGTCTGAAATTTTAAACATATAATTGTTGCAAAACGTTGTCGAGCCATTTCCAATTTTATGAAAATCGGATGTGTAGTTTAATTGCAGGGACAGTCAAAATTTTTCCGTTACATTACGGCCAATGAGAGAAAATTATTGCAAGTGCATTTTAATGATGTTACAGCCTTCCGAATGGTCTGAAATTTTAAATATATAATTGTTGCAAAGTTTTGTCGAGCCATTTCAAATTTTATGAAAATCGGATGTATAGTTTAATTACAGGGACAGTCAAAAGTTTTCCGTTACATTACGGGGAATGGGAAAAAATATTGCAAGTGCATTTTAATGATGTTACAGACTATGCACTTATGAAGCGCAAAAAAATATACATTCAGTACAATATGGGGTGCTAAAAATAATTATAAAAATAGCTATAGTACGAACGCACCTCATTTGACACGTTTGACGAGCAATTTCCTACTTGTTTAATTTTGTGAAAGTATTTCTATCATGAATGATTTTGAAAATGTCGCCGTTTGTGCGATGAAACGTTCGTCAATCTAAATAAAGATTTTTTATCACTTTTTACAGGATTATTTAGCTTAATCTTCTTCACCGAATTAAATTAATATTGGTTAAACATTTGATATATGGAAGACTCATCCCCATTCGTACGATGTTCCTTTACGTCTCTATATAACAATTCGGTCCTCTGATAGTATGGATGCTCTCTCTCTCTCCTCATTTTTTTACGATTTACAACAAAACATACTTTTTTTTGGTACCTCGATTCCTGAACGCAATTCGTTTCAAAGTATCGCAACCGGATCAAATTTTAACCAAAAAATACTGAAAATAGAATAAATTACTTACCACTGCCACCGCCACAGTTACTTCCTGTCTTCACCTGTTTTAAACAATGCACTGCATATTGTACAGTAAAATATAAATGATATTACGGTATTAGATATTACAGTGGAAATTTCCAATAGCATTGTACAATGATAATTTTATGGTCTTTTAATAAAAAAAATTATCAAAAATCGTACTTAGATCTCGAATGGTGAAACTTTGGATGGCTGCAGATTGAGGAGAAGGAGAATGAATTCCATTCTTATGTTCTAGATCTTTAATACTTTTAAATTAACCCTCTATTTTTGAATATGTAAATGCATGAAATCATTACACCGGGATCAATCACACTATTATAATGTAATATTATTGTAAGCGAGTAATATATGCGCAAGCACATATGAAAAAAAAAACACAAAAAGGGAAGAGAAAAAAAAAGAAGGAGACTCCCGTCAAAGAAAATTTATAAGGCAACCTCGTTGTACAGGAATATTAAAATACATGAATTTAGTTACTGCGGTCATTGTACCTCATGTATACGTGCATTGAATCAAAAATAATAAAAATAAAATAAAATAAAACAGTTTGGTCTGTTTATCGACGACACTCTTGCTGGTAGAGAAGCAAATCAAATTTTGATCGAATTTCTTGTCGAAAACCAAATTGGTCGACAACTGGGAAGATCCATAATCGGGGTTCTGCGGAATTTCAAAAACATTTGCGAAGTAGAAGCATATAACTGTAGTGGGTAACTGTCGAGTAGTATTTCAGATCAATGTTTAATATTTTATATAATTTTTAATTCCTTATTACCAAAAAAATATTCTATACCTCATTTCGTTTATTATAGATAGATGCATACGTATATGTATACGCATTAATTAGTTTATACGCGTGTCTAATCACACTCATCGATTTCTTAGCTCAGATAAAATATGCTTCTCTTAAAAAAATCCTTTTATAAAATGCTTATAGCAGATGTTTATCATTTAAATTGCTATGTATGAAAGTTTTTAATCTTGTCAAGATGAGTACCTAAGCCAATTTCATGAAACACATGTCTTCAAATAATACTATGTGACACTTCCTTTACGCAACAACAAGTAAATGAAGAAGGTCTTAACTTGTTTTTGCTACCTTTAAAATAAATAGCGGAGGCAGATGTCCAGAACTAATGAACTCTTGATATAAAGATATACACTGGCGATGTTCCGAAACCCGTGGAGCAAAATGTTATTTAATGTATCAAATCCTTTTTATTGCCTTTTACTCGCATATTTTTTTTTCACGGCTGACGAATTGTTTTGCAGGTTATTAGAGAACCTAAAAGGTTTGAAATGATGAAAAAATGCAATTATTATTATACAGGGTGTCCGGTCTCAACGGTGTCCAATGGCTAATTCCTAAACCATTAGTCATAGACATATAGTTCCAATTACAAAAATGTTTTAAATCAGGTAAAAAAATATTTTAAAAGCGATTTGGGTCAATAAAAACATTTCTTAAAAAATTATGAAATTTAAATTTTTATACGGTCCTCCGGTCCTATAAGTTATATTTAGTGAAATTTTCCTTTTACACTGACAAGTAATACAAAAAAAGTCCCGTTATTCTACGATTAAAATTGACCGAGTAATAGCTGTTTAAAGTTGGAGCATATTTTTTGCTGCAAATTGGGGGTCATTCACAAATTTATTCGAAATATAATTTCGTCAGATATAATAAATGTTTGAGAGTAAAATGAACATTGCAATATAAATTTAAAATCTTTAATCATTCTGGCATATTAATGGAAAATATACAATTTGTAATAAACATTTAAGAAGAAAGAAAAAACAGAATTTTTGTTAAATAAAATGATTCTAAATTAACAGCCTCAATTCTTTACAAAATGATACGTATTTTAAAATATTATTAGATTGCACAAGCCTGCAAAAGTTGGGTCATGTCATGTTTTTTAGCTTTGGATAATTGATTCTTATATATTCTGTACCGCTGAATCCGAAATTGACCTTCATTTTTAACTATCATATCAGATTTTTCGCAAATTGCGAATTTCAAAATTAAGAAGTTCAATGTTAAAATTGAATTTCCTCCCCCATCTCATCGGACCACTCAGCTGTTTAACTGTAAGAATCCCAGGATAAGCAAAAATATCGAATAAATTTTTTAATAAAATAAAATAAAATAAAATAAAATAAAAAATATCTTACATATGTTTTATAGTATGAGATTTTCGCTATATTTTAACTTACACATTTGCGATTTGCAAAAAAATTCTAACGTGATGGTTAAAAATGTAGGTCATTTTCAGATTCAGTGCTAAAAAGTGCGTAAAAATCAATTATCAGAAGTTAAAAAACACAACCATCTCCTCTACTTTATAGTATTCGATTTTTGTTATTCTTTAAATTTGAAAATTTATGATTTGTTAAATATCCTGACATGATGGTTAAAAATTAAGGTAATTTTCGGATTCAGTGCTAAAAAATACACAAAAGTTAAAAAACCCAACAATCGCAGTCTTATATATTATCTAATCTAAAACTTTTTCTTAAACTCCTTGGCAGAAATCTATCCGAATTTTTTTGTGTTATCCTGTAAAATAAGTATAAATGGTAACCACCGGAAATCTTAATAATATTAGATTGTTATCGGATTTGCGCCAGTATGTAAAATGCAATCTCGATCGGATATTTAAAAGTGGGTTAAAGTTCGAGAACAAATTTTGAACTGGAAAAACATACATAGGATTGTCGAAGTAACATAAAAACTTATAAAAAAACATAATTTTTGTTAAATCATAAGAGAAACAATCTCAAATCCTGACAAAATAAATCATAAGTTATTTTAGCCAATTTGAGACTTAATCATACTTGTAGGATTTTTTTTCAAAGCGCAGATACACATGAAGTAAGATCTTCGAATACTTTAAACACTTGATATATGATCCCTCAAATCCAAGCCGAACTCATTTGTTTTCAGAGTAGAAAAGTGGCATAAGTCATGCATTTTTAAAGTTTCATAACTCGCTCAATTTTAGAGTTATATGAATGGGACTTTTTTTGGTCTTACTTGTCAGTGTAATAGGAAAAATTACTAAATATAACTTATAGGACCGGGGGACCGTATAAAAATTTAAATTTCGTAATTTTTTAAGAAATGTTTTTAAAGACCCAAATCGCTTTTAAAATGTTTCTTTACCTGATTTAAAACATTTCTGTAATTGGAATTATATGTCTATGACTAACGGTTTAGCCATTGGACACCGTTGAGACCGGACACCCTGTATAATGTTTTAAGGGGGCACAGGACCTTTAAACTTTCAAAAAATCAGTTTCTGTTTTTGTTTTATTGAGCATTTTTTAAGATTTCTCAACAATATGCAAAAAAACCCCATTAAAAAATCTGCAATATTTCCTGAATTATAATCATTTATACCTTGGAAGTATCATTGAAAGTCCGTAAATATTGAAACTTTTAAACGCGTTTTCTCAGATTAGTAAATTTGGAGTTTGTGTACGCTGTTGCTTCATACCAATGTAAGCTAAAGCTTTAAAACATTAAACAAATATTCTTCAGAGTCTACATTCTAAAAAAAAAAAAAAAAAAAAAAAAAAAAAACACATATTTTTGGGGTGTTTTTTGTACTTGAAAAACTTGAAATTTTTGAATTTTTTTTTTTATTTGCGCTAAAATTAAATTTTAAACAAAACTTTTTGTGTATATTTTGGTTTTAATCTAGAAGTAGGTGTGTTATGATTCTATTTTGTTCAAAAATTATGTTCTATATGCATAATTTAGAGTTTTATCATGCTCGCAGCACTTCAAGATTTTAATTCACGCATTAGTGAGGTGAATTTTTAAATTTAAATTTTAAATATTAATTTTGTATATACAACATTTATTTTTCTGGCAATATAGATTTCATATTATTTGTGTTTTGGTACTTTGAAAAAGACGATGTTTTTGATTGTTTCGACAAATTGTTCTCAAAGGTCCTGCGTCCCCTTAACCTTTAAGAATGCTATTATGCAATTGTTCAGATAGGAAAATTCCCAAAAATTATGGCCTTAGGAGCTCTTTGAGCCGCGCACCCGAGGTACCCGAGAACGCAAAACTTCAAACTCGATTATCACAAAGCGCTGTTTTTCAGTGGTTTTGCCACAATAACTTTTGAACAAGTTAACGGATTTGCATGGTTTTTTTCTTTTTTTAAATAAAAGAAATTACATTTTCTACAAACTATATCTGAAAAACAAATAAACATATTTTATTTTTCAAGTTATAAGAAAAAACATAATTTTTTTATGCATTTTGAATTTTTTATTATAATTTAAAAAAAAAAATGATTGTTTCGAAGGTATAATCGAGAGACAACGTAATAAGCAGTATAACAAGTAAATGACAATTCAAATTTATGGAGTTTGGACTATGGAGTTTTATTTCTTGGCCTTGAAAATCGTAGCAAAATTTGTTTTGCAAGGATAATTTTCCCGAACTTTATTAAAACTTTTAATATATATATATTAACAATTTTATTTATTTTTATTTCTATAAAACATAACTAAATAAATGACAAAAGAAGTAATAGACTAAATGTATTGCAGGCTTCTTGATTCACGATAAACTTGAGAGTCAATTTTCGTCATTTCAAACCTTTCTGGTCCCCTTAAACAAATTAAGCATTTTTCTGTCTTTATAGGGTAAATCTGGTATCGTTACCCCCCCCCCCTTTTTTTATAGTAATGATTCTTGCAGTGCACATGTAACCTATACATTCCAAATTTTATGTGAAACACAATAAAAAATACTACTATAATGTAAACACTAGATAAAATAGGATTTTTATCAAAAAACTTAATAAATTTTTTTGACCATTTATCCCGAACCTCAGTGTTGGACACCCCACTTGATCGGGATAAATGTCCCATTCGTAATGAATTTATAAATCAAAAACTGGATTTGTGTTTGACTTAATATCCTATTTACATCAAATTTAGGAATTATTTTTGAAAAAATTGTATTAAAAAATCTTGAATAGAAACTTTTTATTTTTCTACTTACACTTTTCTACTTTTTATTTTTCCGGGAAATATTGTCACGGATATTTTGCGTTGTGCCTGTCTCATTTCTCATGTAGTCATTCGAAACAATCAACACACTGCCTTTCCCCAATAAGCCAGTATAAAAAAATTTAAACCAATCGGATAATTCTAAGGAAGACTGAGTTTGTTTAACATTTAACTGTGCTGTAACAGAAATTGTCGCGTAACTATTGTGAGCTGTCTGTGACACCGCTCCATCGAAATATGAATAAAAGGCTCGATTAACTCACACGATACTGTTTTTGTGCGAAACTTTTTGTACAAGACAATTATAATGAAATTTCACCTATTCAAAAGTCTCTAACGATAGTATTAGTGCTCCAAACAAAACAAAATTGAACTAGTGTCTGTAGTTAAACTGTGAAAAGGGAAAAAAGCAGCGGTCTGTGAGACGGCTAACAGAAATTAGGGGTTAATCTAAACTACCCTTCTTTTATTTTATGTACAAACTTTAAAAACTAATCCGGGAAACAAATTTAAAATTCAAAAATTAATTGCATTATATTTTTATGTTTCATAATGAATGAGTTTAAAATATTTTTCATATTCTACGGAAGGTTAAACTTATGTAATTTAAATTAAGGGGAGGGGGAGGTGAGAAAAATTACCAACAGTACAAGGATATTATTTAAATAAATGAATAAGCTTGGGGATCATATCTCTGATATGACGCTCCAATGAGAGAACAGACAAAAGGAAGTAGTATGCAGAATGCTATAAAAAGTCCGTTTACAATGTGATTTCTTAATACAATCGAGTTCTGATAGAACGAGTTTTATGAGACCATCAGTATCTATCCAATATAAGGAAATTTCGTAATAAGATACAGTGGGTGATCGGTTAACGAACTTAATCCGTTCCAAAACAGTGTTCGCTAACCGATTTGTTTATTAACCGATCTCAGATTTTGAATTGATTTGTATGGGAATTCAATTAATTCGTTCTTAAAAGCTAAATAATGTATAAAAAATAATATAAATATTCTCTTTATAATAGGGTTAATATACGTCCTTATTTAATATGGACACATCCTATTTTGATGACTTTGTCCGTTCCGTGGCGTTATTAAATCATATCAATTTGTCACTTTGACCTTTCAAAAACTCCTTAATTCTCTAAAAGATTGTGTTTACTGCAGGGCCCGATAAAGCTCAAGTGGAGTCTAGAGCCTGTTAATAATTTTTGAACTAAATTTCAATTAAAATAATTAATTCGCAATTAAAAATATTTCTTTTTTTAAAGAAATATTTTCTTTTAAAAATATTTTCTTCTGATCTGTTCATTCTAATTTGGGACCCGAAGCCCCGATAGCCCAAAAGTTAATTAGGCCAAACGCATACAACTTTTAAAATGTTCTCTAAGTTGACAATACACGCAATTACATATAGCTCGGCAAATCTGAAACACAGCATTGCTTCTCCGTGGCTTTGTTGTTTTGTGAGATGTTCGTTATCCGAATATAAAAATCTCTCGCAAAAGTGTTCGTTAACCGATCATCCTCTGTAATGGCATTTTTTTTAATGGGTGTATTTCTGGAAAATACTAAAAAATCATTATATTGAATATTTCGTTGTAATGGTTCTCAATTATATTCATATTATTAAATCGCGCGGTACCTTATACCAAAACACCTTAAATGATATATACTTATTGAAATAAAATTACAAAATGTAATTTTTGAAATAATGACGTAAAAAATAATATGATCTACGGATTACTTTTGTCATTCAACGAAGAGTAAAGGGTGGGAATTGATATTAGACGTCCACTTTTTATCATATTACCCCAAGAGGGTAGTACTTTAGAAGGAACAATGAAATTCTTTCAGATACTCCTGGCCGTGCCACACAGATTTTCACCCACGAACGTCAACTTCGAGCTTCTGATATTTGTAACGAGCACGGTATTACTACTAGTCATATTCACACATGCTACACTCTAAATCGAAATGTCTTAAATTCAGACACTTAAGTGTCTGAAACGGAGTGTTCAATTTTCAGGCATTTTAAAATGTCTGAATTTTTTCAGACACTTTTTGCGTCTGAATTTTAGACACTTCAAACGTCTGAATCGCAGCCATTTTTTTAAAGCATTATACGTAGCCATGTTTGACCACGTTGATCCTGGAAAAATATATGGCCATTATTCTGCCCTACTCCCCCCCCCCCCCGCACACACACAGCCTGATTTTAGGGGCTCCAAAATATGGTATGCAATTTTCATAAAGCTGATAATTGAAATCTTTTTCGACATTGTACTGATTATAATCAATATTTTGAATTTATAGAGTAGAATAAGATTAAAAATTAAAATATTTGTCACAATACAGTAAAACCTCTCAATAGTAGGCACCTTAGAACCGTGGAATTTGTTCGCCATTCGGAAGTGTCTGTTTTTCTGAGGTAAAAAAATATAAAATATGTGCATGTTGTTAATAAAAAATGTGCTTCTTAAATAGTTGTGTCCTCTATGTAGGAGTGTCCGCTATGGAGATTTTACAACAAAACTTTCATAGGACAATTTTCTTCAGCGAACACTGACCTTTTTCAAGATAAATACATTTTTTTTTTACCTCATAAAAGCGAACACAATCGAATAGCAGGCAAATTCAACGTTCCAAAACGCCTTCAATTCGCGAGGTGGCCGCGATTGAGAGTTTTTACTGTATTTATTTTTTCATTTAGTTTTTAATCTAATTCTACTTTTAAAGTTCAAAATGCTGATTATAATCAATACAATGTTGAAACACATTTAAAATATAAGCTTTAAAAAAAATCCATATCGAATTTGGAGCACGTAAAATCGTAATGGGGGGGGGGGGGGTCTGCCCATGCTTTAATCAGGCCCTCCTTCTGGAAAAAGTCCAAACCTGTATTATGATTCGATAAATGTACGTGTCAGTTTTAAGTGCAAAATCTAGCTATATGCAAATAAATATTTTATAAAAATCTACCTCTTTACTTTGTGTTCATTTTTAATTTCAAATTACTTTTTAACTAAAAGTAATCAAAAAATCAATATTATATAATTATTTCAAATGAAATATATCTGTATATTTTTACCGCATTCTTACAATTACATTAACGGTACATGATTACATGAATTTAAGAATCTAAAAATAATCATTAAAATTTAACAAAGTGCTAGAGATAACGCGAGATCCTTTTTCTAAATCTTTGTTGACATCAACAAATTTTTTTCTGCTTCAACGCCTACATTAGTGACGTCAATTTCCGTTCAAACAATCAAATCGTGAAGCTGTGGTTTTGACTTTTGAATCATAAAATGATTATATGTTGACTATTTTCAGTATGGCAAATGGGATATTTCTAAAATACTCGGAAACACTAAAATTATATCAAAGGGAAATCTTTTAATTAGAATGACCGGATTTAATGAGTTTTATCAGTCAAAACATTTTAAAATAAATAAATGAACACAAGTAATTCGCTGTATTAAATATATGGGGGAATCAATGAATGGAAGGATGTTCGAACTATATTCTTTTTTAAAATTTATGATGTACACACTATGAGGCAGAAGAAAACTTCATTAGACAAGAAAAGCATGAATAATAAATAAAAGCAGCTATTAACAGGAATGTTTACTATAAATGCTTTTGAATTCCAGTACATAACACATAATAAATCTATCAGAAATGTAAAAATTGATGTAAACATTACAAATGCTGCCGCATTAAATGCTTATAAAAATATTGTATACGTAAATAAATAATTAAAAAGGGTACTTCAGAGTAATAATTACACCAAAAAAATACTATTAAGGTAGTCTTGATGGTAATTAAGAAGTTTGAGCCAATCAACAGGCGATGTCACTGCGATTTTTAAAGTAATGGCTACATAAGAAAAGGCTTAGGAAGGTGTAAAATTAATAAATTCAGTAACCGCTAATATACACCATGCAGAGACACCAAAATTTATTTTAAAGATAACATTGGATAGAAAATAATACAGAAATATGATTGCAGATGATTTGAAGAGTAGAAATTTAAATATTAGCAAAATAAAATTTTAACATGGAAATACCATAGGCAAAATGCTTTGAACATATTTTGGCATAACTCAGGAACTAATAAAGCTATAGACTCGTGTGAGGTCTTCATTTAAAGAGAAAACAATGACAGAGAGTTTTAAATACATAGTTAAGACCCCACTTACCTGGTAAAAGGTCTGATTATTCCAAAAGCACATTCGCCCAGAGGACGTCCGGATTGGAGGCTACGTTAGTATCCGTTAGTTAGGCAGACTTTGATATTTAAAAAATAAAATCCCCTTGCACATCCGGCTAGCTCTGTCAAAAGAATGGAAAATTTCCATCCTAAAAACATAGACCGCCAGACAACAGTTCTCTTTACAAATTTGACGAGATGAAGAACACTGTATTAGTTTATAGATAAATATTAATACGGAGTACCACTATGTCGATAGAAATTAAATCCCGGAACTTCACATTCCGCAAAAAACAATCAAGTCAAAATAAATTATTAGTTAAAATGTACGCGTACATAAAAACAAGCATTCAGTTTGAATTACAAACGAACATCGAGTTCGAAAGGAAGACGCATGCGCAACTGAGAGTGCCCCCTGGTGAATGCGGAGCGGAGTTACAAAGTGTCTTAAAATTAGACACTTGCAGATTTTTTAGACACTTTTATCAGTTCGTGTACACTATGATCATAGTAAGACACTTAGGTGTTTTAAATTAAGACATCTATTGTGACTGAATTTTCAGATTCAGACACTTAAGTGTCTGAAATTCTTTTTCAGTCACATATGTATCTTAATTTAAGACGCCTTTATTTGCAGCGTAGTATTAGAATTGCTTCAGAAATACTTATACGACAGCAACGTATACAATACAGCGTAATATCAATATTTTAAGAGCATTTTATTATATATAGGTATGATTTAATTCTAAATTATATAACCGTGTATATAATGTTCGACCAATATATTGGCAATTTACATATCTCCAATGTCACCCTATTATATTTCATCAATGCAGATAAAATTTTAATAATCACTTTTGACTATCATGCAAAGTGAAAGTAGTAATATTAGTAAAATGTTATAAAAACTGACCCAATATTGAGCCAAGATTTACTTGTATTTTACTAATATTACGAGGTTGCCACGCTTCAGGGAATTTCCAGACAAGGAAATTTTTCGGCACCAGTATTTTCTTGTAGAAAATCTCTCCTTAAATAAGGCGAAATTTCGTGCGTTTAATCTAGATTTATTTTTCTATAAACAAATACTGATATAGCACCTGCAAAATTCCCTGAGGCGTGGCAACCCTGTATTAATTTGCTAATAGAGTATCTCGTAATGCGTTTAAAAGAAATTATATTCTAACTTTTATAAATGCGAAAATCTAATTTTTCTTTACTACACCACAAAGAACAATATGTTATTATGTAATATTCAAAGTTTCCGAGGGCGAAAAAAATCAAATTTGAATGCTATTTATTTTTCTAAAACGTGAAAAAATTTACTTTTGATCATTTTCTGGCCACAAGTATGAAGAGCTCGAAACCGGAGTTCGTGAGTTCTATCTTATCTTATGTATACCATAGGATCAAGAATTTTTTTTAGAGTAGACAGTTGTATACTTCGAACTATATGCATTTGTACAAATAAATATATCCATATTTTATGTTATTTTGCGTTACTGAAAACTTCCAATTAGTTTAAAAATTTTAAACATTCCGAAAGAATTTTTAAATACTAATATTTAGGTGATTTTATTTATTTATTTATTCATTCATTTTTGTCTCTTCGTCATCCGAGAAATTAAAAGTTTTCAATAAATGTATCAAATTATATCTTCAGTAATATTGGTCAAGAAAATTGAACTTTTGCTCTTTCACAAAACCTAAATTAGTTGCGTCTTATTCAATTTTTTTGTGGTGATTCCGAATTCTTTTTTTAAATTTTCTCCATCAGGTCTAGTTTTTGCGATATTTGCATATTTCGATTTATGCAAATTTTTGAATTTTTGTACAGTTATATGCAAATTTAAAGCATAAAGCATTATCAGAGTGGCTTTTTTGTTTTATTTTACGATTACTGTCTAGTTTACTTTACGAAAACGTTCTTTCTGAGATTATACTGACATGTGACCGTGAAATATTGCGCCTAAATTGCATATTTTCATGTTTTTTCTAATAATGTTTCTTGACATACAAATATTTCTGCCACACGAGTACGCTAACATGTTTCTAAACCAGTTTTTTTGCGCTGATTTAAAATCTGTTATCTGTTTTCATCTATCACCTTTAGTTTTTGAAAAAGTGAAATTTTATTTTTTGTCAAAAAAAGCCAGAAATTGCTTTTTATGCCATTTTGTGATGCACTTCAACTAGTTAGGATAGATTCTCCTACTTTTTCAATTTTCTTTCGATTATATAAATTATTGTTTATGGCCCTGATAGGATTCTGACACTGTTCACCCTTTTGACGATGAGGTACATGCACTAAAAAGCATTTTATATCAAATTTGTGTCAATACCATACACAATTAGAAATTAATTTTACTCAACAACTAGACATGATATACAGAAACGGATTACAGATTTGCAATCAGCATAAAAATCGAGTCTAGAAAAACATTACGTTAATCCTGTAGCAAGTACTTTAAAATTGAAAGTAATGTAAACATTACACCTTTGAAAAATATCCAATTTAGGCTTAATAACTGACACATAAACGTTAAGAATTTGCACATTGCGACACTTATCTGAAGAAAATAGTCCCGATGTGAGTACCTAGAAAATTTAATCCAATCTGATATTTATTGTAACTAAAATTTGCATAAAATGGTGCAAAAAAGCTTAAATTTGCATAAACATAACTATGCAAATTTCTCAAAAACTGGACTATCCACAGAAAAACGGAAAGCGAATTAGGAGTCAGCTCAAGAAACTCATCTAGAATCAACCAATTGCAGTTCTGTGGTAGAACCATTGTTGTCCAGTGTAATTTACCTGATTTTTTCTTTTGCCACAACTTGTTTAAATCATTCTTTTGCATTTTGCTAAAGACTCCTTTTTTGTCTATTTTTATGCAATGGATTTTTTATTGATTTCTCTTTTTTTTTAATGAATTTATTCCTCCGTCCTTATTAGATTACAAAGTAAATAAATAACCAAGTAAAAACAAACTATACATTGAAATTTTTCTTTTCCTATCGTACATATTTTGTTGTTTTCCCAAGTTGTTTTATAACGTTCACACTGGTATTTTTTGAATGAGTAACACGATCGGAATATAAAACGCATATGCTTTTAAATGCAGTTAACAAATTATAAACGCTTTAAGGGTGTCCGGGACACAAAAATCTTCAAATTTTCTTTCAAAAATTTATTGAATTAAATATTTCTGTGTTTTTTTTCTGTTTAAAATGACGTTTAAATCATGTTTCTATCTTAATTGGAACAGGAAATATTATTTTTTTGTTTTGGTTTGTTTACAAAATGTGGCTTTCAAGCAATGGTACGACTTCTTGCGAAAATGCGTTTTTCTTTATGATGGGTTTTCTCACTATTTCTCGTATTTAAATTGTTATAAATCAAGAACCGTTAAAGGTAAATGGTTCAAACTTGGAACATGTCTTTTTCAATTGTTTTACTTTAATTTTGATTCAGCAAATTTGAAAAAAATATTTACTTTTGAAAATATGACTTTGTTTTTAAAGTTACATCTTTTTTTTAAATTTTAAATTTAAATATTTTTAATTTTTATTTAGATTAATACTTTTAAAAATGCTGACTCAAAATTAAAAATTATATATTAATGTTTATTTAAATGAAAAAAAATTGAATTTCTACAAATAATATTTCAAGTTATAACGATTTTAAATTACCCCACATTTTTAATAAATTTCAAATTTAATTTTTTTATGAGAAGTTATATCATGTGATTTTGTTTACAAATAATATGGTTAACGATCACAAAAAATTAAAAAAAAATTAACCCAATAAATAAAAATTATTTAAAACTGTGTCTCGGACCCCTTAAATTATAAAAAAAAAGTAATATATTTTTAAAAATAATATGGCGTTTTGAAGGAATGAATTTCTCTTATACATGCAAAAAACAACAACACCTAAATGGTTCATTTAAGATAGTTGATTTTACTAGTTTACTTTTACTTTTTTTCTTTTTTATATTGTGGTGGTGAAGTTAAACATATCGTTTGTTTTACAATTGAAAATAAAAACTGTTTCCCAAAAGGTGAAATGTACAACTTACGACAAATGAGGATTACTGTCCCATCCACATTGGAAACATCACTATGATTTCTAAGTACTTATCAAGGAAGCAAAACTTTTAGTTTTCAACTCTCATAAAACAAGTCTTTATTTCATGAATCAATATATAAAAAGCATTTTTATTTAATAAGACAACTACATAAAATAATTCACATATTACTTCTTACATAAGTCGAATAAAATAAAATGCTCCAACTTTTAAAGCTATCTAGGTTACTGTAGAAATTAATCACAAAATGATATAAATCAGAGATAATGTGATTGTAAGAATCAGAGATACATATGATAGTCCTTTTTAAGTTCTTTAAATCTCCGTCTTTCGGATGTACACTAACAAACTATTTAATATCAATTACAAAGAAAGATCCTTTAGAAAAAAATTATTTCATAGATATATCAGTTTCCCACTATGAAACGTCCATAAGTTCCTCATTATAAATGAACATAGATGGGTAGTGCAAAATCACATCATTTATTATCATTGCTAATAGATAGTTTGAAATATTGGGCATCAGAAAAAATTCTTACAGAACTTATGCTCTAGCGAATTTAATTCATTTGAAAAACACATTGCATTTTCAGTAATAATCGATCAAAAGAACACTTAGCAATGGAAGAAAATATTCAACCGGATGTGATTTCAAAGTAGATAGGCTATTAGATGTCCGCTGCTGCATAACGCTTTGCCATAGGGCATCAGTAGTTTTAAGGCACGCTAATTCTTCCTGGTGGTGAATAGAATTACGGGTAGGTTTCAGGACCTTACTTCACATATTATGACAACAATAATCACAAGATAATCAATTTGGCTTCCGTCTTTAACAATCATTTCTCGCACAGAGGCATCTGTCGTTTACACAGGGAATTTGTTAAGAGAAGGAAAGACACGGGTACGGAATACTAAAAATTGCATCTATACGAGGCTTATCCTGTACAAGAACAGATGAAAACCAGTGTTTAATTCAGAAATATATTAAAAGAGGATTATAGGATTTGTGACATTATGTAGTCGTGTATAAAAATAATGTATTTTATTATAGCAATTAAAGCGCAGTTAAGAAGTTACATTAGTTATCTTTAAAGGCCATCTACAGCATGAATATATGAAATAAAAAATGTTACAAATATATGTAAATGTATGTTACAAATGACTTTGACATAAAATTATCACCAAAAAAAGAAAATAAAATTAACTAATATTCTAATATAAGTTACAGATTGTTGTAATGAATTTACCCAAGTGCACGTCTGGTTACCCATTGGAAATCAAGCTGTAAATAACCTAATTATAATGTTGTTAAATGTAGAAGCTATTCTAAAGAGGCCGTATCGTATGAAGACATGTGTTATGAAGGGTATATGGACGGGTATATCCTTGTTGCGCTGTAGATAAATACTGAGTCAGTGTCCGAATAATAGATGTCTCACTATAGAAACAAATATTGCTTTTTTATTTTCGTCTGTTTGTTGAAAAGAAAAAAAACCTACGCATTTTTTCTTTTTGTTGTTTTTGCAACTAAAAGTGTGCGACAAGGTGAATAGCTATTTATAAGTTTCTTCTCATCTGTCAAATGTACAATAATAATATATGTTCTGCTATATTTTGGAGAGTTGTCTCTGAAAAGCTTTATTTCAAAATTTGTTTTTAAAAGCTTCACCTAAAAACTCATATTTGCTTTTACAAACCAATTTTTATGAGTTTTGTAGATACCATTATATTTACCTTTTCCACATTGAAGACGTACGGGGATCTCGATCTCATATCCAAGATCATTAATTACATACATGAGATGAAGAAATTATTAAGCATCTACGCCGGCCAAACAGATGCAACATATATTGCGTATGTTTCGAAACATTATTCACGGGTTTATTTTTGCTTTATAATAGATATATATTAAATACTTCATGAAAAATGAGCATTTGTATGAAATAATTTTAAACTGCGCATGCGCGAACCGTAACAAAAATGTTCTTGCATGATTTATTAGACAATTATATTATATTACTCACTTAAAAAGGGCAAGCTGAATATTGTGAAAATTCCTTAAGATAACGTCGATTAGTGAGCTGAATTTCAGTTGCTTTCTCAAAAATAGCTGGATGGTAAGGGATTTCCTAAAAATTGTCATTTTTCATTTTTTATTGATACTTTAATTTTCCTTGGAAGAATCACCAGAACAAGCCCATTCAAAAAGAAAAAAAAAGAATTGGCAAGCATGAGTTAGAAAGCTACGACGTAGGTTAAAAACTAACTTGTATGTTAGAAGTCTTTTAACCCCTTCGAGATCAGCGTCTGTTACACAAATTTAATTGGGTTGGCACCACTGTTTTTTAAAAGTTACCGTTACTTTTATAATCCCCAAAAATGCTCCAATTAAATAAGGTAAATATTACTTTTTTATATTACTTTTACACATATTCTGTATCCACCGTTTTAAGGTGCATATGCACCCCTATTGGGTTGATAAAAAATGAGAATTTGTGGAAAATCCCTGCTCATCCAGCTACTTTTAGAAAATAACAACAATTCAAGCTATATTAGCCATGCCTTTCTGAATTTTCAGAATAGTCGACTGGCATTTTTATATGAGTTGTCCTATGTAGTGGATTACAAAATATGCAAAAAGAATAAAAATTATCTTTCGCGCATTCGCAGTAAAAAATTATTTCATGTAAATGACCCTAATCATCAAAATATTTCATATATTTACATTCTAATTAAAATATTGCTTTTGTTGTACTTTGTAAAGTTTCCAGAAAAGGCGCTAAATTTGGCAACACTGCGTTAAATTTTAAAATCCTGTATAATATAAATAAAAAATCTGCGGAAAATTCTTGAAATGTTTAAAGAAACCTATTATACATCATTCCATTCTTATACCCAGTAGCAGAATGTTCAATGCCCATCTGCAGCAAACTGAAATGGATCTGCGACCCAACAATGCAGAATCAAGCTACTATAATAAATACTTATATAGTAACCCATAAAATAAGCAGCAAATTGCATTTTACAAACAAAATGTATAAGAAACAATAACTCTTCAAAACAAAGTAAATTTTAAGTGAATTTTTTAAGTCCAATATTTATTTTTAAGCTGGCAGATTAATGTGCAAGGTGTAAAATAATCTGCAGCGCTGCTGCCGTGCTGAACAGTTTCTGCTATAGGATTCTTATATAACTGAACACAAATGCTGTACAAGATGTCACAAATGTAGTCATGTGCTACAACTGCAGATCATTTTGAGCGTTTTATTTTACAGGGTGATTGCAAATATTATTATTCTTATTGAATGTGTTGCTCGTCCCATAATTACCCTCGTGATGAAACCTTTGCTGAAAAATATGGGGCCAAACATGTTCTTTATATTCCTGAATTTGCAGAATAATTAATTGTATTTCTCAAGCCATACGACAAAACGTTGAAAATCGAAAGTATCCAGTGACTTTTTATCATATAGTCTATACAGGTATGTGTACAAATCCATATAAAATTATTATACAAATGAATGCATATTAAAAATTAATACACTTCTAAAATACATTTAATTGTCATTAACATGAATTTTAACGACTTGAAATTTGGATTTTTTTTAATAAATGTCATCGTCAATGTTTGCAAAATTAGGTAAAACTTAAAACGTTTCCCTTTATCAGGAATTTATCAGAAAAGCTATCTCATCAATGTGGTTATTTTCTATTATTCTTGAACCAAAATACTGTATTTTGAAGCACAGTATAAACTAATAATAATAAAAGACGCGGTGAATACTATGGTGGACGCAGGATTGGATCAAAGAACTTGGCTATAACTATCACTACTTCCATGGATGGGGTAGGAACCATCGAGATGAGATAACGAATCTATATAAAGTTTATGGTAGGAACGGCTTCAAATGACGTCATTTACGACAGCTTCATCTATTGGGCCCTCCTTGTCCCGGGATGAAAATGTTGAGCGAAGCTCGACCAGTCCGCAGTAGAGGTCTGCAAGAGACGGAATTTCCAGGCCCGGACCGTGCAAAAATCAATCATATCAGTCCCGCCCCGACTCAATTTCTACAAGAAATTCCGATTTTTCTTAACATACCATTAAGATTCTATTAAAGAATACAGCATACATATTTATGGGGAAATTTTAGAGTATATTTTAGATTACTATGTGTTCACAAGACATAAAATGCACTAAGAGTAACATTAATAATTACTTAGACTCTCAGAATATTACATTCAAATAAATATTCATTAAAAAAACTAATGTATTATAGAATAAAGGAAAAAGAGCGTTAAAAACATCAGAACTTTAGAATCTGTATAATAAAAAGTATAGATTTTAAAAATATTTCTCTGTAATTTATTACGGTATATTTCCAATGATTCCGTTACCAGAAGATCATTATCGCTATTACTAAATTTTCAAAACATATTGCTTTCCCGGTAGATCCTGGAAACAATTAAGTCCAGTTTGAGCCTGGCTCGACTATGTAGAAAACAAATGTAAGCCTATCCCGGCCCGTTGAATTTTTACTGGTCTGGATGACCTATTTAAATTTTTGTCGGCCCGGCCCTATTCGTTAACGAAGATGTCTTCATTCTGTCGGCCCTGCTCAGGTACGGGACTCCGGCCAAGATAAGGCCCGCGCAGGCATCTAGTCCGCAGTCCGGAATAGAACTGTGAACATGTAGCTAAATAGAGAGACGATTTTCTAGACAGTAATCCTAATTTTTTTTTTTTTCGTGAAAGTAATGCATCTTTGACAATAGGAGTTTTCGAAAATATTATAATCACGGTATTTTGATACTCTGATTTTTTTTTTTTTTTTTCACCTTATATTCTGTTTTTGTGGCAAAATGTTTCTTTGTCACTTGAATGAGAATATTTGAAAAATTCATGAATGTCGATATAAATATCATTTCATGATTGTAACAGAAAGTAGATATTGTCTGGATAAGACATCAGTCGTATACAAAGCACTTCCTTTGGCCTGTAAAATAGAATCGAAATCCAAGAGTTTAGTTTTCAAGACGTTCCGTTCCCCGCTACGTTCGAGACGATCACTTCTCTACAATGCCTTCAGTGATTTCGTACATCCGACCTCAGAATATAATAAAATGAAACCGAAATTGAAGAAATGTGAAACTGATTCTCCAATTTTCTTCACGCTTAGAACTGATTACCTTATCTCCATCATGCAAGTGGAAATATGGAATTGAAAATGACACATCCCTAGGGCCTGGAGGTGAACAATTATTTTGTGGTTTCGAAAGAGTTAATATGTGCTCGAGTTTTTTTTTCTCTTTTTTTTTTTTTTTTCTAAATTCATCTTCTGTTTTGCAATTTTTATTCTTAACGTTGTTCTAGCTTTGTTCTTATGTTAATTTCTGGCATCTGATCTCAGACTAGTGCAATTTAATTTAAATTCGATCTTGTAGTTGATGTTCCCGGTTATAAAATAGAACACATTTTACGAGGGCTTCTTTTTTTCTTTTAACTTATTTTCTTCCTTATTTGTTTTGTTTTATTTTTTGGAGGGTCATGAGAAATTTAAAATCCATGTTTTAACCCTGAATTTTTTTAAACTACATTAGAATATTTACATAATCATTTAATACATTTTAGAAGGATTGAAGGATTTAGAGGATTCATTGAATTTGAATTTATAGGGATTTTGTGCAATATTTATAACCCCACTCAAATCTTTTATTTTAAATATTTTTCTTAGTATTTTGTAGAATTAGGAAATGTACAAATATAATGTTCTTGCAATAGAAATATAGAGATATTTCCGAATTGAAAATCCCCTCCCCCCAAACTCCAAGAAAGTTATAAAGATGCAAAGGCAAAATAAATCATCCTTTTAAAAATATTTTTGTTTTGTGTAACCCATAATACTTTTGGAACAAGATAAAGTAATGCATCTATAACTCATTCAAAACTTTATTACTACTAATCAATGTATTAAATGAATTTTATAACAAGTTATTTTAATGGTGCATGTAAGTTCCGTCAGTAGATAAAGAGTCAATACATTATCTTATTTTGTTTGTATCTTTTCTTTTCATTTTTTTTTCTTGGCTATAAATTAGGTTTTTGATATTTATGTCTTTCAAACTAAAGCCAAGCTGATATTTGATACATTGTGAAAAAAGACAGGTATTACTTAACCTAAGAAAATATAATATTAGCACGACCGAAAACATATAATAACCTCTTCCGAATTGCTAATGATTCCAAAAAGCTTTTTTTATCTTTATAAACATGAGAAACCAATATATTTTTGAGATTTAAAGAAGCATTTGCAAACACAAAGTTTCTTTTGCTGCCACTGAATCACGGAAAATGCTTAAGTAATCTTTTTAATAGTATCTTAATCAGTTTTCTGAACCCGGAATATAGGTTTTTCGGAGTAAACATTTTCATGTCCAAAAAACATATTTTGACAAACATGATAGATTAACATCATTAACATTAACATTAAAATTAATATTATTTTGTTATTGAATGTATAAATACGCAGCTGAAAACGTTCATTTGAGAATTAAGAGCATTCTAAAAACTAATATACTGGTTTGAGAGAACTGATTAATGCACTATAAAAATTACTCGGCAAAGTTTCTGAAAAACAGTTGCAGCAAAAGGAACTTTGCTTTCATAAATGCTTCCTTAAATCTCAAATATATATTGGTTTCTGAGTATTCTAAAGAAAGAGAACGCTTTTCGAATTCATTGGTAACTCTGAAGAAGTTACTGTATATTTTCGCTCGTGATTATATTATATTTTTGTAGATTAAGGGTGTGTTCGAAAAAATATTTTTCCACCTTCAACAGCTCGAAATTTTCTGAGACATTTTCAGACTCATTTTTAAAAGTAAAAACATGAAACTTGCTGGGGTGATTTCTGAAGACATGTTTAACATGCCGTGTGATTTCATTTTCAGCTCAATTAATTAGAATTTGATTTTTAAACAATTATTTTCTCAGTATGACCATTTTTTTCATTCCCAGATCGCCCGCTTCGGAAAATTCGGTTCAAAATGCCAACTTCGACAGCGTTTTTTACAGTATTTTCTGCATTTATCAAAAATTTAAGAAGCACCACACATTATATAGTTTCTAAATAAGAGAATTTCAGAGTTTGATGCGTTTGAGAGCAAAAATGATCTTTAAAATGAATCAGAAAATTAGCAGTTTGGATCGGAATACACCCTTAAGAAACATTTGTCTTTTTTATATACAGTATAATACTACTCTTTTGAGATAATATAAATTTTAAGTTCTGTTCAGTACTGATTTTACAGGTACGCACATCTCTACTTTTTCTCTATTCAGTTTTCTAAATTTCACTTTTGGTTATCATAAACTAAACACTTAAAAGTAGAAATATCATTCTAAAATTTAAAACTTTTTTGTTAGAAAATTTTAAAGGATCAGATTATTTTCTTTAAAATTTCAATTTCTTCTCTTACATTATTTTTTTTTCTAAACTTGAATTATATTTATGTTGTCAGAAAATAATATTATCAACCAATTTAAGGATTTGGATTTGCTTGATTACATCAGTTTTTCTGAAAAACAGTTTTAAATACACCTATTTGCAAAAAAGTGGGGAAAAAATCACAAATAATATCATACATTTGATCCTTTTAAACAGGGTTTTTGAAATATTAAATTTTTCTCCTTATATCTGCTACAAATATTAATATACCGTTTAGTTGGAAATAATTTAAACAGTTTTATACACATTGTAAAAGTAACAAATGTAATTTTTGAAAAAAGGCCACCTTGGGATACATTTGTTTAAGGATTTGATCCACTTGTCATTGTCAAATAGTTGATGTGTATTTTTTAAAAACAGCCGTAACTGGTATTCTAATATGAAAGATTAATTTTCAAATTTTGCTGTTATGTATTTTATTGTACTGTTTTATTTAAAAAAATCTCGAAATCTATCTGTTCGTCTACTTTTGAAATTTTTGAGATATTGAGTCACTTTGAATCAAAAGACAGTGCTTTGCGTTTGAATTACGAAATAATTTCCAAACAATGTATATATACATATATACATACATAAATTTACACAAATTTTACTGAAAAAAATGATGAATATCTTTTTATATATATATATATATATATATTTACTCCCTTTCCAGTTACCACTTTCATAAATGTACCTATTTTTAAAAATAATAATAATAACGTTATCATAAAATATTTAAATAAATTTCCGGAGCATTAAAAAAACCAAGAAAGGATAATATGCTTGCCGTCACATGAAATAGAAAAAAATATTATATTTTAAAAGAAAATGAAGTAACAACTGTTCAGTTTTTAAAATATGAATTAAGATAACTACAAATTTAATGCATTTCGATATAAAAATTACTCAGTGTTTGTGTTACAAAATTTTATCAATAAATAAATAATAATAAATATTTTTTTAAGTTAAAAATGTGATTTGAAAGATACCATAATTAATTTACATTGTGTTTACCCTTTATCCAAGCATCAGTATTGCATGAAAAATTCCTACTGTTAAAATTCCAACTGCCGGAACTCTGTCGTTTATTTCAAAGTGTATAGACGCTGCTTTTCCTTTTTCGGATGCATTCCTTTTCTACTTGTCTTTATAGGGATCGAAATTTCTACATGGATAAGTTACAAATCAATTGTACTTTAAATAAAATCACTTATTTTAATTTAAAATTAATACAAGAGAACAGATTCATATCGACTAAAAATGAAAAACAAACAAAGAAAACGTTTTTACATTGAGTAAAGTAGATACTCTAAAAATTTTATAATCACGGAAACAAACCTCTAATTAAGTGCATAAGTTGTCACGAAATTAAATAGTTATCTGCTACAGTAAGGTATTCTATTTATCATAGTTGAAAATCACATGGTGTTTGTACTTTTCAAAACATTAATTTTATTTCATGAAGCCCATATAAACCTATCTGAACACAGTTTCAGAATCACTTAGTTAAAAATTATTCTTAAATCTGTGTTTCACTTGAAAAACTAGTTGTGAGTGAAGTTTGTAACACAAATGCGAAATAACGCTACGATTTCTTTTTTTTTCTTTCATATTTCACATAACTGAAAGATATTTTCATTTTATTATTGTGATTGCACATTATTATTGTTTGCTTTTAAATAACACTGGTCGACGAAAAAATGAAAATTTTGACACCCTACAAAACAAATATGCAAACTATATAGATCTGCTATTCGTAAATCTAAATATATGACGTCCAAATTGCCTCAGCACGTATCATTTTCCGAGAAACAGTTTTATAATGATAATAAGTAATGAAGGACTGTTACATTAATTTGCAATGCTAGATATAATTCAAACCATGAAAAAGGATATTTTCACTGCCTTAGATAAAAATTAATAAAATATAGCGAAATTGTAGACATTTGTCTTGTGCAATGTTCTTTTAGTGTCTCTTTACTTTTTTGTGTTCATTAACATCCACTAACATATTTTCGTTCTTTTTGCCACAGTATCTCATCTAATGTTCTATAAACATTTATTTAGAAGTTATTTAGGCATTATTATATGCATTTTATTATATACGCAATTTCTTCTCATGTTTTAGTGCGATATAAAATACATTAATATTAAAAACTAGTCCTCCCATCTAAAATATGGTATGTGATAATTTAATTTTGTTACCATATTTAACATGAAATCTATAAGATTCAAACATTATTTTTATAGCGAGGATTTTGGTGTAGACCAGTGTAATTGCTACCTCTTGGGGTCATAGTGTCCCGAAAATTGTTAACTCTGAAAATCTTATTTTGCGTAAGTAAATTTAAAAACAATTTAGTTTTTTATTAATGTGAATAAAAAGAAATGAAACTCTTATGCGTGTAATGGAAAAATTATGTCGCGATGGGAAGTAGCCTTCAAAATTGTCTTTCTTAAATGCTAGTTGGTTTGATCTGGTGCGCTACAGTCATCTTTTGTACATGATGACTAAGCCGACAGGGACCTTTTAAAATGGAATTCAATATACTACAATTATCTACACCTGAATCATGTTTGTAAAGAGAATACAATGGTCGTGAAATGTTAATCAAACAAAAATCTTCCACAGATTATAACGTGTTCCATATTCTAGAAAATGATATTTTTTCTTCCTGCATGTTCCCTATCGAAAATCATTTAAAAGGTTTTATTTGAGATACTTTAACAAATTAGAATACGCTATCGTCTATGGGAAATTTTTGTTTTAACAGCATTTCATGGGTCTAGTTTTAACCATGTTACTAGAATCAATGAAATGTTATTAAAAGAAAAATCTTTCATAGATGATAACGCGTTCCAAATTCTTAATGTGTCTCCAAGAAAAACTTTTCGATAGAGAAAATTCCTCAATAAATCCCGTGAAACTGAAATGTTTAATGAAAATTTCAGATGATGAGAACAATTAATAGGAAAACCGAAATCCTAAAACTCCCAGCTAGTTATCGAAATCGTGAAAACATATTTTAGTTTTCATGTGACGAGTTAAAGGGTGATCGGATATAGCTTGCATTTAAGAATGTTTTTCCTTAGATTTGGGTAGCTGGTGGGCGATGCGGTATAATTGGACAATATGGTATGATAGGATTATAAAATAATTAAGACCAAAAAATGAAGCTTCAGTTAACGTGCAAACTTAAAATGTGATTTTAGTTATTGTGCAAAGTTATTATTATTTAATTACGTATTTGTAGAGGGGAACGTAAGTTTTACTATCTCAAAGAACGTATAGCCAAAAAAAAAAAATGAAAACACAAAAAGTAACGCACTAAAACATTGTAAAAAGATCGAATACTTTTGTAAAATTTTAATAACGTATTTTAACAAGTTTACATATATTTGCAAGGTGCGTACACAGTAACCTTTGAAGTTTTTGGAATTTCCGTACTCAGTAACCTTTGAACTCTTGAATTTCCAAAGAGCCTGTTACCACTAATTCAGTTTAGAAAATTTCTGTTTAAGGGGACTCAGTAACCTTTGAACTTATTTTAACTAAAGAATTTTTCCTTACCTCTTATGCTTATTATTAGAAGTTATTACAAGATAAACTCATTTTAACTGGCTGAAAAAAAATTGCTGCAAATTTTTATTTTTTAAATATTTACAGAAATGCAACATTTTTTAAAATATTTTTTTCTCTTTCAATTTACAATAATAAGCATTGATTTTTTTTAATTGTTATGTTTATAAGCATTTACTCTATAGCTTTAAGGAAAGATTTTTCAAGTAATTAATTAGTTTTGAGAAAAAAATAATACGCGTATATATCTGTGGAAAAAGGTCTGGAAAAAACACAGATTCTGTTACATTTTTATTTTTTTCTTCGCATTATATTACAAAATTCATCCCTAATTTTATTAAGTAGATCATACTGAATATAAAAAAAGAATCAAGACATTCGGAAAATAATTGTTGAAGTTTTAGCATTTTAAATACCAAAAAAAAAAAAAAAAAAAAGCAAACTGTGAAACTGCTCTAATTTTCTTAATGCTAACAGGTTACTTTTGCTGCTTATATACCTCTAAGTTACAGGTGTTACAGTTGTGTAGGTGGACATTTAATTGTAATTGTAGTACATATAGCATGGCATTTAAAGGACATCAAAATAATAAAAACGTGCTTTTAGTACACTTATAATTGTCGAATTGTTTCAAAACTGCGCTGAAATATACTAAAGGACCAAAGTTTCTAACAAAAAATAAAAATACCGAGATTTTCGTCATTTTTCGAAGGGTTCCAAATCCCCATAATATTTCAGTGGCATAATTCGAAATCACTTCGTTTAATCGTAGAATAAGGCATTACGTTTCTGTAATTAAATAAGGAAAAAAGTTCTGTTAAAACTGTACATTGGAATCAGACTATATATAATCAATGTTTTAAATTTAGTTTATAATGATACAATATTAAACAAAATATTTTTTTTAATTCCGCTATGCATGAATGCACATATACCTAAGCAATTCATATGTTCTTGTATATTACTGATGCACAGAGGAGTGCAAATTTATAAGTTATATAAGAGGTATTCCGTGTTCTTTATTATTTACTATATATTTTATATTTTAATTTTGTTAATATGTTATGTCTTTTATTGTTTTTCATTACTTATTTATGATTATTTTCAGGTAACCATAGCAAGGTAATTTAATCAACTACTATTTAAAATGGCCCATCAAAAGTACTGGAAGACAGAGAAGGCTGAAAATGTTCTCCAAAAATGGCTTGAAGAATTTGCTACACCTCCATGAAGTATAACAGAAATTTACAAAATAAGTAATATAAATTTGATCAAACTGGGTCTATCCGTAATTCGCCATAGAATGGCGCACCAGTCACTGTTAACTACCCATGGAAAAGAAATGCTAGTTGCTCAAGCATTTACCAAACGTCTTGAAATATAAAGAAATAAATCTTCCATTGATGTATTTATATGTGCTTTACTATAATAAAAACAGTTTAGTTACTTTTGTATACCTCTTTTTGTATTTTCATGTAATGAATTATATTCTCAATATGTGCATATAAGAACACAAAACATATGAACATATTTTACTGTTAAAAGATAAATAAAAAAAAAAGTTCTGATCAAATATATTAAAAGCACAGCTGCCAACTTTTACACTTTTTCCTTACCACTAAAAATTAACAGTAAATTTTGCCTTATTTAATCGCCGAAACCTGTGATTAAATAATGCAAGAGTTATTATTAAATTTCAGTGCTAACAAAAAAGAGTAAAAGTCGGTAGCTGTGATTAAAAAAATGAAGAAACATATTACATGTTTATAATTATTATTATTATTATTATTATTAAATCGTTTAATTTTAACTACCTTCAGTTGCAAGAATAAAAAAATTAAAAAAGAGTTTAAAAATTTTCTCTATAAGTTACCAATAAGCCGATGGTACAACCAGTAAAACGTAAGTTATACCGCTGACCAACACCTTCCGAAACCGTTAGTTTTTCGAGGTATAGCTCCAGTTTATGAAATGTTTTAAATAGTCGCAATCATATTAAGAACAATTATTGTAAAAATAGTTACTTTTGTAAATGTTACAAAATTTAATTTTTATACTGTCTCTATAGGTCCTATGAGTCTTCATGCTCCAACGTGTAAAAAAAATTAAAAATAAATAATAATATATAAAACATTCTACAATTATAAACTATTAATAAAAAAGGAAAAATCAAGTAAACAAATTAAGACATTTATCATACTATAAAACGGATTATCCATTATGCTATGTTTCAAAAAGTAGAATTAAATATGTAAGAGTAGAATTACAAAAGGAATGCGAAATCATAACTAGAAGTGAAATATATATATATATATTCTTTTTTGGCGTAATGAAAAAAAATTATATACCAAATTGATAGACGTCTGTATTTAAATTTGGGTTACGAGAAACAGTGTGGATATGCATAACAAAAAGGATGCATGACAAAAATGGCTCTTAATATGGAGGAAAACAACATTTGTAACATTTTTGCGATTGCAACTGTTTCTCTAACAATACATGTTTAGCAATTAGCTATTAGATAATGGTAAGACGGGACACTCTGTTAAAGTTATATATTGTCAGAAATATAGTTTTCCCAGGTGCAAAATAAAAATGAAAATAAGTGATAAATTAATGATAGTTCTTTAGAATGTGAATGACTGCTCCGAGGGGAAACATTCCCTGTAAAATATTGAGATTTCTGAATTCATCCTTTCCTATTCTAATAGACTATAGAGACTTAAAATATCCTTCGAAATATAATAATAGACTTTCCGATCGCAACTGTGTAATTGTGTACTCTAAGGCTACACCCAGGGTTAGAAAAAATATTATATACTATTTGTAGGCGTGCGTATTGAAATTTGGGTTACGGGGAACCGTGGGAAAGGACGCTTTAGACTATGCAAATGAGCCCCAATAACCACCTGACACCTTTCGGCAAGCACCTCAAACAATAAAGATGATGAATTATTGCCTTTATTGTAGGTACTATAAAGGATGCTAAGTTATTAATGGAGTAGAATGGCTTCAAACGCAATTAAATGCTTCCACAGCTTACATTTTGCAGCAATGAATTTCAAATTTTTTACAGTGGTCATAACCTATGTGTTTGACGAAATGTTTTCCCTAAACGAAATGAATGATACTGATGGTTTCAGTTCAGATTTGAAAAGGAGATTTACATTTGACCTTCTTTGTTATTCAGCCCAAGTGCAGTGAAATGGAAATGTAATTGATTAAAACAAATATCTTTCGACCCTTTAAAGAATCGTCATTATCTTTATGCAAATATCCTTTTGTTTTACACGTTGCTCTTGAGCTGGAATTGAAATTTTAAAAATTTGTTCTATTCATATTCTTATGATAATACATTTTATTTGTTTCCCGATTGTGAAAAGATAATGAACTTTAATCATTAACATAGTAGTTAAAATTTTATTAACGAAAATTGTGCGTGTTTTCTCATAATAGTAAGAACAGAATTCAAAAGAATTTTTTAAAGAAAAGTAATCTAGTTTCGTTGTGTAAATAAGGAAAATAAGTTAATTGCTACATGATATTCAAAACTGATTAATTGATATTTTTTCTTTGTTCCCGGTGTATTTCTACAACAGAAAATAAAATCAAAGTATACCATTTCAACTATATTTATTTGGAAACTTTACATGTACTTACTTACGAATAAATAAATAAATAAGTCCAGACGTCTAGAATACATCTAAATAATACAAAAATTCTTGAAACTTCATCTAAATAATTAAATTTATAAAAATTTTTTAAATAGAAACCATTTTGGACCGTCAGAATATATTTTATGTTTAATTTCTTTACATTATTTTTCACATTTAAGGCACAAAACAATTTACAAAAATGAGCCATATAAGAAGTGAGATCATCAGATATTTTTATTTTATTTATTTTATTTATTTACCTATTTTTATTTTTATTTTTTGTAAGAAAAATGGATACAGGTAAATGTCTTAAAAAAATATATGAATGCCTTTTTTTTACATCGCTGTCCTAGTTTTCTTTTTGGTTTGTTACACAGATTTGTATCCTTTTCTCCATTTAATAAATAAATAGTAACTTATAATATTTCCGGTTCTTTTGTCTGTCAGTTTACTTTCAAGTAAGATTACCAGCTTTAACTCTTTAATTTTCATTAAGGTACTTCAATAAATTATTTTGATGAATCAAAGATTTTGCAAACTGAAAATGTTAGTGTTTTGTCTTAAATTTGTCATTTTAAAAATTCAACATGAGTTCTGATTTTTTTTTTTAATGCACATGATAATAAAAAATTCCGTTGAATAGGGTATTGTCTAAATAGACACAATGTAATACATCAGTTCCTTCTCAGATAATACTTCATATGATGCAATTTTTCTTATATTAATCCAAATTATTTTTAGTATTAGCATTTAAAGATTTTTTTCTTTTTTTAGATGTAAGATTGTGGTTTATATTGACTCTTTTGGTTTCATATAACGAACTTGCAATCTTTGTTTGTTTTATATTAATCCTGCACAAAATCACCATGACTGCACTTCATCCAGGTGGGGGAAAGCCAACAAGGGTGTTATTCGAATTTCTGATTCTACGATTTGTCGATTTGGCTTTACTTGTGACAAAATAGAAATGGTGAAAAAGAGAGCAGTTATAAGTAATGCTTGAATTAGCTCAGATTCGTAATTAAATTGAGATTGCGAATTAGATTTGATATGAAACTTAAGGTTGATTTTTATTTTCCCAGACGTATAAAAATAATAGTAACAGTATGCAAATTTAAGAGGGTATTTTCTACCCTCTTTTGAAACACTGTAACAGGTTGTCGATCGGTAGATTGTTCCTAAAATATATCAATGTAAATTTTAATATAATTTTTTATGATTCCCGAAAAGCTATAGTACAAATTGTTACGTGTGAGAATCATCGAAACAAGAAACTTTTATAATTTCCCAGACTCTTTAAAACTATCTTTTTTAATTCACTTTTAGAAGATAAATTTCAGAGTTCATTAACGTATATGTATCTGCCCAGCCTAATTCTTGTGGTTACATGTCATCTACAACAGTGCTTCTAACGTAACTATCGCAAACGGTCAAGAGCTATGCTCTAAGGGTTACGGGACTATAAAATTAAATACATTAATGTCGGATAATGCACACAGAACGATAACACTAAAAAATATATTGTATGTAACCGAAATTGAGGCAAATTTAATTTCTATAAAAAGGGCTATTGAAAATGGTTGTAAAGCCATATTTGAAAAACAATCTTGCAAGATAACTCACGAAGGTATTACGTACCTCGAGGGCTATATAAACAACAATTTATATAAATAAAACAAAATATGTCTCACAATATAAATATTATAGATTAATGCGAAAATAAAAATTGTCTACAAAAGTGGCATAGGAGATTAGGCCACAGAAACGTTAATCACATTAAGGAATTAGTAAATAATGATATGGCGTTAGGGATTAAAATTGACGAATGTAAGCACGGTGACGCATGTGAAACCTGTATTGTGTCAAAACTCACAAATGATCCATATCCTAAAACCGCTAGTTTCAGAGCTACAGAGCCCACAGAGTTGGTACATTCAGATTTATGCGGGCCTATGTAAACCGCTATGGTGGGAGGGAAATACTATTTTTTGACTTTTGTCAATGATTTTAGCCGGTTTACCATAACGTACTTACTGAGAACCAAAGATGAAGTTTTTCCCAAATTTAAACAATGTTGCAATGACCGCGAATAAGTTTGGCAGGAAGGTGCGAGCTATCCGTACCGACATTGAACGGGAATACACAAAGAAGGAAATTGAAAATTACCTAAAAAATGAATGAATTAACCATCAACTTACTGTTCCGTATTCCGCGCCTCAAAATGGGGTTGCGGAGCGCAGGAACCGTACCTTGATAGAAATGGCAAGGTGTCTCCTTAATGATAGTGGATTACCCAATTCATTCTAGGGGGAAACCATCAGCACCGCAACATACATACAGAATCGCCTACCGGCCTCATCCAACGACTGAACTCCACACGATAAATGGACCGGTAGCAAACCAGATCTCTTAAATATTAAAACCTTCAGTTGTCGCGCCTTTGCTTATGTGCAAAAGACAAATAGAAGAAAATTGAACAATGCGGCGATAGAGGGGATATTCGTAGGTTACGACAATAGGAGTAAGGGATACAGAATTTGTACGGATGGCAGGAAAGTCATAATAAGTAGAACCGTAAAATTTCTGGAGACTAAAAGTCGAGACATAACTGAAGATAGTATATCAAATAAAAACAATGAAACACCGAATTATGATAATCCGCAACCGAAATTACAATTAATCGAGGATAATATTGACAGCGCCGAAGATGCAACGCAAAATCAAAATGAAAATTCAGATGCCACGCAAAATGTCCCACGTAGATCAAACAGACCGAACAGGGGGGTCCACCCGATAGATTTGCATTCTTAACAAACAATTTTGAAGTAGAAGATCCGAAAAGTTGGGACGATATAAAAAATATGCAAAACCCGATTGAAAAGGAAAAGTGGATAAAAGCGACTTTAGAGGAAATGAATTATCGTCGCAAAAATGATACATGGGAATTAGTCGAAGCCCCACCAGGAACGAAAGTGATCGCTTGCAAGTGGGCGTTCAAATCTAAATACAATAGCCAGATTTTGTTAGAAAAATTTAAAGCTAGGCTGGTCGCAAAGGGTTTTCCCCAAAAATATGGGGTAGATTATGACGAGACCTTTGCGCTAGTCGTGTCTCATACGAAAATTAGAAGTTTTTTTAGCGATGGCATTTTATAAGGATCTGAACTTAAGACACGTAGATATTGAGACCGCTTTTCTTCACGGGGAACTTCAGGAAAATGTGTATATACATCATCCTGATGGCTATGCAGTTCCGGGACAGGAGCATAAGGTATACAGACTCAAAAAGGCCATTTATGGTTTAAAGAAGGCTGCCAGGGCGTGGAAGATGACGTTACACAAATCATTATCTAAATTAGGTTTTCACCAAAGTCCGATCGATTGTTTAGATAAACAAACAACCAATAACACAACGACTTACGTAATTGTTTATGTAGATGATCTCCTCATACCTGGAGAAGATGATAACATTAATAAACTTATATACGAATTAAACAAAGAATACACTGTAACTGACTTAGGTGAAGCAAAATACTATCTAGATATAAATATAAATCGACTCGACAGGAATACTATGACGCTTGATCAAATTAATAAAATTAATGAATTGATAATCAAATTTGGCTTAGAAAATTCGAAACCAACTAATATACCAATGGAACATTTATACGTCAAAGTAGCGGATAACGAAATCTCCTTCCGAATAATACCAATTACAGACAAGCCATGGAGGCTCTACTATATATCGCGACCGTGTCTAGGCCAGATATTAGTGCCGCCGTAAATATTTTAAGTCGCAGAAACGAGCGTCCAAGCTGTTAAGCGAACAATGAGATATCTTAAAACTAAAATTGACTTAAAATTAACATACACTAATTTAGAGAAACCTGTCTTGAGGGCATATTCTGATTCAGTCTGGGCCAATGACCCTACTGACAGAAAGTCAGTATCAGGAAATCTACTTATGATTGGAAATAACCCACTTCTATGGACATAAAAAAAGCAGTCGTGCATTGCGATGTCATCAGCTGAGTCAGAGTACGTGGCTGCCGCTTGTGCAGCACAAGAGACAATTTGGATTCTACAACTCCTAAAGGAACTGGACCTCGAGCAAGAACTTCTGATAAATTTTTTGAGGACAACCAGTCCTCTAATAAACTGGCCGAAAGCGACAAGCACTATCAAAGAACCAAACATATCTCTCTTCGTTATCACCTATTGAGAAACCTAGTCGAGGAAGGGGTAATGACTATAACTTACCTCGAAGGTGCAGCAATGACAGCCGAACTGTTGTCTAAACCCCAGCCCAAGCCTCCATTCGTGCTTCACAGAAAGACTATATTGAACATTTAAAACTTTCTTTGTTCCGGCGATTCAGTGGGGGTGTTACGTGTGAGAATCATCGAAACAAGAAACTTTTATAATATCCAAGACTCTTTAAAACTATCTTTCTTAATTCATTCTTAGAACTTACATTTCAGAGTTCATTAATGTATATGTATCTGCCCAGCCTGATTCTTGTGGTTTCATGTCATCTACACTTGCCATGCAAATGTCCGAACTTTGATCTGTTCGTCTGTACTGTGTTTTACTTCTTTCCTTTACGATGTATCTTTGCAAAGGGAAGAGGTGTTTTTCTCTCCCTTTATATTATTTAATCAAAACAAGAATTTAAAATATCTAAATGGAAAGCGCATAGATTTCATATGTGAAACCTCACGCCAAAATAAATTTAAAATCGAAAAAATAAATAATACAATTCTTCAATTTTCTTTCCTTATACACTATAGGATATATATGTGAAATTATGATAACATGATGTGTCTGACTCATCGCTTCAATGGTGATGATGAACTTTGCATCTGGGTGGACCCTGGGTCTTGGATAATCAGAGGTAAGAGAAATTTCTTATCTCTTTAACTCTAATTTGCTGAAAAATGTGTTTTTGAATATATAAGTAGTAAAAGACGTCACTGCGTAAATTAAATTACAAATGCAACCATAAATAAATTCAAAACACTTGTCATTCCATAAACGTTTCAGATTACCTTAATCTTACCGACATTCGCTCTTTAATAAATGTAACTATGGACTCAAAAAAGGACATTTCTTACTATTAGCATATTAAACAGTATTTCAAAGAATTTATATGTGTCATATTACGCACTTGCGCATCATATTATGTGCATATTATGCCGCATCATCATGTGCGCACTTGCCTTCTTGCATATAGAGGGTGTTTCATAAAGATAGGAAAAACTTTAAGAGGTGATAGTACACATCCGAAAAACAACTTTCATCAAAGAATGCATGACCGGAATTAAAACGCAAAGGTTCTGGCGCATTTGGTAACTTGGCCCGTGCAAACGGCAAAGGTAAATTATTGTTGCGAGTTATCGGGAGAAGAACGCCACTAAAAGCATGCAAATATGATATGGGAAGTAGAATAACGCGTATGCAAAATTTCGCCTCGATTGATACATAAAAGCAGGTAATCCGAGTGTGCAAGTGTCAATCGCGGTAGGAACGTATCCGAAGATATTTCCCTTCACTTATAGGGAAAATGCTGATATGCACTTTATCTACAGAACTGCAAATGAAAATGGCTCAGAGGCACAAAGATTTTACGGACAGCGTTTTGCCACCTTGCTTTTGGCACTTTATCGTTTTTTATGTGTTTTTGCCTTGTTTAACAACGTCATCTTCGGCGCCCTCTAGTACCTTTGCGTTTTAATTCCGACCATGTATTCTTTGATGAAAGTTGTTTGTTTGGATGTGTACTATCACCTCTTAAAGTTTTGTCCATCTTTTATGAAACACCCTGTATGCATCTCATGTGAAATACATGTTCTGCGCTAAAACTGGAAGACCTAAATAAAGGATTATTTTAAGCATTTTTTCAAAATTCTAAATGATGTTTGATGCAGATATTCTTGCCAAACAAACACTATTTGAAAGCAAAATTGTAATGCGACTTAAAATGTAGTATCATATGGAGTTATATGAAATTATTTAGTCTATTATTTAGTCACTATATCACTAGAAAAAAATATAGGGTCGAATTGTTATCCTTATTCTCATAAATTATGAAAAATTCATTAATGTTTTATGTTATCATGAATCAATATTTCATTCCTGTTTTATGCAAATATAACAATTTGATATTTACAAAATAACACGGCTGCTGACCGGTGTCGCCTATAAAAAATGCTGAATGATGTTACGGAAAAGTGTACGGATGTCGCGACGGATGCATTCTATTGAACTATGCACTAGACATTTGATAAGAAGGTTTTTATTGTAGAACAAAAATTATGAAGAAATAAAACTTAGAATCCAAGAAAAGTATATCCAGATGCATAGATTAAGACATAAATTGGTATAATTCATCTAATATTCTTGAAACTACCGGGTGTCCCAAAAAGGACTGACTGATTTTAAAATTCAATAACTTCCAAACGGTGACAGATATTAAAAAAATTCTTGCAGGAGGGTTATGCATAAAGTCAAAAGTTTTATTACAGTGATTTTCGATTTTAGTTCGAATTACAAACAATAGATGGCGCTGTAAGCAATAGTCGCTAAATACAGGCTCGATTTTTGGTCCTTTCTGATGTTCCATGCAGAAAAAGGAGATGGAAATGTATTATCCGGGCCACGAAGTACCAAAAATCGAGCCTGAATTTAGCCTCTATTGATCGCAGCGCCATCTATTGTTTGTAATTCGAACTAAAATCGAAAATCACTGTAAAAAAACTTTTGACTTTATGCATAACCCTCCTGCAAGAATTTTTTTAATATCTGTCACCGTTTGGAAGTTATTGAATTTTAAAATCAGTCAGTCCTTTTTGGGACACCCGGTAAGAAAAGTAGCTGAATTATAGAAATTATTTTTTGAACGAAGAATATTAAGCAAATCTACTTCTTAGTGAAACTAACTACTAGACTTACAGTCAAACTTGTTTATAGCAATTTAACTAGAACTCCGGTTAAACGAGCAACAAGAGACAAAAGATTTGTCTAATTTTTTTAAAAATGCATAAAAATATCTGTGACTACGAATCAGCTCGGATATAACGAGCAAAAATTTACGAAATTGCAATACGTCGCTTTTTCCCCCGTTAATCGAATTAAATTTATACAAAAGAATGACTTGCGAAAATGACCAGAAAAATGTGAAAGAATTTTTTTTTTTTTTTTTAACTTTTTCTTTAAAACCGAATTAAATAATGAAATATATGTTATTGCGTTTTGCGTTTTTGTAGAATTTTCTCTAATTCATGAATTCAGTATTGTAAAATTCAGAAAATATATTTTTAGTTGATGCTTATTTAAGGAAATAAAGTTAAGGGGGCAGGTCACTCAGCTTCCGATTTCCCCTCACTAATGTAAAGTCTATGGTCATTTGATACATTCGTATATTTCAAATATCTCCTCGAGAAATTAATATTTTTAACTTCTAATTTTGGTGTACACTTCCTAAAAGATGTCTCTCTTTTTTTTTTTTTTTTTTTTTTTTTTTTTAGAAATCTCAAAATATTTCTAAAGTATAGACTTAATTTCATACGAAGTGTTAAAATCTTACTCACAGTTCGGCCGCTTTTAGCACATAAAATATTAAATTCAGCATAGATTTTAGAAATATTTTGAAAACTAAGAAAAAAAGAGACATCCTTTAAGAAGAGTGCACAGAAGAAAGATGTTAAAAACATGAATTTCCCGAGAAGGTATTTTAAATATACGAATGTATCAAAAGTCCGTAGACTTAACATTACAGAGGAGAATTCCGAAGCTGAGTGACCAGCCCCCTTAATATTTTTTTGTTGATCATTCAGTTATTTTTTGTCCTTTACTTATTTATTTTCTAACAGCATATTCTTATTCTTATCTTGATTATTGAGAGAACTCGAACGTAAAGAGTTTGTCATTTGGCTCCTTCATCCTCGTTATTCATGAATTCGATTGCATTAAAATTGCGCAAAGTTTATATTGTAATTACTAGATCTTTAAATGATTAGCTGATTGAAATTAATGGACGAGGTTTATATTTGCTCTGAATTTTTTATTTTAAATTCTTGTTATTTGCACACTCTGATAGACAATATTGATGTTTGATAAGCCAAATAGAACAGTCGGCGCGAGGCGGCTCACAGTGGAGTATTTGACCCAAAATCCTGGTCAAAAATATTTTTCGTTGTAAATATAGTCCAATTGGCTTGAAATTCTTAGATGTTATTGGGTATCACTATGGTATGTTTGGTATTGTAAATGAAGTCTATGGCCTTTACGGTTCATTTACAGAGACACCCGAATGAATTCCCTTACATTATGGCCTATGGGGGAAAATCGTTTGCTCTGTGTTTTAATGATATCACACTTTAAAACGTGCTGAAATTTATATACATCGCTAAGGTGTACTAAGGCACTTATTGTAGAATATGGTGTGCATAGAATATATCGTTTATTTACAGGGACACACAAAAGAATATGGCTGAAGAATAAATTTAACTATTGAAGTCTATGACCAATAATTGCTGGAAGTGCGTTTGTAGTTGTGATAGGCGTTTTAAAATAGAACAATTTTTTTTTTAATATTACATGGTGTGGATACATTCAATAGATCGTATACAGGGCTGTACAAAAGTTCTCAAGTACATTTCCGTTTATTCACGGAAATGGCTGAATGGACATTTTTAACTGTGCTATGTGTTTCACTGAACTAACTTTTGCCATACTATGAAGTATACATACAAATCCATAGCTTAGTTTAATATTTTATATCTTAAAAGCTGACGAAGTGTAAGTAAGATTTTAACACTTCACATAATAAATATACATTTTATAAATCTTTTGACAATTAAGAAAAGAAAGAGTCATCATTTAAGAAGTGCACAAAGAAAAAAGAAGTTAAAATATTAATTTACTAAGTAGATATTTTAAAAATACGAATAAATCACATGTTCATTGTCTTAACATTACCGAAGGGAGTTTGGAAGTTGAGAGACTTGTAACCTTAACTAATTACTGTTTTTAAGAGGAAAGTAATTGCTGATAGCTTTGTTTTATTCACTATTAATGTTTAATTAAATGTATTTAATTTTACTATATATAAAACTTATTATTTACATTTAATAATGATTATTACATTTAAATTACATTTAATCATTGCATTTAATTTATGTTTAATAGTGTTATATTTAATAGTAGATACAGTAAATTGGAGTCTATATAGTATAGATTGCTAGTTTTTGAATGTATTTAATATATTATTAGTTTCAAAATGACTCTTCAGATCTCTTCATCTTCTTCATCACTCCCTTCTTGGCTTTTATCGGGACTACCATCAGACCTTGCTGGAAGAAGAAGTTGTAGGGTCTCGCTACAGTATGGCTTGCTCTTTTTAGTTGATAAACGGAGTTATTAGAAAATATGAAGTTGCTTATTTTCACGTACATTATAAAAGGAAATTTTTAATTAAATTTTCTTGGTGCCGCTTTTCAGTTTTGGAATTAAAATTATGTGTCCCTTTTTAAGAACATTGCCCTCGAAAGGGTTAATTCCCTCCTTTCTCTCCTTATTTTACGCACATGAGCCCCAAGAACTAATTATGGAACCATTTTTCAATAAATAAGTATATACAATTTGAAGGCGATCGGATATTTCTATCAAAAGTTATCGAGTTGCTTGCGTATGTACGTACCTACGTACGTACAGACATAAAGACAGAATATGTAGGTGCAAAAGCTCTCCGATAACATCCTGTGACCTAAAAACCTGCAATATGACAGCAAATATATAGTTCTTATCTCTTCAATTCGGTGGCCGCAAAACAGAACATTTAAATAGTCATCCCGAAAAAAATTTTTATAAAAAAATGGCAACAATATGCGGAAGATTTTTTTGCAGAAATTGACACTCAAGACTATAACTAATACGATTATAATTCAAACATGGCTGGGCAAAGCGCGGCACATATTTAAAAAGCTTTCGATATGTATAAATCAGAGCCAAAAACGCTTTAAAAATAACCCTTTTACACATTTAATGTTTTTTTATTACATTAAAAACGAAACTATTTAAATTAACACATAGTTTAACACTAAGCTCTGACCTTTTTTAAACACGTAAGCCCAGTTTAGTTTCAATTCAACAATTCATTGAGCCACAAAAAAAATTATATTTAAACATAACAACAATGCCAAAAAACAGCAAAAAGCCACTTTCTTCTCAGAAAGAAACTTCCTCTTCAGCTGAGGCCAGGAGCCACCGGATATAACTCAAGCTCCTAAAATAGACATAGATCGATGCACCAATTAGCTATTAAAAAATATGATTTTTACAATTGTTGGCGAAATTTTAATTTTTGCATTTTTGGCCAGGTTTTTGGGTCAAATACTCCACTGTGCGGCTGTACAAACCATCGCGTCATCGAGTTCACGAAATCTGAAATTTTAGGATTAGTTAAAGCTGGATTAGAATATTAAAATTCAAGTGGTCTGCTAAGACATATTTTGGTGGAAACCACCTGAAGACGCAATTTTGGTGGTTGATTGGTAGGTTTCACCCCGTTGTGTTTTCCTGCACGCAATTCTCCATGTTTTCGTACCTTTGGGTGAGGGAAAACACAATGGTAACAAAATTGGTAAACCTACCAATCAACCACTAAAATTGCGTCGGCAGGTGGTTTCTACAAATATATGACTTGGCAGACGAATTGCATTTCAATATGCTAATCGAGTTTTAATTAATACTAAAACTTCAGTAGTGACCTCGGGAAGGTGATGGTTTTGGCAGCCACGCCCGGTCTAAAAGAAAGGATTCGTTATAAACTATTTTCAGCGTGGCATTTTCTCTGTGGTTGTCGAACTCGTAATTAAAACTTTATTCTACCATGAGCTTGAGCATATGTACTGATCGCTCAAAATTAATAAGGGATGCTAGATTTTGTCAAAATGTTCTTCTTGTGATTCATTATTCGCCTTTATTTTAAACTATCTGATTTCAAAATTCATTGGACCTTCAATAGGAAACGTTTCCTAGTTTAACAGTATAGACGAATTTTATTTTCGACTAATATTATTGTTTACTAGCTGCCCTGCTCGGCGTTGCCCGAGCCCGTAATAATATTCTTAAATAAACCTGAAATTTGTATCGCAAGTCGGTACAGAGGGGTGGGGGGGGGGGGGTAGAAACTTTGCAGATTACCAGGGCCCGACTCTTATTCAGTTGGAAAGTTATGTAAAGTCAGTAGTTAAGGTTTTTAATTTTTATTTGTCTCACACTTTAGTCTTTTATTCAAAATTAATTGGTGAATTTAATTAAAATTTAATTATGTTTTCAATATTTTAAATTATTATTATTATTATTATTATTATTATTATTACTAAATTTCTATTTAAAATCTTTACATGAAAAAGTAACTACAAATTCATCCTAATCAATTACTTTAAAGTTAACAATATGTACTGTATATGTACTTATTTACTTATTGCCATATTGATTTAAAAATGCCAGAATTTTTTTCACTTTAAATAAAAATGAAATCCTTAAAATAGCAAAAATCTACTAATTCAAAAATGGCAAGTCAGTCGTACCGAGTATCGAACCAGAGTGAGAGTACCTTCGTACAGAAAACTAAGGAATTAGACGATTACACCACAAGTGCTTCGGCCGTCTTAGTAAATTAAGCTTTTCTATTCGCAAATATTTTCTTCTATTCTTTTTTTTTTTTTTTTTTTCGCGTCGGTTTCATTAGCATCACAAAATAGATGTTTAGTGTTGTCCGAATTCTCTGAAATTTTAATGGATCGTAAATATAACTAAGACCAAAATCTTTTTAAAATTTCATAAAAATATATGCATATTTTAGAGGAAAAACGTTTAACCGAAATGGAGCGAATTCGCACCGAAATGTAAATCCTGTTTATGAGGCGTAAAGTGACTTGCGTTTGACGGTGTATTTCAATGAGTTTTAACTCATATTTTTAAAAACCAATTACACCATCGATTTGAAGAAGGTTTCAGCTTTTTAAGCATATTTTTGGTTTGTCAGTACCTTTAAAATTGCATCGTGGGGAGGTGTTGAAATAAGGGAGAAAAACGCTTTTCGGAAAAACGATCCCTTTTCGAATTTTTTTTTTTTTCAAGGGGTTAATTGCGTTATATTTGTTTATTGATCACAGCATTTGAGACGTAATAGTATGATCCTTAAAAACATGTCTTCCGTTTTTAACTTTACTAAGCAGTTTGGACGATGCTAATTAATAAATAATGGCAAAATACTCCGAAATATTTGTTTTCGTTCTTCATTTGCGTGTCAGCGCCTTCAGCGCATGCGTCAGAGATTCCCCCCCCCCCCCCCAACGGCACATATTTTTTTTAATGAGAGTGAGTTACGGTTGTTAATTAATAACTCAGCTATTAATTAGAATTTTAAAATTCTGAGAACCAGGTACATCAGGAGAGACTTTGGGCTATTCTCACAAAAATTTTGAGCCTCTTACGTGCCGTAGATTTTGTTATCCATCGCCGACAGTTAGACACACAGACAGAGCGATCTGTTCTTTTATTAGTATATATTATGAATTTTAATCGAAATTTCAAACTACTTCCGCTTTTTCTTTACATTTCACGCAATGTGCAAATATGACGTCGGGAACATTTTTATTGGCCGCTGAACGCAAAATTGTTTGTAATCTAAAAATTTGTGTTGATTTTAAGGAAATCACGATTAGAAGTCAGTATAATTCCGTTTATTTTACGAAAATAGTGTTTTACAAACTTTTGTTTTGCTAATTATCAAATACTATTAAATTATTACTAAATATAATATATATATTTAAAAAACCCATTTTTACAGCCATTCTTGCAGAGAGCTTTTCCCATTAAATTCAAGCTTTTTTTTATATAGCGTAGAAAAGAATGGTGTGTAATTGAAATGTATGTAGATTTATTTTTTCACGATCTGACTGTATTTTACTCTCGGATTGTTATTCTCTTCGCATTATTTTTTTTCGGAATATTTTTTGCCACAATAAGTGGACTGTATAGTATATTACTAGTTATTTCATGCTTATAACATACAGCTAGTTCTGTAATTTTGCTACTTAGAAATGTGAGAAGATTTCGACAAATTAAAATGGCGTAGTTTCTTATCTCAATACGACAGCCAATCAGTTTAATATATATATATGATATTAAACTTGGGTTTTAGAATTGTGGCTGGCGGTATTCGTATTTAAAGAAAACACACAGTTGTTCAGACATTGTTTTATTGGGCGTTGAAGACATCTTTGCCGGAATCGCAGTCATCAAAGGCGGCACCAATCGGGTTCAATCCGAGCAGTCCCGATCCTATGTCTGTTCCCAATGGCGGCTCGTAGGAATCTGTGTGAATTTAAAGTTCTAAGCGAAGATCAGCACTTGAAGACAATTTTATTACAATTTATAGCCTTAGACTGTTTTATATTAGGGGCTCCTGAGTAATTTTGGATAATCGGCTTTCACTTTAGTATATGATACGTGTTCATGCTCCCCTAAACTTAAAAGTTATAAATACTTAATAATTGGGCCATGTGTTTCGAGTTACTTCTAATTTTAATCGGGATTTGAAGTAGCGAGGAAATTATTATGTTTGAGAAGTATCAAGACATCGAACATATGTATGCATTGATGATTATCGAAACTAGGCAAATTTTGATAACATCCCTTATTGGGTTCTAACGATATGAAGTGCTACTTGGAGCAAATATAGAAACTGAGTTAGCAATTAAGGGGAAAGTATACTAATTGAAAAAGTTTATAGAGCATCTTATCAATTTTATAACACAAGTTGTTACTTGCCGGCATATATCCCCAATTTGTAACGTAAACGTACATGTTCTATCTATCTTTATTACCCCCTGGGCCTGTTTGACATACAAAGGTGGTATTTTTCGCATACGCAAGCTATGTTGTCTAATAAACCAACGAGGCAAAATAGTAAGATTTGATCCGGTATCTAACATGCATTTAAGAGTTTTAAATGTTTTTGCATGATTTTCGCATGTATCCGAATGTACCCGAATACACACATTTGTCACTGTTGTTCAGGGTGAGTACAGTCGATATCGGGATTAGGAGCTGAGGGCATATGAAGATTACGATAAATTAAAATGGCGTAGTTTCTTATCTCAATATGACAGCCAATCAGATTAATATATATATATACTCTTAGTAAATCTTAGGTATTAGCTTATATTATAGGTTGATCTCCATACCGGAAGAAGAAAAATAGACCTTGAGTAGATAACACGCATGCTATGCAGCATTTTCAGGTTCACTGTATCAAGTGTTTATCATCATTATCCTTCAGTTATGTTTATCATTCGACAACCAAATGTTTCTATATTATCGAACCCTAACAAAATACAAATTTTATCTAGATCAGAAATTCTATAAATTTAAACCTGATCTCAAATCTTTCATTTTTTTTCCACTTGTTGAATAATTTGCGACACTTGACAGAAAATAATTTTTCATCTTTACATTTAGGAAATATTCAAGCAGATTCATTTAAATTCTAAAAATAAAAACAGAAAAAGATTTCATTTTATTCCCTTATTTATTATAAATGTACATATTACTGAATCCCCTCGATTGCTAACGCATGATCACTGTTTGTTATTTTCATGTTTCCAAAACCGATGGAAAACTCTAACATTTACAGTGCTTTTTTTTTACTTCTTTATTAAAGAGAACAAAAATTGCTTGACTCCATTAAATACACTGCAAATAGAAGAGTCTTAAATTTAGACACATATGTGACTGAAAAAGAATTTTAGACACTTAAGTGTCTTAATCTGAAAATTAAGACACTATAGATGTCTTAATTTAAGATACATAAGCGTCTTACTATGACCATGGTGTAAACGAACTGAGAATAATGTCTAAAATATCCGCAAACGTCTTATTTTAAGACACTTCATTGCTTTAAACGTGTCTTAATTTCAGACGTTTTGATTCTTCCGACGCAATAACCACCAGGGGGCACTAGCACTCCCAGTTGCGCATGCGTTTTAGATGTCTTCGTTCGAAGTGGTATACGTTGTAATTCAAACAAAGTTTGTTTTTATGTACGCGTGTATTTTAATTCGTTTTTTGCGAAATGTGAAGTACTGTGATTTTAATTCGTATTAACTTGGATTATTTATTTATTGAATACATACATCTGACGTGTGTGCGCGACATCAAATGCCTCTTAGAAGCTGTCGTCGATACAAGGGCGGGATAGACACAGAACAGAAGTAGACGACGGTTGAAGATTACACCCGGAAATTCTACAAAGCGTGTGCAATGGGCTTAGTGTTAACTCGTATCAATTTATATGAATAATATTGTGTTATTCATCTTCGTCCTGTCGAAACTGGCAAAAAAAAAAGAAACTTTTGTCTGGCGGGTCCTGTTTTTAGGATGAAACATCTCATTCTTTAAATATGGCTAGTCGGATGTATTATGGGATTACCTTTTAAACTGATGAAAGTCTTTCTCCCTCACTGTGGTTGTGGTAGTTTTTAAAATTTCAAATCGAGGAATATTTCTTACCTCTTGCAGCAACTCAAGTAAGTTTCTTCATAGTAGTAAAATTAGTGTATTTTATGATTTTATTTATTGTACTAAACAAAATCCTGCATGAAATTTAATTAGTTTTGAATCTGTTCGCAAAAAACCCCACTAATTCTAGAAGTATATATTTTTAAACTTATGACGTTCTTTTTTATTATACGAATTATATATTCAATGTCAGTTCTTAGTTTCAATGGATAATTTTTATCTCGCAGTAAATGACGGCCACAAGGAAGTAAAGAAAAAAAAAACTTTGAAAGATGACCTAATGCTTTCTTACTTCCTGGCATAAAACCGCAGATTAAAAAAAGATAAATAAAGTAAATGAGACTGGTCTATTATATGAAGCTGCCTGTAAAAATATACATATGTATTTGATTTGCAATCAACTCTAAAACTGATTTTTTTATTATTTTTAATAAAAAAGTAATTTGAAATTTATAATGGGAAAAAGTAAAAACCTCTAACTAGATTTCGTATTTAAAATTCTGGTAACTTTATTTATATGCACTTATACAAAAAATACAAAAATGACAGATGTTACTGTATATATTTAAGACGAAAGAAGTTTGGAAATCATAAGTTATTTTTTCCTCATGTTTTTAATATAGAATATGTACTTATTTGTTTTTATTGATAATTGAATAGCTTTTGTGAGTACCCTCTGATCTACATAAAAACTTGCCCATGTGGAAATATAAATTTTTTAAAAACATAATTTTTAAATAAGTATTTTCATTTTTTTTGGGGGGGGGGGGGGGGAGGGGGGGATTTTGCATGAATTTTTGTAAAGCTGATATCTTAAATCTTGCACTGATTATAATGAAAGTTTTGAACTTTTAGAGTAGGACAAGTTTAAAAACGTAAATATATTTAACAAAATACCAAAGTCATTTTTTCCCCAATGTTATTAAAGTAGAATATTTATTTATTTATTTTCATTATTCATAGTTAAATGGCTGTTGTGATTATCAAGTGATGTATATGTAAAATTGCCTATGTGGCAATATATTTTTTTATATTTTCATTTTTTTTTGGGGGGGGGGGGATTTTTGCAATTTTCGTACACAAGGATGTAGTGGAGGGTATACGGAGGTATACGCCGTGTACCCTCTGGATTTTTTTAAGGACCACCGTATACCCTCTGTTTCCCAAGAAAGCTATAGTATATATACACTAGGGTATACCCTCTGCCTTGAGCGTATACCCTCTGCTTAGAACGTATACCTTCTGGTTTTTTTACGACTACACCACTGTTCGTACATCTGATATTTTAAATCTTTTTCCACATTCAAATGAGTATAATAAATATTTTGAACTTTTAGAGTAGGACAAGATTATAAAATATATATATATATTTATCTATGTACCTTAAAAGCCCTTAATAGCGAACACTTCGGGACCGCGGAATTTGTCCGATAATTGGAGATGTCTACTTTTTTGAGGTAAAAATATACAAATATGTATGTCTGCTGATTAAAAAAGTATTCGTTAAATAGAGGTGTTCGCTATTCGAGAATGTCCATTAACCTCCACAACGGATACTCCCGAATACCGGACATCTCAATTTAGACAACTATAATGCAGGGTTGCGTTTTTTGCAAAAGTACTTCTTGATTAAAGGAAGGGCAAACTGGGAAGTGCACCGTCCCCCTACGACTGTAGTGCCCCCAAATTTGATGTGCAATATTTGTAAAGCTTATATTTTAAATCTGTTTCGAAATTGTACTGATTATAATCAATATTTTGAACTTTTAAAGTAAAATAAGGTTAAAAACAAAATAAATTTAAAAAAATCTAATATTTAGATAAATATTTTTTGTTTTTTAATCTTGTTCTACTCCTGAAGTTCAAGATATTGATTATAATCAGTACAATGTCGTAAAAGATTTAAATTATCAACGTAACGAAAATTGTATACCAAAACTGAGAGCACCAAAAAAATCAGGCTGTATTGGGGTGGGGGGGGGGGGCAGGACCACAGCCAAATATTTTTCCAGGATTCAACGTGGTCAAACATGGCTACGTATGATGCTTACAAAAAAATGGATGCGATTCAGACGTTTGAAGTGTCTGAAATTCAGACGCAAAAGTGTCTGAAAAAATTCAGACATTTTAAAATGTCTGAAAATTGAACACTCCATTTCAGACACTTAAGTGTCTGAATTTCAGACATTTTAATTTAGAGTGTACAAAAGAGACTACCTGAAATTTTCTTTACATATAGGTTTAGAAGGTATGTAGTGATTGTGTCAGAATGCAATGGATTTGGATTTGAGAATAGCTTTAAAAGAAAATCCCAATGACAGCATTTTAGATGATTAGGTCATTTAACCACGTTCATACATGTACACAGTAACTGAATCCAGACTTTTTTTTGCTTTAGAGGAATTTCTGAAGATCCAGGGGGCCATCATGCAGTTGTAGGGGGAATGTGCACTTGACCATAAGACAAAAATTTGAAACCCTATGTTCATCACTATATGCATGTGATGTTCCAATCGATGTGATGTCCAATGTTGATATATGATAGTATATCGCACTGCACTGAACAGTTTAAAAGGAATAATGGTTACTATACTTTTAATTAACTTCAGTACGCTTCTTCTACGAAATATTTATTTCACTACATTTTGTAAAACTTTTCCTAATCATTCCTATTATCTAATTTTTTCCAGTTGAAATATTAAATTTTATCAATTTCTATTCAAATTAAGCGAGTTTTGAAGTGAATGGATTAATAAAGGTAGTGCACATTAACGGAAAAATCCATCAATGACCACTGTTGAATGAAAGAAGGTTACGTTCTGCCATAACACAGAATAAGCTTTAATGAATATCGATTATGGAAATTACTAGTTGAGTAGCAGAAGTTTTCGTCTTCCTTTATTTTAGATAAAAAATAAGAAGCAAATATCTTGCTTAGACCACATAATGCCGATAATAACCCCTGAACGTCCGAATGAACAAAAGATAAGTTATATATTAAATCGCTTGGATTATATACGTAATCTTCTTTAATTTACGATGCCTTTAATCATTGTTTTTGAAGACGATAAAAACGTAAAAACGTTTGCCTTCGGGAAATAAACGCGGGATTTGTTCCGACTAGATCTTATCACGATTCTCTTAGTCTTCATTAAGCAATTGCGAGTCAACAGCCGTGCCCCTCATGAGACAGAACTCCAACACATCTCCAATTAATTATCAGGATAGTGACACGGAATGTCTCAGCCAATACAAACGTCTGGTACACCATCATTAATACCACAGAGCAGATGGGGTTAGTATTTGATAGACGAGAATATCCACCAATGAGAAAATTGGCTCCGCCTTCTAATCCTTTTCCTTAATGAATAATAATGAGCCTTATGAAACGTGATTCCAAAAACTGAAACGAACGTTTCTTACAGGCGCTCACGCATCACTGGAACGCGAAGCCAGAGCAATGGCCGCGCAAATCATTATTGAACCCGGACAGTTGTGAAGTCACAAAACAGTTTGGAGAGACGTTACATTCGCGAAACTGGATCGTATTCTTAATCAGCCTGTTACCGGAATACAGATGGGACAAACAGTGATAGGAATAAAAATGTTTCCATAACACCTGCATGGATACTAAATATGTGTTTTGACATACACACTATGATGATGGATTCTTGTTCTAACACCTTCATACTATGTCCCAAAATAAGAAATGCAAGTAAAAATTCTTACACAATGTGCTCCCAAAATGTACTTATTCTTTAGTTAAATTAAACTGTTGAGTACATTTTCTTAAGTAATAAATGAAGTTAAATAATTTTATCATTATGAATACTTGCTAATCAGATGTAATGCTTGAATTTTTCCACGCTTTAAGTTACGCTAAATGTAATGATTTTGTGATTACTATTCGAAAAATTTTGTTCAGTTTTCATTGTAATCATTGCAGTAGTAAAACTTCCTTTCGATTTCTTGGGATGTGAAAATCTTCGAAATCATACAGATGGTTCCCTTATATATTTAAACAAGAAAGAAAAATCAGGCTTCAAGCATAGATTATAAAACATTTTCAACATTTCCAGAATACTTTAACAAAACTTTTTCGTTTAATAAGTTAAAAAAGGTATCTAAGAAAACATTTTAGAAAACGCATTGCACATTTGAAATTCAGATTTCAGCAATTACTGCACATAGCTCGAAAAGTACTCCAATTCTTTTGTGCAGCTCTGTATGTGATTAATAAATTTGTATACTTTCTTCACAGTATGCTAAAATTTAGTTTAGGTATAAAACACATAACAAAGTTGAAAATTCACTTTTAGCAATTTCTACCAGTATTCGGAAACATACTTGCATACTTTTGTATACCCATGTACATTATCTAAAGACACGTATATTAAAGACGTCTAGATACAGACGTACTCGTACATTACACCCCACATATTAATCTAAAATTTAATTGAGGCATAAAACACACTTAAACTACTGAAATCACACTTCCAGGAATTACTAACGATATAGGCGGCCATTTATCCAGTTTTCTGCTGAGTCCTGTATATGATTTTATTTATATGCTACAAACATCTGTGATTATATTAAATGAAGTTGATCTTGAAAATGTGTAACTCAAATTAAAACAACACCTTCAAACAATTCCCACTCATTCTCAGTAATGCGTACAATTTCTTTTCTGTAGTCATGTATACGGTCTATAGAATTTATATACACCACGCAGTGTGCAAAAAGTTACATGAAAACGCATACCACAATAGAAAACACACTTTTAGCAATCATTCCTAATAGACAATACTTCAGATACTGTATTGTTTCCGAAATCTTTTATGTGTCCCTGTAAATGAACGATAAATGTGATGCACATTATATTCTACTGCAAGCATCTTGTAGTGAACCTCAGAAATGTGTATCAATTTCATCGTGCTTGAAATAGTTCAACATAATCAAAATACGCTGCGAACAATTTCGCCGAATATTATGCAACCGACTTTTTTGTGTGACCCTGTATATAAATGATAAATGCTTTTCACCCCATTTTCTCAGAAAGAATTTTTTAGTGCACCTCAAAAATTCATAGCAATTTCATCATGTTTGTAACTGAGTAACATCATTAAAATACGCCGCAAACGATTTTCCTTCATAGACCATAATGTAAAATAATATTTTTGAGTTTCCCTGTACGAGTACTGTATGTGCTACAGATAACATATTCTAATATAGGAACAATTTTCTAGTGCAGCCCAATAATGTATATAAATTCCATTATGTTTAAAATACATTAAAAATAATTTTCCCCCATAGATTATAATGTAACGGGATACTTTTGTGTGCTACTGTAAATGAACAATGAATGCTACACATACTTCGTTTGCAATACCGAACATGCCAGGACAAACATCAATAACATATATCAATTGCATATCAATCCGAGTATATTTACGCGAGTTAGAGCACGGACAGACGGTAGACAGACAAACCGATATCATAAACACTTTTCAACTATGCTGGAAAGTGTTAAAAAGTACTAAGGTAAAAAATAAATAATTAAGAGACAGAAACTGGTAATTCTCCCTTCAGAGATTCTGTTTGAAATTCAAACCGTATATTTAAAACCAAATTTCTCATGACAAACAAAATACATAAAAAGAATTGCTGGCTAAATTATGTGAACACTTTTGCGGACTTTGCATAGTTTATCATAATCCATTTTTAGAATTAGACGAATGGATTACAGTTATACCATGAGAAGATCAAGTTCTGATTCTTTGCATTTGTTGAAGATAGATAAATGCCATGAGGTAAATGTGAACAACAATGCTAAACAATACTAATGCCATACATAAATAAATGATAAATTTTCTGCTATAAATATTTTTGAATTTACATAGAACAAATATGATAGTGTGTAAATATTTCAGAGTAAAACATGTTAGCACTCTATTGATTATGATTTTTTTTTCTAGAAATGCACATCATTTTATTATAGAGAAATTAGAAACATCTAAGATCAACCTTTGAATGTGCAAAAAATTAAAACAATGTAAATTTCGATTAATATGCCTTAGATAAAAACTTACTAATAACGTTCCGAAAAATTAATATAATTTAAACAACATAGGAGAGACTGGGGAGGGTTGACCCATTTTTTACAAAATGATTTTTTAGTTTTTAAATAGTGTACCTAGAATAATGTTTCATATACCATATTATTCGTTATACAATCAGCTATCAAAATAAGATTGCGATATAAGTGTACTATATAATAAACTTGAAAAATGATTGATTTTAATCAGGAGAAAATAATGGGTCAATAATTGGCCCACTTTATTTTATATTGAAATATTTGTTAAGGGAAATAAAATCAGATTTAAAAAGGTAGACTAACTTTATACTACAAGATTGAATTATTATTAAAAAATATTTGGGAAAATGTGATGAGAAAAGAAACCTGCTTAGACGGAATTAAAGGCACAGGAGAAATATTCCGTTTTAAACACCCATTTTGTTTACACTCGACCTGGAAACACTAGTTACAACGTAGTTTGGCTTTATCTCATTGTGTTAATCTTATGAAATTTTCCTACATACCTTCCTAAATTGTTTTGATCAATTTTATGTTCTTTTGCAGATTGATGAATACCTAACATTTCTTAAGGCTGCTGCTTTCATCGTTTTTGGTCTTTTCCATATTTCCTATTTACCTACTAGGAGTACTAAATGAAATAAAAGTCCCTATCAACTTTCCAATTTATATTTCATTAATTTTTTTCTTGCTTCTATAGCAATTTTTCTCATTTTCATTGAATCAGTTTTAAACATTTTCCTTTCTATCAATCACCCCAATTTACTGCAGTTTTACAGAATAAATTTACATTATTTTAGAAATATAACCATTAACCCTTTCTTATGTACAGTGTGTAATGAAAGGATTTCAAAAAACACGTAGTTAAGGAGCTTTGTGTTATTAAGGAGAGACCTCTTTGAATATTATTTATTCTAATATTTCATTTTTCTCAAAAATAGAAAAAAGAGATAAGGAATTTTGCTTACCTCAGAATGTCGCAGGGTCCGCCCCGATCCTTGGTTGAACTTCTTCATTGAAGACATCTGCATATGTCACAAGAAAAATACCTAAAGTGTTATAAATAGAAAGTTTACTATGTGTTGCTTAATATTTTTCTTTTCGAATAGATAGTGTGCACGCTTGAGCCACAAAAGCAGATATCCTTTCCTTTAAATGATTTAATAAATTTTCTAGGTTAAATGTAATTAATAAAAGAAAATGGAGGGAGAGGAAAAAACCACACCTTCCCTTCCGAAAGAAACATTATAGAAGAACGCGTGAAAAGCAGATACAGATACATTGGGCAAAGTCCACATACATGCCCAATGCAGGAACATCAACCGCAGAAATTCTGGGTTGGGCACAAACACGTACATATGAGAACCCTGAAATGAAAGTAACAGAAGTGAATTAAAACAAAAGTCATTAAAAGTCTGGGATATTATAAGAGTTTTTGTTTCTAAGATTCTGATATATAACACTTTGACCATCTGGTCAACCCTCCCCACATTGACTGGGCCATGCCTCCCCACATAGCCACTTTTTAACCCGTTCGGGACCATGGGTGCATATATGCACTCTCAAAATGAGCAAACAGAATTTGTTTTAGCCACCAGTAAAAAAGAAAGGCAATATTTAGTTTCTTTAATTATAGCATTTTCGTGATTGTCTAAGTAAAGGTAACTTTTTTATAAAAAGTGTTGCCAGCCGAATAAAATTTGTGTAAAAGCCGCTGGTCCCGAAGGAGTTAAAGTATAGCACATGGTTATGGTTGGTCTATTTACTAAACAACCTTTATGCCTGGAATGCAGGGGTCGTACTTGTCCTGAAATTTTACGACCAGGAAATGCTTCAGTACCAGCATTTTCTTATGGAAAAATCTCTTCTTAAATAAGGCGAAATATCGCGCGTTTAATCTAGATTTATTTTTATAATTTGTAGATTTATTTTTGACCCCTGCTGGAATGAAAGCTCAATATATATACATTACTTAAAAATTACTTACTTAAATTTCTATGATATATTTTATCTGAGAAAATATTACAAAATGTTTCTCAAAAATACACTATTTAAGCTAAAAACTTTTCACAATTGATTTTTCCTCGCCTGTTTCAATTATCTTCATGAAACAAAGACATTTGAACAAATGAATCATGAAACGAAGTTTGAGCATTTCAGTAGCTTTTGTTGCCATCTATTGGCAAAACTCTGAAAGTCTTTTAAATATGAAAACTGAAGGGTGGGTCAAGCGTCCCTTATGGTCAATCCTCCCCAGTCTCCCATATATTAATGCTTTTAAATCCATCATTTAAACTTAAATTATTTAATTATTTGACAGAAATAATAATTTTTTCTTTCATAATTCATAATTATATTCGTGTTCAATAATTAAGAGACAAACACAAAAGGCTAATTTTCTAACAGTTTTCTACAGTTAATTAAAAGTACTGAAAAGAAAGTGATGTAAACGGATGGGGTAGCAAACAGTTATTAACCTAACCTCACAGCCAGTCGATGCGAGTCTCCTTTGCTGTCACAAATGGTCAAAAGTTTCACCGCAACTACGGTGAAACAAAATTTGATATCTATATCTTTCATTTGTCTCATTACTAATCTCAAGTAGCCGTCATTTGGTGACTCCATTTAAAATTCATAATGACCACAGCTTTGTGACGAATCTCCAAGTGGCACTATAATGCAGTCACCTTGTTACTCTTAACCGTCATTTGGAGACTCCATTGTGAGATCACCATAACTATTGCATCAAGACGAATCACCAAATGATGTCACAATGAAATCACACGAGAACCCTGATATGACTAGCATTTGGATGCTCTACTGTCAAGTCACCATGAGCATTGCATTGTGGCAAGTCATCAGATGACTTAATTTTGATGTCACTTTAGGACTAGTCACATAGCAACTATCAGGCTGACTTTACAATGGATGAATCAAATGATGGTCATGTAGTCATGCACTCTAACATCCTCGGTGACTTGCCACAAAGTAACAGTCGTCGTGACTTCGCACTGGAGTGACGAAGTGACGTTCACTTTAGAGTAATAATGAGACGAATGAAATATGCTGTACACTTACTGATTTACCGTAGTGACTGTGACACTTGTGCCGGTTTGTGATGTCAAGATGATTTAACATTGACATTAAAATATTATTTATATATAATTCTTACTATTAAATTTAAAAAAAATTCCATATCGCTAGAATAGAAATTGACATGTCTACAAGCTAATCGTCTTCAAAACTTATAAAGATAAATTAAAATCCCAATAATTCTCCAAATCCCCAGTAAAATTGATGCAGACAAAATGTAACTATAATGGGAACTTGATAGAGTTTCTCGCCAAGCAAAAGAAACAACAATTAATGTAATAAGCCATAAATAAAAGGGATTTCCACAAGTTGATGTCAAACGATTTTATAAAATTTTTAGTACTCTGTCTAGTTTATATTTTGCGGACTGACCAATATAGAATTTTTGGCACCTCTATAGCTCGCGTTCTAATAACCATAGAAACAAAATTATTGTTTCTATGGAATGGGGTGTGCCAAGTGACTAGGGAAACAAAAGTAAAGCGGAATCTGACGAATACGTTTTTAGTAAATGGGATTTTAAAAGTGCTGTTTTTTGAACTTTTTAAATTCTTGTTCTGACCAAATCTGTTGATAGGGATACAGCGATGTGTAATTATCGAATTTTTACGCGGTTTGCTGCATTTGAATTGTTTTTTATGAATAGTTCAAACCTTTGAAAATTTCATGTAAAAATATTAATTAATTTTTCATTTATACCAGTTTAAAATAATTGCTACCTATACTTGCATAAAGCAAAGAAATATTAAATGACTTAACTCTTGTCAAAATGGTCGTATACATACGATTTTAAGATATGTTTCTACAGTCGACATAAGTAAGCTTCTTTTTGTAAAATAGAATTATAGAATTTGCTGTTCGTTCACAGTGTAACTCAAAAGATCTTTTGATAAGACTAAAAAGCTATATAATTATCGGATTTTTACGCGGTTAGCTGTACTTTATTTGTTTTTACAAGCAATTCAAACTTTTAAAATTTCATATAAAAACATTTTGATTTACATCACTTTAAGGTACTAGATTCCTATACTTAAAATAGAAGAAAAACAATACTAAATAGCCTAACTTTTGTCAAAATAGTTATATACACACGATATTCAGATATCTTACTGCATTCGACCCAATTAAGCTCTCTATTGTAAAGCGGCATTGAAGCATTTAAGGTTCGTTCAAGACTTCTTAAAAGATCTTGATACAACAGATGCAACAGATCGGTTACAACCGATAGATATTTACTGAGTGACATGTATATAAATGACTTTATACTATTTCAATCTGTATAAAGTTTTATTATGTTACTTGAAAATGAATATGAATTCAGATTGTTCATCTGAAAGCTCGTCTATCCAGGTTTCCACTTTTTGAAAGACGTTTCTATTATCCACTTTACTAAAGATGCTTCTAGATTTCAGCACGCACCCTTTTAAAAATTCAATACTATAGGGATTTTTGGACACAAAATTTAGTTAACAATTAAATGAAATTTTATTTTGCATGAAATCGCAATAATTTTTGACGGAGGTACTGCGGACAAAAATGATCGCAGAATGTCTTGCTGATATTCCACGAGAAACTACATTATAGAAACGTGCCAGTGGACCTCGTTTACGGAAAGATTCTAGGTGAACACCGACTACAGAGAAACCACACAACATGCTCAGAAAGGTAATGTAAGCACTTTAATGAACCACAGAGTACTTACAGTCAGGAAAACAATTCGACAGAACTTTAGGATTACTGTTTATCATACTGAAATAAGCGAGAAATTGTTTTCTTCCATATTGCTTTTATACTAAAATGCTTGGAAATTATAGTAAGACTTCGGCATTCCATTTATTATAAACTTTTTTGGTGTTAAAGAAATGCATATAATACATATGTACTTTGGTTAGAATTTGTCATACTGCAATAACTGGAATAATGGGGGTTTTTTCATTTCATTTTTAATGTTGTATAAATTATAATTTATGTATTTCTTTTACTTTTAAACTGATTAATATTTTTAAACTTTCATACAGGCTTTACATGTATTTTTTACTGTGTCTTTCTATATGTATACTGCACATATACTCAATTCTTTTTTCAACAGTCCAAACTTTGCAATTTATTAAATTTAAGTCCTTTTACAAAGGTTATAATAGTCAGCAAGGTTTTTTACTGAATAACTTTTGTTTCCACATTTACAATACTTTTACATCAAATAAATGTTTTGCAGTTTTATTAGAATTTTTTGTTAAGTTTTCATTTTAAAAGATTAATAAGGAGAGTTATAAAAGTAAACGACTCTATTATTTTGGACTTGTTAATTAAAGAGTGAAATCGCTATGCCATAAATAGCTTTTAGTTCATTTTTAAATAGGTAATAGTGCTAGTTAAAATTTTCAAATATGACCAAAATTAGGAAAAAACAATTCATAAAACTTAATTATCGAATTTGTTAACGACCTTTATTGAAATGAATTATAATTTATCCGATGAATTATCCGAAATACATGAGAAAATCTTTGGAAGGTATACGACTCAGTATGCTCTGTCAGCCTCCTTGAAAACAATTAGGAATTTAGAAAGCACATATCGGGTGGTTTATCTGTTGGTTCTTTTTTTTTTTTTTGAAGAAAATGCATTTTTTATGAGTGAAAATTGAAATTCTTTATTGAACATCGAAGGTGGGTCTATGCCATTTATGTATGCGATACAAATCAGTATATAAAGTAAGCATACTATCTTAAATAGGAGAGGTAACCGCAAGATTAAAGGCGAGGTCAATTCAATCAAGGTCGCACACCACGTAGCGGACAGGATTGAACAACAGAAAGATGCCTAACTGTTTTTCTTCTTTGTGGATAATCTATTAATTGTACATCTATGAAATAACTGGCAAGCACAAACGTCGTGTTTTCATTTGTTTGTAGTATTTATATTCAGATAGTAATAGAATATTCTAATAAGTTTTATTTGTGTTTATTTATTTATTTATTATAGTTAATTATTTAAATAAAAACAGTTCTTTTTAGAACTAATATTAATTGTTAAAATGGCAAAATGTTGGCCATCGAATAGCTGTACTTTTCGAAATTGTAAGAAAAGACTTTTTCTTATAAAATTCATCTTTGTCCTTTTCCAAAGAGTAAAACAAGTTAACTACGCATTTTTACTTTAATTTATAAAAAAAGATCATATATTATTTAATATATATTATCAAATGTTGTTGATTTAAATAAGCTCGATTTTAAAATTATTAAATGAAAAGCGACGCAAAAAAATTAGTAAGTAGTTAATGTGTAAAGATAAAATTTTTTAGTCTCATTTTTTACTCAATTCTTGATGTGCTAAAGTTATAAAAATGATATACACGGTTGTATTCCCGAGGAGAATACAACGTTTATGAATGTTTAGAATATGTATAGAATTTAATTATAAATAAAATATTCAATTTTAAATCCTTTTGTACGTTTATCGAGCGCAAACGATAAATATCCAATATTCTCTTAATCGCATTGCACTCGTCTTATTTAAATTACAAATATTTAATTCATTTAATTTAAAACTTATTTCATTTTATATTCAGAGTCACTTTAATTTAAAATGCATGCATTAATGTTTTACTATTAAACGAGCAAGTATTGTTCATTTATTTGTTTAAATAAGTCACTCTATCGCAGAGTCAAAATATGCCTAACCTCTTTAAAGTGACTATTCATTCTGAGCAAAAGTGAAATTTTTGACTCTCTGAAAGAGTGAATAATCACTCCTGGGATGTGAATATTCACTCTAAACAGGGGTGGATAATTACTCTTTCGGAGGAGTGACTATTCACTCTTGCTAAAGGAGTGCGGTACTTCACCCCTGGTAGGAGTGAATAGTCACTCTTGCATAGGAGTGAATGTTCATTTTTTATGTAGTCGATTCTTTTTTTATTTTGCTTTTATGGTCATTTTAAAAGAATCACATCTTATACAGCAGGCAGTGAAAATAGATACAAGCGTGGTAAAGATTGGAATAAAATACTTTATTAGCAGTATTTATTTAATTCATAATTTGTAACACTAATTAAACTTTTAAGGAAAAATTCAGTTAAAGTTACGAATTTAAATTTGATTACTGACAGAAATAAACTAAAGTATTTTATTCCGATGTTATCCTTTATGTGCTTGCTTTTATTGCATGCCCTATAAAGATATTACTTTTAAAGGTTTATTAATAATTTTTTAATAGGTGGATGTTATATGTTTAACAATGTTTGATTTGATTTTAATTTTTGTTTTAAATATAAAACCGTACTTTTTCCTTAAATATTGTTCTAAAATATTTTTAATTTTTCCACTTAAAAAACAATGATTATAAACTCACATCTTTTTAAAATATGTTCTGAGCATGATTTAAATATTAAGAATGTGTAAATTTTTTTTATCCGCTGTGATTTGCTTTTGTTTTATTTAATATGAACATGGAGTCTAAATTTTAAGTTCTCTGGAACATGTATATATTTTTTCTTTTAAACATATTCCTTAACTTAATATTCTAATTTTCGCCCGTTATTGCTGAAAAATGGAATTAATACTATATTTATTAATGAAACGACACGATAAGCCATATTTAATTAAAAAATTTTATTCACGTAGATACTGTATTTTGTGAATATGAGTAAAATAGTTTTTATACAGGGTGCATAGGAAAGTCCCTTTAACCTGAAAATACTTGCGAACGGAGAGAGCTACAGCTATGCAAGTTAGGTAACGGTATAATAAAGCGACTACTCCCGATTTAATGCAAACGACAGCAGCGCCTCTAGTGGCGAAATTTGGAAGATAGCCATTGCAAATCGAAAACGAAAAGAGATAAAGCAAAATTTCCAATTAGGAAGTTTTACAGCATCAATTAATTAGTACGAATCGATATTTGATTTACATGGATAAGTTAAATCTTCGCCTGTACACCCAAAACTGTTCGAAATCAATGCACTCCATTTTGTGTAAACGTTTGAATGGAATAACTTTAAACACGAAGAAATACGCACTATTTATTGTATAAATAAGTACTTATTTCAATACGTTTTGATAACATCACACACAAAAAAAAAAAAAAAAAAAAAAAAAAAAGGCAAACTGTCTCACAGTGATAAAAAGTTAATTTTCAATACGTTCCAAAAGTTCCCATTGCTCAAGATACACGTTTGTATTCGTGAGAGTAATTCTTCATGCACATTTCTCAGCATGGAACGTCTATTGCAAGCCTCTTCAATACGAAAACATAGATTTAAATCCTTCCAAGGGCAGTGGCTAGACGGTCTAGCCACGTAATTTTAATTCCAAAACTGACATTTGGCGCCAAGAATATTTTAATAAAATTTTACATTTGTAATGAAAGTGCAAATTAGCGGGTTTTTATTTTCTAAGTAATTCATTTGAATATTCTGATGTCAGTCAATTATTTCATCATTTTATGAACAGAATTCGCCTGCCCCTGAAAGGATTAAACTAAAATTTTAAATGAATTGGAAATTAAATTTTTACAGACATTACAGTACAGTACAACATCAAAATCTGTAATTGCGCACTGCTACATTTCAGAAATGTGAATATGCAAAGTAGAATCGTCGCCCATCGATTTCGGACATTTTTGGTTATACAGACGACGATTTATCTTATCCGTGTGAACCAAATGTCGTTTCGTACTAATTAATATATGCTCTATAACTTTCTAATTGGAAATTTCGCTCTATCTCTTTTCGTTTTCGATTTGCAATGGCTATCTTTCAAATTTCGCCACTAGGGGCGCTGCTGTCGTTTGCATTATGTCGGGTGTAGTCGCTTTACTGTACCGTTACCTCACTTGCATAGCTATTGCTCTCTCCGTTCGCAAGTATTTTCATGTTAAAGGGACTTTCCTATGCACCCTGTATGTTTTATAGGAAAAGATTGACCTCGGAAATAGAAAAAAGGGAAAATTAAAAATAAAGCAAATGACTGCATTAGAAATATTCTTATTGTTTGAAAAACATTTTAATGTAAAAAAGTAGTTATTAATCTCTTTAAAAAATATTCAGTCCTATATTATATAAGTAAATATGAACTTTCAAAAAATATATACTAAAACAGTCTTATCCATAAACTTCAAAAAAAGCATAAAAACATTTTATTTCAATGCTTAAATGTCATGTTTTATTGTTTAGTGCCAAAAATTACGTGTATCAAAAACGTAGAAAATGCGCTTATAATAGAAGGAAATTTAACAACTAATGCAGAATGTCTATAATTATTATTTTTTTTTTATATTACTCAGTCTCGAAATTTTAAAATCGTAATCCGCAGAAAAATGCTTACATACAATTAAAAAAAATAATATACCAACCTTTTCGTAATATCATAAACATGAAATATCATATTTAATTCCGAAACAATAATAATGATGATAAATACTCTAAACGTATGTAGTCAGAAATCAGTTGTAAAAAATAAATCTCATATAACAGCAAATTAATGTTTACTACTTAAATGTCTGTTACGAATTGAAAAAATCCAGATATCTTCTGAGTCAGTCACCCTCTCAAACGAAAGCGATAAAACGTTTTTTTTTTTTTTTTTATCGTTGCCAAAGTATTATATTTTGCAACACAGCATTGAATGGGAAGAATAAAATATTTACACTCATTTTTTTATTCACATTGCCCGAATTAATTAAGTTTTGGTGATTCTTTTGCTAAGCATTGTGTGTTATTCAGTTATTAAAACAATTATATTTCAAACCGCTACAGTAAGTAATATAATACACAATTACTTTTGAACCACTCTACGATCAATTTTTTTTATACAACATACAAGTATTTTGCTCATAATCTTAAGATTCCACATATCTACACGGAAAAATCTTAAAATTAAATAAGACTTACCTTTATTTTATGTATTCCATAAAGAATAATTTTAATGATATCCTAATCTGTTAATCCTAAGATGGCGGACGAAAAAGTGATCATTTTTCTTATCTTTTAAGGCTGTCGTCGCCTTGCTGTACTGATTGGTTAATAAGCAATGCATACGTAAGTCATTCTTTCAGGAGTGAGACATTTCACTCCTTTCTAGAGAGTGGAAAATTCTTTAAGGAGCATATTTTTATAAAATTCACTCCAAAAAGAGTGAAAATGCCTCTCACTCTTTCAAAGAGTGAACTTTTCACTCTTCCCAATTTTAGAGTGTATATACTAGTTGACTAGCCCTGCGTTGAACGGGCCCGTGATAATAACATTAAATGAATTTCAAATTTATATGATTTTATATCTTTAATCCCATTTTGTCTGAATTTATACTTTTAAATTAAAAAAAATCGCAAAAAAATATTTATTTTTCGTTCCTAATAAGATTTTTCATTTGAGTAACAGGATTTCACTTTCTGTTACAAAATGCAATTTTTCAAAAAAATATAATATATTTTACAACCTATAATCGTTCAAACGCTTAAAGATTTGTTTATATTATATAACATACGTGTCAGCTGACTGTGAGAAAAATTGGTTTAAAAAAACTAATATATAGCGGTAAAAGGGCTCGCAATAACTGCAAGGGGGGAGAAAGGGTGGGGGAAATTTTAGTTTAAAAATATACATTTCTCGTCATCTATAGCCTGTGTGTAATTTTCGAGCTAAGATATTAATAATTAGTTGTAAAAAGCAGTGTTTTTCTTCTGTTATTTTTCTTTTCTTTCTTTCTTTTTATTTTCTTTTCTGAATGGAATATATGAGACAATATTATTGAGACTGATTACATTTCCCCCATATGTTATAACTTCTGAACCAAATTTCGGAGTTACAAATATGTTTCTCACGACTGTGTGTAATTTTCGTGCTAAAATATTGATATTTAGTTGTAAAAACCAGGGTTTTATTCATAACTGTTCATTTATTTATTTATTTTCGCATCGAAATTCTGAGTGAAATTTTCAATATTCAAACTAATTATTTCACCCCTATATCTACTTATACCACAACCAAATCGATACTGGTTTATTAGCTAAAAGGCTAGTATATAGTATTAAAATTTCAGAGCTTTTGTATAAATTTCAGAGTACATTTTTATATCAAAATGTACGTATTGTTAATCCTACGGGAAAATGCGTAGAAAAAACAAAAAGGGACTTAGGGAATGAATTCTTTTCAAAGGGTAAACTTTCGTATTTTTTAAAAAAATGGTTTGCAGCATTGAAAAATCCCTGCCGGCCCGGCCTACAGGCGGAGGTAGATTTCGAAGTTAAGTATATTAATTGCACCAACAAAAACTAAATCATGAATAGATATAAATCCACTTTAACAGTTTTATCTGACCTCTTTTGACGAGTTTTTATTTCATTTTTATATAATAGCTGGTTTTATCACAATCATGTTAAGGCGGTATTTAAAAAAAAAAAATACATTTCCATGCTCCACAACTCGAAATTTTTTAGCACATTTTCAGATTAATTTTTAATAGAAAAAATACGAAACTTGCTGACGTGATTGTTGAAAAGATTTACAAGTGACATGTGTTTTTATTTTTCTTTCAATTAATTGAAATTTTATTAATAAACAATTATTTTCTCAGTAGGGCAATGTTTTTCGTTTCTAACACAATCGCTTCGGGAAATTCTGTTCAAAATGTCCACTTTGACATCATTTTTTGAAATATATTCTGTTCCTATCAAAAACTCGATCATTACGGTACATTATTTGGTTTTTGAAGAAGAGAATCTATGAATTGGACGCGGTTGAGAGTAAAAATTAATTTAAAAATGAGTAAAAAAATAAGCAGTTTGGATTTGAATACATTCTTAATAAGATGATTTTTTTTTCCACTGCTATGTATTTTTAATTTGTTTTTGCTGTAAGAATTGGTTCTATCAAAAACTTGTCTATATAAATGTTGAAGACAATATTAAGAAGATATATGATAAATTCATTGGGATTTTATATCTTGTGAATTGACGGAGTTATGGAAATTTTTCATCTTCAACCCCCTTTTTTTGTTTTCGTTTTTAATTTTTTTGCGGTACGAATTGGTCCTATCAAAAACTTGTGAATATAAAAGTTGTAGATAATATTAAGGAGATGTATAATAAAATTAATTGGATTTGATACATTGAGAATTGACGAAGTTATGAATTTTCTTCTCTCAAAAACCCTATTTTTTGCGCCCCTTGAGCCCATTTTTAATTTTATCAAAAATCTGTGATACATAAATTTTTGGTCCTATTTTTAGAAGTAATAAAAACTTTAAACTGATTTGATATGTACAAAAATTAAGAAGTTATGGGTGTTTTCGGTTTTCACAAAACCCCTCCCTATTTCCATCCCCTTGGTCCGATTTTGCCCATTAACGAACTTGATCGAGCTTTTATGTCCCTTGATTTTATGTATCAGTTTGGAAGAGATTTGTGCAGAATTGTGTAAGTTATCGTGTCCAGAAGAAAGTGATGTATATATATAGATAGATAGATAAAGTTTTTTACTCAGGGTGGTTTTGGGTTCTATAGGGGTCATGATCGGTGTAGATCTGCAAAAAATTTTCAGAAATTCCAGCATAGGAACGACGCCAATAGATAGTATTTCATACGAAATTTACCTAAAAGAGATTTAGAAATAAATGCTGTTTTGCATTTTCTTTTTTGCGCATTTTCGTTTTCGGAATCGATGCGTAATTTTGAAATGTGACAAAAAAAAGTGAGGGTGTGTGTGTGGAGGGGGGTTGTCCGGTATTTCAAACATGAAAAAAAATATTCGTTATCATTTATACTCGTTAAAATTTTTAGGAGTTAAAAACAATGTTCTCGTAGCCTGAATGAAACAATAGAAAAAATATTGATATTTAGTTGTAAAACAGCTCATATGAAGACATTTTTTTTCACTTTGTCTATTTCAATAATGAAAAAAAAATAGTTCTTGTTGTCCGAACTCTTTCAGATTTTCAGCGGTTGCAAATATGAGACATGCACATCGTGAGAATATATTGATATGTTGTTGAAAAAGAAATAAGTTTTATTTTCGCTTTTTTTCTTGTTTTTGGCTTGGTACCGTTAGTATTACAAAAAAAAACGTTCTTATCGAGCGAATTCTCTAAAATTTTAATAAGTTATAAAAATAACTGTATCTGAGCTTTTTTTAAATTTCTTGAAAAAATATGCATATTTAGCAGTGAAAACTTGAGCCGAAGGTAAGCGAAACCGCGCCGAAACAGCCATTTTATTTTGTAAAGAATACTTCTTCTCGTCCGAACGTTTTTAAATTTTTGTAGGTGATGTAAATCCAGTCTGCAGAGACGCTCCGAAAAGGCTGTGTCGAAATGCAAACGTTTAGGCACTTTTACCGTAGGAAAAAGATTGCCCCGTAAGACGGAAAGTTACATGTGGTCGCGATTTTTATTAAATGTTAAGATTCGTATTTTTGAAAACCGATTGCACCGTAGGAGAGAAGAATCTCTCAGCTTTGCATAGGTATTTTTTGTTATTCGGAACCTCTGAAATTACCATCTAGGGAAGGGATGCCGTATGGAAGAAAAAGAGAATTGCGAAAACGACCCTTTTTGAATTCTTTTTTTGAAAAAGAATTGAAGAAGAAGGAAGAAGGTTTTGAAGAAGGTTAAAAACGATGTTTTTCCAAACTGATTACGGCGTTTCAGATGTAAAGGAACAATCTTTCAAAATATGTCTTTCGTTTTTAACAATACTAAACAGTTTGGCCGACGGTGGGTAAAATGTAAAAGGACGATAACCCGCCCAAAATCCTTGCGTTCGGTTTTTCATTTCTTTCCTCTGTGTAAATCGGGTTTTGAGTATGCGCAAGCACTTTTGCTGGTTCGGAATGAAACACATGAGTTTTTGATTAGAGTTCGTTATTATTTCTAATAAATATCTCGGATAATTGTAAAAAAATAAAAATATGAACCTCAGTTGCATCAGGACCTGCCTTGGACCATCCTCGCCGAAATTTTAAGACTTCTAGGTGCGTCAGATTTCGCTCGCCATCGCAGACAGACTGACACACAGACAGAGCAAAGCTTTCTTTTATTAATATCTATCTATCTATCTATCTATCTAGCTATATATATATATATATATATATATATAATAAAGATGAAATCACAAATATATGAACAAATGGTAAAATTCTAAAGCTGAACAAGATATGAATATAGGAAACCAGTATGTAAAATAAGAAACTATGAATAACCCACCGAATGATCAGAGGTGCTTGTTGGTTAATTCATAGTGAAGATGCGTTATTTCATCCAATTTTGTCGGCATTAAGCGTAGAATGACAAAATTTAGCACCTAATAGCGCATCATAAAAGAAAATAAATGACAAAAAAATCAAGAGATCTACTGAAAGATACACATCACACAGGATATTAAAAATTATAAGAGCACAATACCTCAATTACATACTAGGATTTAAAACATCTGAAAGTTGACTCACAATATTAAAGAATGTGAGGATGCAAACAGATTTAGGTCTATTAGAACATGTGGGCAGCAGTTGCTGAGAACCAGAAAATTGCTGCCAGCTGGTGTGAAAAAGGAAAACTATATTATAAGTAGGTTTTTAACAAAAATGTTTAGTTCTGCCATCTATACCCATAAAAAAGAAGTGAAATTAACTGAAGAAATCATGAAATGATTTAGATTAACATTTATTTAAAGTAGAATGAAAAAATAGGAATAAACTTAATAAGTACTGAGTAAATATAAAGTAAAATAAATAAGCATATAAAAATAAGTAAATGGATGGGCATTGATTAAATTAACTAGTTTAAAAACAAATATTATAAAATAAAAAATGAGTATATAAATAACATTTAAAAAACAATGAGGATTATTTTGAGATAGTAAAATATAGCCTTATATTATGTACCAATATGTGAAAATTAATGAAAAATATGATGTTAAATGCGTGAAATCCCTTTTTTATTTTTTTAATACATCCATACACTATATAAGCAGACATACATACACATATAGATGCTCACACACACATATAAAAATATAAGGTTTTTAAACTTTTTTTAGCATTCCCGACCTCAATCCTCCATAATGGTATTTTTATTTTTTATTTATTTTTTTTATAATAGTGTATAATGTATGTAAAACATTCAATCACACATACTTTTTTGTGTATGTTTCTATAATTATATATATATAACAACTTTCTGTACAATTATATCATTGAAACAAATGAAATTGATCAATAATTAAGAAATCAATATTAAACACATCAGAAAACAAATACTACTTAAATTGTACAGTCCAATAAAATACCTTATGCAAAAAAAAAAAAAAAAAAAAAAAAAAAGATTATATGGATACAAAAGAATGCTTATATTATAAATTAAGTCTTCGAGGGCACAGAATTTACATGTGTAAGCAATACAGTCGTTTTCTGTAGAGAATTAACCTGTAAGCTGAATAATAAATTATCTCTATGCCCGAACGACTGATGAAAAGTAATAAAACAAAGAAATGTGAAAACTGAATATAAAAAAAGGCCTTGAAATGGAATATATAAAAAGTAAATAAATAAATAAATAAATTAAAATAATATTTTTTATTCTGTTACTCCATTTAATATTATATAGGGTAAATGCACCAGTAGTCGGCCACCCCCCAGTAGTCGGCCACTTTGAGATAAAATACGTTATGAATAGCTTATTTTTGATTTCACATGAAATATTACAATCCCCCTATATGTAGCCATCCTTTATACGTCATAAGCCATCAGCAAAGAATTGTGGGTATTTTTATTGCGTTAGTAATCAGCCATTTTTTATTTGGTTGCGGTCAAATAACCGTTTTTGCTATTTTTTTGTTAACCGATGACAAAATTTTTAAAAGACTAGTATTAATTTATTTTTTATTATTTTCTAAAATTATAAGACTCTACTATTAAAAAGGTTAATAAACTAATGTTTTTCAGTATCAAAATTAAATAAATGTGTTTGTATTAATTAATTTTAATGTGGCCGTCTTTGGGTATTATATTTACTTACATGTTCAGTAATCGGTCACCACGGTTGACTACTGGCTAAAAGGCCATTTCACTTATTTTGAGTCTATTTTTAATAATTTGATTTTTTTCGTAATTTGATTTTTGCAATTTGAGATTTATATAACCTTTTACTTGCATTTCATTTTATGTACACTATATATAAGGTGTCCTGGGGTAATAACGCCACCTTAAGGTTCTACCAATTTTTACGGCTTAGATTTAGAATTTTTTTTTTCCCCAAACAAATATAGGATTTGATACAGTAACTTATTGATTATGTATACAAGAAAGACTATTTTAGCAGATAGCAGATTCATAAAATATAGTGGCGTGATTTCTTGACCAATGCTGTTAGGTGTTATTACCCACCTGTTGGGTAATAAAATAACGTCTAAATCGCGGCCCTCACAACGGCTCTTATCACAAATGCATCCAAGAAATTCCCTTGCACTTTGCCCTGGTTCATACGATGTCATTATTATTTAATTTAGTGTTGCATTTTTAGACTTCATAATTTTTACAAATAAAAAATGAGAAAAAGACTTAAAATATATCTTAAGACTTAAATAAATAAGACTTAAATATCCTTCTATAAGACTTATATATCTATAAGACTTAAATAAATATCATTCATGCACAAGTTAAATGAAAATGATTTGCGCTCACACGTTTGTCAGTGACTGCAACGTTCACGAATTTCGTTCGTTTGTGATCGCGATTTTCGCGAATTTAGTACATTTTCGAGACTGCTGCATCCAGTGCATTTTTTTTTTTTTTTAATGAGTGCTATGCGCTTATTCGTTCCTTAGTTTTTGCGGCGTTAACGACTTTCGTTTGTTTGAGATTGCGGCTTTCGCGAATTACTGCGTTTTTGAGACAGCTGCACGACGAGGTTGCTGCACCGAGTGATGTTTTTTTCGGTTTTGATTAGCGCTATTAGCTCATACGTTCGTTACTGATTGCGGTATTAACGAATTTCGTTCGTTTGTGATTGCGGCTTTCGCGAATTACTGCGTTTTTGAGACAGCTGCACGACGAGGTTGCTGCACCCAGTGATTTTTTTTTTCGTTTTTCAAGAGCGCTATGCTCTCATACGTTTTTTACTGATTGCGGCGTTAACGAATTTCGTCCGTTTCTGATTGCGCTGTGCGCTCATACAATCGTTACTGATTGCGGCGTTAACGAATGTCGTTCGTTCGTGATCGTGGCTTTCGTGAATTCCTGCGTTTTAGAGACCACTGCTCAACGAGGTTGCTGCATCCAGTGATTTTTTTTCATGGGCGCTATGCGCTCATACGTTCGTAACTGATCGCGGCGTTAATGAATTTCGTTCGTTTGTGATTGCGGCTTTCGCGAATTTAGTGCCTTTTCGAGACTGCTACACGACGAGTTTGCTGTATCCAGTGATTTTTTTTTTCGGTTTTCATGGGCGCTATGTGTTCATATATTCGTTAATGATTACGACGTTAACGAATTTCGTTCGTTTGTGATTGCGGCTTTCGCGAATTACTGCGTTTTAGAGACTGATGCACGACGAGGTTTCTGCACCCAGTGATGTTTTTTTTCAGTTTTCATGAACACTATGGATTCATACGTTGTTACGGATTGCGGTGTTAACGAATTTCGTTCGTTCTTGATCGTGGCTTTCGCGAATTACTGCGTTTTAGAGACTGCTACACGACGAGGTTGCTGCACCCAGGGATTTTTTTTTCGGTTTTCATGAGCGCTAGTAAATCATACGTTCGTTACTGATTACGGCGTTAACGAATTTTGTTCGTTTGTGATTGCGGCTTTCGCGAATTACTGCGTTTTAGAGACTGCTACACGACGAGGTTTCTGCACCCAGTGATGTTTTTTTTCTGTTTTCATGAGCACTGTGCGTTCATACGTTCATTACTGATTGCGGCGTTAACGAATTTCGTTCGTTCGTGATCTTGGTTTTCGCGAATTATTGCGTTTTAGAGATTGCTGCACGACGAGGTTGCTGCACCCAGTGATGTTTTTTTTTTTTGGTTTTCATGAGTGCTATTAGCTCATACGTTTTTTACTGACTAGGACGTTAACGAATTTCGTTCGTTCGTGATCGTGGCTTTCGCTAATTACTGCGTTTTAGAGACTGCTGCACAAGTTTGCTGTATCCAGTGGTGTTTTTCTTCGGTCTTCATGAGCGCTATGCGTTCATACGTTCGTCACTGATTGCGGCGTTAACGAATTCCGTTCGTCTATGACCGCGGATTTTGCGAATTTAGGGCGTTTTTGAGACTGCTGCACGATGAAGTTGCTGCACCCAGTGATTAGTTTTAGTTTTGATGAACGCTATGCGCCCATGCGTTCATCACAAAAAAGATAACAAAAAACAAGAATTTTTTTTTATAAAATCGCATAATTATATCAAAACGACTATTACTATAAAATCACAAATCTATAACAATAAGATAACTACTAAAATAACAATAATAACAAACGATTGCTTTGTCACATGTATTTAAAATATCGAATAGGGGAAAACAACTGAACAAGAAACCATATTTTCCCTTAAATAAGAATTGGCGCCTCATTCTGCTCATTTTGTTCAAAGATACTACGAGACAGACTGTAATTTTTTTGTAATGTACTATTCGAGATATGCAACTTATTAAAATTACATTTCGAAACTATATTAAAATTACATTTACGAGATAGTAACGCGAAAATGAAGAATTGGCGCCGCGTTCTGCAAATATCTAACCACGAAATCCCAAGATAAACTGAAATATTTGCATTGTACTAGTCGAGACATGCAACATATTAAAATTTCATCCCGAAACTCGACGACATGATAGTAACGCTAATATGACGATTTGGCGCTCCCTACTGCTGATATCACAATAAGAAATGCATCGACAGATCAGTCATTCATGTTCTGTTAATAATCTTGTCCTACATCATAATTTCATTTCGAAACAGGATGACGTAATAATTTTTTCTCTGCCCGCAGCCTAGTCTGCGATGGTTAAACAAACAATTTGAAAGGCCCAGTACTAGATAATTTGGTACTTTTAACTTTACTTTCCATAAGAAACAAGAATGAAAAATCTTGCATGAAGAATAGATTATAAAAGCATTTTCCATGATTTGCAGAATTCTTCAACGAAATTGAGCTGCTTAATACCGTAAAAAAAGTAAAGATTTTAGAAAAGGCATAATACTTTTGAAAACCAGATTATGGTCCCTAACCGAAAAAGTAGTTCGATTCTTTTGCGCAGTCCTGTATTTAATCTAAAGATTTGTATATCATTCTATACATAGTATGATAAAACTTAGTATAGTAAGAAAATACATAACAGGTTGAAAATTTACCTTCAGCAATTTCTACCCCTATACGGAAACATAGTTGAATTATTTTGTACAGCCCTGTATATTACCAATAGATTTTTATATGCCGCACATATTAAGCTAAAATTTAATTAAGGCTAAAACGTGGTTAAAACTACTGAAATGATACTTCCGCACATTATTATCCCTTTGAGATCATGTATTCAGTTCTTTGCGTGGCCCAGTATATGGTTTTATTTATATTATACAAACATCTCTTAGTATACTAAATATAGTTCAGCTTAAAAGAGCATAAAAGCCTCTTTTAAGCCATTCACGCTGATACTCCACAAAGCTTACAAACTCTTTTGTGTAGCCTTGTATATGATCTATATCAGTTATACACACCGCATTGTAAGCAAAGTTTTAATTAAACTTAAAAACGCATGTCATAAACAAAATCACACTTACAGCAATTATCGCTAATAGAAAGATACAGTACTGTATTCGAATTTTTTGTGTTTCCCTGTAAATGAAAGATAAATGCTATGCATATCATGTTATACAACGAGTATTTTGTAGTAAGCCTCAGTAATGTTGTATATCAATTTCATTCTATTTGATGTAGTATAAGAGAACTAAAATACGCTGCAAACTGCTTATCCCCTGACACTATTATGTAAAGGAATTCTTTTGCGGGGCCCTATAAATGAATAATAAGTTCTTTGGACTCCATATTGTCTAGAATGCGTAGTTAAATGTACTTCATAAATGCATATCAATTTCATTATATTTGAAATGGCCAACATCATTAAAATAAACTTGGAGCAATTTTTCTCATTGAGCGTAATGCATCGGGATATTTTTGACTGTCCCTGAGATGAACTATAAATTCTACACACTTTATTTTCAATAGGGATCGTGCTATTGTTAACGTTAAAAACATACCAAAATTTCAAGGAACTCGGACAGACTGAAAACAATCCAAATTCACAAACACTTTTAAACTATGTTGGAAAGGGTTAAAAACTATTATAATATTTTAAATTATTACAGCAACCAGGGCCCGACTAGCAAGTTTCTGTGCCCAGGGCACTTTCAATTTTTTGTGCCCCCTTAGACTGATTGATTTACAAATACTAGTTTTTTTACATATTACACATTTATTCAAAAAGTGATAACTTAAAGAAATTGAGTTTTCTGGAAAATTAAAAAATGATTCTAGGTATAAAAAAAAAATAATTTTTTTTGTCTATTATTTATTGAAATATGCGTTTAATCATATATTGAGATATATTTTTGTCATTTCATCGGATTTATATATCAAATATCAAATTTTTCACAATTGTGATTTTTTTAATGGAAATTTAGATGGAATTCTGAAAAATTTTGTGCCCCTCAGAAATTCCGTGCCCGGGGCATGGGCCCCGGGTGCCCTTGCGATAGTCAGAGCCTGACAGCAACAGCATAAGAAAAGTATAAATTAACACATTTTATCATTAAAATGTTGTTCTGCTTATAAAAGTTATACTTTAAGTTATTTAAATAACTAAGCATTTAAGTGGCCGACTACTGGTCCAGTGATGGCCGAACACTAGAATTGAGTGGCCGACTACTAGACCTTTGCTACTTTTAAGTTTAACTTTTTATAAATAAAAACTATAATCAGTTTTTTAAAAACAATTGCTGAAACAGTAAAAGAAAAGTGTGCATTAACATGTGTCACTGTTAAAAATGTTGTATTGCTTTTTAAAATTACGTTTTGAGCTATATACTTAAAGAAAGCGCTTAAGTGGCCGACTATTGGTGCTTTTACCCTATATGATAAAAAGTAATTAAATTCAACTTACCCTATAAAATTACACAAGATTTTTTAACCCCATTCCCATTTGCACATGTTCAAATATTGCAGCTATGAATATATATATAAATTTTTCAGCAATCCGCTCTCACATGCTTCTTAGTATTGTTTTCTAATTTTTTTAATTTCTAATGCATAATAAATGCCCAAATTTGTAAATAAAGAGAATATTTAATTATTAATTTTTATCCATGATGAAATAAAAGAAAGATGTTAATTATATAGCAGCGCTAATTGTTTTAAATTTATTAAATTTGACTGTATATGTTGAGAAGAACATAAACGTTTAACAAGATTCCAGTGATTTAGAAGAATATTTTTGTAAGCTGAAATTGTAGGCAGGAATTAAAGCAAGTAAAATTAATTACATTAAATGATATACAAAAGTACACATCTGTACATGTCAAGAAAAAAAACAAAACAAAAAAAAAACTAGAAACAAATTAAAAAATATTTTTGTTGTTGTCCTGAACGACTTTAAATCAAGAAATTAAATGCGAACTTTTCAGGCAGTTAAACTTACACACATTTATAAATAAAAATGCATTTCGAAGCGTTTACGAATATTCTGAGTAAAAAATAAGCAAAACAAATATTTATATTTATTTCTTGTGCAAACCTTAATTGAGAATATGTCTTGCGTATAACAATAATGATGAAGCGTTAAGAAGACCAGAAAATAACGTAAACTGAATAAATAAAATAACTGAATAAATAAATGAAATAACGTAACGTGAGCAAAATGTTATACCTGGATGAATTTCAAACCCAAAATTCTCGAGGGAAGAAGTATAAAACATATAAATGAGCTAAAGTATTTTGACGGCCTGAGTGGAGCAAGATCGCCTGGTCAGAGATCCAGCTTAGACTTATTTACGCTCCACCAGGGGGTCTCCCCGACACGCAGGGGCTCGCAGGCAGAAACCCAGCCCAGCCAGGATGGGAAGGCACTTTTAAAACAAACACACACACACACACACACACACACACACACACACACACACATATATATATATATATATATATATATATATATATATATATATATAAATGGGTTGTAGTGTTTTTTTCCATTTCATGCCATTTGATAATGTTCTGTTTTCATCTTCAGACTATTCTTTTGGATCTATTGGTTGTTCGAGTACAGGAGAAAATTTTTTTTCAGCTTTAAGCTTTTTTCCCACAGAAAACAACCGATTTGCTTATATCATTGAATTCTGTACTCTTGAAAACGTAATTCAATATATAAGTTTTTCAATTTTTTCGGAATCCATGTTCTTCGTTTTTTGTTCTTCCTTATTAATTCTTGTAATTAAGTATAAGGTACTTTATTTTATACATACAGTTCTATATTATAGGTTTGTGGTATCCATTTTTATTGTCAATCATTCACAATAATGCGGTTTTTGATGATGGTCGGTAATGTTTAATTAATGGTTATATATATATTATATATATATATATATATATATATATATATATATATATATATATATATATATATATATATATATATATATATATATATATACTTATTCAAGTTAAAAATTAATTTACTAACTGTGGCCGAAGCCAGGCTGCCAATAGCTCCATAGAAAAAGAAAATTCAATTATATTCTGAGTTCAACGATAGCAAGTAAATTCATTTGCTTGCAATTAATACACTTAGTGTCAATAGAATTTACAATTTTTTCACACGAACAATTTGCCAATAGATTAATTATCAACATTGATATTTTAATATTGCTACAAGTACTTTTGATTGCCAAAAGATTTATAATATACACAAGTTTGGGGCCATCAGATATTAGTGCAATAAGTAATTCAGTATTTGATTTCAATCTGTACAAGTTTAGACACAATTTTTGAATGCTAGCAAATAGACAAGTCAAAGTATTTACCTGTGTCGTATAAAAAAAACTAGAATATATAAGAATGAATTGTACTGTATATAATTAATCAGTTTTCACTTATTATTTTATTCGTCCTGTTCGCTATCCTAGATGAAGCTCTACTATGAAATTTCAAAAGATTTTTAACAATTATTTCAAACCCAAAATTCAGAGGTAGAAAATGTATAAATGAGATACTTGTGCCGTGTAATTAAACTAGAATAGGTAGGAATAAATTGGAATATTTCGACAAAAACAAAGGTGAAAAACTTTTAAATGAGAATTGCATTAAATATGCTCTACAGTATATAATGCAGGACTTTTTACTTATTATTTTATTCGCCCTGGTTGAAAACCTGGATGAAGCTCACAATAGCATTTTAAAAGATAATATGAATTGGATCTAATTTCTTTGAAATCCATCAGTCAAAGGTTAATATTTGATTATAATAATTTGTTTTGTTATTATAAATATTACAGTATCAGAAATACTTTTTTATGATTAAGGTCCACAATACTATGAAAATGGCATTAATATGAAATGAAAAATATATCACAAAACAATTATTAACTAACAATGCGCAATCAAAAACAACTTACACAAACTCCATTAAATAATATATAATGCTTATTCAAAATGACTTAACATGAACTGATACAACTCTAAAATAATTCATTTATTGATATTCTAAAAATATAATATTATATAAATTTATAAAAATATATAAAACAAACGTATACACAATAAACTTTTTTTTTCAAGAATAAGCGAATTGAAGAATTTTATTTAAATGTTTTGTAAATGCTTATAATTTTATCATAAACATACATAAAAATCAAGATGGTACCTGCGTTCGTTCTGTGTGAGATAAACACATAAAATATTAAAGCTAAATAGCAAAAATGTAAAAAATAGACAAGTTTTAGCCGCCACAAAAGATCTGTTTAACAATTGTGCATAGAATATAAACATTACCAGGGCTCCCAAATGGTCTGCGAACTGTATACCAATATTTTTTTACAGAAAATTTCATGTTAGGTTTCTACAATATTTGCGTTAGAATTATCCTCCAAAGTTGATTTCTGCCCAGTTTGCAAGAAAAACCTAAAAATAATTTTTTTTCTAAGAAAATATTGGTATTAAGTTGGCGGATCATTTGGGAACACTGCTTTACGGAATATTGACTAACGTACAATAATACAAAATGATGATAAAATAGTGTTAACCCCTTGAAGGGCACCGGTATATTATATATAGCACTTAATTTTAATTCCTAAATGCCACATTGACACCCAGGGCCGAAACTAGCCTTTTTTGCGCCCGGGGCAAACATGAATTTTGACGCCCCCCCCCCCTTTCTTCCTCAAAGTATATTTACAAAGAGTATTTTACTAATTTTCTAATGGCCGACTTATTTTAAAATATATAATCATAAAACATGTAATACTGAACTACGTAAATTGAAAGTGACGTTTGTTGCAATTATAGCTCGTTCACATAAAAGAATTCGCATGTATTACTGGCTATTTACAGTGTTTGCTTATACAGTAGAGTTCCAATTATCCGAGTCCCGCTTGACCGAGTTTCCGTTTTAACCGAGTTATTTTCTTCTGATGGACTGATGGGTTTCATTACTATGAAACAGCCATTATAAATGAAGTGTTAGGTGAAGATGAAAGAGCAGTCGTAAAATGTTAACTCTGATTTTCTGGTCAGAATGGGGGAAAAAAATGGCCATAATTTTTTTTTGCAAAAAAAAATTATGGCCATTTTTTCCCCCCATTCTGACCAGAAAATCAGAGTTCAAACTTTTTACGGCTGCTCTTTCATCTTTACCTAACACTTCATTTATAATGGCTGTTTCATAATAATGAAATCCATCAGTCCATCAGAAGAAAATGATCGATTCGAAAGACATAATCTTTCACTTGGCGCCCCTTGGCTCTGGCGCCCGGGGCACATGCCCCCTCTGCCCCCCCTCTAGTTTCGGCCCTGTTGACACCAGAATTTTAAAACTAAAATTTGATTTATTTAATGTACGTGAAGATAAGTTTTTACTTTTTTATATGGATTTTTTCAAGTAAATCCTGGTGTCAATCAATTATTTTAACGTGTTTGCACCAGAAGTACCTTGCCCCTGAAAGGGTTAAAAGAAAATTCTGTCTTCGTCATTGAATGAGGCCATTTTCATAATCTTTTAGTCTTTTCCTCAATATTTCGAAATGCACTATTATAAAAACATCATGATTATTTATGTAAGTGGGATAAAAAAATTTCTTTCTGGTAGCAAAAAACTTTATGTCGCAAGTTTAAACAGAAAAACTCAATTCTGAATTAAGTTTTAACATCCGGCATTGAGATCATGATAAACTTTTAAACATTTCACGGTACTTTTATTATTTTACTTTCATATATCTATTGCTACTTACAGTTGCGCTTTCATCAGACAAGCTTACAACAATTCATCTGGAAAGGAGTTTTGTTAAGATAAAAATACGCAAAAGAAAGAAGGTGTGAATATCTGATGATCTGTTTGAAAATATTAATATAACGTACACTTCAATTAAAAATCTTAAACGCAAGAAATGTGGGAATGCTAGGTAATAAGAGACAAAAGATGTAATAAGAGATTAAAAAATTTATAAAAGTTTTTGTAATTAGAAAGGGGTTCAAAAAACATTATATTTCTGACACTTCTTGAAGCTTTGGCAATGTTTTTGAAATGAAGCTTGAATACAGCAATTGTACATATAAGAAGAAAAATTCAATTTAAATTTTGGTGCAAGTTCTTAAGGACAACTTGTAGGCAAACTACTCTTAGCCGTAAAATTTGCGACAGCGCACTCACTGGCAGGTTATAACTTTGCAAGACTAACCAATGCATCACAGTGATGCATTGGTCAGGAATTTTTGTGTTTAAAAGGTATTAATATTAGGAACCTACTCCATTTTAAAGTACATTTCGCATTGAAGCAACATTATTGTGGAAGAAACTTTACCTTTCTAAATGCCTTTCAAATACAAAAATTTCTGACCAATGGATCACCGTGATGAAGGTCAGTCTTGCAGGGTTAAATAACTTGATTTAATTTTTTTTAGTCCGCCCGCTATAACTTACCCGATGACCTTTAAAGACTTAACGATGTTACGGGAATGAAAGTTTCTAATAAACAGAAATGGTGCAGAAAATGCGCTATTTAAAGGGCATCCGTAATAAAGGCTATGGACCCACATATTTATAGATTATAAACCATTCACAAATATATTTAAGAAAAATATAGAGGGGCTAATTAAACTACTTGAAAAAAAAATTATTTGTATATCGTGTGGGGTATCGTGGGAAAGCTTTCGTAAAGCCGAACTCAAAAATAGATTTCTTTTAATTTTACGTATTATATTTTCAAAAATATCGTCGGAAATATAATGCAAAAATATGTCCCCCCCCTCCTCTACTTCCGAATCTACTGAAACTAAAATTATGAAAAAATTAGAGGTAGTAAAAGTTAATTTAAACCTTGCAGGAAAACTATAGTGATTACCTTAAGTCACATAGTTTTTGAGAAAATTGCATTTTTTCATTACACACAAATTTCAATTTGCAGGCGTTCAGCAAAGGAATTGAAGAGCGATGGATGTACCTATCGTCGAAGAAGTATAACAGAATTGTTGATAATGATTTTCGAAAAAATTTGTTTGTAATTAGCCGAGATATTAACCCTTGAAGACATATGGACGGTTTGGACATGCATAAAAACACGAGCGGCGTATTCTATGGGCCGTTGGCTTTTAAAACCTAGATAACAGCTTTTAAATGATATATTTGTGTAATGCAATTCCCAGGCCAGTTACTAATTCGTATATTTATTGTACGGAACCCTCTGTGCGCGAGTAATACTCGCACTTGACCGGTTTATTTTTTCGTTCTGTATATTGATACTTTTAAAATATTAAACTTCAAAGAAATGATACTTTTTTTTTCTTTTTTTTTTTTTTTTTTTTTACATGATTCAAAATTTATATTAAATATAATTAGGGATTAATTTTGCAATAAATGAACAAAATTTTTAAAATAATGTAAATATGAAAAAATTCATGTTTTTCACTGAGTTTTAGCATAAATAAATATTTTTCATTTTTTTTTTTCCTCGTACCTAACTATTGAGTTTATATATATATAAAAAAAATCAATTCCTAAATTTGTGAACGATAATCTAAGTGAGCATAAGAAAAAAAATATATGTAAAAATATTAACATTTGAAAAAGCTTAAATGATTTAAAAAATTTTAAATATATATATATTTTTTTATTCTTTTAAGTCTAGCCATGGTATTGTATTTTTTGTCTTGAAAATCATATTGTTTAACACAATTTTACTTTAGGATATATAAAGGAGGTACAAAAAAGGGGATACGCAAAGAAATATACATCAAAGTCTACTAAGTCCCCGTAATTAAAAACCAGATTTTTTTAGTTGCTCATAGAGATTTTCATCTTAATTTAAATTGTGTTATTCATCGTCCAACTTATCACGCACAAACAATACTTGGGTCCCTTTTCCCAACCTTATCACAACTTGCTTATTCGGATAAGTCGGTTGTAATGTCAAAATGACATGGTTTCCTTGTTCTCGTTGTAACCGATTTCGACTGTATTTATATAGAGAAAAACACACAGATTTATTGGCTAACACAATACTAGACGTTATGACCAATTTTGTACAAGGTTTCTCTCGTTAAAACTTATACGTTCTCACTCCCCCCCCCCCCCCCTCCCAAGAAACCCGTGATTTAATAGGACTTTCTTCCTCCTCTCAATTAAACCGCGAGTTGATTCGTTAATCATGGTATTTGAGGAGAGGTACTATGACCTCTATTTGAAGAGAAAATGGTGTAATGAAGAGCGATTATTTTCCGGAGGAGTGTTTTAGTCACCCATTAAGCGATCAAGTAGGTATATTTTTCTTTTCCCCTTATTTTTGTGCATGCGTTTACTTACGGATCGTTTAATACCTCATTACTTAGCGAATACATTAGTATAAAAAAAGTATTGTAATCATGATTTGTATGTGCGTGTGTGTGTGTGTGGGGGGGGGGGGGCACGATAACACCCGAATGGAAACTTCCGTTGGGGGCCTCCATCTGACGAACACATTATAGACCACTGTAGCAAGAACTATATAGATTTTCGTAAAAATAGGCCGGCCAATTACGAAATTAAATCCATTTTTAAACTAGTTTCAAAACATTTTGCCACAGATTCAATACAGAAAATCGCCAAGGAAATGTGACAGTGTATAAATGATAAATATTTCGGCGATGCAATCAAGCAGTAATGATACTAACGGTAATGTCTCCAGTTTCAAAACGGTTCCAGTTTCTATAGCATTCGAATCCAGCCGATTCCATTATTTCAGAAATTTATAAAAATCCCTTCTTTTTTCTTTTAAAATACTGGATGTCCGTAAAATAATGCTCCAGTTATAAATTTTAATAGTACTATCAACTGTAAGGGTTGTAGAGTGTTGGTTCAAGGTCACAAATAAAGAGTAACTCAAGCAGTTTTAGATAAGCGCATGCGCGAGTACTGCTTTGTTATTGTGACTAGCTTTCAGTGCCACATATGCAAAATGGCGACTCCTGAGCGTGAAGCGTTATTGTCCGGCTGAAGATTTAAAAACCGTTACAGCCATGCAATTTTTTCATTTGGGGCTTTATAAAAGGTCGTATCTACGTTCCGCCGTTACCAAATGATTTGCCAGAGTTGAGACACAGAATTGAAGAGGTTATTGCTTCCACGACTCCGAATTTGTTAACCGAAATGTTGGAAGAATTGTATTTTAGGTTGGATGTGTGCCGTATAACTAAAGTTGCATGTATTGAACATTTGTAAAAAAAAAACTAGATTAGCTTATCTTCAATTTCATGTATGATTTGTTGTACTCTTAAATAGCCTAAATTGAACTGTTTACCACTGAAACTGGACCATCCTTTTCTGGACACCCTGAAGAGTAGAGCCAATCCAGATTTTTTTTTCCATTGTTTTCACAGCGTGGATCTGAATAATGTTTCTGACAAAATTAAATATTTTTTATTGCTACATGCGTACAGTTTTCAGATATTTTGATAAAAATCCCATTTAACTGAAGAGACATTTTTCTGTACACCCGGAAATGCTATCTGCGATACATATATCTCCCACCACTTCTATTTGGATACATATTTTCTTTTTCCAGATGTAAAATTCAAGTTTGTCTTTTGTTATTTTTAAACAAAAAGTTTTTGGGGAATAATACTTCTTTAGTTTTGAGTTCTTGTTAATATGTGAGGAGAACCCCTCGTAACAAAACACTTATTTCACAAAAAGAACTGCTTCAAATATCCAGGACTCAAACGCACTTCCAATTCTTTATCTCAATATCAATGTAAATGTAATAATGTCAACTCATCCGAACTTTACATTGCTTGTGGTTTTAATATTAAACGTACATCTCTCTCTCGCTTGTTTTCTGTGAGTCAATGTAGTTGCTATTAGAATGCGGTTCATGCCGGGTAGATTTGTTTTTATCGCCCGCATGATTCTGTAATTAGGTAGATTTCGTATGAAATACTACCTATTGGGATCGTTACTATGTTGGAATTTCTGAAAAATTTTCGCAGATCTACACCGATCATGACCCCTAGAACCCAAAACTACTCTCAGTAAAAAACTTTATATATATATATATATGTATAACTTTCTATTGGACACGATAACTTCCACAATTCTGCGCAAATCTCTTCCAAACGGATACATAAAATCAAGGGGCATAAAATCTCGGTCAAGTTCGTTAATGGGCAAAATCGGGCCAAGGGGCTAGAAATAGGGAGGGGTTTGTGTAAACAGAAAAAACCCATAACTTCTTAAATTTTTTATATATCAAATCAGTTTAAAGTTTTTATTACTCCTAAAAATAGGGCCAAAAATTTATGCATCACAGATTTTTGATAAAATTAAAAATGGGCTCAAGGGCGCAAAAAATCGGATTTTTGGGAGAAAAAAATTCATAACTTCGTCAATTCTCTTGATATCAAATCCAATTAATTTTATTGTATATCTCCTTAATACTATCTACAACTTTTATATTCACAAGTTTTTGATAGGACCAATTCGTACCGCAAAAAAAATTAAAAACGAAAACAAAAAGGGGGGTTTGAAGAAGAAAAAAATCCATAACTCCGTCAATTCAAAAGATATAAAATCCCCATGAATTTATCATATATCTTCTTAATATTGTCTACAACATCTATATAGACAAGTTTAGGATATTACCAATTCTTACAGCAAAAACAAATTAAAAATACATAGTGATTGAAGAAAAAAATCATCTTAGTAAGGGTGTACTCAAATCCAATCTGCTTATTTTCTGACTCATTTTACAATTCATTTTAGCTCTCAAAGGCTTCCAATTGATACGTTTTCTTACTCAGAAACTGTATAATGTACCGTAACGGTCGATTTTTTGACAGAGGTAGAATATATTTTATAAAATGCTGTGAAAGTGGGAATTTTGAACCGAATTTCCCGAAGCGGATTGTATTGGAAAATTCATTGAATTAAGGGAGCTCTCAAATCCAAACTGCTTATTTTCTGACTCATTTTTAAATTCATTTTTGCTCTCAAACGTATCCTATTGGTCGATTCGCTTATTCAGAAACTATATAATGCACCGTAATGATCGAGTTTTTGATAGAGGCAGAATATATTTAAAAAAAAAAATGATGTCAAAGTGGGCATTTTGAACGGAATTTCCCGAAGCGATTGTGTTAGAAACGAAAAATATTGTCCTACTGAGAAAATAATTGTTTATGTATCAAGTTTTAATTAATTGAACGAAAAATAAAAATGCAGGTCGCTTATAAATCTTTTCAAAATTACGTCAGCAATTTTCATATTTTTTTCTATTAAAAATGAATCTGGTGTTATGACAGAAAATTTCGAGCTGTTGAGCATGGAAAAGTAGTTTTTTTTAATATCGCCCTAACATGATTCTGATAAAACCAGCTATTATATAAAAATGAAATAAAAACTCGTCAAAAGCGGCCAGATAAAATTGTTAAAATCAGTTTATCTCTAATCATGGTTTAGTTTTTGTTTGTGAAATTAGTGTATTTAACTTCGAAATCTACCTCTGCCCGTAGGCTGGGCCGGCAGGGATTTTTTTTCTTAGGTATATATTCAAGCTTCCTATAATATAATAATCTAGACACATACTCCTTGAATCAGCCTCATTAGTTGTGAAAATGCTTACACACAAATACATAAATCATTTTTATTTTTCACACTTTAGAAATAAGCAGTAATTATGGAGCACCAAGAATTGTGAACGAAATCGTAGAACTGTCGGGCGGATCTAAAGAAGACGCAGGTAAGCGACATCTTACCTTATTTATTGTATGTAGAAATTATTTTAGAATATATAAGGTCTTCCATTATGCAAAATTGATTTTATATTAGATTATGCCGACTGATGGGGCTTGATTATTATCTGAAAAATATGCTAACTGTTTCATCGTAAATAAACATTTCCCTACAGTCTAAGTGTAAGCTAAAGTTATAATTAAACATAATATTATATTATCGAATTAATTGTTTCATTCATACAAGACTGTATTAATTTGTATAATTATTATAAACAATAAAATAAAAATGAGTATCTGAAAAGATACTATCATTGAAAAATTAAATCCAAACAATTATGATGTTTGGAAATTTTGAGTAGAAATATACTTACAAAATGAAGACCTTTATAATGTTATTCCACTGGATCCATCCGATCCAATGACTGATGATTTTAGTAATAAAATCCGAAAGGCACGTGCGATCATCAATTTGTTGATTGATGTTAATCAAATCATTCATGTGAAGAATTTAGAAAGCGCGCGAGAGTGTTGGCTTGCTTTAAAAGAAATACATGAACGAACCAATTTAAGTAGTAAACTATTTTTCTGAAAAAACTCTACTCAATAAATTTATATGAAGGTGGTTACATGGTTGATCATGTTATCAAAATTTTTCAAACTCGCGATAAGCTATCTGCTATCGGAGAAAATATTAATGATCAACATATTGCAGCTTTAATGATCTGCTCTCTCCCTCCCAGTTATGACAGTCTCATTACCGCTCTGGAGGCGAGATACGAGCGTGAGTTAAGTGCTGGCTTCATTCGCAGCAAATTAATTGATGAGTTTTCCAAACGAATTGAAAATAATAGTGTGAACCGAAGTGTATCGCAATGTCCTCCGCAGAGCCGGAATATGTGTCTGCGGCTAGTGCAGCGCAGGAAATCACATGGATACTACAGCTTCTGAAGGAACTTGATTCAGAACAGCAGTGTCCAACCACTTTGCTAGAAGACAACCAGTCTTTTATTAAGCTTACCGAATCCGACAAATATCACAGAAAACTAAGCCATTTCCCTGCGGTATCACCTCATTAGGAATCTCGTGGAGGAAGGGGTAATAACTTTGAAATACTTGAACACTGCAGCAATGACGGTTGATATCTTTACAAAACCCCCTTCCCAAACCTGCTTTTGAACTTCACAGAGACATCATCCTGAACAGCAAAACATTTGTTCCGGGGATTCAGCGGGGGTGTTAATATGTCAGAACCTCTTATAACAAAACTCTTATTTCACAAAAAGAACTGCTTCAAATAATCAGGACTCAAACACACTCCCAATTCTTTATCTCAATGTCAAAGTAAATGTAATAATGTCAACTCATCCGAACTTTACTTTGCTTGCAGTTTTCATATAGACGTAGGGGAGCTAGGGGATGAATGGGACAAGAGATGGATGGGACATTCTCAATATTTCAGGCAATAAACATTTATTTTAAATTGCTTCCTATCCCGATATAAGGCTCTACCACAGTGTGCTTCAGAACTAAAAGTAGGACCACATTGCTGTTTTCATTTTCCTTCAAAGTTGCATTTTCTCAAATCTCTGCTTAAAAGTAGGTTTTTTTTTTTTTTACATTTGAAGATGTGAAATATCTTATAGAATATAAAAAATTAAGCTATGTTGTACTTATTTATTTTAAGGTTCAATATCGATAATTAAAATGAATGAATAGTAACCATTGTGACAAAATAATTTTTGAGGCAAAATGGCTGAGAAGGGAATATATGCATCATGGGGATGATTGGGACATTTCAAATGGGGATGAATGGGGCATTCTCATTCATCCCTAGAGATGTTGAAAATTTCATTTATTAACTAAATAGTATTATATAAGTTGATAAATTAATAATTTACATTAATTAATAGCATTAAATAGTATTATATGAGTTGTTATTAAAATTTCTGGGTGTTATTTATTGTATTGTAATAATTATTAATGGATTATCAAAAAATTGGTACTAAAACTTAATCAAAATAGATAAAATTGTTAAAAATAGTATATGTTTATTGATCAAATGGGGAAATCACATTGAATTTTGAAATGTTGCACAAATAAATCCCCACCCATAACATATTGGGTCGATCGGGAAGTCGTGTCGTGTTGGGAAAATTAATTCGTCCCGGAAAATTCTATCATTTAATTAATAGACATTGATTCCGATATCTAATGTCTAATAATTACCGGGCAGAATTTTCTGGTATGAATTCATTTTCCGAACACTACACGCCTTTCCGAACGACCCAATAATTTCCATTGTGCATGTTTCTAAGATACATTTAATTAATATTAATTAATAAGTTATGATTGAAAATTATTAGCTATGCCATATTTAAAAGGCATTTTGCACTTTCATTTCAAATCTAAAATGCCTCAAAAGTGGGAAAAAAGAACAGATTGATAGCCGAAGTCTGCATTAACCCATTAACCGCCAAAACTATACAGTAGAAATTTTCAAATTTCTTATTGAAAGTAGTTTCCCACCACAAATTCAGTAATGTAAATTTAGCTTTACTAAAATAGCAAAATTTCTGCCAATAAATAAGACATTCTTTTAAATTCTAAAATAGTGGTGCCAATGTAATTAATTCATTACAGGAGCAATTATTTTGACTGTTGCGTGAACGCAACGTCAGCGGTTAATGGGTTAAAAGTTAAAACTGCAATAAAAGAAGTTATTGAAAAAAAATATATGGATTCGTGCTGTAAAATCATATTTTACAAATATAATTACATATAAGGTTATAATTATAAATTTTAATTTGGTAAAATTGAATACAGGGAGGTGTCCCATTCATCCCTATTAGTGTCCCATTCATCCCTGCTCTGGGGATGATTGGGACAGGGAGGAACGTTTTTTTGATTTCATAATATTTTTCTGAATAAATCGTAATCTAGAATAAATATTGTTCATATATTTTGTCAAATACCTAATGTATGAAATGTGATATATAATATTGATAATAACTTAAATAATTAAAAAAAATGTTTTGTTGAAATTGTCCCATTCATCCCCCATTTCCCCTACACCTTTCTCTCACTTGTTTTCTGTGAGTCAATGTAGTTGCTATTAGAATGCGGTTCATGCAGGGTAGATTTGTTTTTATCGCCCTCATGTTTCTGTAATTTTTTTTCTTATATATATCCTCAAGCTTCCTATAATATAATAATCTAGACACCTACTCCTTGATTCAGCCTCATCAGTTGTGAAAATGCTTACACACAAACACATAAATCATTTTTATTTTTCACACTTTAGAAATAAGCAGTAATTATGGAGCACCAAGAAGTGTGTCGCAATGTCCTCCGCAGATCCGGAATATGTGTCTGTGGCTAGTGCAGCGCAGGAAATCACATGGATACTACAGCTTCTGAAGGAACTTGATTTAGAACAGCAGTGTCTAATCACTTTGCTAGAAGACAACCAGTCTTTTATTAAACTTGCCGAATCCGACAAATATCACATAAAACTAAGCACATTTCCCTGCGGTATCACCTCATTAGGAATCTCGTGCAGGAAGGGGTAATAATTTTGAAATACCTGAACACTGCAGCAATAACGGTTGATATCTTTACAAAAACTCCTTCCCAAACCTGCTTTTGAACTTCACAGAAACATCATCCTGAACAGCTAAACATTTGTTCCGGGGATTCAGCGGGGGTGTTAATATGTCAGAACCTCTTATAACAAAACTCTTATTTCACAAAAAGAACTGCTTCAAATAATCAGGACTCAAACACACTCCCAATTCTTTATCTCAATGTCAATGTAAATGTAATAATGTCAACTTATCCGAACTTTACTTTGCTTGTAGTTTTCATATAGACGTACATCTTTCTCTCACTTGTTTTCTGTGAGTCAATGTAGTTGCTATTAGAATGCGGTTCATGCCGGATCGATTAGTTTTTATCAACCGCATGTTTCTGTAATTTTTTTTCTTATATATATCTTCAAGCTTCCTATAATATAATAATCTAGACACATACTCCTTGATTCAGCCTCATCAGATGTGAAAATGCTTACACACAAACACATAAATCATTTTTATTTTTCACACTTTAGAAATAACCAGTAATTATGGAGCACCAACAATTGTGAACGAAATCGTAGAACTGCCGGGCGGATCTAAAGAAGACGCAGGTAAGCGATATCTTACCTTATTTATTTTAAAATGTACAAATTATTTTAGTATGTATAAGGTCTTCCTTTATGCAAAATTGATTTTATATTAGTTCTTCCGTACAGTAGGTTGAAGACCCTAGATAATTATAATTATAAACTTTTTAACACAAAAAATACACCGACTTCAATTACTTGATTTTATATTAAATTCAAAAAATTGCCAGAGACTTTTGGCTCAATATGTATTAGCATACAAATCTCTTCACCATGAAAATATAATTCAAATGAGTATACCGCAGAAATCTTGTGTGAATTTAAACTATTTACAATTTAATTTTTGTTTTTCATCACAAAAGTTTTTAAGGTTTAAAACATTGCTTTTTTTGCTTACCTTGAAACAATCCTGGAAATAAAACCGCATAAAGAGGCAGGAAAATTGCCGGGTAACGACTTTCTCGTTAAAGATATAGAGCGACGTCTTGATGAAAACGTTGAAAATTAATTATTTTAAAGATATTTATTTTTTTGTTTTTGTTGAATTTCTAAAAAATTATTGAACGAACTTTGATTAAATTTAAATCGGTCTACACTGTAAAAAAACAAACAAAAAAACGACATTTTTACAGTACAAAGTACTGTTCATCTCGCGCACAAACTCGATCACATTGTGCTGTTAATTTTACGCAACTACTGTATTTTCATGTTTATATACACTGGAAATCTCCGAAACACATTTTACTCACAATACAACGCATTCACGTACGCCTGAGATGTCAAGAAGTGTTTCCAATATGTTTAATGCGGTCCCAGGTGTTTGAGAATGTGTGAAAAAATGCGTTTGCCGAATATCGGCAGGAACTTTGATAAAGATTGAATGGCAAACGAAACACATACATAAAACAGAACACAATAAAAACGTATCTCAGTTAACGCCATGTTCAGTGTTAAATTCAGATATTTTTGTCCGGGAAGAGGACATTCTGCAGCTCCGGGTGAAAATTGCACTTTCTGAAATTAATTAATAAAAAATTTGAAAACTTCCGGATGGGGATTTCTTTTAGACATCTCTCCGTGCTGGAGTATATGTGTGTGGAAATGAGGGGGGGGGGGCTACTCTGCTTACAGACCCCCCAGAAAACATTACGAGAACATTATGACTAGTATTGCATTCCATGGGCGCTGGTAAGGGGAAGGCCTTTTGCTCTTGCTGGATTTAATTAACAGAAAAATTCCTTTTCTCTATAAATTTTGAAAAAAAGAGACAGTTAAATATATTCTTCTCAAATGATTAACCACGAAGAACAAAATAAATTAAGTTTTTTCATTAGGAGAGCTCCCCCCCCCCCCCCTTCCTTAACCTATCCTTAAAAACTCATTAGTTTCAGTTTTTCTTTTTCTTTTCATATTTTTAAACGTTATCTAAAACGGGTGTGTATGTGTGTGTTTGGGGGGGGGGGGGCTTTTATTTAATTTAAAAGAGTAAACTATATTTCGAATATTACTTCGGGGAATGGGATATTTTTTGATATCTTGTCGCCCTCGGTTGGACATTTAATTTACTTGCCTCAAAAAAAGTACGTAAATTGCTACTTTTATACGGTAGACCAAATGTTGTTGCATAAAAAACAAAAATACAGCATACGGACAATTAATAGTGTTGAATTCAGACACTTTTCTCCGGAAGGGATTCCTGTGGCTCCGGAGGGGGGGGGGGGGGGTACATTATAGATTTCCGTGGGAAATTGCACTTTTTGACCATTGAAAATACAAAATCTCAAATCTTCCGGGGGTGGCATCTCATTGCTCCGGGGGGGAATGTCCCCCGTGGCCACCCCCTGAATTCAACTCTATAAATATCCACTGTCTAATAATTGCCAGCTCAAAAACCGATCTGAATTCAACATTGAGCCACATGCATTGCTGCCTAACCCAAATTCTGCTCCTTTCTCGCCAGAGAAAAGAGGGGGGCAAGGGCGCAGTACTTTCTTCAGGCACCTCTCCGGGAGGGCAATGACAATCCAGAGCGAGTCTGCGATCAACGAGAAACATATCGAGCAATATTGCAACTAATAAAATTTTTTTCCTGGAATTTATTAAACCAAATTAAATTTAAATATAGTAGAGTAATGTTATCCTCAAGTTTCAATAAAGAAATATACAATAACACTAATTTTTAACTTATATTTTTCCGATATAATGTATCTGCTTCTGACATCTTACACACCTTATCATTTTAAACAGTGAAAAATATCGACATGTGTTGTAGAAATTCAGTTAAGCTGTGCCAATTGTTTGGGTCGCGCCCGACCCAGTCAAGAAATTTTGTCTGGTACAGTAGACCCCGGACACATCGCAAACAGTTATATCGCTTAATCGGATTCTTTCTTCGTGTCTCCCGAAAGAAAAGAAAAAAATAACTAATTGCATTTTACTTTTTTGGAACAAATATCTATTTTTTTTTCTTTAATTGTATACTATTAAAAATTAATATTGCAATATTAAATATCATGCAAAGCAATGTAAAATAGGTTAAACGGTGTGTCAGTTATTTCTTTATTCTATTTACTACTCTGATGTGATAAACAAACGAATAAATTCTAGTTTAAACAGATGCAGCTGCAAATTCCGTTTTTTGATGTTTGCAGAATGCCGAAATTCTTCGGCACGCTGATTGCTGACATACCCTCTTGTATTTTCACTTCTATATTTATGTCGTTTATTTTGTTTAGTAGGTCTTAGCAGGGCCATCTGGATGCTGGAAACATAAAACTTTAGCTGACGTCCAGCGAAGCGGTCTCCTTGTTTTAGGTCACGTGATTCCAGATGCGATTTCAAACTCTCTCAGTCCTCTAACTTAACTTAGAATTCCTGTCGGTGTTTCGATATCAAAGGCTTATGCGACATTCCATATAATTTGCAGTTCTCGGTTCAACTCAACAGGGTGGGGTGCCACTAGAGAGCGGACAATTTTTGTGTAAAAACAAGGGGAAATGTTTGTTACTTCAATTCCAGGGTAAAAAATGTAAGAATTTGGTCCAGGCATAGATTATTTTTGTAAGGAAAATAAGCTTCGTTAACGAATTTGTCGCATATTACATCTGGAGTGTTACTTTGCAGCTGTGACATTTTCTTATAAATTAAGCAATGCTGGATTTTTCTGTCTTCAGAAGTTATTTTCCCCCATTCCCGTAGAAAAACACTATTTATGCGGCGGTGTGTGTGTGTGTGTGGGGGGGGGGGGGATTTATATATTGTCTTTACAGCTGGATTTCAATTAGCAGAATCTGGATATGAGATAGATTTCGGAAAATGAGCAGATTCATCCCATGAAAATATTAAAAACAACAACATAAAAAAAACCTTGAGTGATTTTAACCTTGATTATGCCTTTCTTGAACACAGTTGATTATATTTAGAAAAAATTAAACAAGTGAACCTAAAGTAATCTATAATGCGTCCCCATTATTTCTTGCGAAATTAAGAAGTTTCCTAGCCTTAACAAGTACACGAATGAATACTTTTTTTTAATGTTTTAAATCGGTGCTCAATTAGCACGGAGCTTATAAGTGCTGCACACCGAAGGCATAGGTCGAATATAGATGGTAGATTAAAAAAAGAAAATTATTTGGCAAGTAAGAGCTTCTGAAATTTCCCTTTATAAATGTTTTTTATATTTGTTTATTCATTAGACTTTATGTTATATACACATACATGCCTATCTGGTAGCTATATTTATTACGTGTGATACCACGATTTCCAAATAAATGCCCTATTACTGGCAGGGCAAGTGGGCAGTTTCTCAGGACGGCTCACGTATTTCAAAGAAAAAAACGACAATTAAATAACATGTATCGTTTAATTTAAAGGAAATGTTTATGTGTATATATATATGTGTTATATATATATATATATATAGCCATAATATAATTACAAATCATCATCTATTCCTATTACAATAATTAATTTAATAATTTTAGAAGCAAATTATAACTGTAACATTATACAAAATACAGATGGAACCCTATACATGTAATATTAATTAAGCAAAATCCACCAATTAGCCAGAACATTGCATACGATTAATCCATAATTACATAAGAAAAACCAACAAAATAATTTTGAAAAAAAAAATATTAAAGACTTATGAATCAAGAAACCAGCCAAAAAATATTGAACACTTAATAGACATATTGTAAACAGAGATTAGGTCAAGTGGAAGGAAGGATGGAGCCGGAAGCTTATATACATTTCACTTCATTAGGGGTACATGAAACGCCAATATAAGCAAAAAGCACAGTCGATTTCTGTACAAGAATCCAGCATAAGCTAAAATTAGATTCCTGATGCACCCAATCGACCACACACCATAAAAAAAGGCTTAAAAATCCCAAGACCTGTAAATTTAATAATATAAGAATTTAATCATAACAAGATCCTTAAAAATAAACAATTTTAATTTAAAGAAACAATTAAATTCGATTCAACCAATATATAGAATTTCAAAGACCACTTTATATATATATGTATATATATATATATATATATATACCTGTGTTATTTTTTCGTTTTCCTTTTACATCAAAACGATACTGGCATACGCGCAGGCAGAACAAAATCGAGGAGAAGCAAAACATTGGAACAGATGTGCCTGTATTCCGCTACCCAGTACTTATGTTTTAATATGGAGAATGCAAGCATGAAATATCCTAAACTAAGAACTTTTGTTAGAAATCCCTGTGCAAGACAATTTTTAAACAAATCAACATAAAAAAGCAATAAGTAAAACAAATAAATAAGAATCAATTAACAAATAAGAAAAATCTAAAATCCAAAAATAAACTTCTATCAGCATTTTTTTTATCTTATTTTTTAAATGAAGATTAAAAACCGTTTTTCCTTTTACCGCCAAGAAGGGGGAGTGGAGTCGCCTAAACTCCCCGTTTAAGACAATTTTAAAAAACAAGAACTTAAAAAGAAAAACAGAACTAAACTTATGGGTTTTAGAGAAAGGGGGGGGGGGGGGTGATCCTCCTGAGGAAAAGTTTTTAGTTCCTTTTTCTCATTGTGTTTAATTATTTTAACACTATTAATGTTAAAATTATTCTCTTATGGTTAGTTATTTTAACACTTTTTTAAAAACTCATCAGGGATAAAAAAAATTTATTTAATTAAATCTTAAGGAGACTTCCAATTGTCAAAAATGACAAAACTATCCAATTTTTTATTAAATTTTCTTCTAAAAATGAACTTTGAAGTCTGGAATATTTGAGCGAAGTTATGAAAGAATCGGACAATTATGAGTGTAAAACCATTTTTTTAATTATTTTGACATGCGCGCTAAATATTCACACCATAAAAGGCTCACTAATGTAACTGTAACATCTATAACTTAGAGGTACTATATAAGCAGCAAAAATATCCAGTTAAAGAAAAATGGAACAGTTTTTAATAATTTTTCTAAGCATAGAATCTTTAAATTGCTTTTTCACGGTTGGCTTTTTTTTTCCTTTTTTGTCTATATTTAAAATACTAACATGGAATAATTATTTTTCAAATATCTTGATTTTTTTATTTAATAGAATTATGGATGCATTTTGCAATATAACGAGAAGGGAGAAGGAGAAAATAATTAAAATGCAACAGAATCCATGTATTTTTTCAGCATTTTCCCATAGTTACGTATATTTTTATTAAGTTAAACTTAAAGTTATAGGCTCTTATAAACTTAATAATAATAAAAAATAGCGCTTATGATTGTAAATTTAAGGCGAAGAAATGATTTTAAAAACGTTTAATTTAAAATAACAACAATAATAAATTTTAATAGCAACAAAAGTATTTTTTTCGCCATTTAAAATGGTTTTTCTAGTAATAACTTCTAATAATATGCATGCTGTTTTATAAAAGAAAGTCCAAAGGGTACCGAGTCTCCTTAAAATTTCACAGTAGGGCAGGGCAGAAACTAAGGGGGGGGCAGAGGGGGCATGTGCCCCGGGCGCCAGAGCCAAGGGGCGCCAAGTGAAAGATTATACCTTTGGAATCGATCATTTTCTTCTGATGGACTGATGGCTTTCATTATTATGAAACAGCCATTATAAATGAAGTGTTAGGTGAAGATGAAAGAGCAGCCGTAAAAAGTTTGAACTCTGATTTTCTGGTCAGAATGGAAAAAAAATGGCCGTATTTTTTTTAAAACTTTTTACGACTCTTTCATCTTCACCTGACACTTCATTTATAATGGCTATTTCATAATAATGAAATCCATCAGTCCATCAGAAGAAAATAACTCGGTTAAAGCGGAAACTCGGTTAAGCGGGACTCGGATAATCGAACTCTACTTTATAAGCAAACACTGTAAATAGCCGGTAATACATGCGAATTCTTTTATGTGAACGAACTATAATTTCAACAAACGTCACATTCAATTTACGTAGTCCAGTATTACATGTTTTATGATTACATATGTTAAATTTTAAAATAAGTCGGCCATTAGAAAATTAGTAAAATTCTCTTTGTAAATATACTTTGAGGAAGAAAGGGTGGTGCGTCAAAATTCATGTTTGCCCAGGGTGCAAAAAAGGCTAGTTTCGGCCCAGCAGTAGGGCAATCTATGGGTGCTGTTTAATTTTATGCCAGGTTTTCCATTGACATCTTTATAGTGTACATCTGACCTCAGCTTCAACTATCCTACCCAATCATGAGCGGGGGTGTCAATCTCAAAGGGCTCCGACTCCGAGGCTTGTAAAACTTTACTTTTTCACAGGGGCGCGCCGACCCAGTGTGCAAAATGTGCGGCGTACACAGGCGCCGAAGAAGTAAAGGCGCCAAAGATTTCAGTTGAGAAGCAAATACTTAAAAAAAATCCTTAATTTAATGAAACTAAAATGTATTAAATTTTCTTGACATCTTAATTATGTTTTGTAGATTTACCAGAGACAAACTTTTTTTTATAGATACTTAATTCTTTTTTTTTTATTATTTATTTATTTCGTTTTATTCTGCTTTCGAGTCTTGTAATAACTGATTTAGACATAGACATGTATCTCACTGTAGTGGTAAAGCATAATACGGTTTTTTTACCACAGGGGGTAAATTCCATTGGCTTCTTTTCCATTTTTAAATAGCAATCTTCTCCTTATTGCAGAATTACCTGTCATAAATAAGATGACAATTACTATTCGGAAATACTGGTAAAAATGTCCCCTGCGATAATCAGGCCACGAATAATGGTAGACTTACACGTCACAGGCATCTTATATGATGCATATACATCTTACGGTAATAGCCAAAAGTCCTCTACGACTTAGAAACTATATTTAACAATAATTTGTAGAAATAATATAAAGCACAGTAAATTTAAAATAACATTTTTCAGAAGGCCAGCCTATCTCAAAAATTTTGTAAGTGAAGGGGCTATAAACCTTAAGCACTAAATAACAAATTAATAATATTAACAATAAATAACGGTCATTGGTAACAATTAAAAGAACCCCATTCAAATATTATTGATTTTAAAGAAAGCATACTTTAAAGTGTATTTCTAATTTATAAAATAGCTACACTAAGAAGAAAGATTCGAATGGGCGCCAAGAAAACCTTCAAAGGGCACCACTATAGCGCCTGCGGGAGACACGTTGGACAGCCTTGAATTAGAGACCGGAATTTCCAGGCCAGGGCCCAGACTTGGGCAAATTTGTAATTGCAATTATCTGCAATGTAATTGCATTTTAATTGCGTGTAATTAATTATAGTTCAAGTTATATGTCGTAACAAATTCTTGCAACACTGTAACCTGAACCACCCCCATTCAAATGCAGAAATTCGACGGAATTTCTGCATTTGAATGTGTATAACTATAATCAATTACATGCAATTAATTTGTAATTTCATCGCGGATAATTGAGATTACAAATTTGCCCAACTCTGGTCAGGGCCCGGCCCGTTTATATTTTCGAAAGTTCGCGACCCGGCCGGTACAGAAATCAGTGAAAACAGGCCCGGCCCAGTCCGTTCAAAAATAAATTAAATTAGGCCATGCCCGGCCAATTTCTACAAATTCTACAAAAAATACTATTTCTACAAACATTCCGATTTTTCTTAACATACAATTAAAATTCTTTTAAAGAATATTGCATACAGATTTACAAAGAAATGTTAGATTGCTATGTGTTCCTAAGAGAGAAATTACACAATAGCAACATTAATGATTACTTAGACTCTTAGACTTTTCAACATTCAAATAAAGATTCATTGAAAAAATTAATGTTGTTTAGAATAAAGGAAAAGAAGAGGGTTAAAAACATCATAACTTTGAAGCTGTATTATAAAAAGTAGATTTTTGAAAATATTTCTCTGTAATTTATTAAGATTATATTGCAATGATTCCGTTAACAGAAGTACATTATCGCTATTACTATTTTTACGAAATATATTGCCTGCCCGACACCTTCTTTGAACAATTAAGTCCAATTCAGGCCCATCTTAACTATGTAGAAGAAAAGTGTAAGCCTTAACCCGGACCCGGCCCTGCCCAAATCTGCTGAAGAAATTAAGCCCGGTGTCAGGTACGATGTAGCTGTCCGATGTCGATCTCTACGCTGGATATGTTATGTCAAATTGCATCGACCGGTGCAGCATTATTATACTTATTCATAGTCATAGCCATTCAGAAAAATCATATTTTATCGGCTTCGTTTAAATTTTCTATCGGGCCGGTCGGCCCGCTTAATTGTTCTGTCGGCTCGGCTTGTCGGTTTAATTTTTTTACCGGCCCGGTCCGTTTATTTTTTTTTTATCGACCCGGCCGTTAAAAAAATTGGCTTTATTCTGCTAGCTCGGCTCGACTCATTTGAAAGTTTGCCTTCATTTTTCCGGGCCGAGTAGACCTCTACCCTGAATAGAGAAACAATATAAAACCAGAACAATGTAGAGATTTTAGATTGCAGAGACTGACATCGGCTTCGGAGCAAATTTTAATTTGTAAAATGAAGCATCAGCCATTTGTGAAAGTTTTAGCATTCCGTGTCGTAGGTTTAACACTGTGAGTTTTGCGCTCCTAGATTTGAGTCGTGTTTAGGCGGTCGAAGCAATACTTTTTCAGCGCTCTACAAATGATCACTTCTGTAGAAACTTGTCTTTTTTCAAAAATTGTGAGGGTTTTTTTCGGACCATAAATCTCCGAGCAGAAAAAATACTTTTTATCAATACTTATCTTGTACTCTGGATCTGTCATCATGGCGGAAATAGAATTTTTGTTAGTGGGGAGGGTATGGTGAAAATCGGCTGAATTTGGTCATAAATTCTTACTTTTCAAAGTTTGAGAGAAGCGGCCTTTCCCTGCACACCCTTCGTAAGCTCATGTCTAATCACATACTGAACAAAAGACTGCGATGATTTTGAATGATGAGAACTGTGATTTGTTCATTTTAATACAGAGCATGAATTTGAAAGTTTATGAGCAATTATTAGCTTTACATATAACCTTACATGCTTCACAGACTAGAATGATAAAAAAGTCCAATTTAGACATAAATAAGATAGGAGCTACAATGATCACTGTATTATGAACGGAAAATTACAGATTTATAAAAAAAGAGTTTTAAATTCACGTGCTTATGCCTTACTAACAGACCTGCCCGCGGCATTGCACATTATAATAACCTTAAAAAGTCTAAAATCAACTGTTGAATTATTTTATATTTTTAAAAGAAATTTTTTACAAACGAACCCGGAGATGGAGAGGGGACGCAATGTCTTCAGCAGCATATATACACCGGACGTGCAACGCACTGTCCGGTTTGTTTTGATTCTATATTTTTAAACGAAAATCTTTCCAAACGTGCTTAATATTGTCAGCAGCACTGCCTTTGGCAGGGTAGAAGCTCGGATTTGTATTGTTTTTCATTTTTAAATGAAAATTTATTCAAACGTAGCTCGAGTTGAGGGCCCCACTGCCTTCTGCAGCGTACACCGGGTATGATATCCACGCTCCGGCCTGATTTTTCAAGCGAACCTCGAATTTGTATTTAATTTCTGGCATTTAAATATCTAAAATTTTCAATTCTGACAAAAACTTCGTGAAAAAACATAAATAATATAAAATGCGCACCATCCCCTCACTTTTTTAAAACGCGAAATGATATTCAAAGCACAAGCATACGTATCGCTGAGACGGGAAACGATATCTTGAGGAACCTTGCACTGAGAGGAAAAACAACTCTGGCAAATCCTTGAAATGACCTAAAGATTTTTTTTTTAAATAGTAAATATTAATATTTTTTACACCAGAGACATCGTTAGATTTGGAAAAATAATAAGGATATATTAATAGTTTATTTATTTATTTATTTATTTTAAATTTTGAAACTTCGGAAAAACTTTAAAAAGGACGCGAATCACGGCCAAATAAAAAGGTTTTTTAAAGAGTAACGAAAGATACGATTGGAATCAGAAAGATAACACGATTGTCTTTCTTTCTTTTTTTAAACTCTATGGGCATCCGGCCATCGCAATTTCAAAATGCAGTAAAAATCGAACATTACGCTTTCGTCAGCGTAAAGAACCGCTTAACGTCTGAAGAAATGCAGAGGCATGATTGCTTTGAAGATGGGAATCGTCATTTTGCGATTATCATTATGGGTTTTAATTATATTTCGGCTAATTATCAAAAAAGGAAAAATCTGAGCCTCAGGCGCATTTGGAGCTGCCATCGTCTATCCTTATCCAGATTTTCAGACCTCTATGTTCGGTAGATTTTCTTAGCCATCGCTAATACAAGCAGAGTAAAGGCAAACGTCTTTCTTTTATTAATATCAATATGCAAATTAGAGATGACAAACCACTTTATTTTATTAGTATGGATGAAATCTATTATTATTGTATTGTATTATTTTGTGGGATAATGAAATTTTACCTTTAATTCAAGATTCTGATACAGAAAGGTTTTATTTTCACAGGCTTTATTGTAATTCGAATTTTATTTACATAGATGCGAATCTTCCTTATTTTTCAAGTAATTTAAATGTTTGGAACCAGAAATTTTGTTTAATATATGAAATAAAATAGGAACCCATATAGAAACAAGACGTATTTTATTAAATAATATTCTGGTTCAAAAAACTTTATTTGATCTGGGATAAAACTACAGCAGGACGGTAGATATGCATTTATAGATACTCATAGAATTTTTTTTATAATGTTTTATATTTGGGTTGGGTTGATTTTTGACGGCCAATTATCTACACGAGGGATTTAGGCCCGGGGGGAGTGCCCTCCGTGGGGGTCTTTCTAAGGGAACCTAATCTGTATTAACGCATGGAAGATCCACGGCTCGAAGAAAACCACGAAAACTCCGAACTATTAGGCCGACGGGCGCGATTGGGATCGAACCCAGCACCTCCCGTTGTTTTATATTTGGAGAGGGGAGGGGGAGGTTATAGGGCGCCAACTGAAATTCTGCAGACAGGCGCTGGATACTGCTGGCGCGCCCCTGCTTTTTCAGATAGTTCAGATCCTAACTTCGCCCCGGAGAGAGGTAGTTCGTGCTTTTAAATCTCAGTGTTCCTTACCCGCACACAATTCAAGAATTTAAAGTTGTTTCGTAAAAATTCATTGTGTTTCGACTGTAACCGCGCCTCTTTTCATTTTAGTTTCGATTCTCCTTCGCGCTCCAAAACAAAGTAACGGACTTTACGCGCCGCATCAACTTCAATGATTTAGTTAGTGATTTTCTTTTTTCTTAATGGAAAATATTTTTGAGTGCCCAATGTGCTATTACAATTGTAATAGCGAAAGTTCTCTAACTCGGCATGTAAATAGGTACCATAGAAGTGATCCTCATTTTGTAGTTAAATGTAAAAAATGCAACTACGAATGTAAGAGTTGGAGGTATTTTAAAAGACATTCAGATTGTTGTAATTATTCGAGAAATGATCCGCCAAACTTAGAACTTGAGCAGTTTGAAGGTTCTAATTTCAATGAGGAGACGGAATCAAACTCAAACACTAATATACTGCCTAACACTGAATTTAATATTGCATCTTTCATTTTAAAACTAGAAGCTACGCAGGGATTGGGGCATAATTGCATAAATATTATAGTAAGTGAATTCAGTGCACTGTTTGAGGATTTTTTAGAAGGTTTTAAAACGCAAGTAGTTGAAGAATTGAAATCCCGAAATGTTTCAGTAAACCTTGATAATATCTTTAAAAAAAATCAGAATGTTATAAAAGATGTCGAAAATAAATTAAATTCTGCTAAAAAGAGAAAAAAGTATTATGCTGAGAAATTTAACTTGATTCACCCTGAACCAGTTTTCATGAATAGTGACATAAGACGAATCAACAATAAATTGTGTAGAGTTAATAATTATGCATATTGTGTCCCTTTTCTCGAAAGTCTTAAAGCTCAGTTAGAAATTCCTGAAATTTTGTACTGGGTGAAAAATAAACATGATTCTAAAGACATTTTATCTAGAGATTGGTGTGATGGCGCGTACATTAAAACGCTATTAAAATCGTCACCTAATAATATTAATACTATCCTTATTATATTGCATATAGATGACATGGAGACTGTCAACCCAATTGGCATGTCAAAAAAAAAAAAAAAACACAAATTAACTGTAGTAAGTTATGAGTTGGCTAATGTACCACCCCAATTCAGATCAGCAGTATACAAAAAGCAATTACTAGCCATAAGTAAATCAAAATTTGTAAAAAATAATGGGTTAAACAGTTTACTTCTAGATTTTGTATTAACAATGAATGATTTATCAAAAGGTTTAACATTAAATGTTAACAATGAAAACATTTTGTGCAATGCTTTTCTAGTAGGTACTCCAGCTGATACTCCTGCTTCAAATCAATTATGGGGGTTTAAAGAGGGGGTTGCAAAAGCCATTAAATGTTGCAGAACTTGTGATGGTCAACGACCAGACATCTTCGAAAAATTTAAAGAGGAAAATTTTATTCTAAGAACCACTGATGAACATTTAGACAGATGTGATTTAATGGAAGAAGCATCTTGTAAATTGAAAAAAGATTTGAGTAAAAAGTATGGAATAAATTCCAAATCCATACTTTTTAATCTAAAAGAGATTTCACTTGACATTGCAATACAAGATCCCATGCATGTTTTATTAGAAGGTGTTGTTATTTTGGAAATTAAGGCATCATTATACCATTTTATATTTATCGACTCTTATTTCTCATTAAAATGGTTAAACACTCAATTATCAAATTGGATTTATCATGAAGGCCATGTTAAACCACCTATGTTTGAAGCAGATAAACTAAAAGGTGATTGTAAATTAACATTAACTGCTGCAACAGTTTTGACACTCATTTATGTTTTGCCTTTCATTTTATCTCTAAAAGTCCCTCTTTCCAATGAAAATTTTTTAAACCTTATCAGATTAATAAAAATCACAAATATATGTACTTCTCCATATGCACTTCAAGTAACACCAGGGCAGCTTGCAAATTTAATAGTCAAACATAATGAAACATTTAAAATTGAATATCCAACAATTACCCTTACACCAAAATTTCATTACTTAATACATTTTCCAAGACAAATTAAAAATTTTGGGCCATTAAGACATCAATGGTGTATGAGATGGGAAGCACATTTTTCTGTTTTAAAAGGTAGAAAATGGGGCAGCTTTAAAAATATATCTTATAGTATGGCTAATTTCCATCAGTTGTGGTCCTGTTATCATCAGCTGGGCATAAATGGTAAAAATCCAAATTATCTGTATAAAGGGCATAGTATAACATATGATAAGGAAATTGGTATTTCTAACTTAGATTTATCTACTAGGAACTTATTAGAACCTTTAATTGATTCTTCCTTGGGGGAAATCTATCAAGCAAAAGAAGTAACATATTATGGCTGTAAATTCAAACCAGGAGTATCTTTTACCAATAATGGTTATTCTTTCAACATAATTGACAAAATATTTGTTCAAGGTGACAAAATACTTTTAGCAACAAAATCTACTAATTCATGCAATTTTATTAACAATTTAAATTCATTTGAAGTACTGTTTGAAAATAATATTGTTATTGTTGATTTACTATCAATATCTAGACCATTTCCTCTTCATACTGTCTCTTGGCTTTCTAAAAAATACATTTTAAATCCTTATACATGTGAAGTATTTGGCGAATAAGTAGAATAGGCTACATAATTTAAGTGTCCAGCATAATTGCTTTTTTTTTTTTTTTTTTTTTTTTTTTATATATATATATATAATTCTTAAAAATGCATTACTGAGACAGCAATATTCAAAAATTACATTTATCTATTTTGTGAAAAAAGAAAAGAAAAAAAGTAATATATTGAGATTACAATATTTTAAATCTTGATAATTAGATGTAAAATATTTCAAAGTATGTAAATTTATACCCTATTTTACAAATAATATATATAATAAACAAATAAACTAAATCTTCACTAAATGAAAATATTTAAACTACTAATTTCTTTTCCACATTATGTAAAAAAGGTTATAATGTGCTATAAGGTTGTTTTTAATGCTTCAAGAAATATTTTAATTTTAAAAGCATGTTATGTAAAATTTTCAACTACATTCAGAAGTATAGCTACGTTGTTTCTGAAATATCCCCCCTCCCCCACCTGTTTAATTGATTTTGTAAAAAGAATATTATATTGAGATTTCTGGAAACCATTAATGGTAGCAATAATGTAATGGAATAAGTAGAATGTATAACAATTTAAGTGTCCAGCATAATGCTTTTTTTTTCTTTTTTTTTTTTATAATTTTTCAAAATGCATTACTGAGACTCAAAGTATGTAAATTTATACCCTATTTTACAAATAACGTATATAATAAACAAACTAAATCTTCATTACATGAAAATATTTAAACTACTAATTTCTTTTCTACATATATAAAAAGGTTGTTTTTAAAGCTTCAAGAAATATTTTAATTAAAAAAGCATGTTATGTAAAATGTTCTACTACATTCAGAAGTATATGTTGTTTCTAAAATATCCCACCTAATACCTTGCCTGTTTAATCAATTTTGTAAAAAGAATATTATATTGAGATTTATAGACACCATTAATGATATAATTATATTTCATATACATTAGCGAAAAGTCTTGGTCGATGCATTTAATTGCTAATGTTTGATTTATGTTCATAATAATAATTTAAAAAACATTAATAAAAATAGCAACTGAAAATTCTTGGCTTGGGTGCACTTATCTTTAATTTGAATCTTTGTTTAAAAATAATAATTTAAAAAAAATCAATTTTTGTCATCTGATTTACAGAATCTTATAAGAAGAATTTGGAAGTAATATATTTGGAAAAAAGGTGAATATTTTTTATGACTAACTTGAAATTTATCAGTTTTGTATATCTTTTGTTTATTTTTTTAATACATATATTAAGACATTTTGGTGTCTTTGCCATTATTAATCAAATTTTAAGTCCACTTTTATTTATTATTATTATTATTATATAAATTTAATTTCATGAAAAATGGGTAATCCTATACATACCTATATAAAATACATTTTAAAATGGCACTTCCCTATTATAGGGGTCTTGTCCTTCTTTTTCCCCTTAAGCTGTGCAATTTGAACTTACTGAAGTTAGTTTTGTTTAAAATGATATAAACAGTTATGAAAACAAAGATAATGAAATAGTACGCTTGTTGTTATTCATGTAAGTATTTAAAAAATTGCATCTGATTACATGTATACTAGATAAATTATTGCTGTTTGCATATAATAACCGATAAATGGGACCAGTATATAGATTGTGTGAATACTGAAAACATTGTCAGGGTGTTGTTACATATTCCTTTAAAAATTAAAATGATGTGAAAAAATATTAAAATCTAAGATCAATATGGTTTGTAATATTTCTAAAGATATTTTGCATTTTTTAAGCTTGATAAAGGTTTATGCGATATTAAAAAATATTTTATTTAAAATTGATATTTAATTAAATCTGTTGTATTTTTTGTGCTAATCGAATTATTCACTCTATAAAATAGGCAAAATGCATTTCTGTATGTAAAAACAATTTCAGTGACTTTTAATTTGTCATTCTACATTTATAAATAAATATATAATAATAAATTGTAGCTAAAAACAGTTTTTAATTCAAAACACTGAATGCTAATAAAACTTACAAAATAGTAGTAATGCTGATACAGTGGATTGCAGATATAATTTATTCATTTGTCATATTTACTCTATGTGTGCATTAAAAATAACTAATTATGTCCTTTTTTGTTGCATTTGTTAGTATGTATAATCTTAGATTTATATGATTAAAATGTTTTTACAAATTACTTCTGCAAATAAAGCAATTATCAAATTTGTTTGATTTGTTATTTGTGCTACTGAAAGATTTTTTTTTCTAGTTTTATTGTTTCTATATGTACTTATTATCATTTTATTAAATTAAATGTAAAATTATACGTTTTTTTAATATTTAGAGATTTAACTATTTTGGTAAACTTATAATTCTTGCTAGACATTCAATATTTTTATCACAAGAAAAAAAATCTTATTTAAAGTTTGTTTGTAATTAAATATATAATACTGATTAAAAAAAAAATAAGTAATACATCAATAACCAAAATTATTGGCATTTCTTCAAATTATCTTGCTTTACTATTTCAAAATTCAAGAAGAACAAAACACATATAAATGCATGTGTTATTTACTATTACTAATTTGTTGTGAAATTAGATTTAATTTTCCTAATTATGCCCATTAAAAACAGATATGTTTACTTTCTGACCATAAAATTTTTCAGTTTTTAATTTTCCTCTCATACTCATTATTAAGCTCAGTTGAACTTATGCTACTTTTTAATAATTTTTATCATTTCCGTTTCTCATTATTTACTTGAGCGATTTTATTTTAGTCAAAAATAAGTTTTCTACTGGAAAGAAATGTAAAGAGGTTTCTTACAAATAATCTGTTTTCTAATTATAAAACTACTCTGTTTAATTTAAAGACATGCATGATCTCAGAGGAGTAAACAGGGGCCATTGCCTTGAATGTGGCGAGGAGGAGTGTTCTGAATTTGTTCAAGGTTCAGAGAATAAATTTTCATGTGAATACTGTGGTCACCCACCTGTTAAACACATAAAGTGTAAGTATTATTATTAGAAAGTACTTGATGAATAATTTTTGTTCAGTAATACTGTCAAAAAATTCTTAGAAATAATTTTTTGAAAAATATGATGCAATTTTTTTTATATAGCTTAATCTTCTAATTTCAAATCACAAAAATCTTTTGCTATGTTTATTGTTTATTACAGAAGAAAAAAATGTATTTTGTAAAAATTTCAATATATATATATATATATATATATATATAAACATGGAAGAGAGATGAGGTATTTACTCACCGTAATACAGTAGATTTCATCAAATCTGCACAGCTTGGGACCAGAGGTTGTGCGGATTTTAAAATTTTGCGGATTTCTGGTCATTGTATTGTTTATATTTATTAAACAGTATTTTGAATCTAATGATGCAATCAAAATTATAATGAATGCTTGCAATATAGTACAATATTAAAATAATTGACTAAATTAATAAACTAAAAAGATAATTTCAAAATTTATTAAAAATAAAGGTCAAGTAAATAATTAATAATGTATAACTAAATATGCATAGTAAAAATGAGATACATTTTTTTAAATTATTCAATGAAACTTTCCACATAAAGGTACTCTATTGATTCTTATAAAAATCATAAAATAAGGAAGTTTTATTTCAGGTGTAGCCATTCTAAATAACAAAAAAAGCTTCATTAATACATAAATATGTTTAGTAAAAAGATTGAATACCAGTAATATCAGCAATATTTTTTTTTTCCCCCAGAAATAAAATTATTCTTCCTACATGAAAAATCATGCGTTCAGTCACATTAATGAGAATTACATATTAAAACACTACATACAGAATGATGTAAAACTAAAAATTTCTGTAATTTTGTCCTTACATCTGAACTGAAAGTTTAATTGTTTACATTTGTGATGATGTGCAGATTTTAGGTAGTCTACTGTATAATACTTAGAATTCAGATTCTGTTACTGCAGTGTTTTGCATTTTATGGTTTTTACTACATTGTATTTTAATAGAAAGCTCAAGAAGCTTCTTAAAATGGTGGTTTTTGAGGTAAAATAAAGTTAATCATATAGTATTTTGTTTGAGACAATTAATATATTACTATTATATGTTTGATTTTTCTCTTTTTATCTTTACGTATATTTTGCAGCCTTAATAGGAATAAGTTCTGAAACCACCCCGACAAAAGTTTGCAGTTCTGTCCCACTTCCAGGAAGCTCTATTGACCAGCCGGAAGAAAAACATACTCCATTAAAGATGTATACTGATGTTGCTGATTTCACCACACAAGCAGATCCACCTACAAATGTAGCATCAGATTCATCTCTTTTGGTGAGATTAACTAGCTGCATAAAACTGTTTTTGTACTATTCTTTTTAAGTTTGTATCTTCTTTGTACTGATGGCTGAACATTTATTACAGATTACTGACCTGCCAAAATTTTCAGTAGCTGTTGAAGCAGCCTTAAAGGAAAACAGGATCATCGGGCCCTTGTGGTCTAACTTCATTATGCAAGCTGCAGCTTATTATTTGAAATTTCCCGAAATGAAGAGCAAAACCAGTTATGATTTGGTCGGACAGCTAATGTTTGATAAATATCCAGCAATCGAAGGCATTGGATGCAAACCTTGGGTATGTATGATTAGTTTAGTATTAAATTATAATTTATTTTAAGATTTAAATGCAGCAGAATAATAGATAAAAGATGCTGTAATGATAATTATATTTTCAATTGCAATAACTTGTTTTGTGAGTAAAACGAAAAAAAATAATTACATTTTTAGCCAAAATTTTGTTTTTGAGCTCTGCTTTTAGCTTATATAACCAGGGCACAACAAATGCAGTTACCAGCAGAGATGTACTTTTAATTTTTCCAGTATTGGAACATTTTGTTTTTATAACAGCAACCTGTCGAAAAATGGTCCTCAACCATATGTGGTTGGCTACATAATAATTGAAGAGCTGAGTGGATGAACATATTATGCTACATTTAAGACATTATTCATTGATATTTAATATTTAATAATGTCAATAATATTAATAATTTTTAATATTTGAAAATTAAGTATGAATAAGTTTTTCTGAGAGAGTTTAGTACCATACCTGTTAATATTTTAAACACATGGTATCAAACAGAAAATAAATCATTAAAATTTACAGCAAAAACTTTCACTTCAAATTTCTTCAAATGTATTTTTTGTTACTTTACATGTTCTTCCACTTAGCTCTTCAATTGTGATAAATTCATTTTCATTTTAATGTTTATATTGATAGAAGCAAAAGTTATCTTTTGCATGACAAAACATTTTTTTCCTTTGAATTAGATGTTCAAGGACTTATTTTGTCGATTTTTCTATTGATATGAAAAGGTAAAGAATTGTTTTAATACACCCTTGAGGAGCGGTATACACTGTTTCCCACCTAATTTTAATCTACATTTGCACTACAAACTTTTAATTAAATTTTGCTTTTCTAACATTGCTGTAAAAAAGTTGTAAAATTGCTTTTCCTTATTTTGAAACAATTTTTTTTCAAAAATTACAGTGTGAATTCAACATTACAGAAACACAATTACTTGCCCCTGAAATGTTAAAATACATATTTATTTATTTTAATAAAAATAAAAATTGTAATTAAGTATTAATTATTGAATTTTACTATAATAAAGTTAAACAATAAAACTTTGTATAAATCACCGTAAAAATATAAAAACACACAGGATGCATTTTGAACTGGAAATTTTAACAGCCTGTCATCACCTGAAGTAAACATGTGTCTGTAAATTGACTTATGAACACGTGTTTACTTAGGCTGATGACGGACTGTTAAAATTTTCAGCTCAAAATGCATCCTGTGTGTTTTTATATTTTTACGGTGATTTGTACAAAGTTTTATTGTTTAACTGTGGTTTATTACCAGTTTTTCAATGCTTTTTCATCTAGTATAATAAAATTAGTTAAAATTTTCATCATGCAGAGTTTCTTGATTATGAATTTGAAACATTCATAACAAACAAATTTACATCTTAAAAAGTATTTCATTACTGTGCATTTAAGATGATGTTTACATCTTATTAGAGCTTTATATTTTAAGATCTGATGCTCTTGCATAGAAAAATATGTGTTAAGGCATAGCTTTTGTATCTTGTTTATCATAAATGTTTTTATAATTAAGAAACTGTGAATGATATGTTTGAAATTTCCATAAAAACAATATTTGTAAAGGACATATTTATCAAACTGATGTAATTTTCCTTATTTTTATTGATACTCTTACAGAAAAGTTTTACTCAATTTTACTATAGTAAAATTCTGGATTTAGTCCTGAATAATTGCAATTTTGATGCAAGTTTACTTGTGATATGTATAAATTGTGTTTACTTTTAAACACAGACTTTTGACCTAATTGAAAAAATCCATTATTAGTAACGTCATTAACAAAAATAGTTAAATCCTGTAAATTATGGGCAGTTTAATTAAAAATTAAAGTCGGGAAAGATTTAATACCATTTGTAATCTGAATATCTTAACAGTTTGATGTTATAGCAATGTAATTGCTGAGAATAATAACATTGAATTAAACATAAAACAATAATTTCCTATTTCTTATATACAGCAGGGAGGACACTTTTTTTTTTTTTTACCAGCAATTAAAAAAATTTTGCTGCCTATTAAATGCTTTTATTTATGGGCTCTTTTATATTACAATACAAAAGAACAAAACCTTTTATTTTTGAAACATGTTATTTTCTTCTCCTACCCCACCCCCTCCAAAAAAAAAAAAAAAAAAAAAAAAAAAAAAAAAATTGTCTTTACTTTTCCTTTTTCAGTGCATCCAAAATGTTTTAGAAAAGAGGAAAATTTTAATTTTGCTTCAGAATTATAGTGTAATTGTTTTTCAGACTTCAGAAAGAAAAAAATTAATTTTTTGTTTAATTTGATGAAAGATTTCTGGAATGCTTTAATCAGTTTTTATGTAAAATCTAAAATATTGTATTCTTATCACGTGTAACATTAAAATAAAATTCTTTTTACCTAATTTATTATTCAAAACACTTTTTAGAGTAATTTTACCAGATGTCTCAGCCAAAAAATCAGGAGTGAACGCATGAGAAAAAGATCATTCATCAAAAAAAAATTATCCTGCTTTGGTTTCTGAAGCAGGGAACAATACAAAAGCCAAACCAGCAACGCATCAGTTTGCTAAAGCAAAAGTGTATGTAATTTTTTTCTCTCTTCATGCATGTTATATGTTTGTACAAGTTCACATGTTTAAGATAATTTGAATTTTAGAAAAAGTATCATTTTGCTAAAGCTAAATGGTTTTACTTTAGTGACAGAATGAAAAGCCATTTTCTTTCTAGAAATATTTGAACTTTTTTCTCAGTCCTAGCGAGTTTGAGTTAATGAATGTTGATAGATAATATAAAATGAATGAATATATAAATAAATGAAAAAATTATACGAATCCATGATTCTTCCTTTAAACCATGTCAAAATTTAAATAATACTTAAACATTTCTACTAATGGATGACCTATGATCAAGATGTAATACAAATTAATTATTTTAATAACAAGTAATAATAATAAAAAAAGTCAATTCCTACTTAGGTCAATAAGAGAAATTTTTTTCTCTCATTCTTCAATGACTGCTTGAGTGGCACTTAAAATGCCTTGATCAAGAAGAGGGCTCTCTCGGTCAACAATCGAGTATGGAATTGATTATTGAAAATTAATTTAATTTAATTAATGAATTAATATTTGAAAAAACTATTAACATCAAGTGTCATCCACTACAAGTTGAAAAAAAAAATTATTTGAACTTGATTGGATGAATAAGTATTTTATTAACGATTGAAAATTTGAATAAGATATATATAGGGGGAGTGTGAACTAATAGTAGGAATGAAAAAATCAAAATAAATGTTTAGATGAGCATATCATCTTAGAATTCTAGTATAAATTTATTTTGAATAATAATTATAAAAATATAGTTTTTTATGTGTCTATTAATATATACATAATTGCTAATTAATTTTTATTTCTTTTTTAATTTTGAAAGCATATAAAAATGATGTTTCCATATTTTAAATAGATACTCATAATAAATATAGTAAGACAAGGTGAATATTTTTAAATTTTCCTCTGATGATATAGTAAAATAAAATCTATTGTAAGCTATATCCCTTGAAATTTTAATATTAATAACAGTAGAATAGCAAATAGAATTATTAATATAGGGGAAAATATACACAGAAATGTTTTTATTAATCTTGTATTAAAAAATTCAGTGTATAAAATTGTCCCATTTCAAGTATGGCTTACAAAATATTTATTATTTATTTTATTATTATTATTATTCCAGTTACTTAAGATCCAAAGTAAACTGCCATGTACACAGTACAGAAGAGTATGAAGAGATGAGAAAAAAAATTAAAACTGCATTTTATAAAAAACCGCAGAACAAAACAATGGTAAAAACCATGATTAGAGACACCTTCAACGATCGAACGCTTCTTTTAAATAACAAAGGAAATTTTATGGATGAATACCCATGTTTTACAGAAGCTGAATATGTAAGTGCCTTGTTTATGTTATATTATTTTAATGTTTGACTTTAGATTATTATTCAAAGTATTTTTATAAGTGTATTTATAGGAATATCAGAACTGATGGTCAGAACTGTATAGTAAACTATAACATATAAATACAAACTATTTTTGTGTAGGAAATCAGGGTCACAATTCTAAATGAAATAAAAAATACAGGGTATCTCACACTAAACCAAATTGAATTTGCATCTGTAACTGTTACAATAATGAAGATATTTTAGAAAAATCTTCCGCAGACATATCACACCTGCATTCTTGATTGATTCAGTAGCCTGGTTTCCTGTATGGAAATGTTTGTCTTGACATACACTATTCCCCTTACAATACTGACCAACAGTTCATATTTACTCTGTATATATTAGTCTTAGTTGCCTATTATTATAACATCTAAATAACAGTAAGTAAGAAGTTACCTGCTTTAGATAGTTCTTACCTGCTATTATTTATAACTAGCAAACTTGCCTTGCTGAAGATAATAACCTTAAATTTACGTAACACTATCTTGCTATTTTCTTGATATAATTTAAATATACCTTGATGTTGGTTCTCCAAACAAAGCTCTTTCTATGCCAAAATAAAAATATAAAAAAAACTCCCCAATTATAAGGTCGCATGCACTGTAATAACAATGGTTTTTGACAATAAAAGGGTTCCTTAGGAAACCTACTCTATAACTTTTCCCTCATTGGAATTTTGTTATTTTTCAAGAAAAAGGTCAGTGATCTTTATTTAATTATTAATTAAAAAAATACATTATTATTATTATTATGATATATGAAAATCTGCTATGTAAAGGGACATAAAATATAAGATTGATAGTTAAGGTATACAGAAATTTTTCAATAGAAGAAAAAAAAGAATATTCTCATTTTTGGCAAAATGTCTTTAAAAAAAATTCATGAAAAATTAATAAATCATTGCACAAAATTTACTATATCAGTCTAAAAGATTGAATTTGGATTTCTTTTATGAATGAATAAAAATTTTGGTGAACTTTGAAATTCATGGAGATGCACAAATTGTTCCATTCAATATAAAATCATAATAAAACCAAAATCTAAGCTTCGGGTACATTCAGACCTGTCTTTAGACACCCCCCCCCCCTAAAAAAAAAAAAAATAAAATAAGCCAGACAGATGTACATAGACAATTCTTTGCATGCATATAGTAGCTATTCAGTAAAAGTAAATGCCCAAAGTTTGTTTAGACAAATAATGTAATATATATTTCAGATTATATATGAATTGGGAATGCTCATTGGAAGATCAGCATTAAATAAAGCTCAAGAAAAAGTGAAAGAATTCTTCCAGTTAATTGGAAAATCAGAATCTGATTCAGTATGTTTATATTTTATTTCATTAATTACAAATCTTTTTTTTTTTTTTTTTTTTTTTAATATGGGCAATCAAGGTGCAAGGGAAAAAATGTAAAAAGATGTTAAAGTAGATTGTGACTATGTTACAAATCATAACTTGAAAATATGTTTTTTATGAAGTATAACTTATGATGAAATTTAGTAGTGTAAACACTTAGATTTAAGGCTGCTCGTCACTCAGCTTCCGAATTCCCCTTGGTAATGTTAAATCTACAGGCATTTGATGCCTTCTTATAATTAAAATATATGTATTCAGAAAATTAATATTTTTAACTTCTTTTTTCTGTGTATTCTTCTTATAGGATGCCTCTTTTTTTTTTTTTTTTTTTTTTGTCACAATATTTCTAAAATCTATGCTTAATTTTATATGAAGTGTTAAAATTTTGCTCCCAGTTGTCTGCTTTTAACACATAAAATATTAAATTAAGCATAGATTTTAGAAATATTCTGAAAAAAAAAAAAAAAAAAAAAAAAAAAAAAAGAGGCATCCTATAAGAAGAATACACAGAAAAAAGAAGTTAAAAATATTAATATCCTGAGGAGATATTTTAAATATAAGAATGCATCAAATGCCCATAGACTTAACATTGCCGAGGGGAATTCGGAAACTGAGTGGCGAAACAGCCTTAAGATAATCGACTTAAGTTAATTTTAAAAGACCATAATAATACTTGAAATATTAAACATAGCATTTTAATGGATGTTTTTGAGTACATAGAAATTTTGTATACTTTTTTAATATTATGTGCAACATCAGTTTATGATCTTATAATTGCCATGTATATGGGTTCTATCCTTCCCGAGTATAATATTACGATCTTTCTTTACAATAATGAAATTAAACCAAAGAATGAAAGTGCACACTTGCTTTGTTTAGTTCTTAGATAAATAAATATTACAAGTTGAATTCTGAGATTTACATAAATTGAAATTTCTTAAATTTATTGATGAAAAATTAATACTTTTTTCAAGACTCTCTTCAAAGAAAGAGCGGTTGCTTCTTAAAAAAAAAAAAATAAAATAAAAAAAAAATAATAATAATAATAACTCTTTTAAGCATGGCAATCTTTTTGTTCATTGATCTATGTTTAATAATTAATTTTCTGATCAGGCTAATAATAAGTAAGGATAAAAAAAAAAAGTTAACAAGTAATAAATAACAAGTTAGACTTTAATTTTTCTTTGTAAACATTATTATATATAAAAACATTCTCATATAGTCATTTCTAATATATTTTTGAATTCAATAAATAAAGTGATTATAGATTAAATTAAAGTATTTTGGATCAAATTGCATACCCAGTTGCAGGAAGCATAATATGAAATAATTTTTTTTTTTTGCATGTAAATTAGTGTAAATTATTGTTGGAGAATTTTTTTTAAATGTAATATTTCTAGAAGATGATTAGAAATGTTTCCAAGTCTCTTGCAAACAAAAATAATTATTTCAAAGTTAGCAAGTACATAGTTAAATGTATTTATTAGCGTATAGTTTAACAGGTTATGAATGAATGAACACATTATAGCAAATTAAAACATAGATTCATGCTTCTGTGACTGCATGCTTTAAAAAAAGACGGCTTTAGGGAAGAAGTGAAAGCTGAAATAGAAGAATTTTTTTTTTCTTTTTAATCATTATTATTTTAAAAGAAGATTTGAACCATTTTCAACAAAAGCTATGCATGAGAAAGTTTCTTTTAATTAATTGCTATATGGCATTATGAAGAAAAAAAAAGCTAATTTATATATTGGTGTTTAAAGTTAAAAACTTCACCACAAATTAACATAATATTTTGAGTTCATAAAATACAGCACACCAAAAATGTATTCAAAAATAACAGAAATAAATTCTTCCATGTTAATTTATTTCATAATTAACATTTTGTGTAATTATTACATCACAAGTAAACATCAGCATCAGAACATTAGTCAAACAGCTGCAAATTCAATAAAATGTTCATTAAATATTTATTTTAATAAAATGTTCATTAGATATATTTCTCATTAAATACATTTTTTTTAGAGACTTTCTTTAATAGAAAGCTGGAAAGATTTTGAAAAAAAAACATGTATGCATTCACAAAAATCAGAAAATATGGAATCAATTGTGAAAGTTTTTGCTGTAAGTTGCTGTAGAGACATTGAAAATAAGTTATTTCTGCTTCATTTATGTGCTTTTATATTTATTCAGTGATCGATTTCACATTTTAATTTAAAAATCCAACTTGTGCTTAATGGGTATTGTATTTATTATTGTTAATATATTTTCCTTTTTAATACTATTTTTGTCATAACTAAATAAGTATGTCAGGAATTTTACTTAAACTTTTTTAAATATCTGCATGCATATGTTGTGTGTGTACATATATGTGTGTATGCAGAAATTAAATGAATAAATATATTATCATTGTATCATTTATCTTTCTTTGCTGGTATCAAAACTATTTTATTGGTACCATTTTAAAAAGTAAAATAGATTTATTTAACATTGGCACATGCCTTTTTAATTTTTAGAAGCATTTTTAAGAACAATGCATATTATTACATCCCTCACAAATAATTAAAGAAAAAAGGATTTACAATTAGTATAATGGTAGATGTATAACGATGTAAAATAACAAATTTAAACCAATTAAATATAGCCTGATGAATTTTGATTTAAAAATTAATTTATTTTTTAACTATAACAAAATACTTGTGGGATACGCAAAGCTGATGCTTAATGTCTTGTATTATCTAATAATATTCACTCAGTTTTATATTCTTTATAACGTCTATACAGTTTGCTCGTAACATCAGGCATTGCACATATTAAAGACAAACTTGCAAAACAGTTCAACAGTTTAAATAGTACACACAACATATCTATTAGTTTTATAGCCTTTAGGGTTCTGTGTTTCTTGAAATATATTATCTTACGAAGGATTCTGATATTAGATATTAAAGCATGCATTTAGTATATATAGCTAAATTTATATTCAGCTACTAGACATATAATATGTAGGTAGCTTGCTATATAACATACATGTCAAGCTTCAAATAATCTTCAATAAAATGTGATTTAATTTGCCACAGTTTAAAAACATCTCGAACCAGAAATTTTATTTGATATACCTTTATTTATTTAATTTCATGTTACTAAATGGAACGTATTTGATTTAACCCCTTGAGGGGCAAGCAAAAATGTCTCTAAATATTGAATTCTCACCGGAATAATCGAAAAAATGTATTTTTAAGTAAGGAAAAGCAATTTTTCAACGATTTTCTCCCAAAGTTAAAAATACAAAATTTAGTTAAAATTTTCTGGTGAGAATCTCGTTTAAATTAGGTGGGATATATTTTATTCCACCGCCCCTCAAGGGGTTAATGTCTAATTTAAATTTCATATTTGAAATGTATGTAACCCTTTAAAATACGTTTTTTCATTTTTGGACCACTTAAATTTAGTGCCATATTGGCACCAGAATTTAGGATTGAAAATTTTCCTTTTGTCAAGTACGCGAAGAAAACCTTTTATTTATTTTAAAATAAATTTACTTGAAAATTCTCGTGTCATTCAATCAATTCAGCACTTTAAGCATAGAAGTATCTTTCCCCTGAAAGGGTTAATCTGGGTCAAATTAACCTACATTTTATGGAAGAATATTTGGAGGTTAGTATGATATAACATAGCTAAAAAAAGAAACTAAAATTTCTTAGATTTCTGAATTGATAATAAATGACAATAGCTTACTTTTATGTATTTTTCTATATTCTCCTTTTTTTTCTAACCAGGAAAGCAATGAATTTCTCGAAAATACTGAAAACACAGTTGATTTTCCCTGTGCCATTGTACTAATACAAAGTGATGAAATATCAGAAATGATGGTACGATTCAGGCAATACGGAATAATTATTCCACAAAGAGACTTTTTGTTCTGCATTACTATCATAATGGCTCTCTATTACATCTTTGAACTCAACTACCCAAAAAGATACTTACAAGCCATGGGTGCTTTCGGGTGGTTTGCACTCGAGGACAAATATTATAAATTAGGAGCCAGAGCTAGCCGAGTTGTGTCAAATTTACTGAAAAAACAATACTAATTTTTTCTTTTTATAAATTTGCTATTTTTTTTTATTCTTATTCCTTTTAATTGCCTTTAAAATATTCTATGTAATCTGTATTGTATTTTATATATAAATTATAATATGTTATTAAAATTTTAATTGAAATGTTTCCAAGTAAATTTCATTTTTTTCTTTAAATTCTAGTTTTTTATTTTTGAGGTAAAGAAATAGTAGATTTTACAAGAAAATCTTGCTGAACTTTTTTTTTTAATAGTGAAAAGTTTTCCTTTCAGGTGAAATGTGTCTTTATTAAGTTTTAAAATAATGTGGCATAAAATTGCATTTCCATTTCTTTTTATTATGAACTATTTTATTTTACATTTCGAATAAATTTAATAGCAGTTAAACTTTTTCATTTGGTCATTATTTATAAAAAAAAAAGTTTGCATCACAATAAGCACTTTTTTAAGGTTTAAAATTCAAAAACTTGGAAAAGCAATTTTATTCTTTTCACTTATATTCAATATAATGCAGAACTATTGAAATGGAAATAACGATTCTTTAACTTTAACAAATGTTTTTATATACTATAGAAGTAATTTCACCTGTACAATGCTGCAGTGATTCTTAAATTAGTTGCCTGTAGACTCCTTAGATATCCATAATGCATTTTTTAAGGGGTCTTCAAACGTATGGTGTTATACAATTTTTAAACTTGTATCTAAAATCTGAAAAAAATCTTTAGGAAAAAATTATACTGCACAAAAAAATTCAGTATACTTAATTTATATCTCTGTTTGTGTACCGTATTTGTTAACTTGAGTAACAGCACCAGTAATTTTAATCTTAATTCCTTAGAGTCAGCAAAAATAGTAGACTTAAAAAAAAAAAAAAAAAAAAAAAAAAAAAAAAGCAATTAAGAACTGCTGCAGTAGAGGATTAATTATTTGAAATAATACATTCTTTTTTTTTTTTTTTTTCCTTAAAGAAGAAAATTACTTGCATCAAAACTGATACAATATTGTGAAATTTATTTAATACGGTAGATCTTTATAATGCACACTTTAAGATGATAGGTTGTGCACATTATAAAATTTTGTTGTATATAAATCACATATTTCACAAATAATTGAACTTATATACATGTCCGAATATGTCTGGAGCATACAATATACTGTAGATTTTTATATTGCATTCTTTGGGATCAAAATTGTGCAGATTATAAATTTTTGTATAATATAAGTTCTCTCACACATTATTAAATTACATTATAAACATGACTCAAATATGCCTGTGCATCCTTATGGTACTCATTTCGAAAAGATTTTAATACTAGCAATTTTTTCATTGAAAAACTTTAAATTAAGGTGATAAAGAGGAATTGTATCTGAAACTCAGTGCTCTATAGGATAGCAATATCTGTGCTATTCTGTCCATTGCTGCTGAAGTGTACACTTGCTCCATGAGGGACCTGATTTAACAAAGGGCTCTTTTCAGAGCAGTACAATCTGTGTTATCTCAGGGATCCATGTGCTGCAGAAGCAGTCCACTTAAGCTCGTTCTCTGTGTCAGAATTTTTTTTAATAAAAAAAAAAAATTGTATTTTTTATTTAAAGCTAATACTTTTCTGCCACCGCTGAAATACTTGTTTTCATGTCATTGTGGACCTGTTATGGTGTTGGAAAGAGCCTTTTGAAAGGTTGTGGTCTGCATGTACCTTGGAAAACTTCCGTTGTTGGAGGATACTATGCAAAGGCTTTTTTTCATTTTTTATTAAACTCTTTATAAAATAATTTTAAGTTACTGATTTTTTATTTTTTGTATAAGCTCAAGAAAATTTCAGTTCCCCCCCCCCTCCCCCTCATTATTTCTCACTGCTAATGCCAAGGACAGGATTCGCACCTCTGTCAATCTATTCACTCTGCTATGTGACAGGGATGTGGAGCATAGGTCCCAGGCTCCTTGTGAAATCATGTAGAAGTAAGATAGACAACTGCCCAGAGCCATAGAAAAAATTACTTTGGGTCATAGATACTAGGTAAAAAGAAGGTTCTTTTAATATTATTATTTAATTCAGCTTAATTGTTACAGGAGTATAGCGTTTCCTGTATATGTTTTGTAATGTATGTCAGCTTCTACTATGCCAGACATAGAAAAACCTTACAGGATTTTTACACATGAAGGATAATATATATTTATATATTTCAAAATTTACTTCACTCCCCCCCACCCCCAAATAAATCTTAGAGTGATGTATATGAGGGTTGAAGGGAACACATTTTACTGAATGATGTTTTGGTACATTGAAACAATAAAAAGTTTAACTTTTCTGTCACAATTCCTTTCCCCCTTCTCTCCACATTCAGAAAGAGACTGAATATTGCTACAGGTTTCATTGCATATTTAATTTCAGATTTCATTTGGGCAAAAGATAGTAGTGAATTAAATAATAACTGTGAAGGGTTTACAGTTATGTAAGGGTGGCATAACAAGCAATTAAAAAAATTACCTTAACTCATTTTATTTTTAATTTAGCTTGAATCTTATATTCTAGCTTTACTTCCATACATTTTTATAAAAGGTTATGAGTTGTATTTAGTTACATTTTATGTTGATAGTGTCATTAAAATTTATCATGTTCTGGCAAATATCACATTGTCTCTGTATCATGGCTTTAATGGATTTACTAGTGTTCAACCTCTACTGCCTGGGGAATCACTTTTAAACTTTATTTCTGACCTCAGATTGTCCTATCAAAAAGATGCATTTACACATTTCAATTATTTCTGGCCTGTCAGTCTGTTTTGATAGTACATAATTTTTAGGGACTAGTCTGATGAAACAGCCTTAACCTAAGCTAGATTCTTAAATCCTGCATGGGAAAATTTAAAACAGAAAAAGTGATTACCCAACATATTTTTCAAAATTTGCACTATAAAAAAAATCTAATTCAAATAGGGTCTTCTTAATTTTTGAGTTAACTTTAAAACCAAGAAAAATTATAAATTATAATTGAATAAAATTTGTTGCTTTCTTAAAAAATACTTAAAATTTACATAAACAACCTTTAAAAGAAAAATTCATTGAAGCTCAAAAGAAAAACTACTGAAAACAAAATTTTGAAAAATGTATTGAGATACTGGGTAATCCTATTTTTAAATTTCCCGAAAGGATCCCCAATTCTCCCCATGAGATTTGTGAGAAGAAAAATCTGTCCAATTAAAATTATACACTGCTAAAATAAATTGATAATCTGAAATTAAAAGCATAATGCAGCTTGAACTCTTGAACTATTTACTTAGAATAGGACCTTATATCTGAAGCTGATGACAATGTCAAAAATAGCTGTTTATTATACCAGAGAGTATTAAAAATTTATTAAGAATCTTAACCATAATCCAGTTTAAAATTCACATACTAATGATAAACCAATGGATGCATTCTTTGCAAATTTCTTGTTTGCATTTCAATATTTTTAAATCTTTCTTTTTTCATAGCATATTGAAGGTCGAAATCTAGCGTTGCATCTTTCTACTTTTTATAATTATCTCACAGTTTTATTCCCAGAATAATTCGAATTTTAGAAAATATGGTTGGTTTCAAAAAATGAAAGTGCCCTCACACAATGAAACTGTAGTCGTAATAAAAAATGCAGAAAGATCCAACGTTAGATATCAACTTCGGATATCATATGCAAAAGAAAATCATTTAAAAATAATTTAAATGCAAATGACAAATTTACAAATAAAGCCTCCATTGGTTTAACATAAGCTTGCAAATTTTTATGCTGATTTAGTGTAGTCTCTTATGGCTAAGAAAAGATCCTTTGTCATCCAAACGACAGTGCACAGGATATGGAAATGTTAGAGGCCTGCACAGGCCAAAATTTCCGTCCTGTGATTGGTCGAACAAATTTTGTTTCTACCGGCAAACGATTGTTTTGTTTACGTTTGCATGATTTGACATTTGAAGTCCACCGAAGTGGAGATTGCTTTGGGGCTTATAGCTACAATGGCTGTTGCCTCGAATGATCCTTATTATACATAGAAACAACACATTTATATAACTATACAGAGGGACATTCACAATTACATCCATGTCTGACCCAGGGACTTGAACCCGGGGCCTAAGCATGACAGCAGCTTCCACTTACTGACCACGCCACTGGGCGACCGTTTGCGTGATAATGTGATATTGTCATGGTGGTAAATAATGGGGGTAGTTTTTGTATTTCTTTTTTTAAGAGAAAGGCCATTTTTCAAACAGATAATAATAAACTACATTGAATGTACTAAATTATTATATCTCCATCAAGAATTTCATTTCCTGAAATCATGTTAATCTGGTACAATTATGTTTAAAAATGTTATGTAAAGTGAAAGGTTTAATGTAGAGGCTTAAATTTAAACTTTTTAAAAAAATGTTCAGAATGTCATGAGATGTAATGCCACATTGCTTATAGATGACATAAAAGCAAGCATAGAATGTAAACAACTAATTTCTGAGTACAAACTAAACACATAAAAAGGTTTTAAATTTTATACCTTAATTTGAAAAAAATATATAGCATGTTATTAGTTAAGATATTACTCAATAGATGGCAGAACTGAAGAAAGTAAAGTAATAAAATAAGTGACATTCAATAAAAAGTAAATGAAATCAATTTGAATAAGAGCTAAAAAAAAAAAAAAGAAAGAATTCCTTAAGGCTGTTCTCAAATCCAAAGGGGCAACTTTCTGACATAAGTTTAAATTGATTTTTATTCGGAAACGCATGAAACTAGCAAACGCAATAGATCTTTTAGAAATTGCTGCCAAACTTGACGTTTTGAACAGAATTTTTAGACGAGAGAAGAAAAAGAGTCAGGAAGGGAGAAAAAACGCCTTGGTCACGTGACCCATTTCACTTATAACTCGATAGGTAATCTATTGATCAAAAAATGGAAAAAACAGTTCGATTCCAAATCGCTTTCCTAATCAGCTTTGCCAGTTTTGTACCCTTACATTTATAAAATGAGTTAGTGAATATATAAAAACGTTTTGCGCTAGTTGATGAAAGCAGTTGAGAACAACCTTAACTTATTGTGTGAACAATATGAGAGAATAGAAGTATTTATTATTATTATTATTATTATTTTAAAGAGAATCTATTGAGAATATTTTGAGATTAAAAGCAGCATTGTTTATGTATGACATGCAATTTATTACATGTGGCATGTAAATAACTAAATTTCTGACTACAAATTAAACACATTAAAAAATATATTAAAATATATACTTTAATTTAAAAAAAAACTAGTGCACTATTAGTTAAGCTATTTCTCAATAGATGGCAGAAATGCTATATGAAAGTAAACTTACTAATAAAATAAGTGACATTCAGTAAAAAGTAAGTGAAATCAATTTGAATAAGAACTAAAAAAAAAAGGGAATAATGCCTTAGCTTATGGTGTGAAAGTCACATCATAATAAGTAATAGATTTTTTTTTTTAAAGCAAAAGCAATGTTTTTTTTAAAGAATAGATAAAGTTAAAATACTTTTAATATACTAAATAATTCTATCTTCATCAAGAATTTCATTTGTCAAAATCACATGCTACTGCAATACAATTATGTTTCAAAAAGTCATTTAAACAGAATTTTAATTTTAAACTATTAAAAAACTATTCTGAGATTAAAAGTAGCATTGATTATCGGCGACATGCAATTGTCATGGAATTATTAAAGATGGCATGTAATTGCATGTAAATAACTAATTTCTGACTACAATTAAAATCGTAACTATCTTTTTTGGCGAGTTTTTAGATCAAATAACTGCATATTTATAGGCGGCAGAACTGCTGTGTGAAAGTAAACAAACATTTGCCGGTAGTGACGAAATTCATTCAACCAATCAGAGGACAGTATTTCTTCCGGTCGTGCTGTGAATGTGCACTTCTGAAATACCCGGCACGGCCCGTACAGAAGGTACTCTTTTCTGTCACAGGAAGGTTCTTTTTTACATATTTTACTGTATTTTAATTTTACTGTCTAGAAATGTACTTATTCTTTAAAAAGAATAAATTTTAAAGTTCAATTGCATAATAATGGGAAATAAAAAATGTATGCATTTTTTACAAATCTTTTTAGGTCAGGACAATTTTTACTGATTTTTACACGGACGGCCACGCTGAGACAATGATTTTCATATGGGCTGGGTTGAAACGGACTGAAAATTTCGGCCAGTCCCGGCTCGGTACGGAAAAAATAAGTTGGAACCCACCCTGCCCCATCCAGGGCCGATACTAGCCTTTTTTGCACCCGGGTCAGGCATGGATTTTGGCGCGCACCCTCCCCCCCCCCTCCCTCCTTTTCCGCAAAGTATTTTACAAAGAGAATTTTCTAATAGCCGACTTATTTTAAAATTTAAAATATGTAATACTGAACTACGTAATCTGCAATGGCGGATCCAAGAGAGAGGTCACGGAGGTCATGACTCCCCTCTGAACACCAACAAAAATATTCTAAAGATAATTTTTTAAATGAAATATATAGTAGAGTCCCGATTATACGAGTCCTGCTTAACCGAGTTTCCGCTTTAACAGAGTTATTTTCTTCTGATGGACTGATGGCTTCTATTATTATGAAACAGCCATTATAAATGAAGTGTTAGGTGAAGATGAAAGAGCAGCCGTAAAAAGTTAGAACTCTGATTTTCTGGTCAGAATGGAAAGAAAAAAAATGGCCATAATTTTTTTTTTTTTTTAATTATTTTTAATGCAAATCTAGCATTTTTGTTCATTTTATTTCGAGCTTACTCAAGCAGTCACACCAGTGCCGAAACTGGGGGGTGGGGGGGGAGGGGGCATGTGCCCTGGGCGCCAAATGAAGGATTATACCTTTGAAATGGATCATTTTCTTCTGATGGACTGTTGGCTTCTATTATTATGATACAGACATTAAAAATCAAGTGTTAGATGAAGATGAAAGAGCAGTCGTAAAAAATTAGAACTCTGATTTCCTGGTCAGAATGGGGGGGGGGGGTGGTGACCATAATTAAAAAAAAAAATTATGGCCATTTTTTTTCTTCCCATTCTGACCAGGAAATCAGAGTTCTAACTTTTTACGACTGCTCTTTCATCTTCACCTAACACTTCATTTTTAATGTCTGTTTCATAATAATAGAAGCCACCAGTTCATCAGAAGAAAATGATCCATTCCAAAGGTATAATCCTTCATTTGGCGCCCCTTCGTTCTGACGCCCGGGGCACATGCCCCCCCTTCCCTAGTTTCGGCCCTGGCCCCATCCTTCAACCCAGGCTGAAAAGAGTGAAGACCAGGCCCGATCTCAGCATCGTGAATAAAAATACGCCTGAGCCCGGGCCGCGCCGAGCTTCGGGCCAGGATGAAAATCCAATGGCATGCAACAACGCCACGATGCATATGCATCACGTTTTCTGCTCTGAATGCATAACCATACGTTTTAAAGTGTATGTAAACCCGTGGTTCTAATGTGTTTAAAAAAGCGATGCGTGAAAAATGTGTTTCAAAAAACGGCACACGAACACATTATTTAGCACCATTAGCAAAACGCGTTTCAGTATGCTAGAAACGTTAGGAAACACATTATGGACGCATTTTTTGCGTTCAAAAGTAGGACCTTTTATGTGTTAGTTTGGCGTTTTGAAATGTGTTGCCAGGATTTGCAGTGTAATCAGGAAACTAAAGAAAGATACAGCACATTCACTGTGATCGAGCTTGTTCTGGCAAATTTACAGTGGTTTTTTTACAGTGTAATTTGAGAGTATCCTCTTTCAATTAAAAAACTCACATGACTCGGTCGCATAGTTTCGGATTATGCAGTGAAAATAAATGAAAACAGAAAAATAAAAAATACGAATTTTCATAGTTCGGTTTTACAGCGGCTGCTCGTGCAACGAAAGGCACTTCGCATCTAGCTAATCCAGCGAATCGCAAGCAATTAACGTACAACAGAATGAGGGAAAATATTATTTTATTGTTTTTTGTTGATTTCCTAAAAAAGTACGGAAGAAATTTTGATGAAATTCATATGGGACCAATTCGAGAATATCCACTATCAATTTATAAAAATTCACATTAATCGGTCGAATAGTTTCGGAGTAATCAGTGAACATACATAAAAATATAAATACGCGTAGAGTTGAGAAGCTCCTCCTTTTCTTGAAGGCGGTCAAAAATATGGAAAATAAATATAATAAAAATAAATGAGAAAAGTAATAATTGATAAAAATAAGTAAGAATAATAGTAGAATAACTGTGTTAGTGTTTTAACACTGGAATGAGGTAAAGTTATCTACTTATTTAGATCAAAATTAGAGATCGACCGAAATTTCGTTTTCGGCCCAAAATCTGAGTTTCGGCGAAAATGCTGCCGAATATTCGGCCGGATTGAAACTAGATTGAAGCTATCTGTATTCCAAAAATATCGTTTCTTCCTTCAGAAATTTTTAACATCAACTCATTGGTTTGAGCTGTATTGGCTCAAATGAGACACTCTTTGTTTATTGCTATGAACTTCACTTTTTATAATGATCAGTCATGACTGACTCAAGATTCGAGTGCAAATTATAAATCAAGCAATGCATATAGGACTAAACTTTGAAGATGCTTTTCCCTTGCTCATTAAAAGCTGCAGACTTAAAAGTAACAGAAAATTTTTAGTTTGAAACAGCATAAGTGTTTCGAATGCTCTTTGAGAAAGTTCTGGTATAACAGATGATCATTTACAAAAATCATTATAAAAGATAAATCGACGTATGTATACCTAAAACCTTTTTTAAAGAGATTAAATTCGATGTGCCGTTGATGTATTAATGAGATTTTATTTTATATGAAAATAGAAAGTTTTGGCCAGAGGCACGGAGAGACAACTAGGAACACTCATGTAATTAACTATTAATTATGTATATTTAATAAACACGTGTAATTAATTAATAATTATGTGTATGTATGTATTAATTTTTTTTGGACATTACTTACAAAAATAACAACAAAACTGCATAATTGTTATATTATTTTAAACTTCAAAAGCACTTTTTAATTTTATTTCATAAAAATGTGTCTTTAAAAAAAATTCTAAAATCATTCAAAAATATTCTATATTTTATACTGCAATGGTTCCCAAACTTTTTTGTTACGCGAACCAGCTTAAAATTTCCAACATTTTTCTCGACCCAAAGAATATGTAAGTACATGGAGCTTTTGCATAATCTATTGTAAGGAAAAGATTAACTTTTGCACAAAGCGTACACACAAGAATTGTAATAGGTGAGGCTAATGTGAAAGTACTCATATTAAAGTTGCACAAAGTGCACCCCCGGGAACAGTAATATGTAATACAAATGGGAAAGTGGAATAATGAAAAAATTTAAGGAAAAATGATAAATACGTTTTTTAACCCCTTCGGGACCGACGCCTCTTACACACATTTTAATCGATTAGCACCACTTTTATTCGCAAATTTATTTTTATTTATACAAACATGAAAATACTCTGATTAAATACGGAAAATATTACTTTTCTTTGTTACTGGTGCGTAAGACAAATTCCCTATGCAGATTTTCAAGGTGCATATATGCACCCATGGTCCCGAATGGTTTAAGGAATATATGAGAAATAATGCAGTTTAAAAGTCAGTGCAACATATAGCATAGTTTTAGACCAATGAGAGTACCTGCGTAGGAATCGGGATTGGAACTTTTTAAATTTTAGCATAACGCCGCTCCCTACACAAAGTTCTATAAACAATCTCTTTTCACAAATTTATTTATCAATATCTTTTCTCGATATTTTACTTTAACCCTAGAATACTAACCTTTATATTTAGTACTTAAATACTAACCATGCGTAAAATTTACTCACTCCATATTTAAAATACATTTAACCCTTTCCGTCGCGGAGTAATTCTGTTTATAAATTGATGAAATAATGGACCGACGCCAGAATTTATAAGAAAATACGAACTTGCTTATTTTCACGAACATTAGAAAAGGAAAATTTTAATTAAATATTTTTGGTGCCGTTTGTCAGTTTTGAAATTAAAATTAGGTGTCCTTTTTTAAGGACACAGCCCGCGAAAGAGTAAAGGCATATTTAAAAAAATAATTCTTATATTATAATATTACCACAAGTGAAACAGAATTTCTGTTGATGTTCACCGCATATTGGCGCACACATTTCCTGGGTGTGTGAGTAAAATTTACGCAGGCTAGTATTTTAGGGTTAAACTTGTAACATATTAATTTATTATAATATTGCAGTAGATAAAGCTGATTATAAACTTTTAAAAATGTGACCGACAGTTTCGTGACCCACCAATGGGTCACGACCGACAGTTTGACAACTGCTGTGAATTCTTTGAATTTTATTAAGGGATTAAGAAATAATGAAAATAATAAGTTTCAATTATTCTTCTGAAAAATCTGCATCAACACACTTGAATGGAAATTGGTGTCGTAAAGAACGGTAAGTTCTTCGAAATACAGCGTTTCTCTTAAATCGTTATAAAAATTCATATTAGCTTCAGTCATGAGTGAAAATCAGGGCTGCGGAGTCGGTGGGGGAAAATGGACGACTCCTACTCCGACTTCGGGAATTTTAACAGATCCGACTCCGACTCTTTCCCTCAAAAATGGGTCGACTCCGACTCCGACTCTGACTCCGACAACGCAGACCTGCTTGTAAAATGGACGACTCCGACTTCGGATTTTTTGACAGATCCTATTCCGACTCTTTCGCTCAAAAATGGACCCGACTCCGACTCCGACTCCGCAGCCCTCGTGAAAGTGTCTTATTGAGAGGAGAAATAAGCTGAAAAGATTATATTTGAACGAGGAGAAAAATATTTTCAGGCATAGCTTACATGTTATTTTCAACGCAACTGTGAATTTCTTTATTTATTCTTTCATTTCATGCTCTTTCTTTCTTCTTTTTGTCAAGTCAAGGAACAATTTTTTTAGTAACATTCAAAGCTACGCCACCTTATAATTTTAATTGCTATGATCTTTACAGGACACCCACTGCTCCGTTTCTTGAATACCAGTATTTGTGAAGAAAATTTTTCGTGCTACATTTTTACAATATTTTCAAAAAAATTACGTTCTGGGTGGGTGTCAGCAAAACATTTAAGAAAAATGTAAAACCAAGATTTTTCTTTGAAAAAAAGTGGTATTCAATCAACAGACTGAAGGTGAGGACTGGCTATATATACAGTTCATATTACACGACTTATTCATTTTTATGCATATAAAAGAACTTTAACGAGGTTGTATGGGTCTTTTAATATAGTAGCAAAGCATTGTTTAAATTCCACATGTTTCACAGCTTGTTAGCCTTTATAAATTCACAACATGGGGCTGTGATGCCATAAAAAGTGATAGGGCGTGTCAAGAACTATAAATTAAAGTCAAGTATCTTCCTTACTTAATCACTTGACACCGTTTTTTGACACCTGTCTGGCACAGGAAGATGTTTTTATATTCTTCTAAATTAGATCTTGCAGGTTATTTTGAGATTTGTGGCATGAAACTGCATTCCACCAGTATGAATCTCATATACGTTATAATTTTAACTGAAAAACTAAATCAGTTGTTCCTTTGATAAAAACAATACCAACATCAAGATAATTTAAACAATAGTAGTTACCCTTTACTTGGATTTTGTCACGAATTTTTTACTCAATTACGTAACTGATTACAATATGCAGCAAAAGTAACATTCGGAACTTCGTTCTGTTGTTAAATAACTAAATGCGGCTTGTTTTAAGTAACAGTGATGCCTCCAATGTAGCACAAATTTAGAACCGCTTTTATGGATCAAATGGTGAGAACGAAATGTAAATAAAACTGCTTTCTGCCATGTTTAGAAATTAGCCGATTAAGCAAATAAAATTCTTGTTCAAAAACTTGATTTATGTAAGTAACACTTTTCACTTATTCAAACAAGAAATTTTCAAAGTACATCAGTACTATTACAAGCACATTACAGCAGAAAAATTTACAATGCTTCCGCTTACACATTATTTAACAGAATTAGCCGATTTTATGAATCAGTTCTCAAGAACTAAAATGGAAATCCTACTATGGAACAGCATTAACATTACAGAGACAAGAAATTTTACTTAAGTTTTATAAAAATATTTCACACCAGAAATTTTATTTCAGATTGTTTAACTTATTTATCTAACTTATTTTCTCTTTGTGTCTATTAAATTTATTATGTAAAGAAATTTCTGGTTCTAACCAAAATATATTCATTTGGTTCGGGCCAAAATGGCCCCTCACCATCATTCTAGTGTTAATCGTAGAAATTCATAATGATCCTATTCTTTATTGATTAACGCATTGGGGATGAGCCTTACGAATACATTATTCTCACCAGTTACTTTTTATTGTAAACTTTGCCTTTTTTAATCAGAGCATTTTCCCGATTAAATTAGTCAAAAATGTCTTTTTCGAAAAACCGACGTTTTTTTTTTTTTTTTTTTTTTTTTTTGGTTTCGAACGTTTTGGAACATGAATGTGATTGTTTTAAAAGTGGATATTTTATCATAATTTAACATAAAGTAAAATAAAATAACGTGATGTAATATAAATTAACACAATTAAATGTTTTCTGGCATTATGAACTGAATAGGAAAGATTTAATTTTTTTGCATATCTTTTGATATTTCTCAGTATTATAATAATATTTAAAAATCTCATAATGCAATATAGTCCAGTCAAATTGTCAAAAATAGGTGCATAAATTCTGCTAGAAGATTTTATGTTTTTAAAGTGTTTATGGGGATGCTAATAACAGGAATTAATTGTTTTCCAACAAAATATCTCGAGGCTAAACTTTTTGGAGCCAAAAAACCGCGAAATTTTCGGACTTTTTTCCGTTTATTGCCTATAACTTGAAAATTATAAAGTTTTTGTGTACTATACTTAATTAGAAACAGAAAGAACTTTAAATTCTCTACAAATTTCATAATAAAAACGTTTTTCTAAACTCATTACTAATCGCGCTACGGCTTTCTGAAAAATACACTTCTTTCTAACTTTGTGGAAATTCTCAAAAACCAACATTTGATATCATTTTTTATTCATTTTATCCTCTTTAACCTTTAACTGATGTCACAGAAATTGTCACATAACTAGTGTGAAGCGGTCTGTAAGACCGCTCCATCGAAAGATCAATAAAAGACGCTATTAACTCATAGGATGGTGTTTCTGTACTAAACTTTTTGGACAGGACTGATATAATAAAAATTCCCCTACTCACAAGTCTTTAGTGATAGTACTAAAGTTCAAACGGAACAAAATTTCGGTAGTGTTTGTAGTTAAACTGAAAATTGCAAGTTAAACTATAAAAATTGAAAAAAGTCGCGGTCTGAGAGACCGGTAACATCAGTTAAAGGTTAATGTAACTTGTTTATGTTACAGGTTTTTGCATGATAGCAATAACGGTTAATTACAACGGTAACATTGTAAAAATAATTTACTACATCGTAATTTTTTTTATTAGAACTTAAGTGGAGAATATTAATAGAATGTCAGTAAGAGTTACGGTAAGATTTTTAATGTATTTAGTAACTTTTGTATGTAGTGCTTGCTGGTTGATGTGTTTGGTCCGTCAACCTCCTTTTTAGGAGAAAATGAGCAGTTTGCTTGTTTTTCAACAATTTTGATCTTCTTTGAGCTTGTTGCGACATCATCAACCTGGTTCTCAAAGTCATCGTCGTTGCTGGTTTGGTCGATGGTTTCCGAGCCATCAGCTTCATCATCCTTTTTTTCTGGGTAAATAATGTCGTCCACATTTTCGCAGTTGGACCCGTTACAGTTTTTGAAAATTGCAGAACAATTGCAGAACATTTGATTTTTGGCAAGAACATGCCTTGCTGCACCCTTTTATACAGTTACATGAGACAACATGCAGCAAGGATTCAGATTCTGGGCTTTGGCACATTTAAACTGGCTGAAAGAGACTGTCAGACCTGTGAACCCAACCCCATTTTTCAGGGGGATGTTGTTTCCTAGCCAAGCTGGTATCTGATAATAACATCGAAGGAAATAATGCTGCTCAGAATCTTGCGTTGGTGGTAACGTTGCAAGATGAAGTTTGCTTTTAGTGGCAGATTTAGCAAATAACGGGAACATCAAGGTGTTCAATGCCTGTGTGATGTCTATGAATTCGCCAGATAGTGTAGTATTGAATTTTTCTTCAGCCTTGATGATTTCTTGACGGGTTGACTCTGGTTTATTGAACACACAGGCTATTTCCTTAAGCTGATCATGTTTTTTTCAAAGTGTTACAAAACTTTGACTTCCCTTGCCCAAAAAGAGCATATGTTGTATCGTATCCTCTGTTTGCATGAGTGAAAATAACATTGTTGCAATTGTATTTGTATGACATGGTTGAAAATCACTTAGTTTCGATGTTACCTCTGCCTGGATTTTGGAAAAAGAGATTTTTGTGTTGATATCCCAAGCTCGTCCTGATCCCGAGAAAACCAATGTCTTCTCCGACAATACTACACTTTCAAAGGCTTCGGCTCTTGAAATGGCTGAGGTAACAATCATGACATCAGCGTCTTCTTCTGCCAGGTCAGCTTGAATTCTGTTATTTTGAAACTCTGTGTTAAGAAGTGAAATGAAGCGATTCCTGTTTCTTTCTTTGGCTAGAAATTTGCCGTGAAGGAAGATTTTGATTGACACTAGTTTTTGTTTTATTGTGCTATCGTCCTTTTTCGTACTATGCTAAACTATTTTGAATATGTCAGTAATGTTTTCATTAAAGATTTTTTTTTTAAATGTGGTTACTATTAATCGATTTAATCATTATTATCCAACTATATTTGTATTACATTATTCTGTTAAAAATTTTTAGCTAATTTTGCAGTTATATCTCATTATGAAGGAAAAATTAATTGAATTGTAAGAATAAAGATAAATCAGACCATCCTATAATTCAATGATGATCATGAAAATTTTAGCAATGGACACCCTACAAAAATAAATATTTTTATTTAACCCTGTGATCGACGCGCCCGATGCATTCACAGAGAAATTGCCCCGGGCTCGACGATTAGGGGTTAAGCATAAAGGGTGATAATACATCAAATAAAATATCTAAACTTAAGATACAGTTATACTAAATTAAAAATTTTATAATGTGTATATTTATAATCTATAATAAGGTCAAGTTCACATGATCTAATGCTACAGCAAATGCGCCGTTAATATTACACAACTTTCCCAAGATTTTTGTATTACCGATCTGATACAAGCCATTTTTACATTTGATGCGCATGTGTATAACTTATTTTTGGCAAAAGATGAAATTTTAAAGCAAACTAGAAAAGATTTCTTTTTAAACTATCAAGAGTAAGATGTGGTAGAAAAACGGAAGAAATCGTCTTACGGACACATTTAAACGTACACCTAATACCTAAAAAGCGCTATAGATCTAAAAAGCACTAAAAATCGTACAACTTACGAAAAAAACGTACAATTTGGCAACCCTACCTTCTACCCACCCTTCTTGAAAATTTCCCTCCATAATTATCTTGTCACTCCTTACTCGTCAATAGATACTATTCATTTCCACAGTTAGTGATGAAAAGAAATTTTTTTGCGAAGGGAGGCGAAAAATAAGTCACTTTCTGTGAAGTTGGAAAAAAAGTGTTGTTTTCAAAAAGCCGTAGCGCACTTAGTATTGGGTATAGAAAAACGTTTTTATTATAAAATTTGAAGAGAATTTAATTTCCTTTCATTTTGTAATTAAGTATGGTACACAAAAATTTTATAATTCTCGAGTTATATGCCAAAAACTGAAAAACATCCGAAAATTTCGTGGATTTTTGGCTCTAAAAAGTTTAGCCTCGAGATATTTTGCTGGAAAACAATTAATTCCTGTTATTAGCATCCCCATAAACACTTTAAAAACATAAAATCTTCTAGCAGAATTTTTGCATCTATCGGCCCTATTTTCTGACAATTTGACTGGACTAATACTTATTTTATAAATACCGTATATACTCGCGTATAAGTCGACTCGGGTATAAGTCGACCCCCTAACTTTCGAATGCGAATTCTGGAAAAAATCAAAAACCCACGTATAAGTCGACCCCCTAACTTTTTACTTGAATTTTGCACAAAATCAAACAAAAGATTTCACTTGCCAATGCGAAAAGCTAGTAAGTAAACAAAAACAAATCACTGAAATTTTTAAAATGATAAATTATTATTATTTGTATATTTTATGTATTATTTTTTTATTTATGCACATAAAAAGAAATAATTTTTCAGTATTCAGAGTTTTTGTTTTTACTTTTTTAACTGGCTCGCGTATAAGTCGACCCCCCAAATTTGCTTACCAAAAATTGTCAGGAATTCCTCGACTTGTACGCGAGTATATACGGTAATTTGATTTATCTGTTGTTGATTGATTTTGATGTTTTCAAATGTTGCCTGAATACTGTGCAAAAAAAAAAAAAAAAACTCTGATAAAACAGTATATTTATTCATACAAGACAAATTGATTTATTTTAATTATGATACAATGCTATTTAAAGTGGTTTTTGTGAGTCGTATTTATCCTGCATGATTCCCAACAAATTAAAATTAGCGGTTTGATTCCAACTAATGAAAAAATGTAATATCATAATTATTAGTTTTTACCAAAAAACATTTTTTAATCGTAAAAGTGGGTTATTTGAATTTATTAGCGATTTTGTTAAGAATCAGATACTATAAAATTCGACTTAATAAAGTGAAGAATTATATAGAACACTCTCAGAAATCCTTTCTGCAATTCACGGAAATATTCCTGGCAGCACTGCTACCGGTATATATCCGAGAATCGAAGAAATTTCCATTCTGTTTTACCCATTCTAGGACAGAAAATTCCCGTAATCGGAAAAAAAAAAGTTTTTTTAAAATACGTTTCTCTTACTTCCGTGGATCCACGTTTTTTTTTTTTTTTTTTTTTTTTTTCTTTTTTATCTGGGACCGCGCGTTTCGAATCGAGCATCTTAACCACTCTGCAATGAGCACTTAGCAGAGGGCGAGTTTAAAATGAAGATACGGGTTTCATCAAATAGGAGATTGGTAAGGCATGTTAAATTTCTTGTTCAGAAAGCTGGGAAATTTAAACTTAATTGCAGGGACATTTCGTCTTTATGAAGTAATGGTTGGTGTTTTAACACTTTTAGAATAATAGAGGACAAAAATTATTACGAATTAGATATATTTTTAATAAGACAATTTGATTGTTAAGTGTAAAATATGAATATTATATTTTGAATTAAATTCGAAAAGAAATGTTTGCTTTGTTTGAATAAAACCGATTTTTTTTAACTTGAATATACTTCTACTTAAATATATTTTTTAATGTGTTAGTTTAGAATATATTTTACATGCGAATATTTTTTTAATACTCTAAAAAATAAATTGCGAATAAGTTTAAATGAATGAGAAAATTGCTATTTTATTAAATTCGAAAGCATTATTTTTGTTTGATTGTTTTAAAATAAATTATAAATTTTAACTTATTGAATTTTCGGTTTTTCATTTAAAAAATAAATTCGAACTTATGTATTGATACAGCCAATACGCATGCGTTCGAAATGAATGATTTTTTCCTCTTTTTCAGACTTCGGGAAAGAATTAACAGAAAAATCATGTTTTCTAGGAGTATGGAAATTACGAGGGTGGTTCAATAATTATTGTCCCGAGTGTGTATAAAATATTTGTACTGCGATGGTTGATGTGGAATATTGAAGCCTAATGTCTTAGATGCCTATATGCTCAATTTCAGAACCGTAGCTGCTATATTAATGTATTTTTTTTTTTTTTCTGAGTTTAGGTGTGAGAGGTAGCACCTAGTATGAGAGGGGGGGCGGTTGTGGGGAAAGGCAGGTTTGGAGCTTATGGGATAGATCTGAAGCAGTTCTGTGATAGATTTGTGACAGTGAACGAGACAGGGCTACATCACTATGATCCCGAGTCCAAACAACAGTAGCCACGTCTCATTCGCTGTCACCCCCAACCGCCCCCCCCCCTTCAAGCTAGGTGCGACCTCTCGCACCAAAAATGAAAAAAATATGTTAGTATAGCAGCTACAGTTCTGAAATTGAGCATATAGGCATCTAAGACATTAGGCTTCCATATTCCACATCAACCATCGCAGTATAAATATTTTATACACACTCGTGACAAAAATTATTGAACCACCCTCGTATTTTGTTTAAAAATGACAAATAATTTAGTGTAGATAGACTAATTTTTCTGACAGTGAAGAGAAAAATAAAATTCACGTTTTGTTTCTTAGAAAAAGACACTGACTATATCAAATCTTGATTTATATCTTGACTATATCAAATCTTGATTATATATTTTTAATCTTCTTGTCCCTCTGCCATTTTTATATAATCTCAGCAATGACTAGACATAAAAAAAAATAAATATACAGTCAGTGTGAGTCAGTGTAATTTATCGTTACTGTAGCTTTTAAATTTCATCGCATTTAGAGAAATCCCTAACGATTATATTATTTGAGTTTTATTTACCTCTCCATATCTGGTTTGAATTCTTACAAATCATTATAAGAGTTTTATAATATACATGTGTATGCATTTTCTTTTTATGCATTTAAAAATGCATCTTTCTTATATAAAGTTTATCTGAAATCAAATTAAATAATTTACTTTATTAGTATTATATTGAATTCATACATTGTTACGTAATTTCTAAATTTATAGGTGTTGAGTTTTAAACCGATTTTATTAAACCCTAATTTTTATTTAAATGAAAAAAAATATTATAATTTTTTCTAATTTTTTCTAGACTGTTAAATAATGTTTTTTTTTTTTTTTTTCGAAGATATCTTAATCTGTAATAATTAAAAAACTAAAAGCAGTGGAAGATCTCCTGCTAAGTATTTTTCATCTCTAGTTATTTTATTATCACTATAATTGACTATTTAGTAGAAATTTCTTCAAAGTTTATTCTCTTTTTAAACATTTTCAAATTATTGACATTTTTAGGATATGTTCCTGAATACTAGTTAAAGTATGAGAATTATTAGTTAAGATTTTTTTCTCTTTTTTTTCTTTTCTTTAATTACTGATAAAAAACTTAGGAGAGCAAGCAAAAATGTGGAGAAAATTGTCAATCGAGACAGTCATGCACGTGCATAAAATAGGAAGTATGTTATGAAATTAATTGTTTCGTATGTATATATATATATATATATATATATATATATATATATATATATATATATAACAGTCCTAAAAAATTAGCTTTCGTTCAAATGAAATCGAAATAAATCTTAGACTTTATATATATATATATATATATATATATATGGGTAATTCCACGAGCACTTGTCATGTAAGTCACATACTATGGTTGTTGGCCACCGTTATTTTATAAAAATCTGCGTCACCCTTTTTAATTAATGAGATATCTCCAATAAAATAAGTCACATTTCCCGTTCTAAAATACTGGTAGTCAAAATCTATTATGTGACTTACACGACAAGTGCTCGTGGAAATGCCCATATATAGATAGATAGATAGATAGATATATTTAATGAGAAACAGATATTCTTTAATATTTAGATAAGGATTAATCTCACGCACCTTGTTTGACATTTCTCGTTATAGATATCCAAAGGTTCCGACAGGGGTAAAGATCTATCCTCCATTTTAGAATCAGATTTTGCATTGCAGGCACATTCAGTATCAGTATATTCACTTAAAATCAAATCTCACCATCATCAATTTGAACCATTTGGGAGAAGAGGGGGGGGGGGGTGGGGGGCTCAAGTTACACCAATAGTGGCACTAGTGACACAGCTAATCAAATAATAGTAATAATAATAATAATAATAATAATGAAATAATAAATGCGAGTATAACCTCGAAAGCAAATAGACGAGAGGAGTGAATTTTGTGGTTAGGAAAAACATGGACTTGATCGAAATTCATTGACAGACAATCACTACTGTTAGATATAAAATACTAAGCTAAAAGTTAGGATGGCAACAACTTCATGTAATAAATCAATATTTGAACTTACCTGGAATACACGCAAATCATGAAATGACACGAATAAGTTATTTGGGCTTAACTGCACACAATGTTAGGACTAACATCATTAAAGTGGTAACAGTGACACCGAATCAGCCTGAATAATACGCCCTAAAAAGTTGCTGAAGTTACTCCTCTCCAAGACCAAAGTAATGCTGGATAATGGTACATAGAAATAGATTTCTATACAAGGATATGTAGAGAGCCTTTTACCGGGAATCTTTCATGCTTTTATGATTTTCCCTTGTGTTTTATTTATTAAAGTAGTATTAGCAATATTTTATTTTCTAGCAGTATCCAACATTTTCGCATTTTTGTCTTACATCAATAATTCATTCATTTCTTCAAAATATTTTTTAATGCATTCTCCTCTTTTACATGTTACAACTGCATTAAAATTTTACATGTTCTTTTACCAAAGGAAAAAAAAAAACCTATTTTCGTTTTATATTAGCTTCTTGTTTAATTTAACTCACACAATTATGCTTACAAAAATACAATTTAACTTAAATAAGAATTTCTATTTATAATCTCAAAAGCAGCGAATATTTCGCTTGTTTATGTTTTAAAATATGTATATTTGGAGTTAAAAATACTTTTGGCTTACACAGAAAAAAAATTAAATTTCTGGAAAATCCATTTAAGCCTTAATTGAATAAGAACATTTAGTAAATATTTTCCGGATTAAAAGTAAATGAATACAAGTAGAAATTAAATTTAAAAAATCAAAAAACCCGACTGCGCAAAAAGCGAACTAATTAATTATTTCTCATCAATGTGAAACTATTTTTTATATTAATTAGCTATTTTTTTATTTATTTGTATTGATGACTTTTAAGTTGTGTTTAATTGTTAGTTCCTATCTATAAACAGTGTTTTTATGAGGCCTTTAAATGTCTATGAAGGTTAGAGTTGCAGTAAAGCTAGAGATGCTACCTACACAACTTTCAGGTTGTGTAATATTTAAACGGAGCTTTCTGACTGTAAAATAGTCAATGAAACATCGTCTTCATTTTGAAAGACCTATCGAATGATATGCCACTCAGTATGGTGCGTAATTTTTTTTTTTTTTTGTCTCTAGCCCTATTTTGTATTTTACGGCCACCATTTTGAATTTATAAAAACAAAACCTAACCTATAACCATTGGACGGTTAAGACAAATCGATAGAGACCTTATTCATTAAAATCCAGCCGGTGGGATGTTTCGAGGGTATAAAGAAATCCACATACCCAGATACGTGTGAAACACAGAAGCCTTCTTGGCAGTCGATAGGAAAATACTTGATAAATTGATTACAGTTATTTACTAGCTATACTTAGTTATTCGCTAGCATATGTAGTTACTTACTAACATGTAGTAATTTACTAGCAATTGTAACGTATCAAACATCTACTAGTTAAGCAGCTTCTAATAACTATATAATAGTTATTTTTTTAAGAAAAATCTATTTATTCTCATAATAGAAAAATAACTGATCTACATTCCTCAATTAATGAAAATGGGAAGTTAAAAATAATTTGATGGTATAAGATGAGTATTGAATGTCTCATAAAACTCTAATACAGTAAATCTAAGGCTCAATCGGTTGGTACTGAGAAAATTTTCCGTGGTAGACAATATTCCGGCTTATTCAAAAAAAAAAAAAAAAAAAAAAAAAAAAAAAAAAAAAAAAAAAAAAAAAATCTCGGTTTTTGATTATTTTTTATTGATTTTCCTGACTCGAAAATCGATTGAAAACTGAAGTTCTGAAAGATCCTTTGTCTTTATAGGTAAATGAGAAACGCTATTCAATTTCTTAGTACTGGTGTAATACATGCGAATTAGAGGTTTACACACGCAAAAAGTAATAAACTTCGAGAATGAGACAGAATACTATAATTTTGGATTTGAGTACAACCTTAAGATATAATATATTGTACTTTAGAAAATATGCATTTTCAAAAATTTGCATTGTATTAGAAATAATAACTTTTAAATGCAATTTTGTAGGAAAAAATGTCATAAGCAAGAATTCCTTAAAATTTAAACAGTTTCTGCTCTTTTGAATTAAGTTTTTCAAAGTGTTACGGAATTTAACTGACACCCTCGACATTGAGTATTTGACTTAACAGTTTTAAACTTTGATAAACGAAATGCCTTTCATTTTTAAATTATCCTTTTTTCCGCCTTATGCAAAATTTTGGTTTCGGTGGGACCTTAAAATCCTTTCCGTTTCCGCGTTAGACAGATTCCGCCTTATGCAGCATGAGTTAATGTAATTTTCTATGGGTTCGCCGGGACTTGATGAATTTTCCGCGGTAGACAGATTTCCGGCTTACACAGAGTCCACCTTAGGCAGAATTTACTGTAGTTGTACAAAAACTTTTAAATTTATCCGTGTTAGTAATAAATCATAACTTTAGTTGGAACTATAACTTGAATCAATGCATTTCTTCAGATGTTAAATACACTATAAGGTCACATTGTCATTTTTCATTTATTCATTTTTTTATTATTATTTCCCTTTTTATTGATGATATAATTCTTCTTGAAAGAATGATCAGAACGAGCCCATTCCAACAACAGCGAAAGAATTGTCAAAATCGAAGCATCTGCTCGAAATCTACGAATGGACATATTTTAACCCTTTATATACTGATTTACGAATTCTTGAAAATTTTATCTTCTAAAGCCCTTTTCGTGAATTTTTTAAACTACATTAGAAGATTTACATAATAATTTAATACATTTTAGAAGGATTGAAGGATTTAAAAGGATTAATTAAATTTGAATTTATAGGGATTTTGTGCAATATTTATAACCCCACTCAAATCTTTTATTTTAAATATTTTTCTTAGTATTTTGTAGAATTAGGAAATGTACAAATATGTTGTTCTTACAATAGAAATATTTCCGAATTGAAAAATCCCCCCCCCCCCCCCAACGCCAAAAAAGCTGAAAAGATGCAAAGACAAAAGAAATCATCCTTTTAAAAGTATTTTTGTTTTGTGTAACCCATAGTGCTTTTGGAACAAGATAAAGTAATGTATCTATAACTCATTCTAAACTGTATTACAACTAATCGAGGTATTAAATGAATTTTATAACAAGTTATTTTAATGGTACTTATAAGTACCTTCAGTAGATAAAGTGTTAAAAACTAATTCCTATATTGGAAGCGAGTCAATCAAAAATGTGATTTTAAATTGAATAAAAATTTCTGGAAAATATTTTATCATAAAAAAACTTTCAGCTGGTTGGCTGTAAGCACTACGATCATATTTTGCACATCAGTGTTAAACAGACCGGGGCCTCCCTTTAGAGTGGAATTTGACCCACTGAAAACATCCATGCCTGAGTGGAGATACGAGCCCCGGACCCTTTTAATAGTAGCCAGCTCCCTAGTCTTTATCATGTGGTCCCAGCTACTTTTAGAAAGCAACTGAAATTCAGCTCACTATAGCGCCGATATCTTTCTGAATTTTAACGCTATTTGCAGGCCTTTTTATACGAGTTTCTCTATATAGTTGACTACTAAATTATGAAAAACATTTTTGTTATCCCTCCACTAAAAGTTATTTAATTTAAATGCTCATATTTCACCAAATGTTTAATATATTAATATTTTAATTGTAATATGTGTTCTATTGTGTATATTTTAATTGTAAACTGTACTTTGCCAAGTTTCTTGAATTTCGTAGAAAATGCCGCTTGCTATGTACAAACAACTGTCAGAATTTTTTTCATTTTTTTTAATGAAACCTTTATATTTCCATAAATAGATGTGCTATTCTTACACAAATGAACACACATGTTTTACAAGATCCCCATAGTTATATGCTACAGCTACAGGTCATTTAAAATATTTCAATTTACAGGGTGATCGCAAATACTATTTTTTTACTCAATTTCTTATGTGTTGGTCCCTTAATCTTTTTCATGACTAAACTTTCACTAAAAAATATGACGTCAAACATGTTCTTTACAACCTTCAAGTGCCAAAAGCATTCGGCAAGTACTTATCTAGATATTCGAAAAAATGCCTTAACATCGAAAGAGTTCTGTGGCTTTTGGCCATATAGTGCAATTTTTTAAAAAAGTACTGTGTAAGTAAAACAATTGAATCGGTGATAGTTGAAAGGAATTAAGTCTTAGTTTTGAAATTTACCAAGTCATGGGCATATAGTGCCTTTCAACACTCAACTTTTAAATTCCTCCCTCCCAAACATGCATAGGTACAGTGGTGGAAATTGATTTATATAAAAACGATTTTTTTAACAAAAACTTCTATAATATTGATTAAGAATGGATGAAATTTTATACTTTATACATGCTATGTATAACAAAACAAAAATAAAATTTCATACATAAACAAAAACATAACGTCAAAAATTATATTTTCGTAACATACAAGCATGGAAATTGATTTATGAAACATCACACCATTAAAATTAATAGTTGCTAAAGCTGTCTTTCTTCATCAAAGTTTGATTTATTCTAAATGGCATTGATGAAACAAGATTTTAAATGTGCTTGTGATCAATTAATTTCCAGTTTTGACAGATTGAAGCTTCCGATTCTGCAAGTGATGTGTACCGCATCCCACCTGCATAAACCATTCGAACAAACTGTCCCCAAACGTTTTCGATGGGGTTCAAATCAGGACTGAGGTGGACGATCTAAAAGAAAAATATTCAGTTTGTCAAACCAATCGTTCGCTGCATTTGAAGTGTCATTACTTGTATTGCCTTGCATGAAGATGTAATCTAATCTATAATATTGCCATGTAAATGGAAGAAATAAACCATCGGGGCCATCCATTTTTTTTTTCATCGGAGAAAATGGACTTCTTCAAATTGTCGCTCATTTTCATGTACTTCTCGCTATATTGCAAACGCTGAAGTAACTTTGGATCAGACTTCATTTTCGACATTCACAAGTTCCGTGAAGAATGTAAAATTTGCCTAACAATTCTAGAAATAACAGGAAGGGATAGATCTGCACAAATCTCTGCTTTTAACTGTGAACGGTTTTTGATGCAAGTTGAAGAATCCCACTTTTCTCCGTCTCAGTTAAATGCGGATTACCTTTTTTTGTTAAAAATTTTGCCATAATTTTTTGGATCGTTTTAATAGTTATCAATCACATAGACTGGTCTTTTAATTACTATACTAATTTCCGGGGCACATTTTCCACATTCTAGATATGCATCGATTTTGACTCTTTCGTCATCAGACAACACCTTTTGTTTACCCATCGTGAAAAGTATATGACTGAAACGTATTGCTTCCAATATATAAGTATTTTTATGTCTATTGCGCATGTCACGTTACTTCGGAATAGCCAATGAAATGTGATATTTCATAAATCAATTTCCATGTTTGTATGTTACGAAAATCTAATTTTTGACCTTATGTTTTTTCTTATTATTATGTATGAAATTAGATTTTTGTAAATCATTTGTTACACATAGCATGTTTTTGTTAAAAAAAGCGTACTTTCATAAATAAATTTCCACCACTGTAGTACGCGGACTGAGTTCCTTTGTCTACGAAACGGTCAATAAAGATAAAAAAAAAAATATATCGAAGTCAACTGAAAATGAGAGCTGCCAAAATATGGACTAAGTTCCTTTCAATAATCACCGATTCAATTATAAAAATTTTGCAATTTGTTCAACTAGAAGAAAAATCAAAAGTATTTAAGTGTATATTTTTCTCAAAGCAAAATTAGACTGCTCACACATTATTTCTTTCTTTCTACAGTTTAGTGTTTCTGTGATCAATTACTGTCCTTAAGCCACGTTACTGGCAAATCACACTACACTTCATTACAAAATGAAAATCTTCTATTTGTCAAAGAAATTGTATTAAGCATAAATTAAGAACACATCAAGAACATTAAAAATGTCAAAGAAATTAGTTTTAAGTTGATCACGTTTAAGATCACTTTAAGTTGAGATAATTTAAAGCAATCGAACTGTAATTGAGGACATGAGTTTCAAAACTCGCCTATCCAAAATCAAAGAAATCCTGTTTTCTCTATCAATCTATTCTACTGGTAAACCTGCACCAAAAGAAAAAAAAAACCCACAGCAATCTGCAAAAAAAAGTTTTATTTTGGATTTCTGGCACCTCAAAATCTTGATTTACAATGAAAACTAATGGACGCGGTGCTGGGCAACATATAACTATGATATGTTCCCGCACCATGTTGGTTAAATCAAAGTAAAATTGCGTAATTTGTTATTTCTGTTTGTATAAATATTTTTTATAAAATATAATTATGAGTGTAAAATTATAATGTTTATATATTTAAGTAAAATAAGAGTGTAAGTTCATACAAAAATTATTAAGTTGATTTTAAATAGTAAATATATATTTTTAAAAAATTGTTGTATTGTAAAATGAATGTATAACGTTGAATGGAGTTCGGATCTCAGACAACAACTAGCCAGACGCCATGGTGTCGTTTTATGACAAGCCAATGGAAAGTGGTGTATAATTAGAAGTCGTAAAATCATAAAAACGTTGGAATCAATTTATGGCCTCAATAAAAGTGTTGGGATAAATTTATGACTTTTCAGACCACCCAAACTTTAAGGCAGATAATAATATTAAAGTATATGTTAGGGGCCATTTGCAGACTGCTAGCTAATAGGCCTATCGAAGTATAATAAAAAATCTTCTCACATCCAATAACAGTGGACTAGACAAAATAGTTCCACCCACGGCAGGAGCTGGTGTGCAAGAAGAATAAGTCTTGAAAAGGATAGTCTGAAAAAAGATGTAGAGGATGCAAGAGCTCTCCTGAAAGCCCGTGCAATGAGTCCCGTAAGCCCTAGTAAAGCCCAGGCGAGATGGACATGTTGGAGCGAGCCTAATCCAGCCTAATCAAGCCTAATTGAGGTTGTCTTCCTGAGGTACCTTTCGGAGTGAGCCTAATCAAGCCAAATTGAGGATGTCTTCCTGATGTACATATCGGAGTGATCCTAATCAAGCCAAATTGAGAATGCGTTCCTGATGACACATTGCCATGATCCTAAGCAACGCAACAACTCGGAATTTGACGAATAAAGGCCACCATCCCGTATATTAAAAGAAGGTACTATTTTAAACATTTTCTTTTACCACTTAAGATCATATGAAAAACCTTAAAAATACTTTTCTGATATTTTACGGTAGAGAGTTATCTGAGATCCGACCAAACCAATAATTAAATAAGATTAAGGTAATTTTAAAAATGAAAGAGAGTATTTCTTTTAGCAAAAAGAAACAATTATAATAATTAGAGTACGTGAAAATATTGTCTTTTTTTTTAAAAAGATTAAACATACTTAAAATAATGAGAAGCAAACAAAAGTGTTGCTTTCTATTTTTTGAATTAATATTATGTTTTTCTGTAAATAGATATGTTCAATGTAAATAAAATATTTAATCAAGTTTTAAAAAGTTTCTGTAATTATTTAATTAATAATATTTAAAGTGTGTCAATTCTTTTTTTTACAGCTTAAATTTTAGTTTAATTCATAAGTGGAAGAGTTCGTCTAAATAATTCACAACGCAAACTCTTAATTTTATTCGTAATTATTCAAATTTAATAATTACTTTTTGACGCGAATTATAATTTAATTTTATTAATGCTTCGCGTTGCTCTTTTACTAGAATGTAGGTAAATACGATCACTTATATTATTTAAATTTATCTAAGGTATATAAAACTATATACCAATTTGCTATGAGGTTCCTTGGATGATTTGGACCAATTAACAATTTTGAATATATTTAATAAAAAATAAACAGGTGTAATTATCTGTCCAGCATCCCCCCTTCATTAAGTAAAATGGTGCTCTGACTCAGGAACGATCATCTGAGGTCATTAGATAGTAAAATGGTGCTATGACTCAGGAACGTTCATCTGAGGTCATTAGAAATAATAATAATAATAATAATAATAATAATAAAAGGAAAATAAATTTAAGTATTGTTTTAATGTCACAATTTTAAAGATATTGTAGGTATGTAAGTTTAATTGATTAAAATTTTATTAAAATTAATTTTATTATTGTAACAATAATGACACACATATAATAATTTTATATAAATAAAATGAATAATATATGTTAGTAAAAAACAAAAAAAAAAAAATGAGAAAAATAATTCTGGGATTTATAATAGGTAAATTTAGGAATTACAATTTTGTTTTTTTTTTCTCTCTTTTCTCTTGTGGTTGGATCTCAGTTACCATTGAAAAATAGTGGCATTCACATCACAGATGACACATTTGTAAAAATAATTTTTTTTATATAATGTATAAATAATAATAATAATAAGAATAATAAGTAAAATTTGATAATATGTCTGGTATAAAAATGATTGAAATGTCAATAGATCATGATTTTTGAAATTGTATCACCTTGATACAAAAGAAAATTTATGAGTCGTACTACGAAGTAGTAGTACAATATTTACAAAAAAAAAAAAAAAAAAAAAAAAATAAGATTGTTTTTTCTGTAGAAAAAGACAGATATTTTTCTGTTAAATGAAATTATGTTGTTTTTTATATATACGTGTATTATAAATATTTTAGGGGTATTTATGTGTGTAAAAGAATAATCTACAAAACAACTTCATCTCCTAAGAAATTTTTTTTTTTTAAATTTTAGTGCTGTTGTTTTTATGTATTTATGCAATTTAGAATATTTTCATACATATGTGGTAATATAAAAAAAAAAAAAAGTATGATAAACAGAAACATTCTGTTAAAAGGCAATGCTCAAAAGTATCCAAAAAAGTATAAAAATAAGGGTAAAACTGATGATCAAAGGGACAAGTAAGGGATATGAATTGGTATTAAAAATAAATCAAAATGCATAATTAATCGAATTTCAAAATTTAAAAATTTTCAAAATTTAAAAATAAATTTTTCTTTTAGGTAAAAAAAAAAAAAAAAAAAAAAATTGAAACAAAATTAATAACTTGCCTTTTTAAAATTCAAACTAATAATAAGAAAGGATAGGAACATGGGAACGCCAATTTGTCTCAGGGTTACAATATTGAGCAAATGTGCAGGGCGCACCCGAAAACATACTTATAAAATTATGTAATGTGCTTCACAAAACTTCAATGGAGCAGTGAAATATTTCTCTCCAGGCAAAAGTTATATATATATTTTTTTTCTTTTCGAATATGAATTAGAAAATATAAAATCTTAACAAAGCCAAATAACATTAAAACTTAATTAATTTAATAGTAAATAATGTTGGAGTAATTTTCAAAAAAAAAAAAAAAAAAAAAAAAAAGAGAGAATTTTTTCTGTCTTCTATAAGGGTAGCCTTTGCTAATAGCCTTACAATTTAGATGACAAAATTTCAGAATTACTCTTTAAAATGAGTAGGTGTAAGCTATAGGTTCAGGGTAGTTAGAACAGCTTTATAGCATACTCATATATATATTTTTTCTTATATAAATAGATGGTTGACAAGGAATAAATTATTAGTGCACTCTATATTAGGATAGCGGTCAGCTATAAGCCTAAACATAATAAAATATACAAAAAGTGCTAAGATTTATTCCGGTAGTTCAAGTACAACTTATATGCTAAAGTCTAGAATTTAGACAGCAGGGATAAGTTTTATGAACAAAAGTGTTATAAGAAAAATTTAAAAAAAAAGGATTTTGGTGTAGCACATTGGTTTTTAAAAAAAACATATATATGTATAACAATGGACAAGGCAAGTTATTTCAACATGATTGCACACAAAAATTATAAAAAAAAAAAAAAAAAAAAAAAAATACACAAATAAATAATTGAAGTAAAATTAAAATTTTCTCACCAAAGGCTTTCTGTATAGGGTGCAATTTTGGCCTACGGCTGGGTATGCACCAACACCAACAAAATATTTGTAGAAAAATTATTCACAGATACATCAATATAGTCATCACCTAGGCATAAATTTCAGGATTCTTGGCTGAAAAAGGAATCGAAGAAAAAATTAAGTATGGTATAATTACTAGATGTTATGCTCAGAAACAATAAAATTAGTAATATTATATTGTAAAAAGCAGCATTTTGAGTTTTATTTAGGAAAACTTTTGATTTTTAGGTTTTACACATTTATGGAGTGTCTAGCTCAGTGTATAGTTCCTAGATTTAATTTAAAAAAAAATAATAAATAAAAATATAAGTTCGTGTTGTTTTCAAAATAAATAACAAAAGGTATAGCAATTAGCATTTACAGTTAAAATTTATGGAATTTTCAGCAAAATTAACATTAGACAAACATAGTTTATATTATATTTGACTTGATAAGCTAATTTACTTTTATTAACGGTATTCAATTAGAATTAAAGTAGGCTTAAATTCAAGTTAAATTAATTAATAACATTGTTGTAGTGTAAAATTTTATGTAAGACTATTATATTTTTATTGTATATATAAAAATATGCAAATTTAACAATTAATAAAATGTATTAGCAAAATTATTTAATATAAATATTAAATGACATCTTGCTGAAATCAGCTAGAAATTAGATTTTTTTTTTTTTTAAATGAAATATTTTATAAATTTATGTTAGTTTAGAATTTAAGCATTTTTTTTTCTCTTTACTTTCCCTTAGAATTAAATGCAATTCTAAATTTAACACATATAAATATACATAGTATTGATAAATTTGAGTGTGTGAGTTCATAAATTTTTTTTTTATATAATTTGGCCAATTTAACATAAGAAAGCAAAATAAATAAATAAATATATTTATATATATTGGCCTTAATTTTATTAAAATATGTAGTATGGCTTAATAAATTTATTTACTTAATTTTTTTTTATAGTATGTACAGTAATTATTTTAAAAACTTGATCTATAAAAAAAATTGGATGTGGTTGTTTGTGAGTATACAAAGATTTTTTCTGCTGGCAGAAGTTCTTTGGTCCGGCCGGGTACTCATAGATGGCTGCATACGATGTTACGTAGTAATTATCATTTACTTTTTTTTTTTTTTAATTATACAAGTGTAGTAAGTACATTTTTTTTTATAATTAAATAATAATTATTAATGTTGGATTAATAATAATAATTTATTATCTTTTATTTTAAAACATATCATTAAATTTTAGACAGTAGAATTCACATACGGAATGTTAATGATAAATAAAATTTTGAATAAATAAATTTTTATTTCATTCAGTAAAAAAATAAATAAATATGAAAATTTAACAATCTTTTAAGATAGAATTGTTGGCTAAATAAATAATAATTTAAGACAAAAAAATTGTTCTCTTCTTCGTCATTGGCATTTTCTGACAACACTATTTAATAGTATTAAATGAAGGTGCATTTTTAAGGTCAGCGTAATGCATATTTTGCATTTTGGAGAGGCCGTAGAAGTCATTTTTCCGTGTTGTTTACATTTTAATAGTAAACAATATCATGAATCAAAATTTGTGTTTGTTAAAAAGGTCTAAAAATATACAATGTAATCAGTTAAAGAAAATTATATGCATTTTTTTTTAATCCTGAAAGGCAATTTGGTTTAGATTTAAACCTGAATGTATAAAAAGCCACCCTCGCTTCAGTTCCAGTATGAGGCAGGAGAATGCAGATGCTAGAATCGCCATTTTTCCCCTGCAAAATAATAAAAAAAAAGCAGAAGGTTTACATTAGATACGATACAAATACATACACTGTTTATGCATAGATTATGTTTAAAATTACATACAGGCATGCACAGTGAGTTAAGAAGAAAGTATATCAAGAAATTATACTAATTAATAAGGTAATTACAAGCATGAAATGGTTTTAAATACTTACTTTTTGAAGTCGTAAAATTTTGTCACAGCACAATTCACCTCACAGAAAGCGATTAGTAGCTTGACCAACCCCTCGTTTCGAAAGAATCGGGGACGTTCAAAACTGGTTTTATTCAATCCTCCTTCTTCTTTTTTTTTTTTTTTCTCTCTTTCTCGTATCGGGTAAAGTTGGAAAGCATTGCGTAATGATATATTAAAGGAGATGAATTAGCTTGTACATTTTGACAGATCATACATGTTAGAAGTAACAAATAAATAAAATAATGTAACAAGTTTGTATACAATATTTTTCTGGTTATAATTTGAATACATCAGATTAATTATGTGAAAATATAACATGTCATATTACAAGCATTGTATTTACTTTTATTCAGTATAAAATGTGTTTTAGATAAAACACTGTGTCATAAGGTTGTATGTGATGAAATAATATGTCAAATGCGTATGCCATTATTTTTCTTATAATGAGGTTTATTTCGGCATATTAATTTCAGACAAAATTATAGCTTTGAATGTATTTTGGGCACTTAAACTGTAAAGTTACAAAATTAGTAAACATGTGTGTGGTAAAGAAAAAAGGCTTCGAGAAAGACGTCTGATTGTCAGTACAGAGGTCTTCTATAAATGTGAATGTCAACAGACAACTATGCTATCATGTGTTGAACTTTCTGTTATGAAACAATAGAAGAACTTCTTATAAAATATACCAGAACCATTCATAATTGAACTTTACAGTCTTCGCTCAAAAACTGTGTAGATACACAGTCATATGGACACGTACATTCCTTCAAGCTTTACAAAAAAAATAAAACCAGCAATCAGTTTTTATTTTTTTTTTCTTCCGATACCGGGAGAGATGCTGGGCAACATATAACTATGATATGTTCCCGCACCATGTTGGTTAAATCAAAGTAAAATTGCGTAATTTGTTATTTCTGTTTGTATAAATATTTTTTATAAAATATAATTATGAGTGTAAAATTATAATGTTTATATATTTAAGTAAAATAAGAGTGTAAGTTCATACAAAAATTATTAAGTTGATTTTAAATAGTAAATATATATTTTTAAAAAATTGTTGTATTGTAAAATGAATGTATAACGTTGAATGGAGTTCGGATCTCAGACAACAACTAGCCAGACGCCATGGTGTCGTTTTATGACAAGCCAATGGAAAGTGGTGTATAATTAGAAGTCGTAAAATCATAAAAACGTTGGAATCAATTTATGGCCTCAATAAAAGTGTTGGGATAAATTTATGACTTTTCAGACCACCCAAACTTTAAGGCAGATAATAATATTAAAGTATATGTTAGGGGCCATTTGCAGACTGCTAGCTAATAGGCCTATCGAAGTATAATAAAAAATCTTCTCACATCCAATAACAGTGGACTAGACAAAATAGTTCCACCCACGGCAGGAGCTGGTGTGCAAGAAGAATAAGTCTTGAAAAGGATAGTCTGAAAAAAGATGTAGAGGATGCAAGAGCTCTCCTGAAAGCCCGTGCAATGAGTCCCGTAAGCCCTAGTAAAGCCCAGGCGAGATGGACATGTTGGAGCGAGCCTAATCCAGCCTAATCAAGCCTAATTGAGGTTGTCTTCCTGAGGTACCTTTCGGAGTGAGCCTAATCAAGCCAAATTGAGGATGTCTTCCTGATGTACATATCGGAGTGATCCTAATCAAGCCAAATTGAGAATGCGTTCCTGATGACACATTGCCATGATCCTAAGCAACGCAACAACTCGGAATTTGACGAATAAAGGCCACCATCCCGTATATTAAAAGAAGGTACTATTTTAAACATTTTCTTTTACCACTTAAGATCATATGAAAAACCTTAAAAATACTTTTCTGATATTTTACGGTAGAGAGTTATCTGAGATCCGACCAAACCAATAATTAAATAAGATTAAGGTAATTTTAAAAATGAAAGAGAGTATTTCTTTTAGCAAAAAGAAACAATTATAATAATTAGAGTACGTGAAAATATTGTCTTTTTTTTTAAAAAGATTAAACATACTTAAAATAATGAGAAGCAAACAAAAGTGTTGCTTTCTATTTTTTGAATTAATATTATGTTTTTCTGTAAATAGATATGTTCAATGTAAATAAAATATTTAATCAAGTTTTAAAAAGTTTCTGTAATTATTTAATTAATAATATTTAAAGTGTGTCAATTCTTTTTTTTACAGCTTAAATTTTAGTTTAATTCATAAGTGGAAGAGTTCGTCTAAATAATTCACAACGCAAACTCTTAATTTTATTCGTAATTATTCAAATTTAATAATTACTTTTTGACGCGAATTATAATTTAATTTTATTAATGCTTCGCGTTGCTCTTCTACTAGAATGTAGGTAAATACGATCACTTATATTATTTAAATTTATCTAAGGTATATAAAACTATATACCAATTTGCTATGAGGTTGCTTGGATGATTTGGACCAATTAACAATTTTGAATATATTTAATAAAAAATAAACAGGTGTAATTATCTGTCCAGCACGCGGTTAGAGGGTTTTAGCGATTTCCCAGAATTTGATTTTCTGGATAAGGAGAGTTTTGAAACTCACGTCCTCAATTACTATATCGAAAATAGGCGAGTGTATTCAAAACCAACGAAATTGATTTCAGGCAATGCTTGGTTACTCTTGTCTAAAATTCCATTCACACAAGAAGTTCTTAAACTGCATTTTCTGCATTTTTCTAAAATCGAAGATACGCAAACGCCAAAATTTATGTTAATAAATTTTAAAATGAAAGCATTTTTTTTTTAGTTTTTTATATGCAATTCTAACGTTTTGTTTATCCTAGATATAAAACTCTCTTAAACTTTTATATGATTTTCTATTTATTTGATTTCGTTTGTAATTAAAGTAAATTAAAGCATTCTTCAAACCAATTTCTAATTTTAGGAATTTTAAAAGCACAAGAAAAAAAATGTCCTTTATAATATTTGATACCGCTGTTAAGCATATAATACTCTCACATCATTTTTCAAATTAAATTGGTATATTATACATTATTTAACGATTTATGTTGTATGCTGGAAAGTTGTAACTTAGAATTTTATGGTACTTGAAAAGTTATATGCTCTTTGTTATGATTATTCAAACAGTGCAAAGCATGTGCAAAATTCTTGTCTCAGTTTTTAACTTTTGTATACTTTATTATCTGTGTAATAGATTGCAAAATACTTCGATTAGATTAAGTTCTGAGTAAGCTGCTTTTTTAATATAGTAAAAACATTGTACATTGTCCATAATAACCAATGTACATTAAAACAACTCAAACTAAAATGTAGAAACTACATTTTTGGCAGCCAATTTCGGTCTCCCCTTCTTTTTCATAGCTTATAATATTGGATTATTATAGAAAAATCAAAAGATATCTGCTTTGTGAATATCAGTTTTGTTTTTTTAAAGGCTATTTTGGAATATGCCTACAAATATAGTCGTGTATCGATTACAATTTTAATCATCCCATGCCCAGGGCTGCCACTGGCAACTACATTTTAATAACTTTTCCTATCACAATATCTAAACAAAAATAATCTACATAGACAATTAGTACAAATGTACCAAGGATATTATTTTTCTGAAACAGTGGTAGATAAAATAACTCCAAAAAAATTGTCACCAGTGGTAGCCCTGCATGCCTATGATTTTCAATTTGGCCAAAATTTTTTTGTAGCTTATGTTTTATTTTCCTTAGACAAATTAATCAATGTTTCAATTATGAAAAATCCGTTTGATGATTATGGTAGAATTTGTAAGAAGCCGGCATCCATCACTCGGGATTGAGAAGGTTATGAAGAGATAGAAGGAATTGCGCACTAGTGTACTGATAGTACACTGGTTTGCAAATCAAAGGGCCATAATTCGAATCTCGGCTACAGCGATCTCCATAATTAGCGCCCAAACAATAGGATTACCGATAGACGACAGGAATAAGCAAAGGATGACTGAACGCCATGGCCAAGCCAAAAATAAATAAATAAATAAATAAATAAAATATCGGGAAGGGGATTTTATAAGGTCCCAGCATTCTGTTCCCAAAGAGCAGAGAAGATTATCAAGAGACAAGAGTAATTTTGCAGTGGCGTAGGTTTACAAATCAAAGTACAATGGTTCGAATCCCGGCTGCCTCTGGCTCCACAATCTTAACAACTTTGTGTACGTACTAACATAAGTCTACCGAAATCATTCTGCCTTTTTGCCTTTGCTGTCATCAGTTAGAAATACAAATATAATTTATTTTAATTCTAATCAAATACATTACATAAACCCTATTTTCTATTGTGTGCAGAAAAATGATGCTACTTAAATATCTTATTTAATGGATTTACCTACGGGCAAATTCTAATCGTCAGCAACAACAACGATATTAAAGAGGAAAAAAAATACTTGTAACAATAGAAAAGAAGCAATTTCCATAATCAAACTTATAAATTTTTTATAATACTAGCAACGATAATGGTTGTTTACCAATCCCAATCGTGAAATGGGAAGAAAAAATAACACCAACTAAAAAGTGATTTAGTTAAAAAAAGAGATGTAGAAAGTTTCTTCTCATAAGTAAAGAAAATAAAAAATGAAGATCCACAAGAACTGTTTGAAGAACAATGAAGAACTATTTCATCCACAAACATACACACACAACAGAAAATTAAGAAAAGAAAACACTTTTGCGCATAATATCTTGTTAACGTTCATGGCAAAACTAAATTCTTGATATCGAATTTAAAACATCTGTATCGATGAATATCTGCATAACCAAATAATTCCATCTATCCTAAACTTAGTAAGATATGTTCTAGACTAGTATATACTCATATCTAATATTATCAAACCGATACGGTTTCACAAAGCGCCAGACAGTGGTGATTTATTTGTTTCTTGCATGACAATATTAGAACAATGGTCTTGTGTTCTTCATCAAAAGAGGCAAGTAGTTTGGGCACTTTCAGCTGGAGTCAAGGTGTTCATTTTTATTTGTTGTTAAGGAAAAGTTTCCACCCTTTACTATTATGCATGTCAATAAGTTATGAAGCATATCCTCTTTGCAAATTATGGTTCTTAAAGAACTAAAAATAAATGACGGTCTATGCCTATTTATAATAGGTAATATATCAGTTTTAAGAACTTGAATACGGGTTTTTTCCCTTCTTTATAATTGGACACTTTAATCCTCTCGCTAGTGAATTTTGAGAAATGTCACGGGAAAGAGTTATTCTTTAAATCGGCATAATTAAAGTGCTGTCGTAGATTTTTTTTTTTTTTTATTGATTTATGCCATATATGAGGCTTAGATGTTTCATAGACGTCACTCAAAATAAAATTTAGTTAAAAAGTTCTATTTTTCTTTAACTTAAAATAAAATGCTCGAATTGCATGAAAACCCAGTTGTCTTTCTGCTCCACTAAAACTTGTTACCTATTGAACGTGATAATTGCAAAAATAAACAAATAGATAAATAAATAAATAAACAATAATTTTATACCCAAAGCCGAAAAAACTTAAAATGCATGTTTATTACTAGTTTTCAAATTTTATTTATTAAATTATTTAACGCTTTCTTTTATTGTATGGTTTTATTATCAGCAATTCATTCGAAGACTCGGTTTTCAAAGACTAAATTTTTAAAGAAGTGTTATCATTCAGAATGCATAAGTTTCTAAAAACATAAAGTTAACTAAAAAAATAATTATTTTTCTAATTATTTTAGATACCGTAATTTTGGCTACTTTGCACCTGCAGGAATTAATTTGCACAAAAGTTTAAAAAGGTACAAAATTATATAATGGTTTTAATAATAATGATTTCCAAACAATTTCTATACTTCCCAAAATGACCTAATAAATCATATATTCGAATTACTCATTCATCTGCCATTTTTATCATTGTTTTCATATTCATATCTGTGGTACTTGATTTTTTGTTGGAATTTTTCTCAGATAAAAGATGCATTTTCCGGTTAATAAACAAATCAATTAGAAGTTAAATATCGTTTAAAAATGTGAATTATTGCTTAAATGGAAGCTAATTATTGCTTAAATCGTACTAATAAAACCTTAATTAGCGGATTATTTATCATTATATGATATATATAGTAGTTTGAAGATTATATTTTGACAAAACAGCTTTGCACTACCTAAAACTTCATTTTTTATTTAGAAAAAAAATGAAGTGAACAGCTCACAGGATCTAGAGAAGATGAGACAGGATGAAGAGACCCTATAAAAAGCTTCAGAAAGAAAACAAGCCAATCAACAAACAGACTTACATCTGCAGTTATAAATTATTAAAAATGAATATTACCCAAGAATCATTTAATTTTTTTATAAAAATGCAAAAAACAATGAACAGCATGATGAATTCCTTTAATAATTGGGAATAACTTGTGAATAAAGAGGAATTTACTATTACAAATTGGGGCAAATATTTGAAGGTATAACTTCTCCGAAAATGTTGATCAAAAGCAGCATTTTGGCTGATGATGATGAATATGTGTAAATATCTTCTTGCTCTAGTCACTGACATTTTTTACATTTTTTACATATTTTCATATCAGTATTCGAATTGATGAAGATAGAAAAACAATGAGTAGCATCATGAAATTCTTGAATATTTGGGAATAACTTGTGAATAAAGAGGAATTTATTATTACAAATTGGGGAAAATATTTGAAGGTATTACCTGTTCACAGAAAAGTTTGATCGAAAGAGGAATTTTCTCAGTCCCAGAGTTGCCTGATGATGATGAATATGTGTAAATGTCGTCTTGCTATTGGTCACTGGCATTTTGGCTGGTAATGATGAATATGCGTAAATATCTCCTTGCTCTAGTCACTGGCATTTTTACAGATTTTTATATCAGTATTCGAAATGATGAAGATGGAAAAACAATGAGTGGCATAATGAAATCCTTGAATAATTGGGAATAACTTGTGAATAAAGAGGAATTTATTATTACAAATTGGGAAAAATATTTGAAGGTATTACCTGTTTACCGAAAAGTTTGATCGAAAGAGGAATTTTCTCAGTCCCAGAGTTGCCTGATGGTGACGAATATGTGTAAATAGCTTCTTGCTCAGGCCACTGACATTTTGGTTGATGATGATGCATATGTGTAAATATCGCCTTACTCTAGTCACTGGCATTTTTACATATTTTTATATCAGTAATCGAAATGATGAAGATGGAAAAACAATGAGTGGCATAATGAAATATTTGAATAATTGGGAATAACTTGTGAATAAAGAGGAATTTATTATTACAAATTGGTACAAATATTTGAAGGTATAATCCCCTTTACCGAAAAGTTTGATCAAAAGAGGAATTTTCTCTGTCCCAGAGTTAGCTGATGATGATGATGAATATATATAAATATCTTCTTGCTCTAGTCATTAACATTTTTACACAGTTTCATATCAGTAATCGAATTTTGTTTCTTTTGTTTTTTAATAATATGAAATTTTATTTATTATGATTGCCATTTTTACAAGTTAGATACAATGAGTTGCACTGTTGTGAATTTTGATTATTTTCTTCCAATTAGCTATGAAGTTCTTCTACATGTTGTAAAATAAACTTCAGCATCGGAAGGATTAAATTATCAGAAATATTTATAAGTATTTAGTATAATATTGAACGGAAAAAAACATGAATAGAATTAATGAATTTATTTAAAAAATTTATATTGCAGTAAATGGAGTGTCTTATTGTAAATCCAAAAATCGAAGAATCAGGAAAGTAATTTTGATAAACCATCAATAAGATTTCCTAAATTTAAACCAAAAGCTTCTTCTTTTTTAGATTTGTTTATCAGACAGCGTTCTACAAAGAAAAGCAACATAGGCAAGAATTCGCATTCTACTGAAATTTAGGAGAGATTTAAAAAAGTTTCAGCGAAGACAAAACTTTAAAAAAATATATATATATGAATTTGTGCAGGTATAATTTACTGCCGTTGTCTATTTTTATGTTAGTTCCAATACGTTCGATACAGTATTACATAGTCAGTTTTATAAAACAACTTTTGTATCGGCGCACAGTGGAGTATTTCAACCCAAAACCTGCTCACAAATGGAAAAATTAAAATTTGCTCAATAATTTTATAAAGCGTGTTTTTTTTATAGCGGACTAATTGGTGTATCGATCTATGTCTATTTCAGAAGCATGAGTCACATTCGGCGGCTCCTAGCCTCAGTTGAAGAGGAGGTTTCTTTGGAAGAAGACGTGCTTCACTGTTACGTTTCAATGTTGTTATTATGTTTAATTATGTTTAAATGTATATTTTTGGCGGTTTCATGATTTTTTCAACTCAATAGCTTTATTTTTAATATAACAATAAAAAAAATTAAATTAAAATATGTTCTGTTTAAGCCTTTAAGCTCTAATTTAGATATATAGCTTTTTAAATATGTTCCGCGGTTTGCCGGACCACTTTTGAAGTACTGTCGTATTGGTTATCTACTAAAAAACAACTTTTCAAAAGTAAAAAAAAAAAAAAAAAAAAAAAAAAAAAAAGAGAAAAGGGGAAAGTTGTGGCTAAAAAATAGTGTGATATCAAATTTCCAAGCTAATATTATGGTACTTATTTAACATTTTTTATTAAAAATTTACCATATGTAAGTCGAGTACCTAAGTATGCGTTGATAGAAAGCCTTTTCTCCTTTACTAAATACATCATAACGTGTTTCTGAAAATTAATTTTTTTTAATTATGCATGATGGGCTTGGCGGCCATCTTTCCGTATTTTACACAATTTTCTAAGCACACAAGTACATTGTTAAGGTCGGAAATTCGAAATTGTTGCTAAAGCAAACATTTTATGCTTTTAATTTATGGAAATGAGTGCCTAGAAATTTGTGTCTTAAAATAAAGTTGAAGTAACTTCAGGTTTCATCTTATGATTATCTTTTTTCGGAGGGGGTTAATTAATTAGTTAAAGCAGTAAAAATCAATTTTTTTTTTCTTCAAAATAAAAGACTTTCTTAATTTATCTGTCTGTAGCCAAAACTAGAAGTTCAAAATTCTTAATAATGCAAACATATTATGAGCTTGTCTGCTTAGAAATTTGTGTAAAATATGGAAAGATGGCCGCAGAGCCCATCATGCATAATTAAAAAAAATTAATTTTCAGAAACACGTTATGATGTATTTAGTAAAGGAGAAAAGGCTTTCTATCAACGCATACTTAGGTACTCGACTTACATATGGTAAATTTTTAATAAAAAATGTTAAATAAGTACCATAATATTAGCTAGGAAATTTGATATCACACTATTTTTTAGCCACAACTTTCCCCTTTTCTCTTTTTTTTTTTTTTTACTTTTGAAAAGTTGTTTTTTAGTAGATATCAGTTCTTTTTTTTAAACAGATTATATATAATTGGAATAATTTTACTCGCTAAAATTAGTCCTTGTATAGCCTTTATAAGCAGGGAACAAACACAATAGTATACACTTTGTTTACCTATCATTCATTTTTTAGAGTAATTAATAATTTAAAAGTAACGAAAGTCAATTTCTTCTTTCAAAGTATCAGTCTTTCTCAATTTATATCGCCTTAAAATTTTCTATGAAGGATGAAAATTTAGTAAAAATCAAATAGAGTCAAAATAAAATATATATTTACAGTTGGTCTGTCAGTTAATTGTTTGTTCTAACTTTTTTTTTGCTGAAGGTTTTGCAAAATAAATTTATCTTTACAAATACCTACGGAAAATCCGAGAATGAAGCCCCTCAGGCATCTAAAGAATCGAAGATCTGTCTAAAGAAGTAAATCTAGCAATTCTAGACATGATGATGAAACATTTTTGATAAAAAAAATCTAAAAATTTAAAGATATAAACTGTACATATAACTTCATCTTCATTTAGATCGTGTTATAGAGAAGAAAGAATAAATATGTAATTTTACTCAAGTCTGTTTATCCATACCTATTTGCATAAATGTGAGAATATAATTTCGTATAAAAATTCCCGTAAATTGATTATATTTAATAGTCTATTATTAAAGCCGCATAAACATTAGAATAAAATTTTTTTGCAGTTAAAAATTGCCTGAAATCTATAGTCTTATCGTTCGTCAAATTTGTTATATGTTTTTTTTAATGCCCAGACACCTATTCTAAACTCTGACAAAAGATCACAGAAATACTGAAATTATATAAATACTTATACCTTTCTATCGTATTTCTTTTTTTGAGTGGGGGAGGGGTGAGGAAGGGCGCTTAAGAACTTCGTTTTGTTCTTAGAATTCTGAATTAATCATTGAAAAGATCTACCTACATAAGTCTTCTTGCAGAATTAGGTAAGAGTTGCATCATCTTATACATCATGTGAATATATTAAATTACTTTTGTAAAATACTAGATGGGAGCCATTGATATTTTCAGAGCATTTGCCTGCATTTTAAACTTAAATCATTTACAACTATTCATTAATTTTCTATACGAATTAAAGAAGTCGTTGTTTCCATGGCAACTGTACCTTTCACTATTGCTTGCTTGTTTGTTTGTTTTATTGAACACATATATATCAGATCACGTGGGGATCACGGCGGGATTCGAACCCGCCCCCACCTACGTTCTCAAGCGATTAGCGGCGTGGTGTCTTATCCACTCAGCCACGGTGGGCCACTATTGCTTTATCTAATACCCAGATACTCAAATTTAACCAGCTGCGCTTAGAATCATGCTCATAACAGAGTACATTTATATGTAAGAGTGGTGACACATATGCACAAGTCGTGTACTCATATTCAAGTTTTTGTCCAAAGTACAGTAACTCAGTTTTCATTAATAGACGTGGAAGATTTCGATTAAACTAACCAAAAAAGTTTAAAAACATTGGCTTTCTGATTTGATTTTATTCAAAATCGTCTTAACCAACCAAAGATAATGTCCGGGATCCAGAGTGTTAACTGCAAACATAAAAAAGTTTTCAAAAATGCAGGCTTCTGATTGATCAATCTCATCGCGCTAATAGCGTAAAATCTATCTTGATCCCGGCCTATTCAACGTCATTTAAATATTCGAGAAAGCCTTGACAAGTCAGGAAAATATTACACAAAGCAGGCAAAACAAAGAAGAAAAATCATTCATTGGCTCGTTCATATCCACGAGCCAATGAATGATTTTGTTCCTTTTCTTTGCCTGCTTTGTGTGATGTTTTTGTGACGCGTGTCAAGACTTTCTCAAATATTTAGGGGGCGTTTGTTTATTTCACCACCATGAAGCTATGAAAGGAGAGGAGCAGACATGTCAATCTTCCCGTGTGAAAAACTACATAAAAAAACGAGTTCTTTCCCCCTCTTCTGCCCTTTTCTCTCTTGATTTTGACCGATAGCAGCCCATTTAGCAGTCTCCAGTGCAAGATGCAGCTATATATGGCGGACGCAAGGGGGAGGGTGTTAGCGTGACCAATGACATAATAGGCCAGTTCATGACGTTTAAAAGTAACACGGAGTTGGATCATCTTTACACGATGATTAGTACAAAGCGGTGCGCCGATTTTTTTTTGTGTCCATTGCCGTGTACAGATAATCAACTCCGTGTGACGTGATGAGCTGGCCACACTTAGGAACAGCTTCAAATGACGTCATCTACTTCGAGGCAAACGAAAAAGGACAGGCTACCGCGGCGCTACAGCGTCTAGAATATATAGTGTGGAAATCCAATCAGTCGATCACAGCGATATCTGCAGGATATTTCCCAAAACTCCAAGACAATTTGGTCTAGACGCTGTAACATTTTTTTAAACGTTTTATTAACTTACATTTGACCTGTGTGCTTGGCGTCAAACCCGCTGTAATAATACGATGTTTACTTTGAAATTTGAAAATATATAGCAGATGTCGCTGCGATAATCTCCCTGGATTTCAGCGTCAGTGCACATTTAAGGGATACACTTTTTAGCGGTTCTTGGATAGCAAATTTCCACATTATGTATTCTAGACGTTGTAGCGGTGCATTACACATGTCTCTTTCTTCTTTAAAAAATATCCTGCAGATGTCGATGCAAATGACTGTTTGGAATTCGACATCGTTGTACATTTAAGGGATTCAATACTTCTGCGCTTTTTTAAGTATTGCTGGGATAGTCGATTTCTACAACATATAATCTAGACGCTATAACGGAGCTATAGTTTCTAGAAGATATAGTTTAAAAATCGGCATATTAAAAAAGTGCTAAAAATTGTATCCCATAAATGTTGAACGAGGCTGAACGACGAATGTCGATTACAGCAACATATGGTAATTCCAACATAACTATTTCAAAAGAAAACGTTTCGCTCATAGAAGATCTAGAAAATGTTGCTCCTATCGACATTTGTCATTCAGAATTTTTCAATATTTATGGGATTCAATTTTTAGCACTTTTTAAAGAATTACTGGAATAACCGGTTTCCACACTATGACCGTGATCTAGGTAGATTTTTCTGTGTTATCGTAACGAGATTGACCAATCAGAAGCCAGAATTTTTGCTAACTTTTCACTGTTTGCAAAATTGTACCTGGATCCCGGCCTATATTTCTAGACGCTATAACTGAGCTCAGGAATAGTATAGAAAGCAAACTCCGTATTTTGATACATTAAGGCCGGGATCTAATTAGGAACAAGTGTGTCTCTATAACGAAGTAGCGACATACGACCAATAAATGTTTATTGGTAAAAGTGATAAAAACAAATCGTTAAAGTTCTTTGCGAGCATGCCATTATCGTCAGGTTAATGCATGCTGAATTATTTCCCTAGTCTAATAGAGATCGTCCATGCGCGTATCTTCTAATGGAGGATATTCCAAATATGGGTTCGAGGCTGAAAAAGTCACGTGGTACCGGTAATTTACCCAAAGAATTTCTAACTGATAAGAAGGGAAACAGGAAACTACACTGTTAAAAATATCGTGAAAAATTACCTCGGTTCTTACAGGTTCTCTATTTTCTGACCAATGAGAACGCTACATAAACGCCTATGAAGCGTTCTCATTGGTCAGAATACAGATAGCCTTTAAAAACAGAGGTAATTTTTCACGATATTTTTAACAGTGTACTACTGCTTTCTCCCATGAACTGTTTCATTGGCTAACGGGGGTTTACATTACGTAGACGGAGCCTTCCCTTCTTTACGCTAGGCGTTCTTGCCTTGACCATGTGATCATAACGTAGATTGAATATCCTCTATTCAAGAAAGCGGATTGCCGTACTTTCGACAAAAGCTTGAAATGAGCATGCCTCCTGTGCATATATCACCACTCTTATGTATAAAGGCTCTCTGTTATGGTGTTGTTTCCGATACAGCGCCTAGAATACCTAGTGTGGAAATATGCTATTCAAACAGTTCTAAAAATTTGTATCCCTTAAATGTGCGACGATACTGCTAAAATTTCAAGTGTCGATCGCAGCGACATCTGTGGGATTTTCGTATTACTATTATTACATTGTATAGACTAGCAATTTCTTGCAGTTGTAGAAAATATCCTGCAGATGTCGCTGCGATCTGCATATTACAGCAGTATCATTGCACATTTAAGGGATACAATATTTTAGCGCTTTTTTAAGTATTACAGGGTTAGCCGTTTTCAACACTATATATTCTAGGCGCTATAGTTTCTGAGCGCTGTTGGTTGAATTTCGATATTCGTGTTTTAGAGTGAGCAATAGAGAAAAGTACTAAAACTATTGAAACAACAACTTCTTTAATATTGAAATGTATAGCAAAGGAGTTCAGAATCAATGCCTTAAATAGTTTCGAATACGCACTGTTGTTATGACATCAATACCCTTCCTGGATGAGGAAATTCAAAATTGTGTTCAACATAATTGGCCGCAATCTAGATAGATTTTTCGCTGTTAGCGAAACGAGATTCATTAATCAGAAGCTTGCACTTTTGCGAACTTTCCGCTGTTTGCAGCAATGCAGGCTATTGATTGGTGAATCTCGTTTCGCTAACAGCGAAAAATCCATCTGGATCCCAGCCTAAATTTCTGTAAACATTGCACTTCATCCATAACACTAAGAAAATGACTCAAAACTTTTATGACATAGGCCGGGATCCAGAAGCAGCAAAAATTCTCAAACATTCTGCCTTCTGATTGGTCAAACTCATTTCGCTTACAGCGAAAAATCTATCTGGATCTCGGCCATAGTTTTCTTCGATGAAATCAATGCAAAAGGATAATATAAAAAATTTTAAAAGACTTCTAAAATGATTTGGCGGGTTTATCGCTGTTTGGCATAATTTATAAACTTTAGAATTAATTAACAGTTTTTCGCTAATTAAGAATAGAAAATTTGTGTTTTTAAAGCTGAATTTTACAAAAGCACGTAGATTTAGTAAATATCTGTCCAAAAATTCAATCCTTACTTTTTTATGTCCATTATTTAAGTCTCTACTTTGATTGAACCATAAATTGTGACGAAGAAAATAAATCGGTCATTTTCACTATCTCGACGTTATTTTAAAAAATCTATATCTCTGTTTATAATTAATTTATGAGTATGCATTTGGTCTCAAATTGAAGATCTTTCCATTAGGTCCTTCTGGTTTTGGTTTTATTTTTCTGTGATGATTGGTTCTTTTGATATGGGAAATTTTACGCTGGCATGTTTGGTTGTTTTAACATGGAGAAGTTGTCATCAGTATAATAAGCAGTTACGGTGTCTTGCGTTTGATTCTTGGCGTTTGTTTGTTTGGCGAGGTTAGCATTTTTTTTTTTCAGCTTCGCTTGGCAGAACGGCCGTCCTGCTTGATAGTTTTAAAGGCCAATTAAAAAATTTATCTTCCACATATAGTTGCCATTTTTAAATATAAATGGTTTTGGTAATCTCTTAATAACACTCAAAAACAAGAATCTCTATACTACAACTCAACTTTAAAGACTCAACATTGGTAAATACTAAATGCAAATAATATATATATATATTAATACATTGGTTGATATAAATAATTAAAAGTTTACGCATAGTAAAATTAACCACATTTAATTAAACATTAGTTGTAAGTAAACAACACTCTCAACATTTATATACTTTCCTCAGAATAGTAAAAACATTAAGTAAACTTTGTATTATATATTTATTTTTCTTAATTAAATGCATACTTTTATGTGTATATAACATTAATTACGTGTATTTACTAATGGTAAGTCAACAGCAATGATAGTTTCTGTAAAACAGATGAAAATTAATTTTGGCCATGATTTTTCTTCAAATACTCTGCAGTGTGTGTTTAAATATAGCTACAGATTTTTGCTTTGATTCTAATAAGATATATAAGTTTAATTTGATTTTGCATCTTCGACGTGTTGCAACTCTCTTCTCTGTTCAACCTACAATTTATAAATTATGCTACGTGCATAATTTTTATAATGTGAAGCTTCATTTTTAGGTGCGTTCGTAATTATATAAATACGTAGCACCTATAGTCGTCTTTCGGTCCGTCCGCATGTAACAGAGCAAAAAATACCCAACCGAATGGTCTGAAATTTTAAATATATAATTGTTGCAAAATTTTGTCGAGTCATTTCAAATTTTATGAAAATCGGATCTATAGTTTAATTACAGAGACAGTCAAAATTTTTTCGTTACATTACGGCCAATGGGAAAAAATAATTTCAAGTGCATTTTAATGATGTTACAGCTTTTCCAACAGAATGAAATTGATATGTTTATGAAGTGCACTAAAATATACATTCAGCACAATATGCGGTGCAAAAAATATTTATAAAACTAGTTACAGTACGAAAGCAGAAATTACCTCATCTGCCAAGTTTGACGTACAATTTCCAACTTGTTCTGTTAATTACCGTAACTTATTATTTTTAGTATAAGAAGAAAGTAGATAAGAAACAGAAAAAAAAGAAAGAAAGAAGTAGGCAACAATCCTTTGTAAAATGCAATTATTAATTTTAAAACGAGTTAAATCTTTCTCTTAAGTAGGTTTGGGAAGCAGCGTAAAAGATTAATCCTTAATTGCGAATTCCAGAAACATTGAACAACACCTGTTCAATGTAATTTGAACAGAACTGAATAAATAAAAAGAAAAGGGGGCTCTGTGAAACCCCAATCTTTCATATGAAACTCAATAATCATAGTGTTCGTCTATGAACATAGTTTTTTTTTTTTTTTTTTCTGATTGTAATAAGGCTAACCGGTTTCTAAAGTCATCTAGTTCCGCTCACCTGCAAGTTAATTCGAAAGTTATCTCCCCATCTCCTGCCCCTACACGCGCATCACTTTATATCTGAAGGTATTTTATCACAGAATTATATCAGTTGGAATGTTCAGATGGAACATAAAATGGTCGTATAAAAAGACAACCGTTAATGGGAGAAACTTTGCTGAAACGCGGTCAGCTTAAATTTTCGTTAACTCGTTTTTCTTTTCTTTCTTTTCTTTTCTTTTTTCTTTTTTTTTTTTCTTTAATATCACATTTTACTACCAAAGCTGTTTTAAATAATGCATTTTAGAAATGAAATTCACTTTTTAAAACTGTTTTCTTAAATGACAAATATTTTTATTTTGTATCATATTACAATCGGTCTAGGTTAGGAGGGTTTTTTTCTTCTCTTTTACCACATTTGTATTTAATTGATGCATTTTTGTACACAATTTCATTTTTTCAACAGCTTATGGGGCATTCTCATAATCTTTTGACTTTCGGGAATAAAAATCTGGCGAAATTAAACTTGCTAAAATAACATTTTAATCTGATAGACGAATACCTTAATGATTCAAAATAAAGAAAAAATGGTCAGCAGCGAAAAAAAGTTTATTTAACTGAGGTTTAAGTTAAACTTGCGAGTTTAATTTTCCTTACCCTTTTACCACTATAAATTTCTATTTTCTTCTAAATTTTTACTTATAATGAATTTGCATAGTACCCACAGGACATTCAAATAAGAAATAATAACAATGTAGTATTTTTAGTACAAAATTTTGGTATAACATTGTCTTAAAGGGGTGCTAAAGAAGGGACGAAAGGGAAAGAAAAGGGGATGGTATAGGAAAACGGGAACGGTAATGGAAAAAAAGGGATGGTAATGATGGGGCGGTAAGGAAAATTACAACTATTTTTAGGCAAATCATGTTAAGACTAAGTGATAGCTACAATGTTCATTGATTTTTTGAAACAGTTATTTATATTAGATTAAATTAGAAAAAAATTAATTTACCTCGGAAAGTGCAGGAATAAACCTTGGGGACGGTAAGACTACCAATAAAGCCACGATGCTTGAAATTGATATTTAAATGCTGATTTAAATTCTTCAGTAAATTTCCTATCAAAGAATTTTAGACATTCTTTCTCTAGCATACCTTTACATGAGAAAAAACTTGAAAAAAATTATGTGACTGCATCTGAAGTGATTTTCTGTATAAATTTAGCAAGAGTGATGGTAAGGAATCTAAAACTCAATCACAGAGTTCAAAATATAATATCAACCGTAAAAATCTGTGCAGGTTAATTTTTTGCTACATATTTATATAAAACAATTATCCCAGTTTAGGAAAAAAATTACATCGATTTACTTTTATTGAAAGTTTTTTATACAGACAGCTCCAAAGTTAAAAAGTCCTTCCGGCCAGTGCCGGGAGGAAGAGGTAGCTTTCATTTTCCTTATTTTTAAAAAGCAAGCTTATATTATTCAAACACACGAAGCTCAATTTAGTGGAAACCGATTATAGGAGATTCAATAATAATTTTTATCAATAGTAAATCATTATGAATGAGAATTTCGCGAAATTAGTCAGCTTTATCCAAGCTGCTTTTATTTAAAGTAACTTATATTTGGTTGCCAAATTCGGCGATATCTTGAAGTTCCTGCCATTTTAAGACAACATGGTGGATGAGGCTAACGAGTGAACTTGGTCGAGACTTTAGTAATTTCTGTGCACATGCTCACTCACATCGGAATCGGTGATATGTACAAGTGCTGTCGCAGGCAAAAAATCAGATTTTTCAAAATGTCACCCACATTAGAAATTCAAACTGCTATATCTGAGCCATTTTTTAAGATAAATACAAAACAATAAATGCTCCGAAATCTTTACATCATGGTCAAATACTTAAGAAAGAAATCTTTTTCAATTTCTAATTTTTTTGCACCTCACTTTAAATATAATTTTTTTTTAATTTAATGGCCTCCATTTTGGAAACAAGATGGCTGATGAAGCTGGCCTGCGTACTTGGTCGAGACATTACAATATACTATCCACATGCCTTCTTACATCGAAATAGGTTAATAAATACGCGTGTTATCACGTGGCAAATATCAGATCGTTTCAAAATGTCAGCCATGCTAGAAATTCAAAGTGCTATAATTTAACCATTTTCTAAGATATATACGAAACAAAAACTTCTCCGGAATCTTAGCATGAAAGGTCAAACACATAAAAAAAATCTTTTTCATTTTTCAATTTTTTGATAACTTATTTTAAATTTAAAATTAATTTTTTTTTAAATGGCAGCCCTTTTGAAACAAGATGGTGAATGAAGCTGGCCAACGAAATTGGTCGAGACATTGGTATGTACTATGTACACACCAAGTTACATCCAAATCGGTTCATAAATACGCCTGTTATCGCGTGACAAAAATCAGGTCGTTTCAAAATGTCAGCCACAATAGAAATTCAAAATATGCTATAATTCAGCCATTTTAGGTTGCTTTCTTTACAAAAAGCTATCTATTGCAGCCGTTCGGAGGAAAGCGATTTCAAAAATTTTGGTATATTTTCATCGATCATGACCCCCAGACCCCGAAACCACCCTCCGTTCAAAATGGATATATATATATATATATATATGACCTATGTCACACTGTAACTCCCGTAATTATGAACCGATTTGGATGTACCTTGGTGTGTATATAGTACATACCAATGTCTCGACCGAGTTCATTGGCCAGCTTCATCCGCCGTTTTGTTTCAAAATGGCGGCCATTTAAAATTTTTAAAAAAATTTAAAACTTGAAATGTGGTACCAAAAAATTAAAAATGGATTTTTTTTTTTTACGTGTTTGACCTTTATACAAAGATTCCGGAGCATTTTTTGTTTCGTCTATATCTTAAAAAATGGCTGAGTTATAGCATTTTGAATTTCTAGCGTGGCTGACATTTTGAAACGTCCTGAATTTTGTCACGCGATAAAAGGCGTATTTATGAACCGATTTGGATGTAATTCGGTGTGTACATAGTACATACCAATCTTTCGACCGAGTTCGTTGGCCAGTTTCATCCGCCATTTTGTTTCAAAATGGCGGCCATTTAAATTCTTTTTTTAAATTTAAAATTTGAAATGTGGTACCAAAAATTTGAAAAAAGAAAAATATTTTTTTTATGTATTTGACCTTTATACAAAGATTTCGGAGCAGTTTTTTGTTTCATCTATATCTTAAAAAATGGCTGAGTTATAGCATTTTGAATTTCTAGCGTGGCTGACATTTTGAAACGTCCTGAATTTTGTCACGCGGTAAAAGGTGTATTTATGAACCGATTTGGATGTAACTTCGTTTATACATAGTACATACCAATGTCTCGACCGGGTTTGTTGGCCAGCTTCATCCGCCATCTTGTTTAAAAATGGCGGCCATTTAAATTTTTAAGAAAAATTTTAATTTGAAATGTGGTACCAAAAAATTGAAAATTGAAAAAATATTTTCATCTTATGTGTTTGACCTTGATAAAAAGATTCGGGAGCAGTTTTTGTTTCGTCTATATCTTAAGAAATGGCTGAGTTATAGCATTTTGAATTTCTAGCGTTGCTGACATTTTGAAACGTCCTGAATTTTGTCACGTAATAACAGGCGTATTTATGAACCGATTTGGATGTACCTTGGTGTGTACATAGTACATACAAATATCTCGACCGAGTTCGTTGGCCAGCTTCATCCGCCATCTTGTTTCAAAATGGCGGCCATTTAAAAAAATTAAAAAAAAAATTAAATGAGATACCAAAAAATTGGAAAATGAAAAAGATATTTTTTGTATGTGTTTGACCTTAATACAAAGATTCCGGAACAGTTTTTCTTTCGTCTATATCTAAAAAAATGGCTTAGTAATAGCATTTTGAATTTCTCTTGTGGCTGACATTTTAAAACGACCTGATTTTTGTCACGCGATAACAGGCGTATTTATGAACCGATTTGGATGTAACTTGGTCTGTACGTAGTACATACCAATGTCTCGACCGAGTTCGTTGGCCAGCTTCACTCGCCATCTTGTTTCAAAAGGGTTGCCATTTAAAAAAAAATTAAATTTAAAATTCAAAATGAGGTATTAAAAAATTGGAAAATGAAAAAGATTTTTTTTATGTGTTTGGCCTTGGTACAAAGATTCCGGAGCAGTTTTTATTTCTGAAAATTTGTTCTTTTGTTTATATCTTAAAAAATGGTTGATTTATAGCACTTTGAATTTCTAGCATGGCTAACATTTTGAAACGATCTTGTATTTGTCACGCGATAACACACGTATTCGCCTATTTCTATGTAAGAAGGCATGTGGATAGTATACATCAACACCTCGACCAAGTTCGCTGGCCAGATTCATCAGCCATCTTGTTTCAAAATGGCGGCCATTAAATTAAAAAAATATATATATTTGAAGTGAGGTGCAAAAAAATTAGAAATTGAAAAGGGTTTCTTTCTTAAGTATTTGACCTTGATATAAGGATTCATGAGCATTTTTTGTTTGTCTTTACCTTAAAAAATGGCTCAGATATAGCAGTTTCAATTTATGTTGTGGGTGACATTTTGAAAAATCTGATTTTTTGCATGCGACAGCACTCCTATATATTAACCGATTCCGATGTGAGTGAGCATGTGCACAGCAATTACTAAGGTCTCGACCAAGTTCACTGGTTAGCCTCATCCACCATGTTGTCTTAAAATGGCAGGCACTTTAAGAAATCGCCGAATTTGGCAGCCAAATATAAGTTACTTTAAAGAAAAGCAGCTTGGATAAAGCTGACTAATTTCGCGAAATTCTCATTCATTATATTGATAAAAATTAGTATAGAATCTCCTATATTCGGTTTCCACTAAATTGAGCTTCGTGTGTTTGAATGATATAAGTTGTTTTTTTTTAAATAAGGATTATGAAAGCTACCTCTTCCTCCCGGCACTGGCCGAAAGGACTTTTTTTTAGATATAGACGAAACAAAAACTTTTCCGGAATCCTTGTATTACGGTCAAACACTTATAAAAATATATTTTTCATTTTCCAATTTTTTGGTACCTTATTTTAAATTTTTAAATTAAAAAAAAAATTTAAATGGCCGCCATTTTTAAACAAGATGGCGGGTGAAGCTGGCGAACGAACTCGGTCGAGACATTAGTCAGTATTATGTATACACCAAGGTACATCCAAATCGGTTCATAAATACGCCTGTTATCGCGTGACAAATATCAGGTCGTTTCAAAATGTCAGCCACGCTAGAAATTCAAAATGCTATAACTCAGCCATTTTTTATGATATAGACGAAACAAAACTGCTCCGGAATCTTTGTATCAAGGTCAAACATATAAGAAAAAAAAATATTTTTCGATTTTCAATTTTTTGGTATCGCATTTCAAGTTTTAAATTTTTTTAAAAAAATTAAATGGCCGCCATTTTGAAACAAGATGGCGGATGAAGCTGGCCAACGAACTTGGTCGAGACATTGGTACGTATTATGTATACACCAAGGTACATCCAAATCGGTTCATAAATACGCCTGTTATCGCGTGACAAATATCACGTCGTTTCAAAATGTCAGCCAAGCTAGAAATTCAAAGTGCTATAACTCAGCCATTTTTAAAGATATAGACGAAACAAAAAATGCTGCGGAATCTTTGTATCAAGGTCAAACACGTAAGAAAAAACTATTTTTCGATTTTCAATTTTTTGGTACCACATTTCAAATTTTTAATAAAAACAATTTAAATGGCCGCCATTTTGAAACAAGATGGCGGATGAAGCTGGCCAACGAACTCGGTCGAGACATTGGTATGCACTATGTATACACGAAATTTCATCCAAATCGATTCATAAATAGGAGAGTTACAATGTGACAAATATCAGATATATATATATATATATCAACTTTTGAACGGAGGGTCTGTTTCGGGGTCTGGGGGTCATAATCGATTAAAATATACCAAAATTTTTTGAAATCGCTTTCCTGCGAACGGCTGCAATAGGTAGCTTTTTGTAATGAAAGCTACCTAAAATCAGCATCAGGGACTCTGGACGGTATAGGAGTTTTCCTGGTATTAGGACCACGAAATTGTCCAAAACATATTTATCTTGTTAATATTGTTATGCAATCATACAATAGAATGTTCCCCAGTATATGAACTAAAAAAAACACAAGAATATGTACTAAAATAAAAATTATTATTCAGGGATTTAAAGTCAAAAGATTGTGAGAATACCCCTTATATCTTCGATCAAAAGTATTTATCTTTGTTCTGACCGCAGAAATAGGCAGATATACTGTCAAATTTCTTTTTCTCTTTAAAGGGAGCGTTTTCTTCGTATCATATATTACAATCGAACTATGCTACTAAAAAATTTTAACTGATACACTTTAGTAATGAAGTTCATTTATGAAAATTTTTAGTAGAATTCCCTCCACCACCACCACCCCCCCCCCCCCTCTCCCTCAATGTAAACGATGTTTTCGTACCAGATTACAACCGGACGAGGCTATCAGAGTTTTTTACCGCATATTTTTTATTATTAATAATGCATTTTCATAGAAAAAACCATTTTTTAAAGCTTCTCTTAAATAACATTTTTTTAGCCTTTTATTGATCATACTGACCATGGAAACAGATATACTATTAATTTATTTTTCCTTGAAGGGAGCGATGCTTTTCATACCGTTCGACGTTTTACAATCAAACATGGCTCTATTACTAAAGTTGTGTACAACTTATGATTTTCGAAAAGAAGTTCTGTTTTGTTAACGTTTTTCTTAAAGGAATCCTTTCTTTTTCGTCAAAGAAAAGAAGCTTTTGAGCCATATTACAATCACATTAGGTTATCATTTTTTTTTTTTTTTTTTTTTTTTTTTTTTTTTTTTTTTTTACTGAAAATATTTTTAATCTAGGCATTTTAATATAATTCATTTTGCCAAAAGTTTATCTTACGGAACAAATAATTTTATCATTTTACTGACAAGGAAACAGACATATATACTGTCCTAAGAAAATAAAATCTTGAAAGAAGCTATACAGCTCATATTCACAATATTAGAAAAATTTAGAAAAAGTAATAAGAAAAAAATATTTTTCAATTATTTATTTTTTATACTAAGTAAATGCAATTAAATTTCTTATAAATTAAATCTGGAATGCTTAGATAAGATTTTAACATTTACAAAATATAAAATACTGTACAATAAATTAGGTATACAGCTTTCTGAAACACATCAAAATATTAGAATAAAATTTAGATTGGTTCAAAATATTAGAATATTTTACTTTACACAACAATATTACCTTATGAATATGAAGTAAATGGTCGTTAATATTTTGTAGCATCCCCTTCAGCTTTCATAACAGCGTACAATCGATCTTGCATACTATATATATATATATATATATATATATACAAGGTGTTTACAAACATTTCTATCAATATTAGCAGAAATAGACTTTATACGTGACACTAACTCAGTTTTACTTGAAGGAGGATTTTCTTGGAGATTTTTCTTCATTATACACCATAAGTTTTTGATGGAATTAATGTCTGGTGAGTTTGGTGGCCGAGGAAGTACCTTAATGTTGCGTCGGCGGAACCAATTCTTATTTGAGACCGAGGTATGCGGTGACGCTAAATCTTGTTGAAAGATGAAAGCACCTTCAAAAAAATCTTCTGATGAAGGAATCATGTAATATTTCAAAATCTCTTGATATATCTGAGAGTTAACCTTTTCGTAGACGATGCATAACTTTCAAGATCTTTCTGCACTCATGCAACCTCAAACCATGACACTTAGCAAATTTTATGGGACGTTTAAGGCATTCTTTATCAAATGCCTCTTGCTTCATTCTCCAAACTCGAATACCTTTATTACCATATGAAACACAAAACATACTTTCATCAATAAATAATATATTTTTCCAATCTTCTTCGCTCCATAAACGTCTTGATTTACACCAATTCAGTCGTATACGCTTTTGTTTTGCAGTCGTGAGAGGTTTTCTTTTCGATACACGAGATTCAAACTTAAATTTATGGAGACGTCTTAATGTTGTCGATGTAGAAACTTCAACTCCTTCTTCTTTCCATTTTCGGCGTAAGAATCTCACACTTTTAAAATGGGTTTTCTTAACTATACGCTTCAGTTTCCTGCTATCTCTAGCAGATGTTTTTGGTTTTCGGCAACCATTTTGGCGATTATTTTGAAATGTTCCATTTTTTTAATATTGTATTAGTATTTTACTAACACTTGATTGCGGACAATGTAAATAATTCACTATATAACATTGATTTTTAACATGCCGATACAAATCAGCCATACGAAGTTTAATAGATTTAGGAATATCACACATGAACCATTTTAAGACGAAAAAGCAAAGAAACTGTAAAAAGAATACTGATTTTAAACAAAATCGTCTGAATTTAATCAATGATGCTACCAGTTATGAATTGGTGATAATTAAAGGATAATTAATGTGAAATATTCTAATATTTTGAACCACTTGAATAAATATTCTAATATTTTGACTTTTCAAAATAATTTTTTTTCAATTAATCTTTTCAAAAATGATATTAATTTTAAGATGATAAATAAGTTTAATCAACAATAAGTTCTTAATAAAAATATCGTTTGCATATTTGCATTAAAAACATTAAATTACCAAACGATATTTTCAATTTGTAAAAAAAAAAAAGTAATTATTTTAATATTTTGAATATGAGCTGTATTTTACATGCCGTATTACAAGTGAACATGTAAAAACTATTAAAATTGATTGTAACTCGTATGTTTTAGTAGTGATGTTCATTTTTATAAACTTTTCCTTTTCTGTCAAAGAAACCGGTAATTTCATATGCATATTACAATGGAACTAAGTTATCATTTTTTTTTTGTTCTTTTTTCCGGAATTGTTTTTGCTTCATGCATTCTAGAAGAGAAATTCAATTTTTCAAAAGTTCTTTTTACGTGACAAATATTTTTATCTTTTTGCTGAAAGCAGAAACATACAGATTTTCTGTCGATAATTTTTTCTTAAAGGGAACTATGCAACTGTGTGTTTTCGTACCATATTACGATCGGAAACGGTTATACTACTGAAGTGGCTTTTAACTGATGCATTTTAGATAAAAATTTTATTTTTATAAATGTCTTTCTGAATATGGAAGTTATATTTGAAGTGTCAAAAGTTAATAAGTTTTAAAGTTTATTATCGAAAAAATAATTAGAGCCTCTTATACAAACTTTAAATGTCTAAAAAACTCTAATAATTATTTCTTTTTAAGAAATTAAATTTATTTCGTATATTTATTAATTTTAAGTGACAAATATAGGCATATTTTTCCACTGCACACAGGATAACACTCATATAACAGAGCTGTATGAACTAGTATTATTTAATATACTTACATAGACTTTTAATAAATATAATCTATTACCAACAACAGAATGTGTAATCTTTCAATGTATTTTACAAAATACAAAAATTTTACAATAAATATTTTACGGAAGTTAGAAATTAGTAAACTTTTTAAACAATATGGAGAAACCTATTTTACGAATATTAACAGAAGAATAAATTTTTTATTATATCATGTATATTCATTTACAATATGGAAATAGCTGACTTTTTATTACCGTTAGTTATATTCGAACGTAAAGTGTTGAATGCAGTTTTATTAAAGAATTATTAAAGATTTGATAAATTTTACTATGAGTGGATATATATATATTTTTAAACTAGATATTTTAATCGAGTAAAGGTATACCGGATGCCTTAAATGAGAAATATATTTAACATTGTACTTTCGCGTGGAGGCAGAAATATTCTATTAAATTTCCTATTTCATCTTTAGTTTTCCGCTAAAAAGAACGATATTTCCACTCATCAGATTATAATTAAAATTTGTTTTCATGTTTTACTAACGAAATTGTTTTTAAATTACCTATTTTAGTAGAGAAATTCATTTTCAAAAACGGTTTTCGGCATGATACATTTTTAGTTCTTCTGCTGCCTGGGGAAGCGTATATGTTACCAAGTTACCGAATTATTCTGTAAAGATGTTACCAAAGGTATTTTCTCTTTGAAGAAAACGGTATTTTAGAACGATACTTACAGTCTAAATTACTTGTAAAATGAAGGAGGATCAATACGTTTGCTAGTTACTACAAAGTTATCCTAAACTTGAGCTAAGAATATGAAGTTTGGCGGTAATTTACACTGAATAGAAAAAAAAAAAAAAAAAGAATGGAGTAACTCTACTGGACTTTCCGAATACTGGCGTAAGTAAAAAAAGACAAAATACAGGGTGTCCGGGCTATAAGTAACCAAAAGTTATGGCTTATTATTACGGAACTACCCATTAGAAAATAATAGACTTCACCTCCGTGGATTGGAAACTCCTCCGAGATTTTAAAACGTTGAACAAAACCAAAAACTGAAACTGTGGATGATTGGAAAAAGCGTATCATAGAAGCAATTTGTCTAATAACTCCTGATATGCTACGAAACATTTGGGGAGAACTGGATTACCGTTTAGACGTTTATCGGGCTACCAAATGTGCACACATCGAAGTCTATTGATATTATAACTTTGTGAGATGTTATTTTTATTCTAATGGGCAGTTTCGTAAAAATAAACTATAACTTTTGGATTCTTTTAGCACGGATACCCTGTATATACATATACTTCTGACACAATGTAATCAGCTGGATTCGAACGCTAGATCTCCCGTGTTGAAGCTGGAGACGTTACCTCCGCAACACTAATGCTCAATGATATCACCGCAATATTTATCACTTGTACTCTGTAGCATTTCCTTGGTGAATTTCCTTATATAGAATCGATCGCAAAATGGTTTGAAAATGCATTAAAAAGGGATTAAATACCTAATTCGTCTGACCATTTTTACGAAAATCTATACAGTTCTTGCAACAGTGGTCTATACATATTCACCAAACAGGAGTTCAATCGTAAATATCGTTTGGGTGTAACCGTGTTCATTCTCATACACACATATAAATCATCATTACAATGCTTTTCTTATCCTATGTGTACGGAAAGTAATTAGATGCTGTAAAAGTAATATTAGAAATTACGCTTACCGTATATTTATTTGTTTAAAAAGGTTATTTTTCATTGAATTTCATTACATTTGCTGTATCATCGCATATTTATATTACGCAATTCAATAAATTGAAAAACCCTAAAAACTGTTTGGCAAATAAAAGTTTTGGAATAAACTTTCGAGCTTTCTACGTGACAACCAAGTTTTTTGCAATAGTTTTTTAGATTGTGGCAATCATTTTGCTCTCCTTTGGCTCGTAAAAACCGGATGATAGGTAAATCTAAGTTCTTCATAAAAGGGTTTTAATATAATATTACTTGAACCTTTAACTATTGAAAAATGTTAATTTGATTGTAGATACCAGGACAGTTTTCAAAGAAAACACCTGGAAGAAAAATGATTCTGATAAAAAAGAGAACAAAAAAGAGGGTAATTATTTCTTCCATTTTTCTAAATTTCAAAGATGTCAAAAATTAGTCTAATTTAAGTTACATTATAACTATATGGATAATAAAGAAACTTGTTTGAAAATTTCACTTAAAATACTGAATTATAAATTTAATAAAGTTAGCCTTCTTACATGCAACGTAAAAGATGAGAAAAAAGAGTGTTTTGTAACATAGAGTGCAACCGCTAAACAAACAAAAGTAATCTTACTTCTGTTTAGATTTGAATATCGATTCTTTGAAAGTACTTTCACAATGAAAAAATACTCTGTACGCGCAAAAAAAGAAAGGAAAAATAAAACCTGAACGGAAGTGACAAGAATCAAAGTCCCTTGTTTAAAATTTTCTATATTATTGTTATAATTAAAATTTTTGAGCTGTCGTGTACGCATTTGTTTTTACACAAACTTTGAAACCCTGAATACGAATAAAGTATATTCAGGGCCTGACCAATGCAGGGGCATGAGGGACAACTGCCACGGTCCCCCCTTCTTAGGGGCCCTCATGGGAATTATCAGGATTTTCATTAAAAGGTGCCAAATTGTTAAAATTGGTCCAAAGTGATCAAAATATCAATTCAAAATAGATCCTATACCTCTTAAAAGAATATTTTGCATCTCATACTATTTTCTCTATATTACAACATATGTATGAAAATATTCTAAATTGCATAAATACATAAAAACAACAGCACTAAAATTTAAAAAAAAAAAAATTCTTAGCAGATGAAGTTGTTTTGTTGATTATTCTTTTACACACATAAATACCCCTAAAATATTTATAATACACGTATATATAAAAAACAACATAATTTCATTTAACAGAAAAATATCTGTCTTTTTCTACGGAAACAACAATCTTATTTTATTTTATTTTATTTTTTATATGTAAACATTGTACCACTACTTCGTAGTACGACTCATAAATTTTCTTTTGTATCACCTTGATACAATTTCAAAAATCATGATCTATTGACATTTCAATCATTTTTATACCAGTCATATTATAAAATTTTACTCATTATTCTTATTATTATTATTTATACAGTATATATAAAAAAAAAATTTTATTTTTACAAATGTGTCATCCGTGATGTGAATGCCATTATTTCTCAATGGTAACTGAGATCCAACCAAAAGAGAAAAGAGAGAAAAAAAAAATTGTAATTCCTAAATTTACCTATTATAAATCCCAGAATTATTTTTTTCATTTCTTTTTTTTTTTTTTTTTTTATTGCTAACATATATTATTTATTTTATTTATTTAAATTATTATATGTGTGTCATTATTGTTACAATAATAAAATTAATTTTAATAAAATTTTAATCAATTAAACTTACATACCTACAATATCTTTAAAATTGTGACATTAAAATAATACTTAAATTTATTTTCCTTTATTATTATTATTATTATTATTATTATTATTATTATTTCTAATGACCTCAGATGAACGTTCCTGAGTCATAGCGCCATTTTACTTTAATGAGGGGGGATGCTGGACAGATAATTACACCTGTTTATTTTCTATTTAATTTACATCCAAAATTGTTAATTGGTCCAAATCATCCAAGCAACCTCATAGTAAATTGGTATATAATTTTATATACCTTAGACAAATTCAAATAACATAAGTGATCGTAATTACTTAATTCTAGTAGAAGAGCAACGCGAAGCATTAATAAAATTAAATTATAATCCGCGTCAAAATGTAATTATTAAATTTAATTAATTACAAATAAAATTAAGAGTGCGTTGTGAATTATTTAGACGAACTCTTCCACTTATGAATTAAACTAAAATTTAAGCTGTAAAAATAAATTGACACACCTTAAACATTATCAATTAAATAATTACAGAAACTTTTTAAAACTTGATTAAATATTTTATTTACATTGGACACAACTATATACAGAAATACATAATATTAATTCAAAAAAAAGAAAGCAACACTTTTGTTTGCTTCTCATTATTTTATGTATATTTAATCTTTAAAAAAAAGACATTTTTTTATTTACTCTTATTATTATATATTTTTCTTTTTGCTAAAAGAATAATTCTCTTTCATTTTTGAATTACCTTAATTATATTTAATTATTGGTTTTGTTGGATCTCAGATTGCTCTCTACCATAAAATATCAGAAAAGGATATTTATAATTTCTCATATGATTTCAAGTGGTAAAAGAAAAAGTTTAAGGTAGTACCTTATTTCATATACGGGATGGTGGCCTTTATTCATCAAATTCAGAGTTGTCGCGTTGCTAAGGATCATATCCATATGTCATCAGGAATCCGCTTCTTATCAGAGCGGCGATATCGGGATGGCAGGATGCATAGCTACGGACCTCAGTAGAACAATCCACTTTATTTTAACATCAGGAAGACATCCTCAATTAGGCTTGCTTAGGCTCACTCCGATATGTCCATCTCGCCTGGGCATTACTAGGGCTTTTTGGATTCATTGCATGGGCTTTCAGGATTCATTGCACGGGCTTTCAGGAGAGCTCCTGCGTCCTCAACATCTTTTTTCAGACTCTCTTCTTCAAACCTTTTTCTTCTGGCACACCAACTCTTGCAGTGGGTTGAACTATTTGTCTAGTCCACCCTTATTGGATGTGAGAAGATTTTGCATTATCCTTCGATAGGCCTATTAGCTAACAGTCTGCAAATGGCCCCTTACATATACTTTAATATTATTATATGCCTTAAAGTTTGGGTGGTCTGAAAAGCCATAAATTTATCCCAACACTTTTATTAAGGCCATAAATTTATTCCAACATTTTTATTATTTTACGATTTCTAATTATACACCACTTTCCACTGGCTTGTCATAAAACGACACCATGGCGTCTGGCTATTGTTGTTATCTGAGATCCGAACTCTATTCAACATTATACATTCATTTTACAATACAACAATTTTTTTAAAAAATATATATTTAATATTTAAAATCAACTTAATAATTTTTGTATGAACTTACACTCCTATTTTACTTAAATATATAAACATTATAATTTTACACTCATATTTATATTTTATAAAAAAATATTTATACAAACAGAAATAACAAATTACGCAATTTTACTTTGGTTTAACCAACATGGTGCGGGAACATATCATTGTTATATGTTGCCCAGCATCTCTCCCGGTGGTCAGAAAAAAAAATAAAAACTGATTGCTGGGTTTTTTTTTTTTTTTTTTTTTTTTTTTTTTTTTTTTGTAAAGCATAAAAGAATGTACGTGTCCATATGACTGTGTATCTACACAGTTTTTGAGCTAAGTCTGTAAAGTTCAATTATCAATGGTTCTGGTATATTTTATAAGAAGTTCTTCTATATTTAAATTATTTATTTAATAAAATGTCCCTTTCTCTATATTATCAGTTGAGTCATCTTGCTTGCACTCAAAGTTCTTTATAATTTCCCCCATTTTAGTTCCTTTCTGAATAATTAACTTTTCTAACAGTTTATTCTTTATTATAATATTTATGTTGTTATTTTTTTTAACTTCGTGTAACGAAGTCTCGCATGAAAATTTACTATTTTCTTGAATGGGGTCAAAAATAATCACATCTGACATATTTATATCCTCTGGGCATTTTAATTTTACAATTTTCGATTCTTCAGGTTGGAGAAAAATTCTATTTTTAGTAATGGCAAACATAATTTTATTTGAATGTTCCCCTGAATTACATGGCGTAATGTTATTCACTTCATAATTATTTACTTCACTTGCAACGTTTAAGTTAATTTGTTGATTTTTAAATTTTAAGGTTTTATTGCATAAATCCAAAATCATATGATTTTCTTTGAGATAATCGTACCCTAATAACATTTGGTACTGCCTATCAAAATCATCATTGGTGACATAAAATGTGCCTGTTGTGAATATACCTTTTAATCGAAAAGTTAATTTTACACATTGTTTAAAAAAAATCTTTGAATTCGTTAAAGTTTTAATTTGGATCTGATTGCCCAAATATTTGATTTTGACGTTTGTATCTTTAATTTTTTTGAATAAAGAAGGTGATAAAAGGGAAACGGCAGCTCCAGTATCCAATAAAGCTTGTATTTCGACGCCCTGTATACTTAGTGATATAATTGGCAGACTATCTTTGTCTGCATTTGTTATATTTGCGATTGTTTTATTTATTTTATCGATTTCCGTCTCTGAAAATCCCGGATCTTGATCCGATTTCGCTGTTTTCTTTGCACATTTTTTTTTCTTTTTGCGCTTTTCAAATTGATAACCATTTTGATCATAATTCTCATAAATATATCCAAAATCCCTATTTCCTGAATTCCAGTTAGGTTGTGAATAATCATACATCCCATAATGCGTCGGGTAATTAAAGGAATTGTAGTAATCATTATAATATCGTTCATAATCATTATAATGAAAATTGTTATTGAAATGGGGACCCTGATAATTATTGTGTTTATTAAAGAGTTTCTTATTCCGTGGAACCCTATCATCTCTAATTGCATGGTTTTTTTTCTTTGATTTTTTTAGTTTTTCAATCTCCCCTTTTAATTTCTCGATTATCTCTTTGTTTTGCTTACTTGATTCTATAATGTTCTCATAAAGATCTTTGTTTTCTTTATTTATTGCGTTAATTTCCTCAAACTTTGATTCATTATACGCACTTTCCATAAGTTTTGCTAACTCGCATGCCTCCTTGAAGGACCTGGGCACATTTTTACGAACATCTAGTGCAATATCCTGTCTAATTGCATTTAAAAAATTCGACATTTTTAAGATTTCGATAAAATTCTCTTCCTTATTATCCACATTTTCGCCTGCACTTTCGATATAAGATTTTACACCCTTTTTAAACTCCAAAATGAAATCCTCTATCGTTTGACTTGCGGCCTGTTTTAAATTTAGGAAATTGCTCTGAGCATTAAGGAAGCTTAGTTTTGTACCAAATAACTCCACCAAATTATTTTTAAATAAATTATAATTGGTCTCTTTATATTTTTCAATCTGTTTACTTAAAATATGTTTTGCGTCCCCAGTAATTTTAGCCTTTAAAATTAATAATTTTGTTTCTTCCTGTATATCTTTCGAATTCAAAATATTATCAAATTCCTCTAAGAAAAATATAATGTTTTTGTTCTTTTTATTGTCAAATGGTGACACTAACTTAATACATGTATCTATATCCAGCGTCTGAGTCATTTTTAACAAATATTAGTAATCAATGTATACTTTTTCAAAATATCAATTCAAAATAGATCCTATACCTCTTAAAAGAATATTTTGCATCTCATACTATTTTCTCTATATTACAACATATGTATGAAAATATTCTAAATTGCATAAATACATAAAAACAACAGCACTAAAAGTTTAAAAAAAAAAATTCTTAGCAGATGAAGTTGTTTTGTAGATTATTCTTTTACACACATAAATACCCCTAAAATATTTATAATACACGTATATATAAAAAACAAAATAATTTCATTTAACAGAAAAATATCTGTCTTTTTCTACGGAAACAACAATCTTATTTTATTTTTTTTTTTTATATGTAAACATTGTACCACTACTTCGTAGTACGACTCATAAATTTTCTTTTGTATCACCTTGATACAATTTCAAAAATCATGATCTATTGACATTTCAATCATTTTTATACCAGTCATATTATAAAATTTTACTCATTATTCTTATTATTATTATTTATACAGTATATATAAAAAAAAAATTATTTTTACAAATGTGTTATCCGTGATGTGAATGCCATTATTTCTCAATGGTAACTGAGATCCAACCAAAAGAGAAAAGAGAGAAAAAAAAAATTGTAATTCCTAAATTTACTTATTATAAATCCCAGAATTATTTTTTTCATTTCTTTTTTTTTTTTTTAATTGCTAACATATATTATTCATTTTATTTATTTAAATAATTATATGTGTGTCATTATTGTTACAATAATAAAATTAATTTTAATAAAATTTTAACCAATTAAACTTACATACCTACAATATCTTTAAAATTGTGACATTAAAATAATACTTAAATTTATTTTCCTTTATTATTATTATTATTATTATTATTATTATTTCTAATGACCTCAGATGAACGTTCCTGAGTCATAGCGCCATTTTACTTTAATGAGGGGGGATGCTGGAGAGATAATTACACCTGTTTATTTTCTATTTAATTTACATCCAAAATTGTTAATTGGTCCAAATCATCCAAGCAACCTCATAGTAAATTGGTATATAATTTTATATACCTTAGACAAATTCAAATAACATAAGTGATCGTAATTACTTAATTCTAGTAGAAGAGCAACGCGAAGCATTAATAAAATTAAATTATAATCCGCGTCAAAATGTAATTATTAAATTTAATTAATTACGAATAAAATTAAGAGTTTGCGTTGTGAATTATTTAGACAAACTCTTCCACTTATGAATTAAACTAAAATTTAAGCTGTAAAAATAAATTGACACACCTTAAACATTATCAATTAAATAATTACAGAAACTTTTTAAAACTTGATTAAATATTTTATTTACATTGAACACAACTATATACAGAAATACATAATATTAATTCAAAAAAAAGAAAGCAACACTTTTGTTTGCTTCTCATTATTTTATGTATATTTAATCTTTAAAAAAAAGACATTTTTTTATTTACTCTTATTATTATATATTTTTCTTTTTGCTAAAAGAATAATTCTCTTTCATTTTTGAATTACCTTAATTATATTTAATTATTGGTTTTGTTGGATCTCAGATTGCTCTCTACCATAAAATATCAGAAAAGGATATTTATAATTTCTCATATGATTTCAAGTGGTAAAAGAAAAAGTTTAAGGTAGTACCTTATTTCATATACGGGATGGTGGCCTTTATTCATCAAATTCAGAGTTGTCGCGTTGCTAAGGATCATATCCATATGTCATCAGGAATCCGCTTCTTATCAGAGCGGCGATATCGGGATGGCAGGATGCATAGCTACGGACCTCAGTAGAACAATCCACTTTATTTTAACATCAGGAAGACATCCTCAATTAGGCTTGCTTAGGCTCACTCCGATATGTCCATCTCGCCTGATCATTACTAGGGCTTTTTGGATTCATTGCACGGGCTTTCAGGATTCATTGCACGGGCTTTCAGGAGAGCTCCTGCGTCCTCGACATCTTTTTTCAGACTCTCTTCTTCAAACCTTTTTCTTCTGGCACACCAACTCTTGCAGTGGGTGGAACTATTTGTCTAGTCCACCCTTATTGGATGTGAGAAGATTTTGCATTATCCTTCGATAGGCCTATTAGCTAACTGTCTGCAAATGGCCCCTTACATATACTTTAATATTATTATATGCCTTAAAGTTTGGGTGGTCTGAAAAGCCATAAATTTATCCCAACACTTTTATTAAGGCCATAAATTTATTCCAACATTTTTATTATTTTACGATTTCTAATTATACACCACTTTCCACTGGCTTGTCATAAAACGACACCATGGCGTCTGGCTATTGTTGTTATCTGAGATCCGAACTCTATTCAACATTATACATTCATTTTACAATACAACAATTTTTTAAAAATATATATATTTAATATTTAAAATCAACTTAATAATTTTTGTATGAACTTACACTCCTATTTTACTTAAATATATAAACATTATAATTTTACACTCATAATTATATTTTATAAAAAAATATTTATACAAACAGAAATAACAAATTACGCAATTTTACTTTGATTTGACAGAATCTGGCATGATCATGTCAAAAGAATGAATGATGAAAGACTACCCAAAATCACATTCAATCATGAAACAAACAAAAAAAGGAATCGGGGAAGACCACGAAAGAACTGGATGGATGATATTTCAAAGACAATGATGGATAGAAGTCTGGAAGAGGAATGGACCCTTGGCCGGAAAAAAATTCAAAAAGACTATTGTAGATTCTTCGGATGGAGGCATCTGACGTCATAAACCAAGTTTATATATATATTTTTTTTAAAGTTGTGACCATCTTAATGTGATACCTAGTATACAGATGCGAATAGTACCTGGTACGAAACTTATGCATACATACAATATGTATGAAGTTTAGTACTATAGCCACTTCCATGTTATTCGCGAAAAATTTCTATTGATAGATAGAAAGGGGCCCCCAGAATGATGTTTGCCCCAGGGCCCTGGACAGCCTAAGTCTGGCCCTGAGTATATTATATACTTATTCATATTAATATAATAGGATATAAATTCGAATATTTCCTTTCATTCCGAATGCAAGGAATGTTATTCGTGTCCATAATGCCGTGATTTTTTATTTCATTCGATTTGTCATGCCCACTTTGTATAAGTCAAAATTTTCATTATTACTCCATCTTGTAAACAGGCTGAATTTGAATTAAAATGTGCTAGGGAGCTCTGTCTATATGGAGAAATGCATTTTCAAGATTGATTGATATTTTAACTAAAACTTTTAAAATAACGTTATGTGATAACAAAAATAAAAATGCTTATTTGGAAATCCACAAATATATCGGAGATTTGCTAGCATTTAGCATACATGCAATGGCATGTAATTGTTTTTTTAATTTTAGCCATATTTATTATCAAATAAAGTTGCCGTTATAAATTTTTACATATTTCTTCATTGCGACGTACATTACAAGATGGTTACAATAAAATATGTTTTGTGTGGCACTTACAGTTCGTTTACAGGGGCATCCAAAAGAATTCATTTATGTTAAGCTCTATGGGGAAAACCCGTTTGTGGTGTCATTTAATTATGTTAACACTGTTACAACATTAATGAAATTGATATGAATACCGGAAGTACCCTGAAACATGCTTTCTGTAGAATATGGAGTGCAAAACATTTATCATTCATTTAGAAGGCCACACAAAATAATTCACTTACATAATAGTCTACGCGTCTACGGGGAAAAACTGTTTGCAGCGTATTTTAATTATGTTGCACTATTTCAAACATGATGAAATTCATATACATTACTGAGATCTACTACAAGATGCTTGCTGTAGAATATGATGTGCATAACATTTATCGTTCATTTTCAGGGACACACAAAGGATTTCGGATACAGTACTGTATCCGAAATATTGTCGACTAAGTATAATGGCCGGAAGTGATGCTTTTCAGTTACGGTATGCGTTTTTATGTTTACAAATTACTAACTAAGTTTTTGCATATGTGGTGTTCATAAATGGTGCAGATCATATACAGAGCTATACAAAAAATTCGTAAGCATTACTACTTAGTATGAGCGTGAATTGCTTAAAAGTGGTTTTTATTTGAGTTTTACATTTTCAAGATGAACTATATTTAGTATAATAAGAGATGTTTGTAGAATATAAATACAATAAACTCTGCCTGAATCGATCGGGACAAAGACATTTTTTCCGCAGTAGACAATATTCCGCCTTAGACAAATTTTACTCTATGTCTATGGATTCGCAGGAACTTGAAAATCTTTCCGAGTTAGACAGATTTCCGTCTTACATTAGAGTCTGCTTTACAGAGAGTTTACTATAAAATCATATGCAGGGCTATGCAAAGAATTGGATGCAAGGCCACCTACGAATAGTAATGCCTGGAAGTGTGATTTCAGTGTTTTATGCGTGTTTTTGTCCAAATTAAATTTTAGCTTAATATGCAGTGTGTATATAAATCTGTAGATAGTACAGGGCTCTTACGATAGAATTAAGTATACTTCCGTATATAAATTGCTGAAGGGGAATTTTCAACTGTGTTATGCGTTTTCTTGCTAAATTAAATTTTAGCATGCTATTGATAAATATACAAATCTATTGACCGTATACAGAGCTATACAAAAAAAATCAGCATTACTAGACTACTTAGTATGAGCGTGAATTGCTTAAAGGTGACTTTTAATTGAGTTATACATTTTCAAGATGAACTATATTTAGTATAATGAGAGATGTTTATAGAATATAAATACATAAAATCATATGCAGGGCTATGCAAAGAATTGGATGCATGGCCACCTACGAATGGTAATTCCTGGAAGTGTGTTTTATGCGTGTTTTTGCACGCATTAAATTTTAGCTTAATATGCAGGGTATGTATATAAATCTGTAGGTAGTATACAGGGCTGTACAAAAGAATTAAGTATAGTCCGGTCTATAAATTGCTGAAGGTGAATTTTGAACTGTGTTATGCGTTTTCTTACTAAATTAAATTTTAGCATGCTATTGATAAATCTACAAATTTATAGATCATATACAAGGCTGCACTACAGAATTGGAGTAATTCTCCAGCTATGGGTGGAAAATGGTGAAATCTGTTTTTCAAATGTTTTATGTGTTTTCTAAAATGTTAACTTAGGTATCTTTTTTACCCTATTAAACGACGATATTTCGTTAAAGTATTCTGGAAGTGTTGGAAATTGCTTCATAATCCATGCTTGAAGCATGAATTTTTTTGTTTATTTGTTTAAACATAAAGAAAATCCCTCTTTTCTCAAATAGAAAAAAAAAAAAAAAAAGAATGAAAGAAAGAAAGAAAAGGAAAAGAAAAAGCAAGAAAGAAATGAATTTTTAGTCTCGGGACATTTTTACGATTGGCACTACAGATTTAATTTCATATCAGAACATCCAGTAGCCCGCGGCCTTTGTAATAAATAAAGGAATTCTATATTACATAACTAGCGAGCTCCAAGTTAAAACTGACAGATCAACAGTTATTAAATTTTACAGACTCAAAAAAAAAAAAAAAAAAAAAAAAAAGAAAACACAACATAACTCATTACAGATTTTTTCAAGAGAAATGATGGAAGCTGAGTCTAATCGAGCTTTATGTCGATGGCAAACAGAACCGAAACTTTTCTTACGTAGAGTACCAGTGGCATGGCTGGAGATGGCAATCTCCTAAAGTGATTGTGGAAGTTAGAAACTTGAGACGACAAGGTAGGTCATAGAAAGGTTAATCCCTAAAAGTCGGTGTGGGGTATTAAAAGCATCGGCCAACCGCACTGACAGCCGCAAGATTTGATCGACACTACTACTCCAAAAGCAGAGTTTTTCTTCACTAGTCTCAAGAGTAGGTTTTATGAAAGGGATGTCAACTTCTGATGCCACCTAAGCTTAAGTAGTTTTGAAGAATTACGAAACAGAAGTGATAATGTCTTAGCCTCAGGTGCGAGCAATACCTGCGGTTTATTTATTTTCTTATCGATGATAAATTCTGAAAACCCATCGCTTTAACCCTTTGAATCTGTTTCTGTACATTTATACATATATACTATTTTCAATTATCTTTTAAATTTGTATAAAATACCGCAAGAGATATCAAGTGGTTTTAATAAGAAATATAAACATCTGTGGAAATTTTTTGTTAATATTTGGAGAGTTTTCATAATTAGCTCACTATATATAATTAATATTTATATACTATTATAATTTATACCATATAATTAACTCTATATAATTACATATTTCAATAAAACTATTCATAATTATAAAACTGTTCACAAATTATGTAACTAAAAATGCTTCGCAACACTGTAAAAAAAAAAGTGTAAGGTTACTAAGAATTTTGTTGGAAACTGGGATTCCTAGAACATTTTATGTAACCACAACAAAAGATAATCATGTAAAATTACAAAAGTTTCTTCAGTAACTGTTACTAAATATTGTTTAGTAAACGTACTAGTGATTTTTTAGGGAGTTTCCCAATAAAACTTTTGTAAATTTACTAAATATTGTTTAGTGAACTTACTAATGCTTATTTAGGGAGTTTACTAAATAAGTTTTAGTAAATTTACCAACGAATATGTTGTAAACGTACTACCAATTTTTTAGGGAGTTTTCCAAAAACTTTTTTGTAAATTTACTAAATATTGTTCTGTAAATTTACTAACGGTTTTTCAAGGGAGTTTCTCTAATTAGTTTTTGTGAATTACTAAATATTTCTTAGTAAACTTACTAGCGATTTTTTAGGGAGTTTACTAAAGAATTTGTGGTAAATTTTCCAAGGATAGTTTAGTAAACGTACTAAGGATTTTTTAGAGAGTTTTCCAAAGAATTCCTTGTAAGTTTACTAAATATTGTTCAGTAAACTTACTAACGATTTTTTAGCGAGTTTACTAAAGAATTTTTCGTAAATTTACTTAGGATTATTTAGTAAAGGTACTAACGATTTTTTAGGTAGTTTCCTAAACAATACTTTGTGAATTTTCTAATGATTTTTTAGTACACTTAGAAAGGAATTTTTAGTACATTGACTAAGAATTTTTTTCTAAATTTGCGAAGGATTTCATAGTACATTTACTATGAATTTTTTTAGTATTCCACCCAAAACTTTGCATATACTTTTGCAAAAAATTTTCGGTAACTTTATTAAAGTACCTTCAGGAAAATTACCAATGATTTTTTAGTATTGTATCTAAAAGAGTTTTTGTATTCTCGCCATAAAGTTTTTTGTAACTTGCAAGAGATATTGCAGTACAGTTGCTAATGATTTCTTTCTGTTCTGTCTAAAATTACACTCATCAAAAGGTATTTGCAACTGAAAAAAATTTTTGCAGTAGATCACTAACGGTTTTTCAGCAGTATTACGAAAATATTTTACGTAATTGTTTTTTTATGCTAATACTTATATTATTTAGAGTTATTGTTATGGCATTCTTTCAATATGGAGTTGAATTTTTACAGTTTTAGATATTTAGAGTGGAATTTTCCTCAATCAAAATACTTCGATGCAAAATAAGTAATATCGCCTGACGTGTTTTTGAGCAATACCACAGCAATTGACAGAAATATTTATATGTTATGGCATTAGAAAACTGAATGAAGCTTTACTGTAGATGTTCAAATAGGTACAAAATCATATCGATATTAAATGAACATTATAAAAACAGCAGTAAATGAGCAGATAAGTAGAAGCAGATCTTACGGTTTTTTGTTAAATTAAAAAAGCGAACAGAAACAATAATGAAAGTAAAGTATCATTACTGAGTTTATAAAGTATGCCTAAATTTAAAAAATATATATATTACCGATACACTAAAAAATAAAGTGTGATGTTTCACCAAGAAAATGGTGAAAAGTCGCTGAAATTTAGCTGCAACTAAGATATTGGTGATACGTTTCACCAGTTTATTGGTGCTTTCACAAATACCATTATATTAGTGAAATATTAAACCATGATTCAGGATTTTTTTTAATCCAATTTTCTGGTAAAAAGTTGAACCATAAATCAGGTTTTTTTTTTATCCAATTTTCTGGTGTAAGTTTGAACCATAATTTAGTTTTTTTTTTTAATACAATTTTCTGGGAAAAAGTTGAACCACGAATCAGGATTATTTTTAAATCAAATTTTCTGGTAAAAGGTTTAACCATGATTCAGAGTTTTTTTAAATAAAATTTTCTGGTGAAAGGTTAAATCAAAATTCAATGTTTTCTCCATTCCAATTTTTTGCTAAAAGTTTGAACCACGATTCAGGATTATCTCTCATCTTTATGGGGAAAGGTTACACTGGATTGTAGCTTTCTTTTTCCCCCTCACTTTGGTTTTCGATTTATCATTATGGTGTAATAAAAAACAAAATTTCAGATTTTGCGAGATTATCTTGCAGTAGAAAACTTTTTTTCATTAAACTGAAAATTATTAAAGTTTTAATTATTGATTCTATTGTCTTTGAAATATTTAAAAAATAAATGTAAACCAGTTTGATCTATTTCACAAAATAATTGTTTTTTTTCCCCCCACAAATATTACCATTCTGTCCTTGTACATTTTGGAATATTTCTCCGCACTCGGTTACACTTATAGTCCATTTAGTGTTTGCTTATTCACAAAGAAAATATTTAAAAAAAAAATAATTTTCTTACATTTAAATACATACCTGTTTTTATTATTATTTTATTTTAAACAATGGCTGAATGAATATCTTCAACCAATATTAATTTTTGCACGAGTTTGAAAAGGTTTTTTCCATTATGCACTTAGTGCCTATGCACCGTACTTCCATGATCTGTTTTTTTTCTTTAATTGTTGTGAATCTATAGATGCTGAAATTTTTATATTGTACAGTTTTCAAATTTTTACCTTTTCACACACACACAAAAAAAAATTAAAATTTATATTGCAACACAGCTCAATTATGCAAAATTAATTCATTTGAATATAAAAAAACAACAAAAAAAGTTCAGCATTTGTTTCTGTTTAACATTCAATAATGAATATAACACTTTTGAATAAATAAAGCACAAACATAACTGATACATAATCAAAGTATATGCGTCAACAATGAAATAATCAGCATCAAAAAGGCAGCTATAAGTAGCAGAATCCATTTAACCTCTAATATCAGCTAATACAAAAGTATTACTTTAAACTTTAAAGCTTTTTTTAAATACACAATGTATTTCTATAGTATATTAAATACTTACTTTGAAGGGTTAATTTAATAACAGCAGTGTCGCCACCAAGCGACTAATTATTGTTACATATATATGTATTTTTTCAGTATTCCAAAATGGTAATCTATGACGAAGATTTATTTATTTTATAACAATGCTCGTAGAAAAGAAAAGTATTCACCAACAGCAGCCTTGCAATAGCTGAAAAAAGAAATGATTACAGACACAATTAAATAGCAACACATTTAAAGCTGGTTTGCGGTATGCCGCTCCATTTATTGAAAATACAAATTATATAATCATTAAATTATATGTAGAGTATGTCAGACTAATATTTACTGTAATATAATATCATTTTACATAAAGTTTCTCTCAAAGTTTTAGGAGGGTGCTGCACCCTCTCTGACCATTCAGGTCATCAAATATAAAGAATTCATGAAGCTTAGTATGTTCTGAATCAGAATTTCAAGTCAGGTAAAATGGAATAGGTCCAAGCATCAGGTCAATTTCTCCACCTGTTTTAAATAGAAGAGTAAATATTTTAAGACATAAAATTGTTTTTTGTGCAGACATAACAATAATCAAATTTCACACAAGGAAAATAATAAAAAAATTAAAGAGTATATCAATTTAAATATCTTTTACAAGGAAATCTTCAGCATTTGAAAAATCAATCAGTGTTCGAAATCATTGGTGGTCCGCTGGTCCGAGAACACCAAAAATTCATTTGGACCACTAATTTGAAAATTTTAGTGGTCAGCAGGAACAGTAACTTTTCCACCCTCTCTCACGGGGTCACAGGTAAACTTAAAATTTCCCGTCCCAGAGAAAACCGCAACCAAACACAAATCACACAATTTTATTTATTTAAAAAAAAAAATAAATAAAACTGCATTAAACCTCAGTCAATCGAAATACTGGAAATAAAATATCTAAATTAATAATTTCATAGTTTTTCTTTATGTGCTGTTTATTTAATTTTTAGTTATAATTTTATATTTTATTATGCTGAAAACTTTGGATAACTGCCAAGGAAGTTTGTAAGAAAAAGCTGCAAAATTCTCCAATTGTTGGGTAGAATCAAACTATTGTGAAATTCTTAAATCAAATGCGGAAAAATATTGCAAAAAGCGTCAGTTGGTTGAAGGAAAAAAATTATCAATCAATCGAGATTAACAAAAACTCATGCTTGCCATTTGACTGTAAACGGGTGTTAACAATTATTATCAACGATTAAAATCATGATTTTAATCAACTGATTTAAAAAAAAAAATCATTGATTAAAATCACAAATTTTCTATGGTCTATTTCAATGGTCTATAGGGAAAAATCATTTGTAGTATATTGGAATGATATTACACTATTTCAAACATATAGAAATTGATACACATCACTGAGGTGTACAAAAAGATGCTTACTATAGAACATGATGAGCATAGCATCCATCGTTTATTTATGGGGGAACACAAAAGGATTCGCTTATCTGTATAAATAAACAATTGCTGGTAGTTCGTTATCTGTTGTGGTACGTGGGGTTTTTTTTTTTTTTTTTTTTTTTTTTTTTTTTTTTTTTTTTTAACTAATTTAGTTACTTAGTATGTATAAAATCTGTAAATCATATACAGGGCTGCAAAAAAGATGTATTCATTTCCGTTTATTGACGAAATATGTTGAAGGGGAATTTTAAACTGTGCAAATGCGTTTCTTAACTGAACTAATGTTTAGCATACTATTCAGTATATATTCAAATCTATAGATCATATATAGCGTTGCAAAAAAGGAATTCTGATATTTTTCAGATGACTGATAATAATTGCTGAACTTTAATTTTGAAATGTGTTACGTGTTTTGTAATTTGCTTACTTAGCCATCATATTTAACCTTATTAAACGTTGATTTTTTTTTTTTTTACATAATTCTGAATCTGTTGGAAAATTATAATCTATCGTTGAAGTTTGATTATTTTACTTTCTTGTTTAAAAATATTTTTATTTTGTGTATGTGTATATATATATATATATATATATATATATGTGGATGAGTTGTACAAAACAGGGTAGGCGAGTAAAACCGGGTAGCGCAGACCCCTCCTTCATTTGTACTTCTGTTTATCAGCCAACACGAGAAATTACTTGTCGGTAACCATTATGGCATGTATAGCCGATTGGAACGTTACTGTGTGCGGTTCTCGTTCGTGTGAACGATTTAGTTTCAATTTCTCTTAAAAAATTGTTTTATTTGATTCTAGATTTTACGCGTATAACCACTTTTTCAGCATATTAAATATTACTGAACATATCTAATTCTTTCCTTTCCTGATAATATTTAAACATTTTTACTGATCTTTTGCTATAGGATTAAGAGTAGTGACGCCATGTTTTAAACTGTGTCATGTTGGGGTAAAACCAGGTACTTAAGATTGGGTCAAAACTGGGTATACCCGGGGTTTTGTCCGGCACTCATAGAATGGTTTTTTAGTATAGTTAATAAATTAGCATGGAACTTTAAATTGTATTCTTAATGCTGTTAAGTTATAATTCTAAATCTTTCTAGTTATAATGAAAACTTTAATTTTGATTTTGTTTTATATAAAAAGTGGGTCTAATTTTTAACTTACATTTATGAAATTAAATAACTTGCAATTATTATTGAACAAAATAATGGCACTGATTAAGGCATAATTTTATATTATGCTTATTGCATTTTAATAAATAACTTTCTAATCTGGGGTGTAATAACTTGCGTTATAGGTCTACTTAAAATGCAAATATATTTCGTGACTTGTTTCTCTAAATAAAATAATCTGCCCAAATTGACAAATAATCATTAAAATCTCAATCCTATATAACTAGACTACCTAATATATAACAAGATTTTTTTCTCAAATATTAAACAGGCAGGAAAAAAACCTTCTCTTGGTGGATGATGCTTTCCCAGACTCTTTTGCTGTATATAATAGGAGTGGATGCACTGTAAAAAAAAAATAGTAATAATGCCAGTTTTCCAGTAGGAATTGGAAAAATAGTTGCCCTCATCGTACCGGAATAGTTTCCAACCCAGCTCGGAATAAAATCCGTAAAATCGGAATAAAATCCGTAAAATACCCTTTTACTGACTATTTCCTTATTTTTACGGATTTTATTCCGAGATGGGTCGGAAATTATTCCGATACGATAAGGGCAACTATTTTTCCGATTCCTACCCAAAAACTGGCAGTATTTCTTTTTACAGTGTGGATTACGAAAGAGGTCTTTATTTTATTTGGTTAAAAAATGTATAGATTTTTTCCAATCCTTGTCCTGAAAAGCCTGTTCTTTAAATCCTTAATAGGTATTCAACTCACACTAAAAGAATCCAGTTAATCTAGTAAGAGAAAGCAATGTATTTATTTAAACTTCTTTTTTTTACGCAACGCATCGATTTCAGACCCTTGATGCATCATTCATGCACCTCTAAGCTCATACTAAGGTCAAGAGGTGAGGAAGTGGTTATTTTCCAACACTGCGTGATCTGTAACAACTTAGCAAATTGGAAAATTATTTAGCTACATTTTCGAGAGCAGCAATTGTAAATATTGCAATCAGAAGGTTCGAGAAAACAGTGATTTTCCCCTACAACAATGATATTTTTTCAGACCATCTTTTTGCTCCTTCGGAAGGGACAGAGAAACCCATGAAAGTCATGATAACACACCTAGGCCTATTCAGCCACAGGTTGGCATAGCGGCAGAAAAAAAAATTCTGATACATCACAGGATATTGGAGCTCAACCTTCCGAACATCAACAAGTTGACACTATCCAGCGTCTTTCACGTCGAGCTGCTTCCAGATGCAGCAGTTAACATCACAATCACAGACGTCATCACTGATTCAAAATGTTACATCTACACTATATATTAGTAAAATTATCTATTTGACATCTTCAGACTATGTAGTCCAGCAATCTGAATTTCCAATTTTGCCTAAAATGTTATTATCCCCTTCTAAGGAAGGTTTCAGAATTGAGAAAAAGAAAGGGAAAAACTTTTGATTTCTTCTCCCTATAAATTACAGATCGAAACAGATATTAAGCAGAAATAAGCCAAACAAACTGCAAGACGAAGAAAGAAGAAGATTCTTTAAAAAGAAAAAAAGAAAGCAAAAAAAGATTGCGAACACATCATCAGAAGAAGAGGATAATTAAACCTGTATGTTTTGCTATGAACTTTACTCAAACTCTAAATCCAAATACGATGTTTGAAATGCCACGGATAGGCCCACGAAATATATAATGCAGAAGAATATGATGACAAATTCATCTGTGATTTTTGAAGCTAAAAGAACTTTAAAACGTACAGAGTAAACTAAGCAGGCCTATACAACGTAGAAAATTTGCCACCGATTTATTTTTTTTACACATGGACGAACACATGTGCAATTTCTTTTTGTTAAAAATATTAAAAATGTATTTTTTACTATATTAAAGAAAGACATTTTTGAGGAAAATGAGTTTTCCAATAGTTTTAAATGGATACCAGGTTTAACCCAACCAGCGAAGTAAAACCGGATTTTTGCATACGTGTGAAAAAAGCTATTTTTTTATATAAACAATTATATATATATTTTTTTGAAAAGAATGTTTTATTGTAGCCAAGGATTCATTTTACATTAAAAACAGTGTTCAAAATTTGTTTTCCCATTTCACAGCACTTGAGACTAACAAATTGTTATGGTACCCGATTTTGCCCCACCTTCCCTATATTATATATATATATATATATATATATATATATATATATATATATATATATATATATATAAAGGATGCTGTAGGAGAAAATAGCATGAAACATTTATTAACTCCTTTCTACATCTGTTTATACTAAAATTTTAGGTCACATGCTATTTATCTTTTAAAGTAAGCAATTTTTCTATTCGCATAAACTTTACGGTAGTTATCGCGATATATCACCAATATTAACACGTTGATATATTCCGATATTAAATTTACTATATTTTCCCCACCCAGCAGTTAAAGTTTTGAAAAAAAAAATAAATAGAAAAGATTTTTCGAAAACTTGTAGCAATTTATTCCAGGATAACATTTTAAAAGTATCGGCAAAAAAAAAAAAAAAAAAAAAAAAAAAAAAAAAAAATATATATATATATATATATATATGCTCTAAAAGTTAAAATCTTCTAACTGATAATGCAATTGATTTTTAAAAACATGAATTTTAACTCTTTCAAATACATTGGTGAACATATAGTCATCGAGCCAGCAACAGATTTTGATGACCAAGTTCCTCTCGGCCGATAATTTGTAAAATGCTTCAAAAGGTTGTATTATGAAGCTCTGTGAACATCAGCTACGGTTCCGTGGGTGAGTGTGGCAGCGGTAACCTCCCACGCGCGTAAAAAAATTAGTTATTTCCTCCCGATTGAAAATTTGTCAAATTATAGCTAACCCAACATCTTGAAGGGAAAAAAATTCAGCTGATTATAAAGTGGTGGTTAATACGTCAGCTGGTCACACGAACATGAAAATTATATACAGGGTGCAAAGGAAAGGCCCTTTAACCTGAAAATACTTGCGAACGGAGAGAACTAAAGCTATGGAAGTGAGGTAACGGCATAGTAAAGTGACTACGCCCGATTTAATGCAAGCGACGGCAGCGCTCCCTAGTGGCGAAATTTGGAATATAGCCATTGCAAATCGAAAAGAGATAGAGCAAATTTTCCAATCAGAATGTTTGAGAGCATCAATTAATTAGTACGAAACGGCATTTGGTTTACATGAATAAGATAAATCTTTGCCTGTATACCCAAAAAGGTCCAAAATTGAAGCACTCTATTTTGTGTAAACGTTTGGATGGAATAGCCAGAAGTATGAAGAAATACGTACAATTTCTGGTATAAATATGTGCTTATCTGAATGTATTTTGATAACATCCCATAAAAAAACAAAAAAGACAAACAGTCTCACAGTGATAAAATGCTCACGATACACAATTGTGTTCGTGGCGTAATTCTACATGCACATTTCTCAGCATAGAACGTCTATTGCAAGACTCTTGAATACGACGACATAGATTTCAACCTTTCAAGGGCGGTGGCTAGATGGTCTAGCCACCTAATTTTAATTCCAAAATGGACAAATGGCAGCAATAATATTTGAACAAATATTATAGTGAAAATTAACGAGCTTTTACTTTCTGAAATTCGTTTGAATATTCTGGTGTCAGTCAATTGTTTCATAAGTTTACTAACAGAATTCTTCTGCCCCTGAAAGGGTTAATCTAAAATTTTAAATGCATTGGAAATTAAATTTTTACAGCCATTATAGCACAGTACAACGTCACAATCTAAAATTTTGCACTGCTACATTTACAGAATGTGAATATGCAAAGTAGAATCGTCGCTCATTGATTTCGGACATTTTTGTGTATACAGGCAACAATTTATCTTATCCGTGTGAACCAAATGTCGTTTCGTACTAATTAATTGATGCTCCAAATCTTTCAAACTGGAAATTTTGCTCTATCTCTTTTCGCTTACGGTTTTCAATAGGTAACTTCCAAATTTCGCCACTAGGGACGCTTCTGTCGTTTGCATCAGGTCGGGCGTATTCGCTTTACTATACCGTTACTTCAATACATAGATGTATCTCTCTCCTTTCGCAAGTATTTTCAGGTTAAAGAGACTTTCCTTTGCACCTTGTATATTTTTTTCATGTTCGTGTGACCAGCTGACGTATTAACCACCACTTTATAATTAGCTGACTTTTTTTTTCTTCAGTATATTAGGTTATCTATAATTTGAAAATTTTTCAATCGGGAGAAAGTGACTTTTTTTTTTTTTTTACGTGCGTGGGAGGCTACCGCTGCTCAACCCACCCACGGAACTGCAGCTAACGTTCACGGAGCTTCATGATACAACTCTCTGAAGCATTTTACAAAATATCGGCCGAGAGGAAATAACTGACGAAATTTGTACCTGGCTCGGGGACTAATAGGCCATTTTGCGCCTCACAAAGGCTATATTTTTTCTACCATAAAACTAACTAAACGTCCGTATTTTAACACAATCTGTTTACACAACAGGCCAGATTTACATTTACCTACGAAAATTTCGAAACATTCGGACAAATAGAAATATTCTTTACTAAATAAAATGTGCAAAAACTTCGACAAAATTAGTAAAAACCTGAGTGTTACATCGTGGTAAAAATCTTACCAGCCTTTTTCCACGAAATATTAATATTTTTTCACTCGGGATACGAAAACATTATGTTTTTAACGTCTAAAAATTTCAAAGAGTCTGGATGATAACGACAAACTTTTTAGAATTTAAAATTCTGGAAGAACCGTGTCCTCCCCATCCCTTTCCAGGCATATTTCAAAATTACATATAAGACTCCAGAAATCAAATTATGCAGAATATTAATACCAAATAATAATAACAATACCAAAAAGCATATACTTTCAATTCTCTTTGAAATACTGCAAAACATTAAACAAAAAATACAAAAATTAATCTTTTAAAAAAATTCATTGTCCGAAGTCACTTTTAATTTTTTCTGCGCATTTTACTGTATGACCCACATTACGTATATATTATTTAAAAATACACACTTGATTTTATACGGTAGCTTTGAAATGATCGAGCATTGATTTGGTTCAGATATAAATGGATTTAAGAGTGAAAAAAGTTTGAAAAGAAAAAAAAAACACTAAGATTTTGATATGAAAATAAAATCTATATTTATCTATATTATAAAGGACAAACATATCTGTGCGTAACGCTGACGTCATTTTGCAAATGGCAGAACATTGAAATCTAAAATGAAATTCAGGTTTTGCAATTTTCGTGTTCAGCTCGTCGTCAGCTTAAAATTCAGAGTAAAATGAGAACTACATTTAATATTTTTGTTGAACATTGTCACAATTCTATTTCAAAGCCCCGTGATCGGCGGATGTAACTCACAATTATGTGGGTGGGAAACTGGAAATTGTTTCAATCCCTTCCGTACTAAAATGCAAGTACTAAGTTTTATCCCTCGTACTAGGTGAACATTAGTAAAATATGTACATATTTATAGTCGAAAAATCCTTTAAATTATCTTAATAACTCAGAACAATTAATTCTTTCAAAAACACTGTCAATAAAAATGTCGTAGAATTTGAAATTCTGAATAAAATGAGTACCCATATTAATATTTTTGCTGAACATTAAGGTCGCAATTCTATTTCAAAATTTTGTCTTAACCCGGGAGAACTCGTTAGTGAGAATGCCCAATTGCTTTTCTTTTACTTTACATTCATATAATATCAACTTTTTTTGGTTGGCTTAATACTTTTATTCACACAATAGGTAAAATAATTGAAAACCATTTTGAAATTTTAATTAAAATGAAAAATGATTTAAATAAGAGTCTTAAAAAAGTACGACTGTGAGAGAAAATCTCATGCAGCGAGTTCTCCCGGGTTAATCGCTAATCAAGAGAAAGACAGAGTTATCAATCCGCCCTGCCTCCGTTTACTACATACATGTATTTTCTTTAAGTTATTGAGGACTTCCCGATGTTTCTGTAATTATGTTAATGCTTTATTTTGTATATTTTGAGGATTATAATTTAGTAGTTATCGAGAAAGAGGTACATAATTGACAGCCGTTTTACATACCATTTCCCAACTGATATCGTCAAACTTAAACCTTAGTTAAAAAAAAAAAAAATACGTAAAGATTATAATACTTTTTTTTCAATATTCCAAAGGTTTAAAAATTCTATGAATTTAACTTAACCTGGGAGAACTCGCTAGTGAGAATGCCCAATTCCTTTTCTTTTACTTTACATTCATATAATATCAATTTTTTTTGGTTGGCTTAGTAATTTTATTCACAAAAGAGGTAAAATAATTGAAATAACATTTTGAAATTTTAATTAAAATGAAAAATGGTTTAAATACGAGTCTTAAAAAAGTACGACTGTGAGAGAAAATCTCATGCAGCGAGTTCTCCCGTGTTAAGATGCTCGTATACTAGTCGAAAATATTTTTTATTAAAACCATCTTAGTTCTTTTAGTAAAATATCGAAGTTTAAAATCGTGCTATTGGTTGACCTATAATTCCTGTAGCGACAAGGCTCATTTGTTCCCTCGCTCCTCCCCACTATTTTCGACCTCCTTAAATGTGAGGCATACGCACTGTTATTCACTATATATGTCAAATTAAATACGACACATAATTCAAATACAATATCAGAGAACGTAAACAATATTTCCCATCATTTACAAATCATTTTTGAAATATGCTAAAAATCATGAAATAATACACTTTAAGTTATCTATTTGTTCGTAGCGGCAAAACTGCAGCTAGTAGGACGGGGAAACTTAGTACGTTTATTTCTGGCCTATGTCGAAGGGATTAAAACAATTTCCAGCTTTCCCGTATTTAATTCCGAATTCGGCCTTTTTTTTCATTTCCTACCACTGGGCTATAATCCGTAATCAAGAGGTTAAGCCATAATTCTGAAAATATCCAAAATAAAGCCTAAAATAATTACAAAATCCTCAAATAATACCTCAATAAATTAAGAATATATATATAAATTAGAAACAGGGTAAATTGATAACCTCGTCTGTTCTGGCTTCAAGAACTTAACGAATTAGGCAAAACTTTAAATTATAATTGTAAAAATTCAACAAAAATGTTAAGTGTAAGTGCACATTTCAATCAGAATTTTAACTTCTACAACATCTGTATTGACAATGTTTTTGATAGAATTAGTTTTTTTTTAGTTATTGTTATGATAATTAATAAAAATGTGTTTTTTGACTATAAATCTGTACATATCTTCAACCGCTCACCTAGTAAGAGGGGGAAAACTTAGTACATTCATTCTAGACTAAAATTTTAATGAAATGAATATGATGGAATGACTAATTAATGAAATTTAGGACTGATTATTTATTCACTATAAAGTAACAAATAGAGTAGAGCCATTTTTTTAACCTTTAACTGATGTCACAGAAATTGTCACATAACTAGTCTGAAGCGGTCTGCGAGACCGCTCCATCGAAATAGTCCAAGAGCTGTTAAACATTTTAGGGAAGGTATTTGAGGCACCCTGAAAATTTGTGCAACACTTCTTTTGTAATGGCTGAATACAAAATCGAATCTCTGCTGAAGAATCGTGGCCCAAAAACTGTGCCAGACACGTGTCAAGTGCCATTTTTTGACTACCCAAAAAAAAAGGTATTTGAGGCACGCTGAGATTGAGGGAGAATAATATTTATGCTTAGAAAAAAGTATTTTGAAAATTACAGACACTTTAGTCGGCACAAAAACTGTGCCAGACACGTGTCAAGTGCCAAATGGCACTTGACACGTGTCTGGCACAGTTTTTGGGCCACGATCCTTCAGCCAGACATTCGATTTTGTATTCAGGCATTACAAAAGAAGTGTTGCACAAATTTTCAGGGTGCTTCAAATACCTACTCAAAAATGTTCAACAGCTCTCCTACTAAAAGATGAATAAAAGCCGCGATAAACTCATAGGATGTTTTTGTACTAAACTTTTTGCACAGGAGTGTTATAATTAAAATTCACCTATTCAAAGTCTTTGGTGTTAGTACTAAAGTTTCAAACGAAACAAAATTTCAGTAGTGTTTGTAGATAAACTGAAATTTGCAAGTTAAACTATGAAAATTGAAAAAAGCACCTGTCTGTGAGAGACCGGTAACATGAGTTAAAGGCTAAAAAAAGTTTTAAACAGTTTAAACTTTGGTATTGTGCAGAAGGGAGCAAAAAGGGGAGGTCAAATTTCAGAATAAAGGTTAGCAATGGCGTTTTTTTTTTTAAAATCAGAAATGAAAAGAAATGCAGAAGAGTTCCACCCCCGATTAAGAAATAGAATGATAATAAAGCACTTTTAAGGACTTTAAAAAAATTTGTATGAAAATAAGCACTTTCAAGCACAAAAAAAATCCTTTTGAAACATGTAAGTACTTTTAAGGACCGTACGAATCCTGATATATTGAAAATTAGCCGACTACAGAGTAGTCATGCATGGGTCAAGTTGCATCCGACACAAAACAGAATATAATACTTAAGTCAACCCGCAACTCGACCCGAACACGCCAAAAATATTTCCTCGATCCTCAAACTGACCAGAATCAGCTAAAATAATTTTCGGCAACCTGCAACTCAACCGAGACTTATCTCAACCCGAACTCGAAATAAAAGGAAATTAAATCATGTTTTATTGATATTATGAAATGTAATCTACAATTACATCTCTAATAACAATTTATGTTTTATGTAGGAAAATGGACAAATGTATATACTTTAATATTCAAACATATGTAGGTATCATGCCCACAAGTATTTGAAATGAGGACAGCTTGTTAAAAAGCGCCATCAGATCTCAATGGCGCTTGGTGACAAGTTGTCCTCAACATGGCTCACAATCACATGACACACCTAAGTGATATAGGGTAGGTGGGGGGTAAAATTACGCACTTATTATTAATTTTGATTCTTAACGAAAACATTGATATGCGACGACTTATTAAAATGTTGTATTAAAACCTTAGGCACGTTCCACTATCATACGACATTCTGGCAAATTACATTTCCGTAAGAAATTGTAATTTTTGCTCTGCATATCTTTCCCCCATTGGTTTCTTCCCCCAGGGACTGCACTAAAACTCAAAAGCATTTGCTGGGTTTCCCTGGGTGGCCATCCTCCTCCTTGCCCCATTGGTTGGAGTAAAAGTACGCAGTGATGAGGCAAAGGTACGCAGTGATGAGGCAAAGATACGCAGTGCGTATTTGTGCCCATTACGGCCGGTTTTTGCCCCATTTCCACTAAAATGAATGAGTAATGTAAAAGCATTAGAAATTTTTATAGCATTTAAACTGAAAATTGTAAACTAGACCATGAAAAAACAGCGGTCTGCAAGATCGCGAATAGCAGTTAACCTCTAACTATTGTGACAAATATTGTTTCATAAATACTGTAAGCGGTCTCCGAGACCGCTTAATCGTAGATTGAATAAAATGGTTTACTGACTCATAAGAGGCGGTTTCTGCGCTAAACTTTATGTAAAGGACTATTATAGTAAACTTTCCCGCATTCAGAAGTCTTCAGCTATACTTCTAATTTACCGAACGAATCAAAATTAAACAAACATTAATACTTAAATTGAAAATTAAAAGTTAAATTGTGAAAACTGAATATTGCAGGTGTCGGTGAGACCGTTAACAGGAGTTAAAGATTAAGGTTTAAAACAAAAGCGATTCATGAAACAAGAATATTGATTTTTAAAAGTATGTAGGTAGAACATATGTTCTATATTTAAAAAACTTAACTAGAAAAAGGAAAATGTAGTTTACTAACTTATATTAGTTATGTATCTATTATATTTTATATAATACAAATTTAGAAAAGTGGAAAGCTTTGCATCTAGCTAAAACGATAGGGCAAAGTCCCGTATCATAAACATGTGCGTATCTTTGTCCCAAGGCGTATGTGTACTTTTACCCCATTCTGCAATATTTTGCTTAACCGGCTACCTATAAGTATAAACAAATGTGATCGAGGTAAACTACGGCATTTAGAAGCTAAAAAGCTTTCGATCTCCACTGAATTTTTGGATTTCTAAAAATTCCAGGTATTGTCAAGTAAAGAAAAAAGTGAAATATACAAAATATTATATCAAAATTCGAAAATTTAAACTTACCTCATTTTCTTACCACAAATTGCTACTTTTATCAAAAGGTTTAAATAAATGACTAGTACACTTGAAACCAAACTGCCACCTATTGGTCATGATAGCCGAAATGTTGCTTCATATGAAATCAGCCGGTGCGTATTTTTGCCCCGTTCGTATCTTTACCCCTACCTACCCTATATCTCTCTTTGCATGAGAAAGTAAAAACTCAGCATTTTATTGCTCAGAACTTCACGTAAAATTAAAATGCAGATGTTTATATTTAGGTTTTTTCCAAGTCTTGTTAAGATTTTTACAAAAAGTTTGAGCAGAACAATTTTCAGATAAAATAAATACATATTTCAATATACTGCTTAACTTTTAACTGATGTCACAGAAATTGTCACGTAACTAGTGTGAAGTGGTCTGTGAGACCGTTTCATCGAAAGATGAATAAAAGGCACGATTAACTCATAGGATGTTGTTTTTGTACTAAACTTTTTGTACAGCACTGTTATAATTAAAATTCACCTATTCAAAAGTCTCTGGTGATAGAACTAAAGTTCCAAACGGAACAAAATTTCGATAGTGTTTGTAGTTAAATTGAAAATTGCAAGTTAAACTATAAAAATTAAAAAAAGCCGCGGTCTGAGAGACCGGTAACATCAATTAAAGGTTAAGAAATCAAACGTATATAAGAAATGTGATAAATCCTTTTTATTTACGGCACAGTTAAGAACCATTTATTCTTCTCTAGGAATAGGTAAAAATATTACAACATTTCATTTTTCATATACACGCATTCATATTCATATATATAATATTTCTGATAGTTTTAACACACATACCCATGATACGTGCGTATAGATAGAGAAGTGCCCAATATTCAGAGTTAGAATCATAGGAGAGAGTGTGGAGGAATGGGACACCTTTTACAAAAATAAGAAAATGAACTTTGTTTGACACAAAAACAATATTTCAGTTTATAGAATACAAAATGAAAAAATTTCTAATGTCCTTGAACAATATAGAAACATAGTTTTCAGAAACAATTTTATAATTAAAGAAATTGCAAGTTTCAAAATTTGTCCCATGCTTAGTTTAATCGATGCTTAGAACCATTCTTTAAGGCTTAGTTTATATGATGGATAATATACAGTATAATGTTCCATAAATAGGGAAACTATTACATCTATGCATAAACAAGTCATTAATATTAATAATCATTAATAGTCATTATTAACATTAATAGTCATTAATAAATTTTGCCGGAAAGTAAAAGAATATATAAATTTATTAAGTTAAACCGTTGCATGTTCGCCAACATAAAGGAAAAACAGTGGAACTTCGAAGGATCACTTTTTGCTTCCTAATTGGTTTGATTAAGAGTATCAACAATAATACAGATTATAAAACATGTAAGGGGGGAGGGGGGGGGGTGGAGTTATGAAATTTTTTTAAAGTAAAATTTTTATTGTTTAATTTTTTTTATAAACAAAATATGTAGAAGTTTGTCCATTACTGGCACATCTGCCCTACACCTAGATGTTTAGCATGAAAAAAATATTTTGGACATTCTTTTGAAAAATCAGTCAACCCGAACCCGACACGCAAGATTCGAAAAAACCCAAACCGACCCGATCCGAACCAAAATAGTAAAGTAAACCCGACGCGATGCTGGAATCCAGTACAATAAATACCGATTACTCGGCACGACTAATATTAAGACAGATAATTTTGGTATACATTTTAAGTATTCTGCGGAAGAATAGTGGAATATTTGGCCTTCATTATCAGTCAAAAGGGGGAGTACTATTCATTGCATCAATAATTAAAAATAAAATATTTAATCTGCTAACCATATTGCAATAAAATTTGATTTAAAAGATAAAACATTAGAAATTGCACGCATCTAATAAACACTGGTGTAAAGAATAGTCATTTGACTGAATAATAAATATTTAACAAAAAATAATAGGAAGATTGCGCATTAATACCTGATAAAATCATGTTATATTATAATTCGAAATCAAACAGTCTTACTGTGTAGTTGATTTGTACTTATTAGGAATCAAGTAGAATGGAAATATAACAAAAATTAACTCATAAAGAAGAAATATTTACTTACCTACTAATTTGAAATCATAATCAAGATGGATGCCTTGAACGCCTCTGTGGCTGCGTGAATAGTCATTACGTCACCATTGAAGTCCTTTCTCATTGGCTGACAAGTCAAACTAAGATATTTCATGTATTTGTACTATGCGAGTGGTAAATATTTTCCCCGATTACGGATAAAATTCTAGTAAACATGCAGATTTCTGTAGTTTTACAAAAACTAGTTATGTAGATTTACAGATTTTTTTTTACAGTGAAGTTCTCTCGTGGGAGATACTAGTTGAAACGAAACTATGTACTCTTTTTAAAAAATATATCTACTTTCAGTTTAAATTTTATCTAGATAAAGGAAAAATTCAGTTATATTTATGTAAAGGAAATAGCAGCTTGAATTATTAAAATACAAAATATGAGTATTTTCAAGAAATTATGAGTGAATACTGATGAATGATGTGGCATATTTGTGGCATATATTTGCAATGATGTGGCTGCTGATGGTATTGCACCACTATACAGGGTGTTTCATAAATACCGAAACAATAGGCTATTTCCTTAAATATTGCCCCTAGGCCCATACTTTTAATTGCAAAGTTTCACAAAAAAGGTGTAAAATTTGATGACATAAGTTGCAACTCCATGGCGGTTCTATTTGAAAAAATACGAAAATTAAATTTTTATACGGCCCCCGTAGTGTAAAATTTCCAATCAGGAAAACTTTTCTTATCCATTCCTGAATTAAACAAAGAAAATTGCATCTTCATATCTGAAAAACTCGCAGAGTTATGGCCGTTTAAATAATTCATCAGGTTTTAAGGGATTAGACACAAATTGAAATGCGTGCAATCCAAGAAACAATGTTACTTTAAGAGTTCTAGGAAACATGTAAAAAATATATTTGTTGAGTTACAATTTTGATTTTTTTTTTCTTTTTTTTGTGATGGTTAACCATATAATTTGCAAACAAAATCACATCCTAATATTTCTCATACAGTTTTTAAAAAATTCGAATGATTAGTATTTTTTTAAGCGGATTTAATTTAAAATCTTTATAACTCGAAACATTATTCGTCAGATTTCAAATTTTTGTCATTTAATTAAAGAGGAAAGTATAATTTTAGTTTTGTTTCAGGATTTTTTTAAATATTATTTTTAAAAATATTAAAAATATTTATTTAAAAAATTATGTAACTTATTTTTTAAAAAATCATATTTTCAAAAGTAATTTTTTTCTTTAATTTGCCGAAAAAAAATTAATGTAAAATAATAAAAAAAAGACATGTTCCAAGTTTGCACCTTTCTTATTTACGATTCTTGACTTATAATAATTTAAAGCCAAGAAATGATTAAAAAAAAAAAAAAAAAAAAAAAAAAAAAAAAAAAAAAAAAAAAAAAAACATTGTGCAGAAAACGCATTTAAAGTTTTAAACATTGATTGGCTCCTAATAAAATGTTTAAATGCTTTTTAAAAAATTGCACGTGAAAAAGAAACTTCCTTCTGTAGCTTAAACTTCCGATTCAGTTTAACTTTTGAAGTTTCCACCTCCATTTTGTACTATTTAAATGTCCATAAATAAATGTTAAGTGTGTAATTTGAAACAATGCTTTTTCTAACATGCCGATTAAGAGTTTTTCATAATTTTAGCCCTCACAAATTCAGGCTTTTTATTGTCCCGACGAGGCCGTTAAAAAATTCTGCATTCTGGGGCCGGCCGGACCAGATCCGGGATTGGTGACTTTCTTTCTGAAGACACAGCCAGGTCAGGCCTAACGTATTTATTCATACCGAGCCGGGTGTTGGTGGATTTATGACGGTCAATTATCTACACGAGGAGGGGGCGTCCGAAGGGAGGGGGCGGGGAGTATCTTCCGTGGAGGTCTTTCTAAGGGAACCTAACCCGTATTTACGCAAGGTTATCCAAGGTTCGAAGAAAATCACTGAAAACTCCTAACGATTGGACCGAAGGGCGCGATTGGGTTCGAAACCAGCACCCCAAGTCTACCAGCTTTGAGAGCAAAACCTCTCGGCCACTGGTTATACCGCAGCGGGACTGGCATCCTTATTCCTAGGTCTCCCCTGGGCGAAATTTTCAGACCCGGTCCCGAGACAAACCCATATTAAAATCATTACCTCTGACCTACTTAATCCGTGCAAAAATAACTAAAATTTGGCTCAGCCCAAAAACTTTTACAACAAATGCATATATTTTTAAATGGCCATTATTTTACAATAAAAATTTAAAATTCATATTTTTAAAGGACAGTAGATTTTAAGGCAAAAAAATTAAAATACAGTAAAACTAGTGAAAAAAATCTGCTTATGACGGAATCCTTTCTTAAACGGAAAAACCTGTTCATCCATGGAAAATGAATATAATAATACCTGAGAAAAAATAGACTACATTTACAACTCCTGAGAAGGGAACTTATCAATAACGCTTTGTTTTTTCTTTCCTATGTAATTCCATCTTAAAAGATTTTACTTTGTAGCAGTTTTCATTGTCTCCAACACATGGAATACGGATTAACGATATTAAAGGAAAAGTGAATCATTTACATATAAACAGAGATTCATTAATAAAACAAATAGTCACAGCTTTTGGCGCTTCTTTAAAAATAATTATTATAGACATGTAAAAAGAAAAGATATAATACGTATTTTTGGTCAGAATTCCTCCATACGAAATAATTTTTAACCATATCGATGTAAAAAAGTCCTTCCGGCCAGTGCCGGGAGGAAGAGGTAGCTTTCATATTCCTTATTTTAAAAAAGCCAACTTGTATCATTCAAACACACGAAGCTCAATTTAGTGGAAACCGAATATAGGAGATTCAATACTAATTTTTATCAGTATAATGAATGAGAATTTCGAGAAATTGGTCAGCTTTATCCAAGCTCCTTTTCTTTAAAAATAACTTATATTTGGCTGCCAAATTCGGCGATTTCTTAAAGTGCGTGCCATTTTAAGACAACATGGTGGATGAGCCTAACCAGTGAACTTGGTCGAGACCTTAGTAATTGCTGTGCACATGCTCACTCACATCGGAATCGGTTGATATATACGAGTGCTGTCGTATGCAAAAAATCAGATTTTTCAAAATGTCACCCACAATAGAAATTGAAATTGCTATATCTGAGCCATTTTTTAAGGTAAAAGCAAACAAAAAATGCTCCTGAATCCTAAGTATATCAAGGTCAAATACTTAAGAAAGAAACCTTTTTCAATTTCTAATTTTTTTGCACCTCACATTAAATATATATATATTTTTTAATTTAATGGCCGCCATTTTGAAAAAAGATGGCTGATGAATCTGGCCAGCGAATTTGGTCGAGGTATTAATGTATACTATCTACATGCCTTCTTACATCGAAATAGGCGAATACGTGTGTTATCGCGTGACAAATACAAGATCGTTTCGAAATGTTAGCCATGCTAGAAATTCAAAGTGCTATAATTGAACCATTTTTTAAGATATAAACAAAAGAACAAAATTTTAGAAACAAAAACTGCTCCGGAATCTTTGTATCAAGGCCAAACACATAAAATAAATCTTTTTCATTTTCCAATTTTTTAATACCTCATTTTAAATTTTAAATTTAATTTTTTTTAAATGGCAACGCTTTTAAAACAAGATGGTGAATGAAGCTGGCCAACGAACTCGGTCGAGCCATTGGTATGTACTATGTACAGACCAAGTTACATCCAAATCGGTTCATAAATACGCCTGTTATCGCGTGACAAAAATCAGGTCGTTTTAAAATGTCAGCCACAATAGAAATTCAAAATGCTATTACTCAGCCATTTTTTTAGATATAGACGAAACAAAAACTGTTCCGGAATCTTTGTCTTAAGGTCAAACAGATACGAAAAAAATCTTTTTCATTTTCCAAATTTGGTATCTCATTTTAATTTTTTAATTTTTTAATTTTTTTAATTTTTTTAAATGGCCGCCATTTTGAAACAAGATGGCGGATGAATCTGGCCAACGAACTCGGCCGAGATATTTGTATGTACTATGTACACACAAAGGTACATCCAAATTGGTTCATAAATACGCCTGTTATTACGTGACAAAAATCAGGACGTTTCAAAATGTCAGCTACGCTAGAAAATCAAAATGCTATAACTCAGCCATTTCTTAAGATATAGACGAAACAAAAACTGCTCCAAAACTGCTCCTTGATAAAAAGATTCCGAGCTGGGTCGGAAATTATTTCGGCATGATAAGGGCATTTTTCCGATTCCTACCGGAAAACTGGCAGTATTTTTAGGTAGCTTTCTTTACAAAAAGCTACCTATTGCAGCCGTTCGGAGGAAAGCGATTTCAGAAAATTTTGGTATATTTTCATCGATCATGACCCCCAGACCCCGAAACCACCCTCCGTTCAAAATTGATATATATATATATATATATATATATATCAATATATATATATATATATATATCTGACCTATGTCACACTGTAACTCTCGTATTTATGAACCGATTTGGATGTAATTCGGTGTGTACATAGTTCATACCAATGTCTCGACCGAGTTCGTTGGCCAGCTTCATCCGCCATTTTGTTTCAAAATGGCGGCCATTTAAAAATTAAAAAGTCCTTCCGGCCAGTGCCGGGAGGAAGAGGTAGCTTTCATAATCCTTATTTAAAAAAGCCAACTTATATCATGCAAACACACGAAGCTCAATTTAGTGGAAACCGAATATAGGAGATTCAATACTAATTTTTATCAATATAATGAATGAGAATTTCGCGAAATTAGTCAGCTTTATCCAAGCTGCTTTTCTTTAAAGTAACTTATATTTGGCTGCCAAATTCGGCAATTTCTTAAAGTGCCTGTCATTTTAAGACAACATGGTGGATGAGGCTAAGCAGTGAACTTGGTCGAGACCTTAGTAATTGCTGTGCACATGCTCACTCACATCGGAATCGGTTAATATATAGGAGTGCTGTCGCATGCAAAAAATCAGATTTTCAAAATGTCACCCACAATAGAAATTGAAACTGCTATATCTGAGCCATTTTTTAAGGTAAAGACAAACAAAAAATGCTCCTGAATCCTTATATCAAGATCAAATACTTAAGAAAGAAACCTTTTTCAATTTCTAATTTTTTTGCACCTCACTTTAAATATATATATATTTTTTAATTTAATGGCCGCCATTTTGAAACAAGATGGCTGATAAATCTGGCCAGCGAACTTGGTCGAGGTGTTGATGTACACTATCCACATGCCTTCTTACATCGAAATAGGCGAATACGTGTGTTATCGCGTGACAAATACAAGATCGTTTCAAAATGTTAGCCATGCTAGAAATTCAAAGTGCTATAAATCAACCATTTTTTAAGATATCAACAAAAGAACAAATTTTCAGAAACAAAAACTGCTCCGGAATATTTGTATCAAGGCTAAACACATAAAAAAAATCTTTTTCATTTTCCAATTTTTTAATACCTCATTTTGAATTTTAAATTTAATTTTTTTTAAATGGCAACCCTTTTGAAACAAGATGGCGAATGGAGCTGGCCAACGAACTCGGTCGAGACATTGGTATGTACTATGTACAGACCAAGTTACATCCAAATAGGTTCATAAATACGCCTGTTATCGCGTGACAAAAATCAGGTCGTTTTAAAATGTCAGCCACAAGAGAAATTCAAAATGCTATTACTCAGCCATTTTTTTTTTTAGATATAGACGAAAGAAAAACTGTTCCGGAATCTTTGTATTAAGGTCAAACACATACAAAAAAAAATCTTTTTCATTTTCCAATTTTTTGGTATCTCATTTAAATTTTTTTATTTTTTAATTTTTTTAAATGGCCGCCATTTTGAAACAAGATGGCGGATGAAGCTGGCCAACGAACTCGGTCGAGATATTTGTATGTACTATGTACACACCAAGGTACATCCAAGTCGGTTCATAAATACGCCTGTTATTACGTGAGAAAAATCAGGACGTTTCAAAATGTCAGCCACGCTAGAAATTCAAAATGCTATAACTCAGCCATTTCTTAAGATATAGACGAAACAAAAACTGCTCCCGAATCTTTTTATCAAGGTCAAACACATAAGAAGAAAATATTTTTTCAATTTTCAATTTTTGGTACCACATTTCAAATTTAAATTTTTCTTAAAAATTTAAATGGCCGCCATTTTTAAACAAGATGGCGGGTGAAGCTGACCAACGAACCCGGTCGAGACATTGGTATGTACTATGTAAAAACGAAGTTACATCCAAATCGGTTCATAAATACGCCTTTCATCGCGTGACAAAATTCAGGACGTTTCAAAATGTCAGCCACGCTAGAAATTCAAAATGCTATAACTCAGCCATTTTTTAAGATATAGACGAAACAAAAACTGCTCCGAAATCTTTGTATAAAGGTCAAATACATAAGAAAAAAATATTTTTCCATTTTCAATTTTTTGGTACCACATTTCAAATTTTAAAATTTTAAAAAAATTTTAAATGGCCGCCATTTTGAAACAAAATGGCGGATGAAGCTGGCCAACGAACTCGGTCGAGAGATTGGTATGTACTATGTACACACCGAATTACATCCAAATCGGTTCATAAATACGCCTTTTATCGCGTGACAAAATTCAGGACGTTTCAAAATGTCAGCCACGCTAGAAATTCAAAATGCTATAACTCAGCCATTTTTTAAGATATAGACGAAACAAAAACTGCTCCGGAATCTTTGTATAAAGGTCAAATACATAAGAAAAAAATATTTTTCCATTTTTAATTTTTTGGTACCACATTTCAAGTTTTAAATTTTTTTTAAAATTTTAAATGGCCGCCATTTTGAAACAAAACGGCGGATGAAGCTGGCCAACGAACTCGGTCGAGACATTGGTATGTACTATGTACACACCGAATTACATCGAAATCGGTTTATAATTACGGGAGTTACAGTGTGACATAGGTCAGATATATATATATATATATATATAGATATATATATATATATATATATATATATATATATATCAATTTTGAACGGAGGGTGGTTTCGGGGTCTGGGGGTCATGATCGATGAAAATATACCAAAATTTTTTGAAATCGCTTTCCTCCGAACGGCTGCAATAGGTAGCTTTTTTGTAAAGAAAGCTACCTAAAAAAAATTTAAAATGTGAAATGTGGTACCAAAAAATTGAAAATGGAAAAATATTTTTTCCTTATGTATTTGACCTTTATACAAAAACTCCGCAGCAGTTTTTGTTTTGTCTATATCTTAAAAAATGGCTGAGTTATAGCATTTTGAATTTCTAGCGAAGCTAACATTTTGAAACGTCCTGAATTTTGTCACGCGACAAAAGGCGTATTTATGAACCGATTTGGATGTAACTTCGTTTATACATAGTACAGACCAATGTCTCGACCGAGTTCGTTGGCCAGCTTCATCCGCCATTTTGTTTAAAAATGGCGGCCATTTAAAATTTTAAGAAAAATTTAAATTTGAAATGTGGTACCAAAAAATTGAAAATTGAAAAAATATTTTTTTCTTATGTGTTTGACCTCAATAAAAAGATTCGGAAGCAGTTTTTGTTTCGTCTATACCTTAAAAAATGGCTGAGTTATAGCATTTTGAATTTCTAGTGTGGCTGACATTTTGAAACGCCCTGATTTTTGCACGTGATAACAGACGTATTTATGAACCGATTTGGATGCACCTTGGTGTGTACATAGTACATACAAATAACTCAACCGAGTTCGTTGGCCAGCTTCATCCGCCATCTTGTTTCAAAATGGCGGCCATTTAAAAATTTTTTTTAAAAATTAAATTTAAAATGAGATACCAAAAAATTGAAAAATGAAAAAGAGTTTTTTCGTATGTGTTTGACCTTAATACAAAGATTCCGGAACAGGTTTTGTTTCGTCTATATCTAAAAAAATGGCTGAGTTATAACATTTTGAATTTCTATTGTGGCTGACATTTTAAAACGACCTGATTTTTGTCACGCGATAACAGGCGTATTTATGAACCGATTTGAATGTAACTTGGTCTGTACATAGTACATACCAATGTCTCGACCGAGTTCGTTGGCCAGCTTCATTCGCCATCTTGTTTCAAAAGGTTTGTCATTTTTTTTAAAAAAATGTAATTTAAAATTTAAAATGAGGTATAAAAAAATTGGAAAATGAAAAAGATTTTTTTTATGTGTTTAGCCTTGATACAAAGATTCTGGAGCAGTTTTTGTTTCTGAAAATTTGTTCTTTTGTTTATATCTTAAAAAGTGGTTGAATTATAGCACTTTGAATTTCTATCATGGCTAACACTTTGAAACGATCTTGTATTTGTCTCGCGATACCACACGTATTCGCCTATTTCGATGGAAGAAGGCATGTGGATAGTGTGGTTATCTCGACCAAGTTCGCTGGCCAGCTTCATCAGCCATCTTGTTTCAAAATGGCGGCCATTAAATTAAAATATATATATATTTAAAGTGAGGTGCAAAAAAATTAGAAATTGAAAAAGGTTTCTTTCTTAAGTATTTGACCTTGATATAAGGAATCAGGAGCATTTTTTGTTTGTCTTTATCTTAAAAAATGTCTCAGATATAGCAGTTTCAATTTCTAACGTGGGTGACATTTTGAAAAATCTGATTTTTTGCCTGCGACAGCACTCGTATATATCAACCGATTCCGATGTGAGTGAGCATGTGCACAGCAATTACTAAGGTCTCGACCAAGTTCACTGGTTAGCCTCATCCACCATGTTGTCTTAAAATGGCAGGCACTTTAAGAAATCGCCGAATTTGGCAGCCAAATTTAAGTTACTTTAAATAAAAGCAGCTTGGATAAAGCTGACTAATTTTGCGAAATTCTCATTCATAATGATTTAGTATTGATAAAAATGAGTATTGAATCTCCTACATTCGGTTTCCACTTAATTGAGCTTCGTGTGTTTGAATAATATAAATTGGCTTTTTTAAAATAAGGAATATGAAAGCTACCTCTTCCTCCCGGAACTGGCCGGAAGGACTTTTTTTACAGTGTAAGGTAAACGGGAAAAAACATTTTTCTTTTCAAAAGGGCTTCGCTCCCCTGACACTTTACTACAGGTTAAAGTAAAAATGTGCTGACATTTATTTCCCGCCCAAAATTATTAACAAAAAACATTTAATTGATTATTTTTTAAAGAAAGTAAAATGAATTTCGAGAAATCATGAAGAGGATCTTTTTAAATTTACGAAAAGTATTATATAACTTTAGAGATATCCATGTAATTACTTTATAACATTGAATGGTGTAACTTTGAGTTATACCACTGTATCATATTTGTATTGGAGCACACTATATCACAACACTTCACAATTGCACCACCCTTGGTTTCTTATCAGGTTTACATTTGTGTCGAAAGAAATCTATGTAATCCAAAGTTCATTTTATTCTACTATCACCTGCTATTTTTCTTAGGGTAATTTTCCTACGTTAGGCTGATCGTATCGAAATGCTGTGCAGAATCTGTTCAACAAGGCTGTTTGCTTCTCAGGAAGTAACTGTCCATTTTCTATCAGGCAAAGTATAAGGCATTAAAATGTTACCATAATCGATTGATTTTGAAAAAATAAATAAAATCAATGGTAAATTTAATACATTTTTCTTTGAGCATCCGGGCCCTCACTTTTTTCACCCATTTGGAAATTTACAACTTATATGTTACGTTGTTAATTATTGAATATATAAAACATGAATTATCACATTGCTAACGAAGCGTAGAACCAACAATGTGAAAAATGTCCAAGCTGGGAATCAAACCCGGAACCTTTCGAATAGCGCTCCAAGTGCTCTACCATTTAAGCTATGAGAACAATACCCAGCTTAGCATTTTTCACATATGTTGGAAAGGCTGCAACTACAGCACAGGATGGAACAGTCTTCATGAGCACACAATCCTTCGGCGAAACATGGGACACAAACAAGCCCAGCATCGGTGAACACATATATAATTTTAATTAATTTTTAAATTAATTTTTAGCAGCGAAATTACGTTCGGAATTATTGAATATATAACACGTGATTTATCACGTTGCTAACGTATTCATATCATATATATATTATATATATTATATATATATAATATGATATATATAATATAATATAATATATTATATATATATATATATATATATATTGTATCACGTATTATACATTCAATAATTTCCAGCGTAATTTCACTGCTGTAAATTAATTGAAAAATTAATTAAAATTATATATTTTTAATTATTTTTTAGAAAAATGAAAAGAAAATTTTATAAAAAAAAAATAAATGAAATGAGTATGATAATTCACGCAGGTCTTATAGACAAAATTATTAAAGGAAAACATGAACTCCGTTGTTACATACTCTTTCGAAATAATAACAAGTCAAAATATATGTGTTTGCAGTTAAACCTCTCCTCACATAGGTTATGAAAAAACAAACGAAAAATATTATTCTATATATTCATATATTTAAAATGTTATTCTAAATTGTGTAGAAAAATAATAATTTTTTTGGCATGATCCTATTTATTAAACCCTTATGCCCCGACGGTACTTTCAAGTACCATAGTAAACTTGCTATAAAATTCATTTAACACATTGATTGGCAGTAATACAATTTAGGACGAGTTATAGATACCTTACTTTACCATGTTTCAAAAGCATTCGATGTACAAGGTGGCCATAATTAAACTGACAGTAATCAGAGTGTTCTGTAGCGTCATCTAATTGAGAGAATGACGCCAAAATTTGTAAGAAGATTAAACAAGGCGGGGGACGAAAGAAAAATATTAGTTCCAAAAGTCACCGCTAGGAGAATATGTAGCGCTGTTTAACAGAAAAGAGAATATTATTACCGTATTGAACTTGGATTAAATCGTTAAATGTGTTAAATAAGAGGTAATTTTATTTCAGTATTGATTCTGCATTTTTTTAAACTCTCTTTTTTGTTACACATCGCCACATATTCCCCTAGCGGTGACTTTTAGAACTTTTTTTAACGGAATCCTTTGTCCCCGTTTTGTTTAATCTTCTTACAAAATTTGGCGTCATTCTCTCAATTAGATCGCGCTACAGAACACTCTGAGTACTGTCAGTTTAATTATGGCCACCTTGTACAAAGTAAAAGCCTTTTTAAATGGATAAGTTTTTTTTCCCAGTTATGTTCAGCGTTCCTCCTGCTGAAAGACTTAGACCGGAAAGTTTCAGTTCTACGATCTTGTGCTGTCATTTGTTATTAAAACTTAAACAAATTTGAAGCCACAGAATAAATCTGAAAGCTTTAGAGATGTCAGTCAAAGTAAAAGTTAGTTGGGAGACGTTACCAAAAGACTGCTTTTATAACTTAACCCTCTCGCTGCGCAACCCGAGAGTTTCTCGGGCAAGGTAAAAGTAGCAGAATTTGCGCAACCCGAGATTTCGTCGGGGATGCATTTTTCCGTCTAATTAACCCTCCTTGATCATTACCACCAATTAATTTTTTTCGTAAATTTTGCCTGATCTAATCTGAGCATTTTCCCGATTAAATCAGACGGAAATTTTTGTTTTGAAAAACCGGTGACAAAAGAAAAAAAATTCGCGAAGGAGTTAAATGCGCAATTTTTGAAGCGATTTTGGTAAAACAATTACGCAGCGAGAGGGTTAAGAGCCTAATATGAGGTTAGATGAGCGTTAACGATGTGGTTTAACGATATCAATGCATATCGGCAAATATAAAATTATGCCATATAATGTTAACATAAATGCTATACAAATATCCATTTAGTCCAAAAATGGGAAGTAAAACCTCTTAAAATTGGAGGGGGATACAAATTTTTAAAAACTTTTTTTTAGCGCCCTACAATCTATGGGAAACACGCATTATCTATTGAGAAACGCTAAGTTCGTTAAATTCGTTAAACAGAGTTATCAGTTCATACTTACTCGACGACTTTGGCTGTTAAGGACATTGACGCAGAAATCAGCGTGCCTATACAGATTTGGTATCAATCCAAAATTTACACAAATACCCTTTTTTTTAAGTCAAATATCATTTGTCAGGAAATAAATCTGAATAACCAACAAGAAATTTTATTCTGGTAAGCCAGCACTCGCAGTCTGTCTTTAGGCTTTTTCCTGCTTCAGTTTTGTCTACAAAATTAAAATAGGAAAACATAATATCAAGCTAAACGGTTAGCATATGCGTGGGTAACAGTAAATTTCTTATGGTGAAAAGTTCAACGACACCTATCAAAAATAAAATTAATGACCGAAAGATAGAACCTTCCACATTTCTCTACAGCTCTTCACTTAAGGTATATATCAGAATTATATACGTAAATATGAACCAACAAAAAGCTCAAAGACAGCGCTCGTGAAATAATAACAACATTTAAACATGGCTCGTGGGAGGTAAAATATGAAAATCCTCTTCTGACCTTTCCTCTCTTCAAAATTCTCTCTATGTGACACCAGAAACTAATTCGTAGTTATGAATTTATTATTCGTCATGCGTAGGAAATATGTTGCTAAGACTTGAGTTTGTTGTTACTTCTATAATTCAAATCTGCTTAAGAGGCAAAAGTCAAAGATAGAGTATATTATCCTTTTTGCATTTGTAATCTTTTACTAAGCATAAGAAGTGAATTTTAGCTTGATACAATAATTATTGTTCGAAATTATATCTATAGAAAGAAGTGTACTATGGCGACTGTGAATAAAACTTTCAAGACCACATTACTATGTCGATCGTGCCCAGCTTCTTTCGAACGGTGAGTTTCTGCATAGTATACGTGACGAGTGATGTACGTCATTACTTAGCCAATGGACATACGAAACAGAAGTCAAACAGTTACATTTAATTAGGACGTATGAACTAAATCTCTCTCTGTTAGAATAGAAACTGTCTTGCTACAATTAGATTATTCACAAAATAAATGTCGTTACATTCCCAGTCTAGAAAAATGTAACAGCTCATAGAAATATTGTAAAAACCTTTTAAATAAAAATCCTTTAAAAAGCAGACAAGATTTATTTAATTGTTTTTTGCAATTTGCATTTTGTAGCTTAATAATCTTCAGGATTCGATTTCAGGATGCCATGACGTTACCTCTTAACCAAGGAAACATGATCTCCCTCTCGATTTTCACTTAACTTTTTTCCTCAGCATTTCATACATTTCCGTTTATATATTTTTTAACTTATATGGCAAATTTTTCCAGACTTCCTACCTCCATACATTTAAATACTTTGGAATTTGGTTATCTAAACTTTTTATGCATACACAGATGGATTTTGTACACGTTTACAGTATAGATGCAGATTCACAAAATCTGGAAGGAGCCACTTGCTCCTAAGCAAAAAAATGCAGTGGCCACATTGTGAAACAAACTCATAAAACAATAGTGTTTATATGGGGGAATAAAACTAAGCAAAAACTCTCAGGAATTCAAAGTGAAAAATAATTACTAATTTAACATACCGTGTGAGCCAAACGTTCGTTACAACTTTAAAAAGTCATAAAAAAGGAAGAAATTATGATAAAGGAGTGCGGTTTGCAAGAAAAGCCTCGCAAGGTAGTCAGATTTTTTTTTTTTTTTTTTTTTTTTTTTTTTTTTTAGCAGAAAAAAAATCACTTGCAGAGGGCGTTGATGACCCGAAACACAATGAACAGGACAACAATTCATTTGTTCTTCCAATAAAAAATGTTCAACATGACCTCCAGAACATTCTACGACACAATTGTTGTCCTGTTCATGTTATTTTTTAACTAAATTTTTTTATGCTAAAAAAAATCCGACTACCTTGTGAGCCCTTTCTTGTAAACCGCACTCTTTTATCATAATTTCTCCCTTTTTTTGAGTTTTTAAAGTTGTAACGAACTTTTGGCTCACCCGGTATACACCCGGTACACCCGGTACAATGAAACACAGACTAATTACTTCAAATGCTTAATTTAATCATGAAATTCTTGAAATTTGAATATTAATTTAGAATAATGTAAATCTTAAACTACGTACAGTCAGAAGATGAAGTTGGGCAAGATACAGTTAAAAAAATATGTGTATAGAAAATAATATTTCTTATATTTCAAATGAAAATCAAATTTCAAAGCGAAATCATCCAAGACGAATGTTTCCCTCTGGAATAATTTCCATGTATTAATATTTCTTATTTTTATTTTGTCATATAAAAGTACACATTTAAAAAATTGTGAATGAGTGAGATTGTTTTGCAATATAAAAATAGAAATATCCTTAAAACATTTGTTTTTCTATAACAAAAATTACCTTTAAAAAAACACATGGCAACTTAGATACCAAAAGTTAGTGGCCACAGCAAAATATTTAATCGCCACGTGGTGAGTGGCGACCGTGAATTAGCACCTATAGTCTATACAGTAAACTATGTCTAAGGCAGAATCAGTTGGCAACGATAAAATTTTTCATCGTAGACAGAGTTCTGCCGTCGAAAGAGTTTACTGTACTGGGAATCGTTTTTCAGAACTGTAACATCTTTCTGTGTTAGACAGATTTATGTCTTACACAGTGTTTGCTTTAGATTAGAGTTTACAGTATACGGCAATTTTAGGAAATAAAAAATTGAAATCATTATAACATTTTCATTACTAAAACATTATTGAAATTGCTGATAATTGTATCAGCAATTGTAATGTTCAAACTTGGGAAAGATAATAGTGTTATCTTCTATAAATAATAAATAAACGTGATAAAGTATATCAATAAATAACAGGTAGCATAACTTAATGGGGACTTTTAACCCTTTCAGGAAAAAGTAATGATCTTGGTGAAATGTTGAAATGATTTACTGACATCAGAATTAACGAACAAATTGATTCGAAAATAAATTAATACTTTTCTCCACGTACAATCCCGGAAAAAAACCTCGCACAACTATCTACTAACCCTTTCTCAAATCATCGTGTAAAAATGTTACTGGTACAAATCGATTGGTAATAATTTCTTCTAATTAATGCTATGCTTAAACTTTGCTTATGGGTCGTCTATATATAGAAATTGTACCAAACTTGTAAATTTTCAATACTAACATAACACATAATTTTGACATCGCACTTGGATTCTTAAGAATTATGAAGGTTTAAAGTTTGGAACTCCTAATGTTAAATTAATTTGTAATCTTTACCAAACAGATTGTAAAGAGGGTAGTTTTTGAAGCATAATGCAAAACCTACTTGGCGGATTGAGCTGTAATTTTGGATTCAAAAAATTCTTGGGTTACAATTTGTATTGTTCTCCAAAATTAATTTCAATATATACAGCCTTGGCCAAAAGTATTAGGCATTCCCTACAAAACACTTGAATCGTAAAAAATATTAGAAACAATAACAAACAATTCTTTGTTTGACAACACCGCTTCATAAAAAGGCGTAAGTCACAACATGGGCAATCCCCTCGGAACGACTGGCGACTAAAACAAAGGAGTTTTGCCAGTCTTTGAGATTCGCAGTGCAAAGTAACTTCCGTGTGTTATCTAGTGGCGAATTGTACATCATTTAATTCTAAAATGCCTAAAAAATTAGCTGTCTATTGAAATAAACGGTCAAGTTCGAGTATTACTCGCGCACAGAGGGTTCCTTGCAATAAATATATTGATTAGTAACTGTATTATACAAAATAATTGTTTCTAAAAGAATAATACGACTTTGTAAAAAAAAAAAAAAAAAAACTGTACCAATTAGGGTTGGCTATAGCTGTATATACTACAAAAGTATAAATGGATATACCGTGAAAGCTCAGAGAGATATGGAGTCTAAACAGTATCAAATATTGCTCTTCTGTATAACTCTTCTTTTAATCTTATCCTAATCAGTTTATGATGAACTTAATTCGGTGCTGACAATAAACATGTGCATATTTAGGCTAATGTCAGACGAACGTCTATTTGCACGCTTTTTGTTTCAACATGAAAAAGAAACACCTGTTAGTGAAGGTGTTTCTTTTTCATGTTGAAACAAAAGGCGTGCAAATACACGTTCGTCTAACATTAGCCTTACACTTCATTTGGCATTTCATAAACCCAAATTCTGCGTAATAATATTTTTTTTTTTTTTCCTTTACAGTGTACCTAAAACAAAACTATTGCGGAAAGTTTAAGCTTGGCATTGCGTTAAGCGCACTTCAAAAGGAAGTCGCAAAGTTGCACCATCACCTTGGTCCGTGCCGCGTTTTTCCGGATAAAGTTTTAATTAACCTTTAAAGATACAGGTGGCGTATTGAGAGGGCCACTCAATGCAAACTATTAGTGAATCTCATAGTAATTATGTGATTAATTCTAATTAAATTAGTCTGTTTTTAACACTTTGACGTTTATTCCATTTATACTACTACTGGGCATTGCATTACACAAATATACCATTAAAAAATGTTATCTAGGCTTTAAAAGCCGATGGCGTGCTAGGCTAACAGCCGATGGCTTGAGTACGCCGCCCCTGTCATTATGTATGTCCAAACCACCCGTGTCTTTAAGTGTTAATGTTTCGGCTAATTACCGACGATTTTTTTCGAAAATCATTATCAACAATGCTTTTATGCTTCTGCTACGATAGGTACCTCCAGCACCCCTCAACACATTTGCTGAACGCCCGCAAATCAAAATTTGTATGTAACGGAAAAATTCACTTTTCTGAGAAACTATGCGATCTAGGGTAATCGCTACAGTTTTCCTGCAAGGTTTAAATTAACGTCTACTACCTCTAATTTTTTCATAATTTTTGTTTCAGTAGATTTGGAAATAGAGGTGGTAGAAGACATATTTTTGCACCACATTTTCGACTATATCTCTGAAAATATAATACCTAAAATTAAAAGAAATGTATTTTTGAGTTGGGCGTTATGAAAGCTTTCACACGATACCTTACACGATGCACAAAGAAAATATTTTTTTTTTTCCAAGTAACTTTATTAGACCCTCTACATTTTTCTTAAATATATTTGTGAATAGTTAATAATCTATAAATATGTGGGTCAATAGTTTTTATTACTTCAGCCAATTTGAATTTCTACGTTCCATAGTTTACGAGTAAAATGGCTGTGCAGACGGACACACAGACCCGGGACTGATCTTACAATGACTCCGTTTTTACTTTTTTAAGTACGGAATCCTAAAAAGAATGAGAATTCAGTCTTCATGAGCAATGCAAATCAAGTAGAGATAAGCAAGTTGGTGAAATGTTCTCGATGTGCAGGGCATAAGGTTCACGGGAACTCGGTCTCACGTAAAAAAGACAAGAACGGGCAGAAAACAGGTGACAACGAAACGCCAGGACAGAAAACTAATACGAGATGTTAGAGATCGCAAAAAATCTTCTTCAGAACTAGCTGCAGCTCTGTCAGAAGACATTGGACAGACTATAAGTGCTCGAACGACAAGAAGAAAACTGGCAGAAGCTGGGTTAAAAGGGTGCAAAGCCAGGAAGAAGACTTTCAGAAAACAACAGGAATAATTGCTTGGAGTTGGCTGGTCGATATCAACATTTTACGGAAAAGGATTGGTCGCATGTTTTGTGGTCCGATGAATCTAACTTTGAGGTAAGCATCTTAACCTTTTTTATAATGAAAAATAACCATCATTCGGTCAGAGTCGGCTTTTGTAACAAAAAGGAGAATATTTTAAGATGCATCATTTTATTTTATTTCCATGTATTTGGAACACCCGGCTTGGCCTTCGTGAGGTGACGTATCGGCGAAGAATATCATCAAGATTGCGTGGTGCCTCCTGTAAAACACTGGAGCAGCAGCATTATGATCAGGGGCTGCATGCCTTCTGATAGCGTTGGTGAAATGTTTGTTTGCGAACATGAACAGCCAAAAATACATAAATGGGCTGGAAACTGAGCTGATGCCTTCGTTAACGCGCATTTTTGCTGACACTAATTTACGTGTTGTCAAGTTCCAACAAGACAATGCTCCTTGTCATAAATTGGCCGCTATAATGCGCTGGTTTAAAGACAGTAACATTGTATTGCTGGACAGGCCAGCGCAGTTCCCAGAACTTTAAACAATAGAGCACCTTTGGGGCATATTAAAGCGTAAAATCAGATAACGCAGCATAACATCAAAAACAGCTTTGAAACAGCATCCCACTCTTACTCAAGAGTGGGATGCCATAAGTGCAGAAAAATGTGCAAGTCTTGTACGCAGTATGCCCAACGGATTGCTGCTGTTATTAATGCCAAGTGTGGACCCACTAAATATTGATACTTTTTGTAATTTTACGTTACTGTAGTAATTTATAAAACAATAAGACTTTTATTTTTACCTTAACCCTTTAAGCGTCCGGCATATTTTTTACTTTACGTTTAATCATTCATAAAACAATACATATGAAAACTATTTCTATGAGGATTGGTTTATGATTACCTTACATATTTATCTTATGCGCTGCAAAAAAATAACACTAATATCAGTTTTGTATTAAATCAGCCCTTGATTTCAAAGATTACGTGACGGATAAATTCGGTTAGGACGTTTAAGTGGTTTAAAAACCAAAAATGTATTAGAAGTCAGGGTGCCTAATACTTTTGGCCAAGGCTGTATAGTATATATATATTTTCCAGTAAAATATGAATTGCAATGTATGATATTTTAAAAACAGAAATCAATTTCCGGAAGCTTCGAACATAGAAACTCAAAATTACAGCTCATTTCCGAAAGTAATTTTTGAGTTAAACTCACTAAGTTATAACATAATTGAGTTAATACCAAAATTGAGTTGAACTCATTAGCCCACATTGCAATAATAAAAAATGAATTTAACGTTTAGGAGTTCCAAACATTAAACCTGCAAAATTCCTAAAAAACTTCACCGAATGACTTTCCGTTTCGTATTCGAAGGTAAACTTTATAAAATAATCTAAATATGATGTCAAAATTAGGTGTTAGTATTGATATTTTCTAATTTGGTACGATATCTATATTTAGACGACTCTTTAAGTGAAATTTATGACTGACATTGATAAGAAGATGTTATCAGTAATCCATTGCTACCAGTCACAGTTTTGTAGTATCGTTTTCTGGTAGTTAATAGGGTGTGATGTGGTTTTTCTCTCCATGACTGTAAAAAACCTAGTTACAATATAGTTTTCCTATTTCACACCAGATGGCACAGTGTTTTTGTTTTGATTCATAATCTGCTGCTTTTGCTAACACTATCATCCATGCCACGTGTTTTAATAGTCTTAAATCTGATTGCATCCTCACATGTTATACTTTTGTGGGTCAAATTTCTGGAGTTTTGGCTTTTTGTATATAATTGGGGTATTGTGCTCTAATCATTTTAAAATTTTTAATATCTTGTGTGATGTGTATCTTTCTTTAGATCTCTTGGTTTTTTTATCATTTATTTATTTTTTTTTTTTATGCGCTATTAGGAGCTAAATTTTGTCATTTTAGACTTAATGCCGACAAAATTGGTTAAATAACGCATCTTAAATATGAATTAAACCTGCAAGCTCCTCTGATGATTCTGTGGTTTATTTATAGTTTCTTATTTCACACACTGGTTTCCAATGTTCATATTTTGTTCATCTTTAGAATTTTACCAATTTGTTCATATATTTGTGATTTCATCTTTATTATGAAAGATATATATTTCCATCAAATATTCAGGTGCAACTTTGGCAGTTGCAAATTAAAATTAAGTGGTCGCGTCTTATAACTATCGTCCTTGTATGGTTTAATTAAATTACTACATAAATAACGCACAAAGGCTTATGTAACAACATTTGTACGTTATATTTTATTCTTATTTAATTCACAGATTCATAGATAACACGTATTTTAAGGAAAGGCGTCATTAAAGAACTGCTGTTAACATTTATATGATACACAGTGGTCTATATTAATTCCATTTTATTAGTTTTATTATTTGTCATTTTATATATGATTACACACCTTAAAATTTAAGTAATTTCAATTTTTAATTTCACTGTTCAATTAGAAGCTTTTTATTTATTTATTTTTAATTTACTCTTTTAAAAAAATCAATCGCTTTTTGGTAATTTAATGTTTTAAATTGTCTAACACATTATAACAAAAAAAAAAAATTACTAACGTAGAAAATAAACTCATTTTGTTCATTTTAAAAAATTATGTAAAAAATAGGAACGAGAATATTAATTTCACCATATTTTACAAAAACCTAAATATTTCCTTTTGAGTCAATATAGGCCAACAGCTATTTCCTGCATCAATATCACGATTTGTCTTTTTCTTACGTTAAAAATGTGACATTTTTAACAGATAGGGTGTCTTAAGCCAGTTATAAATGTCATTTCTTTGTGCGACCATGCTATAATTAAAATTGTAGCCATGCAAGAAATCTCACCCGGAGGTCCAGAGACTACAGGGGTTCACCAGTATTTCAGCTATTCGACTTGTAATACTCATAGGTAAAAAATGGAAAACGTTACAGCAAAGTGTGAAACTTATGTTGTGAAGAAGCGAGCCTCCTGGTGCTATAATAAGTACTTCCTAAGCAATTGCTGGGATCACCATCACATTGTATCACTTTGTAAGCGCGTCTATGTAAAAAACGGGAATTGTCAAAAAAGTATTTTAACGTTTTATCGTAACTTTTCACTTCATTATTCTCTATAACTCAGGATTTTCGGTTCTTTTCAGTTTAAATTGCACAGTAGTCTGTAACAGAAAATTTTCTTTATCATGATTTGTGCTCTGAGGTCAGATGTGTCTGTGGTAGGCCTTTTCAAAGAAATGTCTGGAACAAGAAAGTGCATCCGCAGAGCATCTGTGTGCTTAGAAAACTATTTTTTTTCTAGATCTTTAAATTATTGAATGGAAAATTCTTTTCTACAAAAGTCGTATTTTCACTGGCGTGATATATATATATATAAGTTTGACTCTCTCTCTCTCTCTCTATATATATATATATGGACATGATTTTCAAAAGTCACGTTATCCATAAAATTAAATTTTGGGAAATCGCGAAAAACCTTTCACTGCGTCCGTTGGTTTTCACGGTAAACTTAGATTTTAGAATGGCAGAAATATAGGATAAAACTAATTTTTTTGCAGGTTGTTGTGTTTTTTCTGTGCAGGTTTACCAAAAGAATAGACTGATAGAGAAAACCTGATTTTTTAAATTTTGGATAAGGCAAGTTTTGAAATTCACGTATAACTAAGAATTATATTCACGCCGCGTAGGGAAGACAGGGGCTAGTAGGCGCAGTTTTTAGTTATTGATTTCCATTGATTTTTTGTTTAAGCTTTTTAACAAAATTTCACTGCACTTTTAAACCACAGACACTTGGCTATAAATACCCGGATTTCTAAGTTTGTAACTTTTGTAGTTTGTGTTTAGCGGAAGCCTGAAGTAAGAGAAAAAATGTGTGCCAACCTACCCCTCTCGAGGCAAGTTGCCTATACCTGTGCGGGAAGCTGGCTCACTCTCCAAAAAAGTTGATACTGAATTTTTTGAACATCCAGCTTCTAGCCTGTCATAGGTGAGTTATGAACATCATCACTCGTCTAAACTTCATTCTTCATAATTTGGACATATCGGTTCAGACCTCTAGAGGAATATTAAAAGTTTTAACAGTTTACCTAATATATCGTCCATTAATTAATGCGACTTCCACATCATTTCTTATATTATTCTTCAGTGTTTTAACCTGTTCAGTTTTTCTTGGGTAATTACGCATGTTTTTGCTCTAAAAAAAGGTAATTATTTTATCAAACGGAATAAAATAGCAGAAAATATTACGAAACAATGTAACGGAGTTAGTTGGTGCACCGAGCCAACTGATGGCATTGAGCTCACAGGCTATTCACACTAACTGTATATTATAATCTTATTTCATAGAATAATGACCCTCAAAAAATAAATAAAGGGGCGATTAGACCTCCTATTCCCCCTTTATACTTAACCAATGAACCTGCAAATCCAGTCAGGGAAGCTCCTTAACATAATAAACCGGTATATTAAGTTTGAAGCAAAACAGATAATTCTGCATGAAAAAACCATATCCCAAAATTAAGGGGAGGGAGTCTAACCCCTTCCTCCGCTTTATACTTAACTAATGAACCTCCAAATCTAATAGGGAAAGCTCCTAATCAGAATGAACATGGAAAAAAAAATTAAAGTAAATTGGATAATTCTGCATGAAAATCCATTTATGTAAATTAAGGGAGGAGACTTGTCCCCCTTTCCCCCTTATATACTTTACAAATGAACCTCCAAATCTAATGAAGGGAGCGCCATAACGGAATAAACCAGTATATCAAATTTGAAGCAAATCGAATAATTCTGCATGAAAAATCCATTTACCTAAATTAAGGGGGGACTACCCCCCTTTTTTTTACTTAACCAATAGACTTCCAAATCTGATCAAGGAAGCTTCTTAACATAATAAACCGGTATACTAAATTTGGAGCAAATCGAATAACTCTACATGAAAAACCCATTTATCTAGATTAAGAGGGGGGTCTAGCCCCCCCTTTTCCCCTCTTTGTACTTAACTAATGAACCTCCAAATCTAATCAAGGCAGCTTCTTAACATAATAAGCCGGTATACCAAATCTGGAGCAAATCGAATAATTCTACATGAAAAACCCATTTATTTAAATTAAGTGGGGTGTCTAGCCCCCCTTTCCTCCTATATACTTAACTAATGAGCCTCCAAATTTAATCAGGGAAGCTCCTTAACATAATAAACTGGTATACCAAATTTGAAGCAAATCGAATAATTCTGCATGAAAAATCCATTTACCTAAATTAAGGGGGGACTAGCCCCCCTTTTTTACTTAACCAATAGACCTCCAAATCTAATCAAGGCAGCTTCTTAAGGGTCCTGTCCCTGCCGGCGAAGACACTCACGAGCTAATGCTAATCCTATGGGGAGGGATTTTTCTAATATCTCGTTTGCATTTCGACATTTTAAAATAATTTTTTTTGCATTGGATAGCCGAGGTCCGTCTCTAGAGCGCACCTTGGTTACTTTTTTGATTTTGGTCGCAGATATTTTTAATAAAGTTACTTTCATTTTCAAAACCGGTTCTGAAAATGAAAGTGTCATTCTAAAAAATATCTGCAACCTATCCAATGCAAAAAAAAATTATTTAAAAATGTCGAAATGCAAACGAGATATTAGAAAAATCCCTCCCCATAGGATTAGCATTAGCTCGTGACTGTCTTCGCCGGCAGGGACAGGACCCTTAACATAATAAACCGGCATACTAAATTTGGAGCAAATCGAATAACTCTACATGAAAAACCCATTTATCTAGATTAAGAGGGGGGTCTAGCCACCCCCCCCTTTCCCCTCTTTGTACTTAACTAATGAACCTCCAAATCTAATCAAGGCAGCTTCTTAACATAATAAGCCGGTATATCAAATCTGGAGCAAATAGAATAATTCTACATGAAAAACCCATTTATTTAAATTAAGGAGGGGGGGGGTCTGGCCCCCTTTCCCCCTATATACTTAACTAATGAGCCTCCAAATTTAATCAGGGAAGCTCCTTAACATAATAAACTGGTATACCAAATTTGGAGCAAATCGATTAATTCTGCATGAAAAACCCATTTATCTAAATTAAGGGGGGTACCAGCCCCCTTCCCCCTATATACTTAACTAATGAACCTCCAAATTTAATCAGAGAAGCTCCTTAACATAATAAACTGGTATAGCAAATTTGGAGCAAATCGATTAATTCTGCATGAAAAACCCATTTATCTAAATTAAGGGGGAGGGGGCTAGCCTCCCTTTCCCCCTTTATATTTAACCAATAAACCCCCAAAACTAATCAGGGAAGCGCCTTATCAGAATGAACCTACAAAAAAAATTTGAAGCAAATCGGATGTTTCTATCAAGAGTTATCGCGTTACGTACATACGTACATATATACATACAGAACCGGCGGCCACATTAGCTCTCAGGCTTTGATCGCCTGTGAGCTAAAAAGAGGATATCGATAAGCTTATCTTAATGTCCTAGCTTGAGCGGCCCACACGCATTTATATTAAGTTTGTTACACAATTTGTAAAATTTCAATACACTGCTTTTTTACTGCACGTAAGTGAGAATGGAATGTCGCATGCCAAGTGTAATTTGAAATCACATTGAAGAGATATAAGTAAAGTGCTTTTGATTTTTAAATACGAAATCATGCAAAATTTTAACATAATATAAATAAATGATGAAAATAAAACGCCACACACACAGAAAGAGATCAAATTGAGAATGTATTTATATAAAAAAAATCCGTTAAATGATTTAGAGCAGCGGTTCCCAACCTGTGCTCCATGGGGCCTGAAGGGCTCCTCCTGAACATCCTGGGAACTCCGCGATATTCCAGGAAAATAAATATTGTTTAAAGGAGATCAACTGCTTCCAAGTGACAAAGTCTTCAAAAAATGTGTACTATTTTTATTGTTAAATGCTCTTCTTGTATTGATGATCTCAAATAAGTTTTGATCATTTTCAGCTTAGAAAAACAGAAATGCTCCAGATGTCACGTGCACAAAAAATAGCAAGAAAATTTTAATTGAAAAAGAAAAAGTTTAGAATTGTGGTAGATACCTTGTTGAAATCAATGATCAATCAAAACTAAATCATCAAACTAAAAAATCAAACTAAAATAAATTCATGCTATTTTTAATCAAGTGTTGCCAATTAGGCCAGTATTTATTATTCAGATTGTTTGATCGCTACCCCTTTATTGAATTAATATTTTCTTTATTTAATGACAGATTTAATTAGAAGAATTTTACTATTTCAAAAATAAATTATTGCAATTAAGCAATCTGAATTTAAAAAAGTCCTTCCGGCCAGTGCCGGGAGGAAGAGGTAGCTTTCATAATCCTTATTTAAAAAAGCCAACTTATATCATGCAAACACACGAAGCTCAATTTAGTGGAAACCGAATATAGGAGATTCAATACTAATTTTTATCAATATAATGAATGAGAATTTCGCGAAATTAGTCAGCTTTATCCAAGCTGCTTTTCTTTAAAGTAACTTATATTTGGCTGCCAAATTCGGCAATTTCTTAAAGTGCCTGTCATTTTAAGACAACATGGTGGATGAGGCTAAGCAGTGAACTTGGTCGAGACCTTAGTAATTGCTGTGCACATGCTCACTCACATCGGAATCGGTTAATATATAGGAGTGCTGTCGCATGCAAAAAATCAGATTTTCAAAATGTCACCCACAATAGAAATTGAAACTGCTATATCTGAGCCATTTTTTAAGGTAAAGACAAACAAAAAATGCTCCTGAATCCTTATATCAAGATCAAATACTTAAGAAAGAAACCTTTTTCAATTTCTAATTTTTTTGCACCTCACTTTAAATATATATATATTTTTTAATTTAATGGCCGCCATTTTGAAACAAGATGGCTGATAAATCTGGCCAGCGAACTTGGTCGAGGTGTTGATGTACACTATCCACATGCCTTCTTACATCGAAATAGGCGAATACGTGTGTTATCGCGTGACAAATACAAGATCGTTTCAAAATGTTAGCCATGCTAGAAATTCAAAGTGCTATAAATCAACCATTTTTTAAGATATCAACAAAAGAACAAATTTTCAGAAACAAAAACTGCTCCGGAATATTTGTATCAAGGCTAAACACATAAAAAAAATCTTTTTCATTTTCCAATTTTTTAATACCTCATTTTGAATTTTAAATTTAATTTTTTTTAAATGGCAACCCTTTTGAAACAAGATGGCGAATGGAGCTGGCCAACGAACTCGGTCGAGACATTGGTATGTACTATGTACAGACCAAGTTACATCCAAATAGGTTCATAAATACGCCTGTTATCGCGTGACAAAAATCAGGTCGTTTTAAAATGTCAGCCACAAGAGAAATTCAAAATGCTATTACTCAGCCATTTTTTTTTTTTAGATATAGACGAAAGAAAAACTGTTCCGGAATCTTTGTATTAAGGTCAAACACATACAAAAAAAAATCTTTTTCATTTTCCAATTTTTTGGTATCTCATTTAAATTTTTTTATTTTTTAATTTTTTTAAATGGCCGCCATTTTGAAACAAGATGGCGGATGAAGCTGGCCAACGAACTCGGTCGAGATATTTGTATGTACTATGTACACACCAAGGTACATCCAAGTCGGTTCATAAATACGCCTGTTATTACGTGAGAAAAATCAGGACGTTTCAAAATGTCAGCCACGCTAGAAATTCAAAATGCTATAACTCAGCCATTTCTTAAGATATAGACGAAACAAAAACTGCTCCCGAATCTTTTTATCAAGGTCAAACACATAAGAAGAAAATATTTTTTCAATTTTCAATTTTTGGTACCACATTTCAAATTTAAATTTTTCTTAAAAATTTAAATGGCCGCCATTTTTAAACAAGATGGCGGGTGAAGCTGACCAACGAACCCGGTCGAGACATTGGTATGTACTATGTAAAAACGAAGTTACATCCAAATCGGTTCATAAATACGCCTTTCATCGCCTGACAAAATTCAGGACGTTTCAAAATGTCAGCCACGCTAGAAATTCAAAATGCTATAACTCAGCCATTTTTTAAGATATAGACGAAACAAAAACTGCTCCGAAATCTTTGTATAAAGGTCAAATACATAAGAAAAAAATATTTTTCCATTTTCAATTTTTTGGTACCACATTTCAAATTTTAAAATTTTAAAAAAATTTTAAATGGCCGCCATTTTGAAACAAAATGGCGGATGAAGCTGGCCAACGAACTCGGTCGAGAGATTGGTATGTACTATGTACACACCGAATTACATCCAAATCGGTTCATAAATACGCCTTTTATCGCGTGACAAAATTCAGGACGTTTCAAAATGTCAGCCACACTAGAAATTCAAAATGCTATAACTCAGCCATTTTTTAAGATATAGACGAAACAAAAACTGCTCCGGAATCTTTGTATAAAGGTCAAATACATAAGAAAAAAATATTTTTCCATTTTTAATTTTTTGGTACCACATTTCAAGTTTTAAATTTTTTTTAAAATTTTAAATGGCCGCCATTTTGAAACAAAACGGCGGATGAAGCTGGCCAACGAACTCGGTCGAGACATTGGTATGTACTATGTACACACCGAATTACATCGAAATCGGTTTATAATTACGGGAGTTACAGTGTGACATAGGTCAGATATATATATATATATATATATATAGATATATATATATATATATATATATATATATATATATCAATTTTGAACGGAGGGTGGTTTCGGGGTCTGGGGGTCATGATCGATGAAAATATACCAAAATTTTTTGAAATCGCTTTCCTCCGAACGGCTGCAATAGGTAGCTTTTTTGTAAAGAAAGCTACCTAAAACACCCAGCTCACAACGCTGTTTGAATTTTTGATGGTAGAATTGACTCTAGAGCCTCATTTCCTCATGTTTCCATAACATGTTCATGTTTCCATAAGTCAGTTTTGTGGATTTTAAGTTGATTTCCCTTTTTTGTGCTGACTCTTCTGTGCCATATTGAACTACAAGTTGTACATGGTTCTGAAATTTCATAATTATTAACAAGCATTTTCAATTTTTTTTTTTAATTTAATATTGTGTGTTTCATTTATTGTTGCTTGCTTCTGTTTTAAAAATACTGTGAAATTTCTGTGTTTAAATATATTTTAAAGAATTTAGGCAAATCTAGATTCTTATATTTCCTCTTCCTTTTAATGGCTGCGCGGATGCTACGTGTATCCAGGTATGGCTATTTTCTCTTTCCATGAATTTCATGCCAATGTCATTCATCTTAGCACTGGTATTTACTGGTATATAAAGTTCAGGCAGGAAGACTTTGCTTGCTTCATTACTAAAATTTTTTTGGCGCCACTAATTTGAAACTGTAAATTGCTGTTTATTAATTGTCAGATATTTTTCTAGTGTCTAAGGCAAATAATTTGTATGAGAAAAGTGGTGTTTTGCACCTATTTTTACATTTTGGTGTCGAAAAAAAATGAATCAGTTAAAGGGTTAAAGCAGCAAATTCGTTTTGGTTGAGATGTTTCCCACCGCATGTATCCGCTTAGTACACAACTTGCTCACTTTCACAGGGACTGGGCTGCCACAGGCGGCTATTTTTTTTTAAACTTTCAATACTTTGAATTCCACACTTCTTACATTTTCCAACTGGATGCAAAAGTGTCCAGGACAGGATTTCAACCAGGAATCTTTGGCTTGAGCTGTCAATGCTCTGCCAACTGCAGCTATCCTGGACAAACCTGGCGTGCACAATTCACTCAGACAACCTTTGGAAAAGAGCACTTGGTCTGATATCTGAAACAGCTCAACAAAATAAATCGCAGGTAATTGAAATCTAAGTAAACGTTGATACGTAATTACACTTTATTAACTTTTAACACAATTTTTCTAATTGGTAAATAAATCATATGAGTTGCAATTTTCCAACTCATTTTTCACTCTGTTGGGAAATTATAACTTACATTATTTAATTACCATAGTTGGAATAATTTAATATTTGTTAGATTTTTCGTAGAAATCTGCGTATTCTTGAACATAACACTTTTGTGAACAAACAAAAATGGATTTGAAGGACATGGCATTTTTCGTTTTCCCTTATTTTTACATTTTGTTAGTACAAACTGGATTTGAAACGCGTGTGGTCTTGACTGTACCTTTGATAACGATTTCAGTTTTGTCAAAATCTCAGATTTGTAAAAAATAGACACAGCACATTTGTGCTTTTAGGAGTTGAAATAATCATTTCCATAGTGATGTATTTTCCCATTTGTAATTTTGTAATTTAAATTCTGTTCTTTGCGCTTGTGCACATGATTATTATCTACAAATCATTCAGACTATTTTGAGATCTTCACCTTCTTTGTAATTGGAAAACACAGCAGCCTAGATCTTATTTTAGCAATAATTTTAAATTATTTTGCCCATACTGAGTGAGTATATAAACACTCAAAATATGTTGAAACAAGAAGTTATACCATATTGAAAAAGTATAAATAATTGTTGCCTTTATTTCAAATTTAGTTATTATCCAAAGTCAAGTATATTTATCATTATAAATGCAATCTATTTCTGAAATATTTCTAAATAAAATAAATATAATATAAATAAATGAATGAAATTCAATTTTACCGCTAGAATTATTTACACAAAACGAATTTTCGATCAACATGTGCCTTACGCCTTACGGTAATACAGTAGCGCTCAAAAGTATTTTGACAAAGATAATAATTGACTTAAATAAAAGCAACAATAAAATACAAAAATCAATCATTTATTTTATTTAACCATATTCAATGTTTTACGGAATTTTAGCATATGAACTAGAGTCCTTCACTGGTCGGGTTGTACTCGACCCGAACCCGCAAATTCCATTTAAGTCAACCAGCAACCCGACCCGAACTCGACAAAAAAAATTCCTCAACCTGCAACCCGACCCGAAGCCGCAAAAATAATTTTTGGCAACCCGCAACACGAGCCGAACCCGAGATATTTCAACTCGATCCCGTAATATTCCTACCCGCAACCCGACCCGAACCCGTAATGAAAGAAAAGTAAATCATGTTTTAATGCCATTATGAAAAACATTCTACAATTGTATCACTAATACCATTTTTTATATTTTTCATAGAAGAATTAACAAATCTATATTCTTTAATATTGAAATATAGTAAAACCTCTGAATAGTGGACACCTCGGGATCGTTAAATAGAGACAAACATCGGATCGGGTTATCCCGGATTTTGTTTTTTTGGTTCGGAAGGAATCTAATTTCTGTTTGCAGGTCGGGGTCACACTAAAAAAATTCTTGCGGGTCATATATCAGTTTTTTGCCACGCAGATTGTTGGGTAAACATAATTGTGCTCAAACTTTCTGTGAAAATGCCAACAATATCAGTGGCAAAAAAATTATGTATGACCCGCAACAATTTTTCTAGTGTGAACCCGACCTGCAAAAAGAAAATTAGATTCATTCCAAGCCGAAAAAAAAAAAATTCAGGATAACCCGACCCGATGTTTGACTCTATTTAACGATCCCGAAGTGTCTACTATTCAGAGGTTTTACTATATTTCAATATTACAGAATATAGATTTATTAATTCTTCTATGAAAATATAAAAATAGTATTAGAGATACAATTGTAGAATTTTTTTCATAATGGCATTAAAACATGATTTACTTTTCTTTCATTGCAGGTTCGGGTCGGGTTGCGGTTTGCCAAAAATTATTTTTGCGGCTTCTGGTCGGGTTGCGGATTGACTTAAAATGGAATTTGCGGGTTCGGGTCGGGTACAGCCTGACCCGTGAAGGACTCTAGTTAATTTGCTAAAATTCTGTAAAACATTCAATATGGTGAAATAAAATAAAGATTGATTTTGGTATTTTATTATTGCTTTTATTTAAATCAATTATTATCTTTGTCAAAATAGTTTTGAGCGCTACTGTATAACATTTTAGTGAAATCAGCTGTGGCCGAACGAAGGAATTAATAACATAATTCGATAAAACGAAATAATGCATTTTTAAGTTTTTTAATTAAAAATAATCCATTGAATTAATGTTTCTTTTAGAAAATAAACTTACAAAATCAAGAAGAAATGAGGAAATATAAATCAACAATAAACTTCTAAGTATAGATATTTGCTGCATCGTAACATATATAAATAAAACAATATTGCGGCAGTAGGAAAACAAGTACAGGATCTTATTACTGATTTGCGTTGATGAAGCGTTTTCATGGGCGTCGGGGATATAATTTAGGGATTCGAAACACTCCATCACTATCAGGAAAATTAAAGGCGGCATTTTCTGATTCCCTCCTTCTTGTGCCATTTGCTTTTCCACTGTGAGTGGGAGTGTTGAGCGGGAAAGAAAACAATAGAGGTAAATGTTTACATGACAGATTAAAAAGAAGGAAAATTCCGTAAAAAAAGAAAAAAAAAAGTAATGAAAAATAGTTTCATTTCCCTGAAAATTACGCAAATAACTTATATATTTGCTTGAAGATTGCTATTGATCTTCATTTTCCAAAGTTGTAGTACCTTTTTAAAATTATATTTTTTGATACAGTGGAACATGTTTATAACGATCTCGGATTAAATGAAAATCCCGTTTTAAAGAGGATATAAAAAAAGCATTGAAGTGATATAAAAATGCACATCAAAATGTTATAGGTTTTTTACGAAAAAAGCTAGGATATAACGAGCAAAAATTGCAGAAATTCACCATATAGCTTTTGATATGTTTCCGTTGGTAAAATTAAAATAGCAGAAAAATATGTGATGTTAAGAGGGCTGTAAAGAAATCCAAAGTACAAAAATAACTGCATCGTAAATTAGCCTAAACTAATAAATATATGACAAACGTAATTTCGTCGTTTTTTGTATATGTTTCTTTTTCCTTAAGTACTTATATATTGATAACATAATGTTTTATTCAATGAAACCTATGGGGATTCTGCCACTAAATTTGATTAATCATTTATGGTAAATACAGAGGAACCCAAAAATATATACATCATTAAAATGGATATAAATTAGTGTTTTTATTATTAAAACTCCATTTAGTATTGCGAAATGGAACCACAAAAATGAACTTTCTATAAAATTAACGCTTTTTTCAAACTGATGACCCTGGTACAGGCGCTGCTAATAACGTCAAGCAAGGGAATCACCTACCAGCAGCGATATGTATCGATATTGCTCTATATAAGCATCAGAAATTAATAGCTTCTGCCTGAGATATGTGAAATCGGAAACCCCAATTCGATATCAAGGGCTTTTGATAAAATAAGTGTTGCTTCAACAAAAAACTGAGGACAGATAAATTTAAACAGTAGCAGGCCTCGAAATGTACCGGAGCAAATCGGATCGAAATTCCGGTTCATGAAATTATAACAATATTGTTCCAGTTCGTGAAATTATGAAAAATATTGTTCCCGTTCGTGCAATTATTAAAACATATTGTTATATATGTATAGTTTATTGTGCTCTCTGCAACATTTTTTTCTTATTTAGAATCTTGAATGCAATTTTTAAATTATTTTTGTATGGTTAGAAATAAATTTGTCAATACTTAAAAAAAAATTTAGCCAACAATAATTTTGAAACAGCGTACCGGTTCGTGGATTTTATCATTTCGACCCTTGAACAATAGCATTAGATAACACAGCAAAAGGATATTTTAGTGGTATTATTTCTTCATGTTTAATGATTTTGTTAACAAGACATGTACGAACATTTTCCATCCTAGCCTATCTTAGCTGTAATCCATAACAAGAGCTGTAAAATACCAGAATGCTTACATATTTTTTTACATATTTTTTTACATATTCTACTTTTGATAACTGAAACTCCCTACTGTAGAAAGAAATTGAAAAAAAAAATGCTTATCAATGACTAAAAAGTTTCTTGCCAGAAGAAGAGTTTTTTTTTACTACGCCAAATTTGGCAATCATGGTTTGTAAACAATTCGTGAACATCGTACCTCTCTCTTCCTTCTCACCCCCTCCTTTTTAACACGAACTTCAAAAAACCGGCACCTGAAGGGAAAATTAATGGAGGGGAGATATATATATACAAGTAATGCCCAAGAAATGAAGAACAAAATTGGATTCACGAGGTTCAAAAGTCAAAGGTACGCGCGCATTGCGAAGGATTAGTGTCCAACATGCTTCCTGCTAACCTTCCGACCTCAAGGTGGGTTGCTCGCCCACCTCAAGCCCCTCAGGCATATACGGGATCCATTAGTGGGCCTAGAAGTTGGGGGTCTACCTAATCGTGCCTAAGCACGTGGTTAGGCACGCGCAGGGTCGCACGAACCCCTAGGCTACATCGTGCTTGGTCGATTTCAGTTTGAAAGATCTCGTTCTAAACTCGTGGTGTTGGATAAGATAGATGAATGGGCGAAAAATTACGAGTGGTATGCACGAGCTTCAGTTCCGGTAAAAAAGAATGGAATAACAGGTAAAGCACCCGCACGAGATGAGCAACGAATCGAGTCTGATCGATGCAATTTACTTGAACCGCAACAGGTGCCTCAACAATATAGTTAAATAGGTGCCAGCATAAGACGATTTTTCGAATAATAGGTTCTGATTACTGAAGCTGATAAGAATAACTGGGGGGTTCGTCTTGCCAAAAGTAGGCAGAAAGTACAATAAAAAGAATTTAAGGCAATTTTCTTGATTGACTTAATTTTAAGCGAAAAAACGGTAATTTGAGTATATGTGAGGAGAAAACTGTTTCCTTCTTCACAGCTTATCAATATTAGTGAAATATGTACACAAAAGTGACTGAAAGATGAATATTTAGATAAAGAAAGCATACGCAATAGAGAAACTATTTACTCTAGATAAATCCATAAAAATAAAGTTGTATTTCACATTCCAAACATATTATTTTGGATTCAAGATCTCAGATATTAGGCCATTTCTCCAAAGAAATGTCGAACATCATTATATTGTCGTAAGTAAATGATGAATCGTCTTATGGCCTCAGTTAAACCGTAACTTAAGGGTCCTGTCCCTGCCGGCGAAGACACTCACGAGCTAATGCTAATGCTATGGGGAGGGATTTTTCTAATATCTCGTTTGCATTTCGACATTTTTAAATAATTTTTTTTTGCATTGGATAGCCGAGGTCCGTCTCTATAGCGCACCTTGATTACTTTTTTGATTTTGGTCGCAGATATTTTTAATAAAGTTACTTTCATTTTCAAAACCGGTTCTGAAAATGAAAGTGTCATTCTAAAAAATATGTGCAACCAAAATCGAAAAAGTAACCAAGGTGCGCTGTAGAGATGGACCTCGGCTATCCAATGCAAAAAAAATTATTTAAAAATGTCGAAATGCAAACGAGATATTAGAAAAATCCCTTTCCATAGGATTAGCATTAGCTCGTGAGTGTCTTCGCCGGCAGGGACAGGACACTTAAATACTTTTTTTGATGCAAGTGAATTCTACCGACTACTCTAAAGCAAGTCTGCTACACAACTGATGTGTTTATATTAAAGTTGATTTTAAAATTGGTGTGGACGATGTGCTCCAAGTTGAGTTTTATCTTCCGATCATTCTCAGTTTGTACCCAGATGCTATTAGAAAAGTATAAAAAACTATGACATAATTCATTAAACACTCGTAAATATTAGTATATGAGATTTATTTGATATTTCTATCATCCATGAATTCACCGTACTGCTTCTTCATGAACAATCACGGTCTATTTCTGAACAGCGTACATTTGAATGAACATCATGGTTTTCCCCGCCGGCCTTGGGGTGTTTGCTCACTGCACCCTGGCCATTTATATATCCCCCCCCCCCTTTTTGGTTCAGTCGACCGGCGGTGCTTAGGCATCCCGGTCACGAAATTCATACCCCAGTTTTATAGTTAATTTTGAAGTTGATTGTTTATTTTAGCATTTAATTTTAATCTTAACTTGTCCCCATTTTCGATCACTGTCAATGCCAAAATGCAGTTTGCATTAGCGGTGTTCTTTCGATGTCTAGTAACACAAAGCCTTTTTAAAGGCTAAACGGTTTGTGTGAAAGCCGGGAGACCCGCGACCTGTAATGCGCACTAGGCTTGACATCAAAATTAGTGAGTTATGTGACCCCCTTTGTTTTTTATAAGTTCTTAGAAAGGTTAGTTAGGCTTGGCTACCTTATGCTATAGCTTTCTGTGCTCGTTGGTACCCTACTGTCTTTGAATTTTCCGTTTTTTGCCGAAGCCAGTTGGTGAAGTGACATCGAAGTATAGGGCAACCAAAAAATTCTTGGATGCGTTATGCGCCCTTTTTTTCTGGAGGTTATATTTAACCTCGTGCTTCCAACTCTGGAATGGCCCTCGGGACTCCACCAGAGCTTCCAAATTATACTTTTAGGCCGTGCATTGTTTCGAAATTCATTCTTAGTTCCTATTCATATTTAGTTGGAGGTTACGCGCGGCGGCGTTGCACTCCTTAAGCACCACGATGTCATGTCATGATTTTCCCATACGTGACATATTGAACTCTACCGTCAAAATAAATGGACGGATATACCATAGCTGACAATTTTGACGTTTTTTTTCTGACCACTAAAATTTAATAGCAGATTATACCTTATTTAATCAACGAAATCTGTGATTAAATCAGGCAAACATTTCTACTAAATTTCAGCAGTAACAAAAAAGCATAAATTTGGCAGCTATGGTAATACACGTCAAGACAAACAATTTTTATTATGGAAAACATATTAAAAGCTAAAGCGTCAAGGGACTTGAAGCGACTTTCTTACTGTGGTAAAGAGGCACGTTTACTTTACAACATCGTGTAAATAATTACGGATTTCTTTTTTAAATTACGTCGTTAGCAAAATTATCTTAAATAGAACTTAATCTTAACACAACAAAATAAGCTAGAATGAATCATTTATATGAATCAGCCAAAGTAGCCAGTTATGTGGAGTAACTCTTTATCTTTATGTGAAAACTCCTTCAGAAAAGTCTTTCTCAAAAGTATTCTTCCTCGCTAATATGAATATCACACCGGTTGATTATTATAATTTACCGTAATTTTGCGCGTATGCGCCGCAGCTCACATAACTCGATTTCCTACCAGAATTTGTTCTAAATAAAATGTGGCTCACTTTTGCTTAGCATTTATTTTAATTCATTTTTAAATACAATTTCCGGTATAAAAAAAAGTTAACTAAATCGCGGCGCATACGCGGGAAATTGCGGTACACCTTACTCCTTTCAGCACCTTTAGAGTTTATTAAAAAAAGTTGTTTCGTAATTCTCTGACTCTGTCTTATATTTAATTTCAATATTAACATTTTTTAGCCAGAAACGCTATGCAGAAAGAAAATCAATAATAACCTTTTCCATGATATTATAAAGAAAACTTTTTTCCATAATCAGACAGCTCGTTTGTCATGACGTGTGCTACGCGTCTTACGGTTTACTCCTTTTATTTTGTCGGTAGTTTTTTGGAGCACCCTATATATTGGAATTGAGCATAACGTAAATGCACTTATAGTGGACCATGTACCAGTAAGCACTAATTTTTAAAGTTTAAAAACAAGCACGCATTGCAGCAAACGACTGGGTGAAATCTGTTTGACAAAACTCGTTAACTGTTAACTATCTATAAACCATTTGAAATACAGGTTGCGACAGGTATTTGAGAACACATATGAAATATAGATGAAATACCACCCTGCACCTCATGGTTACAAATCCTTTTCTGTTACATATAAAACACGTCAGAAACTAGACTAACTGAGAAAATGAAGAGGTGTACTGTCATTGTTTAATTGGCTAAAGAACACTTCGATTTAAAGACTGCTGCATTCTTGAAACTCACCGGACATTCGTCTTTAAAGTAAGGAGCGAACTGAAAGCTGCCACGTTTCATGTGGCAACCGTTAGATACAGGGAATGACATTGTTGGGGAAGGTGATATGACATTATGAAAACGCCGGAATTCGTCATTCGTGTCGATGAAAACCCTAGGAAGTCGATGAGGGCACTCGCTAAGCAGCTGCAGTTTGATGAGGCCACCATCCGATGTGCGATTTGTAAGGACCTTCGTTAAAAGTCGTACGTGATGAAGAGAGGTCTCTTGGGAGAGGGTTCTTGTCCAGAAAAGCCAGAGATAACCGCCTGACTAAAGCCAAAACGCTTCCTTAACAAGCTGAAACATGAAGAGAAGCCAGGAATGCTGTTGTTTTCCACAGATGAGAAAAACTTTGTCCAGTCCAGGAAGTGAACCACAAAAAGATCAGTGGCTGTATAAAATCCCCGAAGAGGTTCTGACCAACATGCACAGAATATTTGCAGCCCCATTGATGATTCTGTGGGGCGTGAGCAGCGAAGACGACCTGATGTCTTCATATGTCTTTTTTCAAGGTGCCAGAGACAACGCCATTGTTTTAAAGCCGAAGCGTTAAAGCTCTGGATTATTTCTATTACATGTGGAAGGCCGTACATTTTTCAACCAGACTCTGCACCATCCCATACAGCACATAGAATCCAATAATGGATGGTCAAAACCTTTCATGAACATGTCATCCTCAACTTGTTGCCCCCTCCCTCCCTCCTAGCTCCACAAGTATGAACCAGACGGTCTATTATGTATGTGGTGTGGTTAAAGGTGCGAATAGACCATCCTTCTAACTGATATTAGTATCGGCGTCTTTTTTTGTGGCCACGTGGTGTTTTTGATCTTTAATGACTTTAAAAGGAAAGGGACTGATGCCCTGCAAAAGAGGAACCTTTCCGTCAAGTAGAGTTGAACTTCTTATCGCTTGACCCATTGTTGATTCTCCTCATACTTTTGCGAATAAACCGCAGAAGGGTCCAGAACAAAAGATTTCCTGGAAAATTGTAGAAGCGCAAGCGTTTATACGCACCCTAAGAGGGACTCCAATAGGCATCCGCATAACACTGTTGCGGAGCTCAGGGCAGCCGTTTGTATTCAATGGCAAATGTTCCCAGCACACATCTGATTATTGTCTGCAGTTGGTTTCGGCAGCATGTAGAGCTCATATTCAAAATATTAGAATAATTGAGAAAAAGTAATAAGAAAAAATTACTTTCCATTAATATCTTTTTGATACTAAGTAAATGCATTTAAATTTCTTATAAATTAAATCTGGAATGTTTAGATAAGATTTTAACATTTACAAAATATAAAATACAGTACAATAAATTAGATATGCAGCTTTCTGAAACAAATCAAAATATTAGAATAAAATTTAGATTGGTTCAAAATATTGGAATATTTTATTTTACGCAACAATATTACCTTATGAATATGAAGTAAATGGTAGTTAATATTTTGTAGCATCCCCTTTAGCTTTCATAACAGCGTACAATCGATCTTGCATACTATATACAAGGTGTACAAACATTTCTATCAATATTAGCCCAAATAGACTTTATACGTGCCACTAACTAAGTTTTACTTAGAGGAGGATTTTCTTGGAGTTTTTTTCTATATTGTACACCATAAGTTTTCGATGGGATTAAGGTCTGGTGAGTTTAGTATCCAAGGAAGTACCTTAATGTTGCGTTGGCGGAACCAATTCTTAGTTGACACCGAGGTATGCGGTGACGCTAAATCTTGTTGACATATGAAATTATCTTCAAATAAATCTTCTGATGATGAAATCATGTAATATTTCAAAATTTCTTGATATATCTGAGAGTTAACCTTTTCTTAGATAATGCACAACTTTCCCGGTCCTTCTGCACTCATGAAATCCCAAACCATGACACTAGCAGCAAATTTTACGGAACGTTTAAGGCATTCCTTATCAAATGCTTCTTTCTTCATTCTCCAAATTCGAATACCTTGATTACCATATGAAACACAAAACATACTTTCATCACTAAATAATATATTTTTCTAATCTTCTTCGCTCCATAAACGTCTTGATTTACACCGATTCAATCTTATACGCTTTTGTTTTGCAGTCATGAGAGGTTTTGTTTCCGGCACATGAAATTCAGACTTAAATTTATGGAGACGTTTTAATGCTGTCGATGTAGAAACTTCAACTCCTTCTTTCCATTTTCAGTGCAAGAATTGCACACTTTTAAAACGGTTTTTCTTAACTATACGCTTCAGTTTCCTGTCATCTCTACCAGATGTTTTTGGTTTTTGCCCGCCATTTCGGCGAATATTTTGAAATTTTCCATTTTTTTAATATTGAGTTAGTATTTTACGAACGCTTGATTGCGAACTATGTAAATAATTCGCTATATAACATTGATTTTTACCTTGCCCATACAAATCAACCATTCGAAGTTTAATACATTCAAGACTATAACTCACACGACCCATTTTAAGACGAAAAAGCAAACAAACTGCAAAAATAATACTGATTTTAAATAAAATCGTCTGACTTTAATCAATGATGCCACCAGTTATGAATTGGTGATAATTAAAAGAGAATTAATGTGAAATATTCCAATATATTGAACCACTTGAATAAATATTCTAATATTTTGACTTTTCAAAATAATTTTTTTTCAATTTCTCTTTTCAAAAATGATATTAATTTTAAGATAATAAATAAGTTTAATTAACAATAAGTTCTTAATAAAAATGTATTTTGCATATTTGCATTAAAAGACATTAAATTACCAAACGATATTTTCAATTTGTAAAAAATAAGTTATTATTCTAATATTTTGAATATGAGTTGTAGAGGCTGTTATTGCGGCTGATGGTGGTTTGAGTGCATCATGCCATCCATTTTGTATGTTGTTACCTATACAGAACGTTAAAATTTTTTTAAATGCTCCATATCTAGTTTCTATTTAGGTTTTAATGCAGTCGTTAATTTATTCTCAAATACCTGCCGCATCCTGTATATATATTTTATTCTGTTGGTGGAGAAGTTTATTTTCTAGAGTGTCTTCAGTCACAGAATTTTCGGCAAATTTTTAGAGATTTCATTAAGCAATAAGTCTTTTTTTTAAATATTGTTCTGTAATATTGTGTTTTATCTTGCATTAAACTGTCTTTGATGTACTCTATTACACTCTAAATAATTTGTTAGATAAGCCAAAAACTGAAAAAATGTGTATTTTATTAATTTTGAGAGGTGGCCCATTTCTGGGTCACTAACTGTACCGATTGTAAGCATGGGGGTCCACTACTATTCTCATTAATAGAAATGGATAAATCTCGTGGGGGTTTTGCTACTATTTTACGATTCCGATACTAAAAGGGAGAAAATGCATTTTTATGTTAGTAAACACTGAGAATTCATAAATTTCAATGTATAATAACTATCATATATATTAAATATTCACATGTTTAGTTCTTTCTTGATAATCAAAAGCATCACGATGATATTTATACATTTCATGAAATATGTAAAGTCAACAGGTTCAGAATTTACTCGATTAGAAAACTAATAACAAAGTATATAATTGTAGACATTTTACATCTGCACTTTGTTGATCATCTTCGAAACTAAAAAGTTTCTTTCGCACCATTTTTTCGGATAACAATTAAATTATGGGAGAGTGGGCTGGGTTCTGAACTAAGGGTCAGTAGTAGTAGTTCTTGAGTCTATGACATTTGCTAACAGTATTTGGTGCTGGAAATTCAGGATTTGCCCTGCGAATTCGATACCTTTAATTAGAAATAAAGTATAGATTATATAGATACTGTTTTGTTCTTTAGAATATGTTTTGCGGGCTAAATGCCATTTATTCGATGAATATAATGATTAAGTGTGTATAACAGAAGAAATAGTTCAGATCAATTATGCATGAATTATGCGATAGTGAAGAATATAGAGTTATAAACAGAAAATGCTTTAAAAGATATACGGATTAAGTATTACGCAATCATTAATTGATTCACTTGAGAAAAGCCATATTTGTACTGTACATAACAAAATCCATTTTTTAATCCTACACGTTTCATGGTGTATAGTCATTTAGCAACACTTCTTATATTTTGGATTAGGAAAACAGCCTGTCATGTTATTAAATGAATGTACCTCTTAGGACGAGCTTTGAAGTTACAGTTAATGAAAAGACGTAAAAAAAACCCACCTAATAGATTGCCCTATCTTTTTTGGAATTAGATTTGTACCAAGTTTCCGTTGCTAATCGAATTTCTTTACATACAAATTATAAGAAAATGTACAACAAAATCTATAAAAAAATTTGTTAGTTAAAGTGCAATTTTGTTTCTGTATCAACATTGTTGTACATTCGTGAAAAGTAAACACCCCTACTAACTCTGCAACTAATAATTATAGAACGAAGTTATCGGTACCAATCGATTAGAAATAAAGTCTACTTTTAAATGATGTAGATAAAATTACGGAGCCATCAACATATCTAAACCAGACAAAATTTTGTTTTTTCAATGGCAACACCCAATTTTGACAATATGTTTTAAATCTTCGGTTCAAACTGTGCCTAAAAACGAAATTTCTATTCATTTGAATTATAACTTTCTGAATTATAGACATTCAAAATTTAGAGCTTCTAATGTTAAATTACATTTTCATATTTTTATTAATATCTCCTGAAATTATAATCCGAATGTGTTAATTTTGTTTGCGGTTATAATACTAAAAAACCCAAACATAAATACATTGAATTTGTAATTATAAAAATTTTATAATATGAATTATGAAATTAATATTTGAAAAAAATATGAATTGCAACCTACAATTTTTTTGATAGATTTATAATTATTATGGCCTGCTTTAATGCGAATTCTCAATTTCAAAATTTTCTTTCAGGTAGTTTTCGAATTATCATTAAAAAACGTCAAAATGATGGTAAAAGCATAATTTGAAAAGAAAAAATATTTTACTCATTTTATTGAAATATTTGGCCTGGCAATTTTATAACATATTAAGCGAGTGAAGGTCATATTGGCAAGAAATAATACATTAATAGTAATGACATAGTCATTCTGTAGCCTTTCAGCAATCGAGTACCGCGCTTCAATTTGGATACAGCCCCTAAAATAGGCTCATTAAAAAATAATTAATTTCTCGGAAACTAATCCTGCGAATTTCATGAAAATTTGGATTTAGGCTAATTAAAGGGTGTAGAATTTATTTATCGTGCCAAATTTGGGCATTACTATTGAAAAAACAAATTTTAAGTTCGTTTTGATATGTAGATGGCCTTCTAAGCAAATTTTATATACATCATTTAAAAGTATACTTTATTTCCAATCGTTTGGCACCTGTAACTTTCTTCTACGATAATTTGTTGCAGAGTTTTCAGTGTGTGTTTACTTTTTTTCCACGACTGTACAGTATTGTGAAAAAATAGTGATCCCCCTCCCCTACTAACCTGTCAAAAATCACGTATAAAAGTGTGATTTGTACCAATTGAAAAGTAACAATATCAACTAATTAATTTTTTGTCTTAAATTTTGTTCAGGAGTTTCTTTATATAGTATAGAAATTGTAACAAACTGTAAAATTTTCAATACTATCACATCGTCAACTTTTGACATCATACTTGGATTCTTCTGTAAATTTATCTTCTGATACCAAACGGAATACATTATATTAAGAAGTTTAGCAATTATGCAAATTTAAAGTATGGAATTCCTAATGTTAACCCTTGAATAGTGTTGTGGCTCCATTTTGTACCCGAATATTCTTCTACTCTTGTAAGTCTTCATCAATCAGTAAGCTTCAGATAAAAATAATATAATATATAAGTTGATATATTGAGTTACTCAAATGACAGATAAAGTCATGGAAAAATACCATTGTTTTTATAAAAATTCATTCGATTTTTTTATTATTTTTTTTAAATAAATTTTAACACTAGGGGGATGAAATAACACCGTAATGCCAGTTGCGCTCAAAAATTTCAGGTTGCCAGTTGAGGCTTAAATTCAGTTTTAATCGTAGCAAAAAAGATTGCAATGCGGGTAATCTTTTACACTGTAAATTAAAATATCTGAAATTCAGACACTTAAGTGTCTGAAATGGAGTGTTCAATTTTCAGACATTTTAAAATGTCTGAATTTTTTCAGACACTTTTTGCGTCTGAATTTCAGACACTTCAAACGTCTGAATCGCATCCATTTTTTTGTAAGCATCATACGTAGCCATGTTTGACCACGTTGAATCTTGGAAAAATATTTGGCTGTGGACCTGCCCCCCACCAATACAGCCTGATTTTTTTGGTGCTCTCAGTTTTGGTATGCAATTTTCGTTACGCTGATAATTTAAATCTTTTACGACATTGTACTGATTATAATCAATATCTTGAACTTCAGGAGTAGAACAAGATTAAAAAACAAAAACTATTTATCTAAATATTAGATTTTTTTAATTTATTTTGTTTTTAACCTTATTTTACTTTAAAAGTTCAAAATATTGATTATAATCAGTACAATTTCGAAACAGATTTAAAATATAAGCTTTACAAATATTGCACATCAAATTTGGGGGCACTACAGTCGTAGGGGGACGGGGCACTTCCCAGTTTGCCCATCCTTTAATCAAGAAGTACTTTTGCAAAAAACGCAACCTTGCATTATAGTTGTCTAAATTGAGATGTCCGGTATTCGGGAGTATCCGTTGTGGAGGTTAATGGACATTCCCGAATAGCGGACACCTCTATTTAACGAATACTTTTTTAATCAGCAGACATACATATTTGTATATTTTTACCTCATAAAAGTAGACATCTCCAATTATCGGATAAATTCCGCGGTCCCGAAGTGTTCGTTATTAAGGGCTTTTAAGGTACATAAATAAATATATATATTTTTTATAATCTTGTCCTACTCTAAAAGTTCAAAATATTTATTATACTCGGTTGAATGTCGAAAAAGATTTAAAATATCAGATGTACGAAAATTGCAAAAATCCCCCCCCCCCCCCCCCCCACAAAAAAAAAAATGAAAATTCCTTATTTAAAAATTAGATTTTTAAAAAATATATTGCCACATAGGCAATTTTACATATACATCACTTGATAATCACAACAGCTATTTAACTATGAATAATGAAAATAAATAAATAACTATTCTACTTTAATAACATTGGGGAAAAAATTACTTTGTTATTTTGTTAAATATATTTGCGTTTTTAATCTTGTCCTACTCTAAAAGTTCAAAACCTTCATTATAATCAGTGCAAGATTTAAAATATCAGCTTTACGAAAATTTCATGCGAAATCCCATCCCCCTCCCCCCCAAAAAATGAAATTACTTATTTAAAAATTACATTTTTAAAAAATTTATATTTCCACATGGGCAAGTTTTTATGTAGATCAGAGGGTAATAACTAAAGCTATTCAACTATCAATAAAAATAAATAAATACATATTCTATATTAAAAACATGAGGAAAAAATAACTTATAGTTTCCAAACTTCTTTCGTCTTAAATATATACAGTAACATCTGCCATTTTTGTATTTTTCGTATAAGTGCGTATAAATAAAGTTACCACAATTTTAAATACGAAATTTAGTTATAGGTTTTTACTTTTTCCCATTATAAATTTCAAATTACTTTTTTATTAAAAATAATCAAAAAATCAGTATTAGAGTTGATTGCAAATCAAATACATATGTACATTTTTACAGGCAGCTTCACATAATAGACGAGTCTCATGTACTTTATTTATCTTTTTTCAATCTGCGGTTTTATGCCAGGAAGTAAGAAAGCATTAGGTCATCTTTCAATGTTTTTTTTTTCTTTACTTCCTTGTAACCGTCGTTTACTGTGAGATAACAATTATCCATTGAAACTAAGAACTGACATTGAATATATAATTCATAATAAAAAACAACGTCATAAGTTTAAAAATATATACTTCTAGAATTAGTGGGGTTTTTGCTAACAGATTCAAAACTAATTAAATTTCATGCAGGATTTTGTTTACTACAATAAATAAAATCATAAAATACACCAAATTTAGTATAATAAAGAAATTGTGGCACTTACTTCAGTTGCTGCAAGAGGTAAGAAAAATTCCTCGATTTGAAATTTCAAAAACTACCCCAGTGACGGAGAAAAGCTTGCATCATTTTAGTACGAAATCCCATAATATATCCGACTAGCCATATTTAAAGAATGAAATGTTTCATCCTCAAAATAGGACCCGCCAGACAAAAGTTTTTTTTTGCCAGCTTCGACAGGAAGAAGATGAATAACACAATATTATTGATATAAATTAATACGAATTAACACTAAGTCCATTGCACACGCTTTGTAGAATTTCCGGGCGTAATCTTCAAGCGTCGTCTACTTCTGTTCTGTGTCTATCCCGCCCTTATATCGACGACAGCTTCTAAGAGACATTTGATGTCAAGCACACACGTCAGATGTATGTATTCAATAAATAAATAATCCAAGTTAATACGAATTTAAATCACGGAACTTCACATTCCACAAAAAACGAATTAAAATACACGCGTACGTAAAAACAAACTTTGTTTGAATTACAACGTATACCAACTTTGAACGAAGACATCTAAAACGCATGCGCGACTGGCAGTGCCCCCTGGTGGTTATTGCGTCGGAAGAATCAAAACGTCTTAAATTAAGACACGTTTAAAGCAATGAAGTGTCTTAAAATAAGACGTTTGCGGATATTTTAGACATTATTCTCAGTTCGTTTACACCATGGTCATAGTAAGACGCTTATGTATCTTAAATTAAGACATCTATAATGTCTTAATTTTCAGATTAAGACATTTAAGTGTCTAAAATTCTTTTTCAATCACATATGTGTCTAAATTTAAGACGCTTCTATTTTCAGTGTAAGTATAACTGGAAACTACTTGGCGTAATGAGCTGTAATTTTGAGTTCGCATATTTAAAAGTATGTAGAAGGGTGACCACTTTTTATTACCGGACTTTATATAAATTTGGGAGTTTAAAAATTATTTTTAGGCCCCAATATGGCATTTTAAAATGTGGCTTTAGCCATTTACCCATTTGGCTGCACTATGCAATACAGAACTTCTATACATCTAAACTGTTCAATCGCTTTACATTAAATTACTGATAGATTTACTGGTGTTGCTTTTGATTTTAAAATTTATATTGAATAAAAAATGTATGCGTCATTCTTCTAATGCTGCAGATTTTGGATGTAGTAGTAATTTTGTCATTAGATAAACTAGAACAATGTCTCAGCATATGATTTATAGCAGCAATTTCATTTATCACATTTTCCATAGCAGCAATAATCGGCAATTACTACACTAGGTTTAATAGCTGAATTAAAAAATAAATGAACATTATACCTTGGAACTGTACAGTTAAATCCCATTCCAAACTGTAAAATACCATGAAAAAGAAGTGAAAGTTAAATGTAAATGTACAATAAAAGAATAGTTACAGTTGAATTTTCTATTGTTATCCAAGTTTGCAGGCACAAATCCCTGGAAAAAACATTAAAGATATGATCATGAAACAAAATGTTTAATATCTGTTAATTGCCACCATTTATTACTAACTTATAATAAATACATATTAGGCATAGATCATTTATATAGACTAATTACTGTCCCAAAATTGCAGTGAGATAAATGGTTCTTTCGTCCTTACCATACAATTCTAAATACTTTGATAGTCTACAGACGAGTGCACAAATATGAAGAAATCAAACACAAGCACTTTTTGTGTTCAACGGCTTACAGTCTATGCTCTTATGGTGAAATTAAGGTTCTAAAGTTTGGAAAACCATGAAAAGGAAACGAAACACAGCTTAAACAAAAAAAAAAAAAAAAAAAAAAAAAAAAAAAAAAAAAAAAACAACAACAAAAAAAAAAAAACAAGTTGCAAACCCTCCCCTTCATCCCTAAATGATACTAATTTTAACCAGAACAGTATTCTGAACACATGAAACATGTGTAAACTTCCACCAGTAAAAAAGAACAGTAATATTTTCCTTTTTCAATCACAGATAAATAAGTCTAAAATTATTTTTTGTCTTTTTTTTTTTTTTTACTGCTGGAATTTTGCACATGATGTACGCGTCCAGAATACATCCCATGGTATAACTGTCTTAACCACTGCCACAAAACAAAGATGCAATATATGATCTGCTAAAAGTTGTATAATAATGAAATGCTTAACATAGGATTTCCATTGTGCCTAACCAAATATAATAATTGTTTTGAGAAATATCATGTATCCTAATTTATGTGTATAAGATTCTTCAATAGGTAATAAGTTTTTAAAATATCCTCAGTACTTTCATATTTTAATAGCAAAATATGCATACAGTTATTTAATATGTTCTATCCATCAACCAAAATATTTTTCTATAATACTGCATTATTGCATGTTGTAGCCATTTGGAACACTATAAATTTCACAAAATTTGGACTACAGTTGGCATGGGAATTTTATTAATATTTTCCCTACTTTTAGAATCCCATAAAAAATTTTGAAAAAAAAAATATATAAAAATCATGCAGCATAGGGTTAATTTTATATAAAAAATGTTCTCGTATGATAAACATTTTAATAATAACTTAAAATGAAATGAACCATGTTAAGGTTATCCATCTTATCTTGAAAAGATACATGGTGCTTAACCGACGAAACACTTAGCCTGAATATACAATTTGGAAACGCGTACAATTATCCTGCAGGACATTTAGCCGACACGTACAATTTAGCCGAAACGTACGCTTATCCTTCAATACATTTAGCCGACGCGTACAGTTATCCTGCAGGACATTTAGCAGATACGTACAATTTAGCCGAAACGTATGCTTATCCTACAATACATTTAGCCGCACGTACAATTTAGCCGAAATGTATGCTTATCCTACAATGCATTTAGCCGACACGAATATTTCATTTACACGAGGATACATTCTGAGGAGGCTCATTGACAAGTACCCAATATTTTTCCTGTCTGTAAGGCTAAAAGACGTAGAAATAATGCATGACGCCATATATAAGCAACGAAACAAGTTTTAAATGTAGTACATCATATAGTATGGGTGCACAATCTGCGGCTCGTAGACCCTCAACCTGCCACTGTTTAAAAATAGACTAATTTGCCTTATGATAGAAACATTTCAATTGAATTACCTTTCGGAAATTATGGTATGAAACGACTTTCAGGCAAAACGTTTATACAACTCTTTTATAAGGTATACAAACATAAACATAATTTTTCAAAAATATGGTCGAGACGTACATTTATGTATAATTTGGCTAAATATATAAAATTCCAGACAAAATCCTACTAGAATAACTAGCAAACAATTTTTAAAAAATGCGTGTCCCTCTCCTCCTCACATAAGCATGCAGCTGCGACATCTCACCCCTTTGTTCCTAAAGCTCAAAATGAAATGAAAGAAATTTACAATGCAATTCAACGATCTACCTTCCCAAATTATCAAAATTGTTAAATCATGAATAGCTCGAGATATAGAGCCATGTTTGCCCAGTAAAGATACACCTAGAAGACAATTTTTTTGCATAACACAGGCGGATGTTCCAGATACTAGAAGAACCGAAGATATTAGGAAAATTCATGTGACACATTGTATATTCAATGGTTTAAAGTGAGCAACTTTTTAAAAATATATAAAGATTAAAGATTAAAAATGGTGATGAAAGAATTTTACTTTAGAAGAAAATTTTAATGAGTTGCCCACGGGAAAGCTTTCGAAAATGGATGCAACTTTCGAAACAGTACTATCTGTTGACAATTCCACATCACATATGCTCTGTTGACATCAAATGTTCGCTTGATGCCATTGATATATGAATTAGTGCGTTCTAAACCTGAAAAACTTTACTAAAGGCTCTTTGCAGCGTTAGACGTTTAGTAGATGATATTACACACATTTTATTCGGTCGACACCACTTTTTTAAAAGAAGTTTCCTTCAAGTACACAAATGCTTTGATTAAATAAGGCAAATTTTAATTTACTTTATTACTGGTGTCAAAAAAATTCTGCAAAGAAAGTTGATGTCACCGCAGGGGCGACAACGGAGTGCAAAGGGTTAAAAAAGATTTATTTTTGCTGTAAAAACAGTTATTTCAAATGCGCAAAGCGAATTTTTACTTATTGTAAGCAAGTTACAGATAAATTGAGAAGAAAAGTCTATTCGCAAATTATGAGTTTGACCAAACAACTTTAACCTAAAGTTTAACCTTATCTTTTATTTAAAGATATTGCATCTTTAGGTTTATTAACCCATTCTTGTCGTGCGTCACAAAGTGCTAAGAATCATCCATTATTCCAACTTGTAATTGTCAAGTGAAACTTTTGTATTATTTAATGAAAGCACTTCTGCAATTGAATGAAGACAAAATTTCTATTTTGTAAAACTGCTGACAAAAGATTAAAAAAACTGTAAAACACGCTTTTTGCGAAGGGGTTAAGACGGTTCTCGAATAGAACATTCTCGCCGCTCAACAACGTGAAAATTTCTGATACATTTGATGACTCACTTTTAAACTTAAAACTCTGATATTGGCAGTCGTGATTATCGAAGTTATTTTTAATTGAACAGTTGTTTTCTTGTTGTTGTTATTAAATTAATTATAATTGAATTATAATTGATCGTTGCCTTGTAATAGCATTGTTTTTCACTCCCGCGCTATCGCGTCGGGGAATTTGGTTCAAAACGCCAACTTTGACAGCATTTTCTGAAAGATTTCCTTCCTTTATAGAAAAATGGAAAAGCTGTTCAATTACATAATTTCTGAATAAGAGCACATGCGTATTTCATGTATTTGCGAACAAAATTAAATTAAAAATTGTATCAGATGGTGCACATATGAGGTGAACGGGTGGGAGACCACCGCAGAATTTACGGAGTGCGGCGTTCCGTGTGCCCGTCCTATGTCCTATGACCTTTCACTTTCCTCACACTTGACCGAAAGAAAAAAAGATTAGATTTGAGAACCGCGTTAAAATCTTTGAAAATTCTCCTGCTTTTGACCCAATACAAATATACAGTTATGCATAGCTTACTTAATTTCCAATTATAACATAGTTTGAGAAAAATTTGCAAGTGAAACTAGGGAGGGGAATTCAAAAAAGTTGATGAACTCAAGTATGATACCACTGTTCGCCAGGAGCTTTGTCAGTCTTTGAAAATGCAAAATTATCTTTCTCTACAACTAGAAATTACGTATAAGTATGGCATCTGTGATGGAAAACATTAATTACCCCTTCGCATGTAAGCTTTTTTCTCAATTACTAAAGAAATTAAAAAAGAGCAATGTCATGTCTAAAGTGAAATAGTGTAGGCTATCCGAGGAGAACCAGCTAAAAGAGGAAAAGATAATCTCTCATTTCTAAGACAGACGAGTACACCGTACTAGAAAGAATTATTGTGCATTTCTAACTGAAATCCACCCCAGTCCTAGTTTGATTTATTCCTTATACAATCTGATATTACACCAATAGCGTAGAAAAAATTACTATTATTGCAAAACGATTTCCTGTTTTTCAAAAATTCTATGACCAGGTATAACTTTACAGCTTTTTTCACTTTAATTTGTAAATTCGAAGATATTTTTTAAAAATGCTTTAATAATGAGCACTACTCGTTAGGGAAGCAAAAGCTAGTGCGCATTAACAGAGTCAAAGATATCGACTACTTGGAGCAAAAACTGACCTCTGTCCTTTGATCGGAAGTTTAACATCTTTGCCAATCGTATACAGAATTTTCCGAAAGATATGTTGTGACATATGAAACATAGTTTAACATATGGCAGAACACATTTATCAACAATGTCTAAAGGCTGTCTTAGTAAACTGTGACCGTCAGAGTTTTCCAGGTAAGCTTAGTTGGCAGAGCGTTCGCACGGTTCGTTGAAGGCCCCTGGCTAGGACATCTTTTTCATTCAGTTTGGAAATTTTCAATTCGTTTGATTTTATTATCAACATCTTTGATTGGGGTAAAATGTATAATTAATAACAAAACTAAGCTTAAACTTTCACTGCTGCACCTAACTGCTCTTCTAGCTGACAGCTGAGTGTGTAAAGAAACGCCTCATTGCATAGAAACTTTATTAGGTTCAATAATCGTGCTGCCATCTAGTGCTTGCTTTAGCTTAGGTAAGATTATAGGAGTAATATATCCGCATTTTTATTTCGTAGATTATTAAAAATAGCTTTTTGCGGTAGAGAGCAAATGTGTTCAGCTTCAGATGTAGTTTCTAAATATAGAATGGTCATTGGCAATAGGGTCGGGGAGATTTTCCATTGATGTGCACTGCAGTTCTTTTACGTGTGATTGCCCATAATAATTTTTTTACCCAGTTTTATCATTTGCATACTGCATTTCTTTTAGATGTTACTATTTGTATACCGTATAATGTATTTTCTTCTACATTACGCCGTGCATTATTTGTATTTTTTCTAGCACTAAATAAAAATGAACAAAATAGGAATTTTGTCCATACATCTTCTTGTGGTATACTTGAAAACGGCCTTTGGTTGTTTAAGTATGGACATATTTTTATTAAAACAAATTTTCATATTCTCGTCTAAATGAACGTGTCGACTAAATGCTCTGTCGGATAAGTGTGCAAAACCGATCTTGAAAGTGAGATAAGTCCTGTTTTCGTTTAAAAATGAGAAATGGAAAACAAATTTCGCAAAAAAAATCACCACTTTTTAAATAAATGAGTCATGCTGATGAAAAGTCTAAACTGTAGTCTGTTGGTGAAATTTTCTTGTAATTGCAGCTACTCATAATAATTGCTACAAGCATATTTATGTAGCATTTTTTTTTTTTGTCTGGATTATTCACAATTATATTTCGAGAATCTATTTTAGAGAGATTTATCAGATGTTTTTACGCTAGCAATTACAAAGTATTTTGCCACATTAGTAGAGGATTGTGTTTGGGTATTTTTTTCCCTGACTCAAATGACATTTTGTGATTTTTTCTGAAATAAACCGTAAAGGTCTTAAACCATACAAACAGTGGCGGTTCTCTCTTACCTCCATAAAAGAACAACACTCTTAATCTTAAAACATATAACTTAAAAATAAAAATTTTGATATGATAGTGAATTACAAAAATATTGGGTCGTTCGGAAAGTCGTGTCCGTTTGGGAAAATCAATTCGTACCGGAAAATTCTACCCGGTAATTATTGCACATCGGAATCAAAGTCTAATAATTAAATGATAGAATTTTCCGGTACGAACTGATTTTCCAAACGGACACGACTTTCCGAACGACCCAATATGGTTCTTCCAAACCTGTCGTAAAAATGTATTTAATTATTCTCAAACCGTTGTTATTAAAAAGTTATCAAATATGTTGTTTATAATAAGTTGTTTTACTTAGTTTCTAAGTTATTTTACACAGAAAACATTTTGTTTTTCATGCTTGAAAACTTTTGTCGCCGTCTTTTAAAGAGCATCTTCTTTTGAGATGTTTCAGTTTACAAATGCGAATGAAAATTAGCTATAGAAGGACCGCCAAAAGTTCCACCAAACCATTCTCTAACTCGAAAACGCATCGGAATTTCGGAAAGCTGGAAAACATGTAATATCCAAGCAATTTGAAGAAAGTCACATTTGGTTAAGAAAAATGAGTCATTAATATAATTTAAAAATATACAGATTTTGGAAATAAATTTTCGAAAAAAACTATGAATTATAACGTGTGAATTTTGTTTTACAGATATCGGCTTTAGAAGCTTCAGATTTGCTAATCCAAAATTGTAGCTTATTTCATCAAGTAGTTTTTGAGTAATGATTAAAAATCTACCAACACTGCAATGTGTTTTGCAATAGATAAAAATTAATTTGACATTAGGACTTCCAAGTTTTAAATCGGTATAATTCCTAAATTACTTGTCTACTTGGTATCATCCTAAGGTATTCACTGAAGAATCCAAATATGATCTAAAAATTAGTTGTTAGTTTGGAAAGTTTTAAATTTGGACACTCCGAGGCCCGTCTATTCCCCTCTGCTCGAAATTGTTTTAACCAAATGACGTCCCCTCTAATTGATTGGACACTTGTTTTACAGTTTTCTGAAATTACGCCTTTGCCTATCTGGTTTCGTATCTGAAAACTTTTTTTTATGATTACAGCACCTTTGAACTCTTTTTGGCAACGTATTGTCACAGGTCCACTGTACTTGAAATTTCTATTGATTCATCTAGTTTCGCACAACCACAAAAGGCAATAGTCACAACAGGGGTAATAGGTGGTTAGAAAGGCCTCTCTTATGCACATAGTGTATTTCTTTTAAAATTTACATAGTAATTACCAAAAAATTGGCAATGCTAAAATTCAAAATTTTACGTCTTCTATTACTGGTTTTCATGCCTATAAAGTGTCATTATTAAGTCCACGATACTCAACAACGTTGTAATGGACTTTTTAAAAATGGTAAAGTTATTTTCAAGTTAAAATTTCAAATTCCAAGATTTATCAATAGAGGATTATCAAGATTTATCAATATGCTCCCAAAGCAAAATGACTTTAATGCGTGTGAGATATCAAATTTACACTAAGCTCATTTGCCCTTTTTTTAACATTATTATGGTGTACAAATTGTACATCACGCACCTCGTACATATAAAATGTTTTGTTAAATAAAATCTAATTCAAATATACGAAAAGGTATAATTTGTGAAGTAATTGAGTTATTATACAGGGTGTCCGGGCTATAAGTATCCAAATGTTATGGCTTATTATTACGAAACTACCCATTAGAATATAATCGACTTCACCTCCGTGGATTGGAAAATCCTCCGCAATTTTAAAACATTGAACAAAACAAAAAAAAATGAAACTGTGGATGAGTGGAAAAAGCGTATCATAGAAGCAATTTGTCTAATAACTCCTGATACGCTACGAAACATTTGGAGAGAACTGGATTACCGTTTAGACGTTTGTCGTGATACCAAAGGTGCACACATCGAAGTCTATAGATATTAAAACTTTGTGAGATGCTATTCTTATTTAAATATTGTTTTTAATCTAATGCGTGGTTCCGTAAAAATAAGCCGTAACTTTTGGATACTTTTAGCCCGGACACCCTGTATATACAAATATTTTGCCTATGATATAGCATATTACATAATATATTTTGAATATGCAATTTTCCAAGAAATTTCTCAATATAAAATGGACTTTGATAATTTTCTTTTAGTTATAGCAAACAGATATTCGTAAAGTTATCTGTATGCAAATATTTAAATTGCAAGTTCAGTAATTGAATTTCTGATTTAATGTTACAAATCGTTTTTGTAATTTCCTCAAGAATAGGGTTGTTGAAATGCTCATCACAAGCAGTATCTGTATTTATTTTAAGAATCCCCATATTTAGTTGCATTCTCTTTTCCATCTAATCACAGTGCGGTTAATCAATTACAAAACAATATGCAGTGTTTCGTAAGCATTAAGAGTTTATGGTTCCTTAATCAAACTATTATTTGCAATTATTTATTTATCTCTATGTACAGCTTCCTTCTTTATGTAACACTGCTTTTGAATTTACACTCCCATATAACCTTTGAACTCTTAATGTATTTGCTTCCATGCTGGCAACAAATAGCTCAGAGCATAATTAATATTAAATTTACATTGCTTCTATCTCAACTACCTCTATATTCACTAGACATGCAGCTTAAGTCAACAACAGCAAGCGCACTGAATCATCGGGCAATATATCCTGTTCAGTTTATGAACCCCAAGTTGCTGAATGCACATTGCTGCAATACTTCCTCCGCCTACTACCATCTTTCGTATAAGTTTAATTAAATTTTTATCCATCTGTGCGATCTCAGATTCTGTCCTGTCTCCCCCTTCAGTTTCTGGCCAGTCCTCCCCCCTCTTTCCACGCATAACGTAACCTCTGAGCTCCTCTTTTCATTCAGTCGAACCGTAAAAAATCGTGATTGCTTTACCAACTACAAAACGACTACAACTTTTATTGTAGCTGTTATAGTAAAATCTAAGAGGGAACAGGTAATAAGTTTTTCCCCGTTATTCTTCGTCCTTTGAGGAGAAAAAAAAAGAAACAATGGGATTCTTTGATTCATTTAATTCATATTACTGAAATATCGGACTATTTACAGCATTTAAACAACTCGTGGTAAAGAAATCGCACTTCATTTGTTCGGTACACTTTCGCAAGCGGCGAAATAGTTGTTAACATGTTCAACAAAATTTTGACACAGTTATCGCATCGCTTCGAATTCTAATCTCATCGGGTATCTTGATATTGTGTTAACACTTATTACCAGTGGTAAAACTAGTTATATAGTTTTCGTAATCAGATTGATTTTGTATTTATATTGCAAAATTGCAAATCTTTTTTATCATAATTTCGTTTATTTTCAGTTTATCTAGAAAAGAATCTCGCCGATTTTTTTCTTCGTGCAGTCCTTAAATATTTTTCAAGATTTTATATGGTAAAATCAATAATTTGACACACTATAAAAATAGGCAAATATTTCATAATCTACGAAAATATAATACAACAACGAACAAAAAATTCAATAACCTCTTCCGAATTACCTACGATTCCGATAATCGTTCTTTATCCTATAACAAACCCGAGAAACCAATATACTTTCGAGATTTAAAGAAGCATTTATAAAAACAATGTTTCTTTTACGGATACTTATTTTTGGAAACGCTTCTGAGTAGTTTTCATAGTGTATTAATCAGTTTTCTCAAATCGGAATATAGGATTTTAGGATGCTATCAATTCTGAACTAAACATTCTCAGCTGCGTGACTGAATTTATACATGGAAGAATAACAAAACAATATTAATTTTAATGATAATATCAATGCTATTACTTTATCATGTTTGACTGCGAAACATGTATATTGAACAAGAAAATAAATACTCGAGATTTGATAGCATTCGAAAAATGTGTATTGTACGTTGAGAAAACAGATTAATATACACTATAAAAACTACTACTCAGAAACGTTACCTAAAATCAGTGGCAGAAAAAGAAACTTTGTTTTTTCAAACGTTTCTTTAAATCTGGAAAATATATTACTTTCTGAGATTTCTAAAGATAAAGAACGCTTTTCGGAATCGTTGGCAACTCGGAAGACTTTAATGTATATTTTTGTTTATGGTTACACTATGTTTTCCTATATTAAGAAACATTTTTTTATAAAGCTGTAGTTGAAGTGCAAATAAAATTAAATTCTTTCTGGTAAGTTATTTTTATGCTAGTCATAGAATTTTCAGCACATTAAATCTCTTTGTAAGATATACACAGTGGCGGAAAAAGTATTTGAACAAGACTTTCTTTCCAGGTAATTTTCGTATTAATTTTAATTTTGAATACAAATTTTAGAAAAATAAATATACTCCTCTCACAAATTAGATAATAGAAAGAGTTTGAGCAAATACTTAGTGTTAACGTTTAAAATACAAGCTATGTAAGTTTTTATGGAGGAAAGTGTATTTGAACATCGCTGGAACATAGTTATTATTAGCTGTTATATTTAATTATATACTTCAAAGCAATCATATTTAAAAAGATACTTTGATAAATAAAAATCTGAATTTAGATTATATCTCAAATTTAGATTATATCATGATAATATCTGAAATTTAGATCACTGTAACAACAAACTATTTGTTATAAATATATTTTATTAATCATCAATTAGAAATTTCTGATTTAAAGAATAATTTCTTTGGAAATTATTTGGGTAAAATTTTGGAAATTAAAAAATAGATTGCTAGAACTGTAAATAAATGAAAGATCACATTTAAAAAAAAAAAAAAAAATATGGAAATGTTTTTAAGAATTTTTCTAAATGTTATGATATAAATTGTCTATTAAAAATGTAGATCATCTTTTTTGTGCAGAAAGTGAAAAATTTAATTTTATGCCTTTTAAAACAAACAAACAAACAAACAAACAAAAAAAGACTAAACAAAGCATTTATCAAAATATTTAGATATTAGAAGAAAGAATAAACACTATTTTTTCATACATAAGCAGAGTATAATGAGAAGTTTTAAAGGTTAGAATTTTCACAGCTGAGACACGATGTTAAGAGACAATTTTAATACTGTAAGATGCAAAAATTGTATAATTAAAATATATGAAAGTTCGTTTTAATTCAAATAATAAATATCGTTAAATGAGAATATTTTCCACTTTAAGATACAAAAATGCTTCGGATGGTACAACAAATTAAAACGTAAATATATATATATATATATATATATATATATATATATATTATTTAAAGTCTAATATTGCTGTTAAAGTATTTTACAACGAAAATTACAATTTAAATTACAATTAATTATTATTTGTAAGATTCAAAAATATTTGTTTATCAATATTATGCGTAACTAATAAGTAAGAACGAAATTTTTAACTTAAAATGTAATGTTATTTGCATCTTACAATATAAAATTAATTGCAATTTAAATGGTAATTTTCATTGTACAATCACTTTAAAACAAAATTTATAATTTAAACAAAAGAAAATTTCTTACATTTTAATTAGTTACACCCTCGATATAGAATCATTTTTGCATTTTATAGTTATAGAAAATATTCCCAATTAGCAATATTTATTTTTTGAATTAAAACGAACTTTCTTGCATATTAAAAAATATTTTTGCACCATACAAATTTTTCTATTCGATATTATTAGTTAATTGGCAAAATATCATATGATATTGCAATGTACTCGGTAAAAGACACTTTTTAAAAGATTACCAAATGACCAAAACTACCGAAAACTAATAGGCAAAGATTTCAAAATTGATTCAATAGTAGTCGGGATGGGAATTGCCGGGCGGAAAAGTAGTCTTACGAAGGTGTATCAATAACTTTTTGCCCTCACATACAAATAATTGCGTAAAATTTATGAAATTGTTACATTGTATTAGTCCTTTTCTATATAGTCACCGTGCGCAGTAACACATTTCTGCAAACGGTATTTCAAAAAGGGGGGGGTGTATTCCAGGAGACGTGGCAGTAGACCCAAAGGGGGGCATTTTTCTAACTTTTGCCGACCCCCACATGTGACATATTGTTGGAAAGGCCTGTAACCACTTATTCATGTTATGCACCCCTGTGACCCTCCCCCTAAATTTGCCCCCGGAGGCATGAATGGTGTCAAAAAAATTTTTAAATGTGTCCCTCCCCGGAAGACAAATGGGGGGGTCTCAGGATGTGAATAACTTGAATAAGTGGTCACAAGCCTTTCCAAAAATATGTCACATGTGGGGGTCGGTAAAAGTTAGAAAAATGCCCCTCTTTGGTTCTACGATCGCGCCTCCTGGAGTACATCCAGCCCCCTCTTTTTGAAATACTGTTTGCAGAAATGTGTTACTGTCCACGGTGACTATATATAAAAAGGACTCATACAATGTAGCAATTTCATAAATTTTACTCAATTATTTCTATGTGAGGGCAAAAACTTCTTGATACACCCTCGTATCTACTGCTCCTGGAGAGTGAGATCGCCTGGACGAAAAGCAATTGAGTGTAGGGCATCCGGCTGAAGTTCGGCCAGGTATTAACCCTTACCACTCCGTTGGCTCCGCTGCGGAGACATTATCAGTCTTTGCAAAATTTGTTTTTGGTACCAGTAATTAAAAGAAAAATAAAATTTACCTTATTTAATCAGATCATTTTTTAAATTCTGTACTTGAAGGAAACTTCATTATAAAAAGTTGTCAAATAAAATTTGTGTAATAGACGCCAGAGCTTTAAGGGTTAATTGCTGTTTCGGTTATTATCCGTTAAATTTCAAAATCTCTAAAATCGAAAATTTCTATTATTTTCTACTTTAATGGAAAATGTTAATCCCCTGAGAAGATCGTCAATCGAACAAGAACTGCGGGATCTGTATCCACTTCAAGAATAAACTGCAGAAATATTCTAAAGCCTGTTTTAAATTATCCTTTTATTAGCAATGAACTCATAGCTAAAGTATTGCTTTAACTTCTGGTATTTACGCCACACAAATATTATTTTGTATAAATTAAGTTATAAGAGTAAAGGGGATAATAAAAACCATATATAGGAAGTTCGGATCCATCGGACAAACCGTGCAGAATGAGAATCCGCTGTCTGTGTACATAAAATTTGTCGAAGAACCATACCTCGATGATGATTAGCTTCCGAGAAAGATGCAAAAGAAAACGTACGACGTAGCATCTGATGTAACAAAAATAAGCTTGTACTAAATAAAAAGAACAGTGATACTTAAATATAACATGATATTTACATTAAGTCGCTGCTCAAGATGATCACGACGGCGCGTGCACGCGCCGTAAAATGGCTAACTGCCCCTCCTCCCCTCCACGCGATTCCACATCGTAGTGTCCACAAAAGTAAAAACATATCGGACCTACCGTTCCATTTCTTTTTGGAAGCTCAAATTACAAAAAAATAGAAGCTGCTTATTACAGCCGGCCTAAGGAAAGCAATTCCGGGGAATTTCAGTAAAAAATTCTGAAAAACAAGCAAAATTTAAGCATAAAATTAATTGTTAGACTTTATTTCTAATCGAATAGTGCCGGTCACATTCTTATACGGTGATTTGTGGAGAGTTCGTAAAGGAGGGGATACTTATTTTTTTTCTCACGACTGTACAATATCGAAAGCAGAAAATGAAGAATTTTCTTATCTTTCAATTTCACTCAAATTTAATTCTGAAACTTTCTATACGTAGTGCGTACATTTAGTTACAATATTTTTGAGCGCGTTTAGAATAGGTGATTGAGAATGTGAATTGTGAGTAAGGGTCCTAGTTCGAAGGTTGAATGGCCTTTTTGATTTTAAGTGAAATTTTAAAACTATTGTTATAATATTAATCACATAATTTTCATTGAAAAATATATTGTTCATAAAATTTATTTACAACGTCTAATAAATAACAAAATATAAATTTATCTAACAAAATTAATTTGCTATTAAAATTACTTAAAAAACTTAAATTCGATACTGTACTAGTAAATATCTGAATAATTCTTATATATTACTTTCCTTTTTAATGTATATACAAAATGTAAACGCATTGCAAAAATGTGGAAATTGATGCATCTGGATTTTAAGTTACATCTTTAGATGTTACGGCATTAATTTTTACTTTCTTCTATCTTTACAAGAAGGAAATATTGGATTCGTGAAAAATTTTGACTTCCAGTTTTCGACGGATTTATACATTTTAGAATGTCCCAACACGATTTGACTGATTTTAGAAAATCTCTGTCTGTGAGTCTGTCTGTCTGTCTATGTGACAAACATTTTGTGGCACTCTATCTCAAGAACTAATGCACGGAATTTAATAAAACTTTAGATTCATTTAGAACTAGACATATATTCGTGCTAATTAGTTTTTAGTGTAAATTGTCCAACAGTTGACGCTGCTATTCTACATTTTTCGTGATTTCCACAATAGCTCTATCTCAAGAACTAATGCACGGATATTCATCAATAAGATTCTATTACATGTTGACATAAATTGTTGGTGATTAGGTTTTGGTCTAAATCGCCCAACAAATGGCGCTGATATGCTTCATTTTTTACGATTCCCGCAATAATTCTTTCTCAAGAATTAATGCACGGATTTTTATAAAATTTCAGGTTCAGTTGGACATTGACGTAAGTTCTTGTTGATTAGGTTTTGGTATAAATCGCCCAACAGATGGTACTTTTATGCTTCATTTTTCAGGATTTCCACAATTGCTCTATCTCAAGAACTAATACACGGATTTTCATAAACTTCAGAATCAGTTAGAAGTTGACATAAACTGTTGCTCATTATGTTTTGGTGTAAATCCCTCAACATTTTGGCGCTGCTATGCTGTAATTTTCAGGATTTTGAAGATTTTACCGATAGTCATATCTCAAAAACGAATGCACGGAATTTCATTAAACTTCATATTCTGCTAGATCTTGACATACGTAGAGGCTGATTAGATTTTTGTGTAAATCATATAACAGGTGGCGATGCTATATTCCATTTTTCACGGTTTTCGAGATAGCTATATCTCAAAAACTAATGCACGAATTTTAACCAAACTTCATATTTTGTTACACTTTCACATAGAAAGATCCTAATTAGCCATGGGTGTTTAATGCCAAACAGGTATTGCTTTTATGCCCTTTGGGTGGGGAATTTTTATTCCAGACATCTAAGAGTCTGAGTGCTGAAATTCAATGATTCGTTTAAAAAATGCGATGCTTATATATCCTTTTCTAATGCACACAATTGAACGAATATATACCTTTAGAATCCTCATGAAGGGTACATTTAATTTTGGCACTATGATGGCAAATTTTGAAGTATCAGCATGTATGAGATAGAAGAAAGTTTTTGGATTGGCACATCCGACTAGTTATTTATGGTGTACTTACACTGTTTTTGTTTTTTTTTCAAATATTAAAATAATTACAAGATAAATACTATTTACCCATTATTATCAACATACACCGACAACAATTTTGAAGATAAATTAATTTTGTGGATAAATTTATACATATGAGAACATGAGTTTCAAAACTCGCGTTATCCAAAATTTAAAAAATTGAGTTTTCTCTATCAATCTATTCTATTTCTGAACCTGCATCGAAGGAACACAGTAATCTTCAAAAAACTAGTTTTTTCGGGTATTTCTGGTATTGTAAAATCTAGGTTTACAATGAAAATCAATGGACGCAATCAGAGGTTTTTCTCGATTTTCCAAAATTTGATTTTCTGGATAAGGCTAGTTTTGAAACCCACGTCCTCATATATTTAGGGAATAAATTTATGTCACCAACGAGAAACCTATTTTTCTCCATAAACCATAATACGTAATGGAATTATTTTGTGAATGAATTATCCGAGTAAATGAATTATAAATGCTATGCATTCCATTTTCAACATAGAGCGTTCTATAGTAAATCTCAGTAATGTACATAAATGACTTGGGAATTCATGTGTATTTATTACGAAAGTTATATCGTGGCCAGACAGACGAGCCGAAGTAATAACATTTTTCAAATATATTGAAGAATGTTTATAAAACCAATGTAGCCAAATATCATCCACCTAATATAGTAAGCAGAAAAAAAAATTTCTCGACGAGCGTCCTTTACATAAATATTAATCTTTTACCACCGGCTTTTAAATACAGAAATTTTCACCTGAATTATTTGCAGAAATGTTTTGATTATACAAAGCAAAATTTTCAAATAAAAAATACTGTCAGCAATAATCAAGAATTCTGATAATTTTTTTCTTAGCGCCACGGATACACGACACCTATCGCGGAGGGTTTAAATTGGAAATATTTACAATGTCTGCCAACATTGTAAACATTGCATTTTATTCAAGTTGAACAGGAAACATTTTAACCCCTTACTTGCGTCGGTGAACTTCCTACATCACAAGTATGATTAGAATAATAAACAAATCGATAATTATAATGTTTAAATATATATTTGAAAGGAGAACAAACTTAATTCGGCCCAAATATTACAAAAATCAAATCGCTTTTAAATAATCGAAAAAAGTGCAAGATTGATTTGCCTGAACTAAGTTCGGGCGACGCACGGTGGGTGATTTTCCTATTTTAGATGGCCAAAATTATTTTTAGCGTCAATATAGTCGCATAGCCACGAAAGGGAAAAATGTTATTGATATTCACTATTAAATGTTAGGTGTTGCAAAATGTAGCGTATTGCAGTCGTAATTTCATTACAGGAACATCTAAAAGAATTTCATTACATTAAGGCCTATGGGGAAAAATCGTTTTGGGTAGTTTTTAATGGTGTTTCATAATTTCAAACACTTTGAAATTTATATACATACCTATGATGTGCACTACAAGATGATTGCTATAGAATATGGTATGGATAGCATTTATCGATCATTTACACGGACACTAAAAATAATTATGTTACATTAGGATTACGGTCTATGGAGAAAATTGTTTGTGCTGTATTTTGTTCATGTTATACTATTTCAAAAGTATTTAAATTTATATATATCTCTGAGGTACTGTATAAGATGCTTACTATTGAATATGATGTGCATAGCATTAATCTTTCATATACAGGGGCACACAAAATAAATCAGTTATATTTCTCTCTCTATGAACAATAATTGATGGAAGTGCGTTTTCAGTTGTGGAACACTTATCTAAATTTTTTAAATTGCATGCTATTTAGTGTGTATAAATTCTATAAATCATATACAGGGCTGCACAAAACATCTGAAGTACATTTCCGTTTATTGGCGGAAATTGCTGACGAGGAATTTTCAACTGTGCTGTGCCTTCACTAACTGTTCTAAGTTTTAGCATATTGTGAATTAGTATATGATAAATCTTTAGTTCATATACAGGTATGTACAAAATTTTCAGTTAGATTTTCGACTTTGGTTGAAACTGCGTTTTCAAACGTGTTATATGTTTTACAAATTATTGCTTAGACCTCGTTTTTCACGTTATTAAGCTATGAAGTTTTATTATAGTAGTCCGAATGCATTAAAAATGCTTCATAATTTGAATGACGCATGATTTTACGTTCTTCTTGATAATTTTAATGATACTTTCTTAACGGTATGGAAGCTAATGTTATAAAACTATTTTTGTACTATTATAACAAATCATAAAAATTCTATCTCTAAAATTTAAGATACGGGGCAAACATTCGACAGATTTAATGAAAATTGCTGTGCTGTATATTCTTTTGTATATTTATATTTATCTCTGCACATTGGAACCTTATGTAAGGAATGGGAATCATAGGATATCATGAGAAAATGTCTACATTATGTTTTGCATTGTATAAAATTTGAATTTGAAGAATTTGTCTGGATCAATTTTCTAACCATTCGAAATTTGCAGCTAAGTAATATATTTTACATCATTTTTTCCTGAGATATCTACATACAACTGGCAACTTTTGTCCAAATTTGGTCATAAGTTTAAACATTTCGCGCTTGCGAAACTTCATGCATCATTGTAATTTTCCTCCATAAACAAAACATTTTCAACCAAATTCACATTCTCGGTAAATTTTAAATCTTGTTGCCGTTTCATAATGTTGCAAAAGTTTATGTGACTAACTTAAATTCTGCTGTCTTTGATAAAAAGAAACTAAAATTTCAAAAAAATATACATATTTAGACTTAATAATCCAAGAACCGACAGCACAAAAACCTATGTCATCAAGCACAAGAAAAAAACTTTTATTTTATGGAAGAGTAGAAGTAGGGTAATCTAATGATCCATCTCTGTCGGAAGTGAAGTGGTGCATAAGCCAAAAATTAATATCACCAGTGGTTGGCTCGTAGGTTTATCATTGTGTTTTACTGCTCTCACTCCTCCATGTTTTCATGCCTTTGTTTGTAGGACAAACACAATGATAAACCTACGAGTCAACCACTGGTGGTATTAGTTTTTGGCTTATGCACCACTTCACTTCCGGCAGACATGGATCATTAGATTCCCCGACTTCTACTCTTCCATAAAATAAAGGTTTTTTTTCTTGCGCATGATAACATAGGTTTTTGTGCTGTCGGCTCTTAGACTATAATAAGCTATAAACAATACTAAAAACAAAGGGGGGGGGGTACCTAAGGGCAGACAAATTAAATTGGAATGAAAAGGTAATAATCTAAACTATTTAATCATATCAAAAATTTAGCTTAATCGTGCTTTATCATATAACTTTTTCTATATTAAAACTGTAAAATTGTAAGAAAAATACAGAGTTTTTTGCGACATTAAATATCAAATAACAGCTGATATGTGCAAAATTATGCACAGAAATCCCATAAAATAAAGTCCATATTTTGTTTTGAAGCGTCCATAATCGAGCAGTATATTTTATTCCGTTTCAAGTAACAGATTAAAGAACTATACTCAAATTGATTGATTCATTCCCAACTAAAAAGCACCAACTTTACAGTAGTCTATGGACCAATCAATTATATTTATAGAAAAACCAATAGCAGGGTACAACGCCCTAACTATTGAGCTATGACAGGCAATAAATAAATTACGCTAGGATAAACTTTTAAAAATCGACTTTTGGCCAGCTAGAATCGGCAAATCACCCACCGTGCGACGCAGGTAAGGGGTTCAGTGCTAGAAGGGTGATGTAGAAATATTCATATTTCGCACACACTACCTCCAGTTTAATTCAAATTCTTCAACAATATTAGTGTTTCTTTAACGGAAATGTGTCGTCACTTAAGATTTTTATTTTCTTACCTGATGTGTAAAAGGAATCCAATCTAAAATAATACGACATCAACAAGTCACTTTGTGACAAATAAAAATTGACGTTAGGGTGTAATAAAAAAATACATCAAGCATAAATTATGAAACACTTTCCAACATTTTCAGAATACCGTAATGAAACTTCATCGTATACGAAATTTAAATGCTACACACTCCATTTTCAACAAAAAACTTACCATACCAAACCAAAATAACATATATTAGATTCAGAACACCAGCAGACAAACCGAAGTCATAAACACTGTTCAACTATGTTGGAAAATGTTACAAAGTGTTAAAAGAGAATTACATAACTAATGGTTTTAACTGTTTTTTAAGTGTAAAGATCCCATTATGTAGCTCCTATATGATAGCTCATAATAACTCATTACGGTTAGTTCACAGTGGAATAACCAAATATGGAGCATTTGAAAATCACTATATGCAGATAATTAAAGAAGTCGTATTTTGGCCATAGTGGCACTATAATACATACGATATCACTGTAAATTCAGATCGACTGGCTGTGCAATTTGGAGAATACACCTAGATGTCACTAATACTGGCTAAGTACTGTTTAACAATACACTGTAAAAAAAAAATCCGTCAAAATACACAAATTTTTCCGTAAAAGTTTACAGAATAGTTTCATTTTTCTAAGGAAACAGTACAATTTCCATAATTGACATTTTGAGATTATAAATCCGTATAAATCCAGTAAGTTTTCTCTAAATTTTATGGAATATTACTGCATTGCTTCAAAACAGTACAAGTTCCGCAAATCATGTTTTGAAATAGTTGCTTTTTTTTTTTTTTTTAAACGCAGTCCGCAGAGTAATTAATTGTTGTATATACTTGTCTTACCCTGATATTATTTTTATTGAAATCCCATTATTGGCTAAATATGGCTCTGTATTAAAAATATATTCCATGATTTTCCAATAATGGCTAAATAGTATGTTTTAGTTATGAGTTTTCAAGTAAAACCGATAAAAATTATAGCGCCATCTATAATATGTATTTTTAAACAACTCGCTATAATATCTTTTTTTTTTTTTAATTTTTTTTATTATAAAACGCTGACATAAGTTTGAGAACGTTAAAAGGGAAATGTTACTCTTTATTTTTCATTATGATTTTTAAAAAAATGTTTGACTTATTTATAGCAAGCTGTTAATATTTTTTTAAGTTTCTGTTATGATGTTTTGAAAGGAAAAAATCTATTTTTAATTTTAATAATTTTTAATCTATCCACTTTAACAAATTCGCACATAAAATTTAAAACATATCTGAAATATGATAATGAAATTATTATAAAATTGACATTTGTTTAAGTTTGATAAGAAATAAAGGAAATTTATTTTAATACATGTAGTAATAATCTTTATTTGAGTTTATAGTGAATCATCAGACAAATAATTTGGAAAATTTTAAAAAGTTCATGTTCGAAAAAAAAAAAAAAATATGTTGTTTTTCTTGCAAAACTGGATGAATAAATAAATAAAAATTAAAAAACATATATTAAAATAATTTTTATTTTAAATCTTGCAAAACAGAAGCAGTTATTACTCTTAATACATTCTTTCATGCCTATAATAATTTAAAGAGTAAAATTTATCTTTCATAAAGTATGAAATTAAAAAGCTAAATATTCAATATTATAGGGGAAAATATGCGTAAAATATTCAGAATTGTATACTCAATTGAAAAATATTATCTCTACGAAAATACCTTCCTTGTGTAACATGTTAGCCTTTGCTTTATATAAGACATCTGAAATAAATAATGATATTTGAGCACGTAGTTTGTAAAGACGTGGCGTAATCGTTTAGGTCACTAATCTGGAAGAGGACAGTTCTCTGGTTCGAATCCCGTCAAGGTAAGTGTTGTTGATTTAGTGTTGTTTCAATTAAATTGTGATTTTATAAACGTGTCCTTGCAAAACGAAGTTTCAAATTCATAAATATGTAAGTTTCTCCTTGAAAAATTATTATATTTTGCTTTTGAGACGGAAAGTTATAAATACGGAAATATGAGAAAAACGGAAAAATTTTGTGAAGAAACGGATTTTTTTCTGGAATTTACAGAAAAAATTTTCCGTAAAATACGTAAAATACGGAAATAGTACTGGCGTCTCGATTGCCAGTACAATTTCTGTATTTTAACGGAAATTTTTACAGTGTAATGGATATTAATTCCAATTTAAATTCAATCAAATAATGCGTATTTAAACCTTGAAAAAAATCAGCAAGTTATTAGCAAGCAAGTATTGACCCAGTATTATAAAAATATTAATCTTATTTGTTACACACTGGAAATATTTACATTATCTAACAATAAAAGGAAGAAAAATATATTCAGAAAAAAATATATTTACCTCCCAACGGCATTATATTTAGAACGCAGAAATGTCATTTTGCTGTACTTTTACGGAATTTAAAAGGCATTATTAACACGATAGTGTAACAAGCGGTCTAATATTTCACCAGTATTTGGCATTTGCTAGCTTTCTTCTTGGGGAATATTTCTAGAATTAAAAAATAGTACTCTGCTATTTAAAAGTACCATTCTGTAGTTTTGTAATGTATATGTTACAGTCTTATAATTGTATTCTGTAGTTATATAATGATAGTCAACTGTTTAGAAATATTATTAAACTACCTCAAATAATTTCCTACTGTCCTAAAAATAATACTCTCTTGTTTCAAAATAATATTCTACTTTTCAAACAATGCTTTACTATTTCAAAATAGCATTCTTAGCGTTTTGAACAATGTTCTATTTTTTTAAAAAGAAAGTTAAGGATTTTAACCGTTTCCATATTAAAAAAAAATGCTTTACTAAATCATTAATGACTTTTGAAAAGAGATTGAGCTGTAAATATAATATATTTTTTCCCAATTCCAATTTTCATTTCGTTAGTTCTAAATCAGTTGTTAAGCCGAGTTAACGCTCACACATCGTACGCTTTAAAATGGTATTTCGTTACAAAGAAGAAATAATTGGTTTCTCGAAAGTGAATTATTGGGTCATTTATTATAAACTCCGTCAAAATGGAGCGCGCTTACATCATGGATTTCATTGGATCAGTGTCTGAATGACAATAGAAAAACTGTATGAACTTTCATAGCTTTAATTGAGACAAATGAAGCAGTGAATGTTGCATCACCAGATTCCTTGAACTAAGAACCTTCACTTTAAGATGCTTTGCAGTAAATCTTATGAGAAAAGAAAACTAACACATAATAAGCTTAGTCTCTCTATATTTTTTTAATTAATGATTTGTTGTCTGTATTTGTTCTTTAATACAGTTTTATAAAATATACTTTAAAATACAAGAGAGGGAACAATGATCAGAATAAAACATTTTTTTCTTGTGCTAAATGACTGTCGAAGATTGTTACCAATGAGCTAGAGTCCTGGATCGAGTTGGAGTAACCGATTGTATCTGAACCCAACCATACCCACGGTTACGTTCAGGTCGGGTTGACGTATTTTTTTTTTTTTTTTTTTTTTTTTTTTTTTTTTTTTTGTAAATTTTTGGTCAGGTTGACTTTAATAACTGCTTTGCGTTCGGATCAGTTTTGGATTGAGTTTTGATTCTTTCGGGATGGGTTCGAGTTGATCCCTTTTTTTCAAAAGAAAGTCCTGAATATTTTTTAATTAAAAAAAAAATTGAATATTAGTGGGTGTATATATTTTCATTTTGATACAAAAAAGGATAAAATTTATATAGAGATATAATTGCAGATTCCTTTTCCATAATTGTATTAAAATATTGATTAATTTTCTATCACTTCTGTCTTCTGTTCGTGTTTGACTATTTCGGGTTCGGGTCCGGTTAGTGCTTGAATATTTCGGATTTTGGGTCGGCTTGGTGTTCACGTGTGTCGGGTTTGGGGTCAACCCGACCCGTCCAGGGCTTTACGCTCAGTATAGTTTAACAACTCGAAATGTACAGTACTAAATCTCAAGATTTCTGTTTTTTTTTCTTTAACCTACATGACAAATTAAATACACTCGAACTCGGCTGTAACGAGTACAAAGGGACCAGTGCTTTTGTTTGTTACAACCAAGTTTTCGCAATAAGCGAGTTCAAAATCTATAACCATGAAAATAAGATAATAAATGAGAGTTAAATTAAAATAGTAAAAGCAGCTTAACTTTTTTACTTCTAGCAGTAATTTTTCGTTCTTTAATTAAAGCATAAAACTAAATAATTAATTAGAATGTAGTCTCAAATTTTATCATCGTAATACTTTAGATATTTAACTAAATGAATAAATAAAAAAAAATATGTATAAGAAGCAAAAGAAACCCTTATTACTATTTTTGTGTGAATTTGAAGATTTTTTTTTTTTACTTGTTTTATCAGAGGTGTAAAGTAATTTCACCAGAGGGGATACTGTACCAGTAGTGGACACTTTAAAATATGAACTTAAGTAATACGCTTTGAAAGTCATACAGAGGTTTGACTAGATCTCTATGGTGTTATGGCTTCGAAATACAGATTCTCCAAACCATCAGATCCCGAGTGAAAACAGTTCACTTCAAACAATGCGACCAAGTGGTTATCTTATCGCATTTTTGTAGTTTCGAAAAGTCATAGATATAAGATAAATATATATTACTTGTAAATGAAGTATATTTATTGTTCGATTCGAAAAGGAACACCACATTTTTAGGTGCGTTCTTAATTAAATAAATACGTAGCATCTATAGTCATCGTTCGGTCCGCCTGTCTGTCCGTCCGTCTGCATATAACAGAGCAAAAACTGCCCAACAGAATGGTCAAAAATTTTAAATATATAATTGTTGCAAATTCTTGTCGAGTCATTTCCAATTTTATGAAAATCGGATGTATAGTTTTATTACAGGGACAGTCAAAAGTTTTCCTTTACATTACGGTCAATGGGAAAGAATAATTTCAAGTGCATTTTAATGATGTTACAGCTTTTCGAAGAGAATGAAATTGATATGCACTTATGGAAAGCACTAAAATATACATTCAGTACAATATGCGATGCAAAAAATATTTATAAAACTAGTCATAGTACGAACGCACCTCATTTGCCACGTTTGACGTGCAATTTCCAACTTGTTTACTTTTATTTGAGTATTTTGTTGCTCTTTTTTTATTTTAAATGACTAAAATTAATATGCAAAATACACATGCTTACCTAGTATTCGTTTTCATAATTCGTTATACGGTTATTAGCATAACGTGAGCCCAAAAGTGTCAAATAATGTCGGGGGCTTTACTGCCTTATCGTTAAAATGAAAATCAATATAATGAGGAGTTAAGGTAAACCATTTCGCTTAATATTTGGCATTTCTTGCAAGAATTCCAAAGTGTCTACTAAAGAAGAAAGTTGTCCACTACTGGCGCATTTTACACATTTTAAAATTAAATTTTTACGGAAAAATATTTAAAGTAGTAACTTCTTCAGTACTACCTTGTTCAGAAAATGTTAATTGAGATATCCTTAGCTGAAATACTGGATGTTATTGGAGTCACAGACACTAAGAACAGTACACTAACAATAGATGAAAAGTGTCCTTAAAGTGTCCTGATACAGTTGCAGTAGTAGCAGGGCTTAAATTCTAACACGAAAAGTACCGGAGCTCTAATTTTCTGCAGTAATAAGGACCCCCCGTCCCCTCCACACGCGTATTTATATTCCATACAAGCATACATAATAAAATCTAATAAATAAACAAAGCAAAAACATTAAAATTGGAAGTAGGGGGATTTTCAGAAAATCCTACTCGCCAAGGATTTCTTTTTATCAACTAGTAAAACACCACACACAGAACCGTTACGGTGCACAATTATCTGATAACAATTTAAACCTTCACTGAAAATAAAGAAGTACTGGAGCTGCACTCCTGTGAGTTTCAGTGGAAATTAAGTACTGCGTGGAGCTAAAAGGTTGTCACTAAGAATGTTTTACAAACACGAATAAAAAACAGCGAGTAAACATATAACACGACCATGAATAAAAATGGCAGATAGGGTTGAGGTTAATTCTGGCATTCCTCGTCGCTCTTCAGAAACCATCCAGAGAGAAAACAATTCAGTCTATACTTGCGATCGCTACATAGAGGTATGTTTCAACGTGTGCGAAACGCCAAAGCTGGAGATACACGGAATATATATCCAGTTTGAAACACGCTATGTCACATACGTAAGCTTTTTTGTACAAAAGGACTCAAAAGATTGGAGATAGGAGAAAAGGGAAAAGATGACTTAGGCTTTACATCCAAGCACGATGTAAGTGAGTTCTACACTGTACTTGCAATATTAAAAAACTGCATTTCCTGTACACTGTTATAGTTCATCAAATACTTTTTCTGATTGTAATTTCAAGACTTCACAACTCCTCACATTTGTGGCCAAAATGTTAAGCACTGTGCTGAATGGTCTCTGCTTTGCCAGAGAAAGAAAGTTTTATCCAAACCTTGTCAATATAACAATAATTCTTGTCGATTTCAAATGTTAACTCTTATTCATATGATACATTTTAAATATGTAAAGCAAGTGTCCCAGTTTTAATTTTGTGGTGTAAGGTATTTGAAGAAAAATTGGAGTAAAAATGTTAAATTATTAATATTTAAAGCAGATATTCGACAGACACATTCCTGTTGTAAAGTGGCTAAAATTGGAGTAAAAATTTTAACTTATTAACATTCAAAACACGTATACTAGAAACATATTCCTGTTGTAAAATGCATGAAAAATTGGAGTAGAATTGGCAATTTAAAATCTATATAATGCTCGTACCTTAAATGCTTAAGTACCATAAATTGGGCTTGGATCCAAAACAAAATAAATTGTTTTAAATCAGTCCTGGATCTACTGTGCTGTGACTATTGACGCGTTTCGTCAAAACTCTACAGATAACAGGCACTAATTAGTGGCCAGTACACCCAGGGCTGATTCAAAATATATTAATTTTTTTGGCCAAGCCTCTTCTGTGTGCGAGTAACCCTAAATTACAGTGCATAAAAATTAGAATAAAAATGCATTAAAAATTCAAATTTATGAAGAGAAAAATATTTTTTTTTCAACTGACACTGCTTTTCGAAGTATTATCAAGCAATTTCTTAAATAATGATACAGATACTAAAATAATGGCGTCCGTATTTTATTAAGTCGTACAATGTTGCAATATCATGTCATAAGATGAGATAAGAGGCATATACGCTTTAATAGTTTCGGAAATAAGTAGACGATGCAGTTCAGCAGTTCATTTTACCCTTATAACCAAGATATCTTTCTCGCCATTGTATTGGTTTTTAATACTAGTTCTAGAAACACACGCAATCTGTCTTTCTCCGAGTGACAAAAAAGTATAATGCTCCAAGGGTCAGTGCCTCAGATGATCTTCACATTAATATCAGCCGTTGTATAAGCTCATTTTTCTTCATTCGTCCATGATTTCAGGTTTCAACAGGTACAAAAGGTAACATACCCGCAACACAAACTGTGTTGCTATTAGCAAGAATGTTCAGGCGTCAGGGAAAAACCGCAAATTGCACGGTTGTTTTTAAGGACGTATAAATTATTGTTGGTAATGTGATTATGTGTCTTATATGAAGTAAGTAGGGCACGGAACATTCAATTATAAAAGGTATTATGATACTGCTTTGAACTATGAGGGGGTGGATGTTAATGACTGAAAAATAAATTTAAAAACTGCTCAATAACATTCGTGAATGGTTTTTCTAGAACATATTTATCTTTACCTGAAAAAAAAATGATAATAGAGTGAAAAATCTCTGTGAATGATTACCTTTTAGGACTATGGTAATGTCTGAAATTGGTCACATATTCACCAGAAGTTACTGGTTTTTTTTAATTAAGGCTCATCTCATATCAAAAATTGCTAATTAAAAAAAATCACGAACTTATTTTCATTTCTTCATGCGTAAAATTTTCAGATATTGTTATTCGATTTCCAAATATTCATACATTTTTAAAATTTTCTTTCAAAAAATAGTATTAAATTTTGTGTTTTAAATATTTTTATTTGGAAAAGGAAAATCGGGAAGGATTATCAGAGGGCATTCGTGTGTAATAATTAATGTGACACACATATAGTGTGTGGAAGGAGGAGGAGGGTGTGAAACTGATTAAATATTTTGGAACTTGAAAGGAATACTTAAAATTTTATGTATGCTGCTATGAAAATGTTTTTATAAAAGCATCAGAAAGTTTTTTTTAAACATATTTGGCAAACAGGGAAAATGAAAGATTTCAGATTTGCCCTAAAATTACAACGAATCTTCAAAGACCTCTTGTCAAGCAGATTAACGGTTAAGAAAGGGCCTTTTGATACATAAAGTTAATTATCAAGGGAATTGTTGCATTTTGATCGAGTTACCTTTGAAATGCATCGTACAAAAATAAGGGAAAGGACTTTTGAAGATTGAAACATGGTTGTTTAATCTAACTAACAATTATGGTAAATTTAAAATGCTAAAATAAATTTAAAAAATATATAATTTCTGGATTTCGAAGTAGTCTTTAACAGATAAAAAAAAATTAATTTTCAGAATTTTTTTTGAAAAATGCGTTTGAAAATTAATATAATCTATACAGTCTAACTGATAAAAAACTCACATACATGAAAGTCGATATAAATTATTCATTAACCCTAGAATAGTAGACGCTCGTAATTATCACAACTATGGTATTGTAACCTTAACGCTATACAATGTCTAGTAGTCTAGGGTTAATGAAGATATTTCTTTAGAACAGGGATCGTGAAATTATGGCCCGTGGGCTAACAGAGATACCATTATTTTAGAATAAAATATTTGCCTTATTTAATTACAGAAGTTTTTCTATTTAATCAGACGAAAATTACTGAAAAATGCTGTGACTAACTATTTTCAGGCAAAAAGTTCCGAGACCCCCTACTTCAGAAGAAGTGCATATATTGTAATTAATTTATGTACCCTTTTGTCATTTCATAATTTTTTCATTTTTACAAACGTACAGCCGAGTTAGCATTATTAGTCATTAAAAATTTTCAATTGCTTTTAATAACACTCATTTAAGAAAAGGACCTACAGCATAGCTGCCAACTTTTACGCTTTTTGGCTACCACTAAAATTTTAAGGAGATTTTCGCCTTGTTTAATCATGAGATTTCGACGACTGAATGAGATAATATTTTCTATAAAATTTTAGTGGTATATAAAAAGCGTAAAGGTTGGCAGCTATGCTACAGGCATTTCTAAAAGAGACGATAATTAATATAGCTGTAATCATTAGCCTGCTATAATAGTTATTTATATTGAGAAAATCAAGTTTTAAAAAGATAGCAGTTCTGGGCATAGCATAAAAATAGCAGTCTTAAGTTCTGTTCTGGGTATTTTTTTTTTCTTTTAGTAACACATTCTTTGAATTTGATCTTTTTTATTATTTTTATGAAAGACATAACTTGATTTGATCTATAATAATAAAATGATAGATTAAATTTAGTATAGAGAATATATCATCCATGAATCGTTCTCGCGACTCCAGAATTTCGAAACGGCTGTATTTGGCGCACGTTCTAAATGTCCGCCATTAAGCCAAACTGTAATTTAAATTTAAAAGGCGTTATTTAAATTAAAAAAAAATATTTGAAATTAATTTTCGACAGCAGAATGTAGCTTTTACCTAAAGTAATATATTATTATTATTATTATAGGATATTTTGACTCCGATATCACGTGCTTGTAATATAAATTTTAACTTCAGCGGTGTAAATAGTGACCCCCCCGGACGCATTTTCAAGAAAGCTCACGTTATCAGCACCAGCCTTGGCGAGTTGGCGAAAGCGAGAGCGTTCAGCCAGCTCTAACGCCAATCGTCGTCTTGTGTTTTGTTTTGAACAGAAATGGCGGAAGACGAACTACCATATTTTAGAGTAACAGTCCTACCTAAATTAAAGAAATATTTTCAGTTATGTGTTCTAGCTCTAACGCCAATCGTCGTCTTGTGTTTTGTTTTGAACAGAAATGGCGGAAGACGAACTACCATATTTTAGAGTAACAGTCCTACCTAAATTAAAGAAATATTTTCAGTTATGTGTTCTAGATGAAAAGAAATCTTCTTCGAAAGAAATTGTATTACGAATTCTTATACTCTGTTTTATCCTATTGTTTTATCCTCTGTTTCCTATTTATTACTTTGAAGTAACTATAATTCCATACCTCTTAAACAAAAACTCATTACCTTCATATATTTAGATATTTGATTACATATAAAGATGGATTTATGGGGATCATGAATTAATGCAGTTTCAGTGCATTTTGATGTATATAAACACAGATTTTAAAAATACCTGTGGCAGAAAATTACTATATTTTCTGCGATGAACTTATATAATTAATTTAATAACAAATCATTCTGCAGAAACAGCCCCCAAAGTCGAGTGAAAATAGGCCAAACCAAGAAAGAAAAAGAAAACCTTTCACACCCCCAAACAGGATGTTTAGAAATTGCCTTTTTAATGTGAGATGAAATTCTTAAGGGGAGGTGGGGTAGAAGGAAGATTAAATGACTATCTTTAGTTACTTCAAAGTAACAAATAAAATCATTAGAGAATTTTTTTAACTGTATATGATACTGAGGGGCTATAGATTTAAATAGTTAAATTTATCAATTAACAAATAGATAAAACAAACCATAAAATTAAAAACTTGGAATATTTAACTTTTTTTTGGGGGGGGAGGGGGGCAGAATTTGAATAATTGGTCTTTTACTTATAGTTACTTCAAAGTAATAAATAGGACAAAAAATTTAAAAAACTGTAAACAATTAAAAAAAAAAAATGAAAGCGTGTGCACAAAAGGTTAATCCTTATTATTATTTTTTAAATCTTTCATTCTATTTGTTTCCTTATCTTTTTTTATGGTAAATTATTTATTTGTTATTTAAAAATCAACAGATAGAGCAAAACAGTAAACTTTATGCACTGTTATGGATAAGCGAAGGAATAGTTAACATTTCAGACACAATTTTAACTAATCTTTTCTGCAAGGCAACAATGAATTTTAAATTGGCAAAAAATAGTGTGATGGAGGAGAGGGCGGGGGGGGGGGGAAGAAAATTCGAAATGGGAGGTTGCCTCAGACGATTGAGCCATTATTTTATTGCCACTTCAACCTAATAAATAGAGCAATATGTGTGCAGAATGACGAAATATAAAGTGTGTGGGGGAGGGTGGGGGGAGGGAATTTCATTCGAGAGAAGAATTTACACGATTTATTCAAATATGACGAATTATTATTTTTAAATAATAAATAAAACAACTAAGGCGAAATAATATTTAAAAATATGGCAAAAATTTTAAAATGAAAAACTGAAGAATTTTAAAGATTTTCAATTTTGTGCACTAGGGACAGACCAATGTCTTTTTCATAAAAACTTAAATAATGATAAAATTTTAACAATATTAAAATGTAATAGTAATTGATTTAATTGCATGCATCAACTTGCAATTATTTTAGCTGATAGGTTTAATTGCAGGATACGGCTAAATAATTTATGCTTTATCGTTCAATCTAATTATAATCGAATTGATTTTAATTTCAACTTCCTATTAACTTCTAATCGCAATTAAATTAAAAACAATTAATTTTTAATGAATTATTTCAGTTAAAATGTGTTTTATTAATTCAATCAACACAATTATGCCGCTTAATAATAAAAAAAACTAAATTAATTCAGTAATAATACTAATAAAACTATGTTCAATTGTGTCATAAAAACATGATCAATACAATTATATTTATTAAAGAAAATTTTTACGTCTGTTTTTAAAATACGTTCTCAGTTTCTTCGAACATATAGCGAATTAATGAAATAAATGAATATCATAGAACTGAAAAAAATAACTTATGTTTGAATTATATATATTTGTGCAATTAAAAATTATTTTAATCCGAAAAAGATCTTTGTTTTAAGCAAGGTTCTAATTGCAAACCAAGGTGAAATAACATTTCGTCTAGCTTTTTACATTTGCGGAAAAAACAAATGAAAAAAAGCACATCTCTTCCTCTCAGCAAAGGAATGGGGTTGCTGTTCGCTACGCGTACGACGTCACGAACAAAAAAGGATGCGTAGTGCTGAATTCATCCCCGCGCCAACCCTTACTCTGGCGATAAGGTGCTCAAAACGTGAGCCTTCTTGAAAAAGCCCCCCGGACAAGGGCCGGAAAATTTTAGGGCACGCAATCCGAGAAAGCTTCAAAAGTCTGAAATTTTATAAGTTTTGTGGCATTACATCTTTGGTTATTAAACTTTGTTTTCAAAAAAGGTAATTTATGGCCAAAATTTTATTTCTGATTGTAGATCGAAATGCATCATATGATGATATTACATTACTTCATTTTTAATCTTTCAAAGGGAAAGTACTTCTATGCGTAAAATTTTTAAATGGTTGAATGAAACCAGATTTTACGAACAAATTTATTTGAAAATAGGTAAATGTACTTTCACGTACTTTATAAAAGAAAAATTTTCATTCTAAAATTTTGGTGCCGACGTGGCATTCAAAGATTCATATTAAGGGACTGTGATATCGTACTTTCGCCACAAATTTTCGACGGGGAAAGCAACAGGCATTTCCGTGGAGGACAATAGTCTTTTGTGTAAAGGCATGCAGGGGAAATACCAGGCATACTTCTGCCCTTGGATCTGCTCAATAGGGTATTTCCACTTTTCCAAGAAATAGGGAGGACTGGAAAATGTGTGGGAACTCGTCCCAAAAGTGAAAGAAAAAAAGAGGCTCAGGCAGGAGCTAGTGTGGAGACTGGATAGTAGACTGGGGGACACTGATGAAGTGAGGTTGTTTTTTACCAACGGAAGAGAACCGAGTAAAAATCGTTTTACTCAGGTTGGCTATGAGAAGTATAGAACTGTTAATAAAAAGTGAGAGTGTCTGCCTATGAATGGTAAAGTTTGCCATTACATTTTTCAAATCTATTTTAGTTGTTCTAATAAAGGACTTTGGTAAGAAATATGTATTGTTTTTCAACGATCATCTCACAAGAGCTTAGTGAACCAAAAAGCTCTGGCCCACTACATCACAGCTATAGTATTATAAATGGTGGCAGCTTACGGATTAATTAGGTCTAGTATAAATTAGACTGGACCCACGTGAACTTGATGTACAGAAGGAAACTGTGTTAGAAACAAGGACAGTCGGTAATGAAATGTTGTGTTTGACGAGAAAGATTTTCAAGTGTATCCGATGAGGAACTGTGAAATCTGGAGTGTCGAATATGTTAGCTGGTATGTAACAAGGACTAAGGATCCGACGATATAGAAAATTTCTTCAGTAAACGTCCAGTGCAGTGGATAGAAGACTATTCATTCGACCGCCCTTAGGAATCCATGGAGACAGCTTGTGTGTAAATTTCCCGGCGGAAATCAAGTTAGATCCGGAGATACGACAGTACCTGAAAAAAAAAAGTGCAGGAAAGCCTTGGAGCAGTGTGGAGAAATGTCTACATTTGAAGGTAAGCCCTTTTATGAAACTTTTCAGAGAGGTCTGTTAGGATTTAATATTGTATATGTCTGTTCTTGGTAATTTGTATATGTTTAATAGATAAAAAGTCTCGGGTAGCTATTAATTTGGGATCGAAATTTTTAGTTAGAATTTTTATATTAAATGGGTTTCTTATGGTCTGCACGGTAATTCATTTGGTTTTGAAAATTTAATATTTATGTATTTCATAATTTACTTGAAGATAGTAAATTACGGTTGATTAATAAAAGAATATTAATCATTAAAATTAATCATAGTTATGGATGTAACTTTTAGTTATAAAGTTGGGGCATATACAGCTTTTGTTTATTACAGCAATAAAGTTATTTGAAATTTTATGGTTATGCTGTAGGAAAAAGCGGGAGTAGTTGTTTTTATATAAATTGTATTTATATAGTACTGTGAGTATCAAAATAATTTTGAGGATTTACTCAGTTTTAAAGGATATAACAAGTGCATGAAAATTTTCGGTAGGAAAATTGTATTATTGTTTTATGCATTGAAATATATCTAAAGGATAAAATCCTATTCCTTATTGTGTTTTTTTTTTTTTTTTTTTTTTTTTTTGGTGTTTTACAAATTGTATATATTTGTCTATTTTTGTGATTAGTATATTTTGGGGGAAAATCATGGAAGAATTTCTAGGGAAATATACTAAAAATATCTTGCTTTTGCTGGCAGAGGAATTTGAGACCAACGTGTTGGCAACTGATAAGAAAAAAGCTATAATTCAGGCTTTTTTAGAAGCATCGGATTATAATGAGAGTTTTGCTAAATCGAATTTGGAATGTATTCTTAAAGAGGATGCAGAACGTAAAGAAAACGAAGGACGTGAAAAAACAAGACAATTTGAGTTAGAAAAATTAAGAATTCAAAATTCTTCGGAAACTGTTAGTCTTTCGTCTAGTGATATGAATGTAGGTTCGCATAGGAATCCAAAAATTAATTTGAAAGAATTAGTTCCACGCTTTGATTCTAAATTAATTGACATCACTCTTTTCTTTATGATCTTTGAAAAACAGGCGGAAAAAGCTAAAATTTCGCAAGAGGATATGGTTAGCCAATTAATTCCCTTATTGCCATCAGATATCACGGAAATTATAGTGAAACAACCAGCAGAATTAGGAGATGATTTTCAACATGTAAAAAAAGTTTTATTAAATCGTTTTAGATTGGGAACAGGTGCTTTAAAACAGAAGTTTGAAAATCATCAAAGGAAACCAGGAGCGTTATGGGTAGACTTGGTATATGAATTAAGGGGTTATTTGGATAATTGGTTGGAATCATTAGAAATAAAGGATTTCGAGTCTTTAAAAGAACTCATGCTCACTGAGCAAGTAAAAAAACGCGTTCCTTTTGAAGTAAAAGAAAAATTTATGGATGAATGGGATGAAATGAAAGAGGCTTCGAAGCCTGCTGATAAATGTGACAAATATGAGAGTATTAGAATTAGTTTTAGGAAATCAGAAAAAAAAATCTTGGGAAAAAAACCTTATTCAGAGATGCAAAGAAGCAATTTAAATCCGAAAATTAAGGGTGAAGTAAAAGCTAAATCGGAGTTAGAGAATAAAACGGAAAATTTTAAAAATGATAAAATTAAACAAGACCAGGCTTTTGAGAGGAAAAGGCAGATTAGGTGTTTTTTTTTTTTTTTTTTTTGTAATCAACCAGGGCACATAAAACCAGATTGTGCGGAATGGTTAAAAAAGAAAAATCAGTTCAGTACAGTTAATCATTTAGGTAATGATATTGATTTAGGGGATTGTTTTAAACCTTATCTAAAAAAAGCTCTAATAAATGGGGTGGAAAGACACTATTTGAGGGACACGGGAGCAGGGATTGATTTATGCAAAGCATTGCATGCATTAAAGGCATGCAGGGGAAATACCAGGCATACTTCTGCCCTTGGATCTGCTCAACAGGGTATTTCCACTTTTCCAAGAAATAGGGAGGACTGGACAATGTGTGGCAACTCGTCCCCAAAGTGAAAGAAAAAAAAGGCTCAGGCAGGAGCTAGTGTGGAGGCTGGATAGTAGACTGGGAGACACTGATGAAGTGAGGTTGTTTTTTACCAACAGAAGATATGCGAGTAAAAATCGTTTTACTCAGGTTGGCTATGAGAAGTATAGAACTGTTAATAAAAAGTGAGAGTGTCTACCTATGAATGGTAAAGTTTGTTATTACATTTTTCAAATCTATTTTAGTTGTTCTAATAAAGGACTTTGGTAAGAAATATGTATTGTTTTTCAACGATCATCTCACAAGAGCTTAGTGAACCAAAAAGCTCTGGCCCACTACATCACAGGGCCCAAAAATGAACCGTGAATTCCGGATCCGCCGAATGCTCATTGATCAAATAGGTAATTAAGTACTCCCGTCCGAGAATACGAGAGTCCGAGAATCATTAAGACGGGGAAATGTAAGGGATCATATCATATAGGAGTCGCATAGTGCCAACGTTCAGTTCTGAATTTCAGCAAGATAAAAAATATTCAAAATAAATACTATTGGCTATGTTCTCACTAATACCTGTAACGCAAGAATTATATTAAAACTGAACCAAAGTTCGTTTGTAATTCTAGGCACAAAAACAGATAATCTTAATGTATGCAATACTTTCAACAATACTTTTTAAATAGAAATTTTACTAAAATATGCACAAATTTAGATCCAATCTTAAGTTGTAGATATAATATCTAAATTCGTAAAGATTGCGTGCAAAAATATTAACTAATGTAAAATAAATCTTATGCGCAATTAAAAAAAAAATGGCTTTTATCTTTTTGAGAGAAACATCTTTAAAAGTGTCTTTTTAATCCTTGTTTGCAGGAAAAATGACGGGCACATTTTTTTAGTCATAACTTACGTAATAATAGAAATATTTCCATTCAAAATGTTTTAAAATGCAACAAAATACTATATTGTTCCTTCATATATAATTTTTCGAAAAATCAATATTTTGGTGATTAAACAGCTCTAAGTCTCTTAAAATTTCAAGATAATAAGATTTCAATTATTTTGTGGCTAACGAAAAAATGCTTAATTTTCTTTTATAATCAAAAATATTTAAATTACATATACATATATATCAATCTTTTTTAAATATTTACTCAACTCAATTTATAACTACTCAATTTAAGGCAATATAATCTCTACAATATATAACTCTTTTCAGATAGCCTAGTGAATTTTCATGAGAAATAAGATATATATATATATATATTGTATATATAATTATAATGTGTTGATTTTAATCCATGTACTTAAAGTTTTGCATGTAACTGTTTGCACAAAATAAAATCTAAAACTGAGTTTTAAATTTTATTTTGTGCAAACCGTTACATGCAAAACTTTAAAAGGTAAAATAATTAAAATAATTTAAAAAAAATTTAACTGATACATTCCATTTTGGAAAAACATGTCCTTCCGAAAAATTTGTTGATGCAAATTTTCATTAATTACGTCAAAATTTAGTGTCCAAACTTATCAATCAGTATCAGTACAATACTTCTTTAAACTATATGCTTTCTTTGAATCTTAATGTGCTAAAGTTCTGTAAATTATGGATATTTTGAGACTAAAACTTTTCTAATTTAATAAGACTTCTACACATTTAAATTTTCATTAAATTTCATTAAAATTCTACACATTTGCTTTTAGTAGGTTCTAAGGTAAAAGCCCGTGAACCGACAATTTACCACTAATTCAATATAGAAAAATTGTCTTATTTAATAGCAGAAACTTTGCAATTAAATAAGGCGATAAAGGGTTAATATTACCTTTTGAAGATTGTAGTGGAAAATGACTACATATATACAAATTAAATAAATTCATGTAAATAAAACGCAAAGATTTTTTGGGATACTTTGAAAGATAAAAGTATATGTAAGATAGTTGAAAGTTACTTTTCTGTATTTAACTCAGAGTTTAACATTCAAGGACAAAATAGTATGAATAATAAAATATATATAAAGTCATATTCAAATATTATTAAATTTAATAAATGTTAAAAAAAAACCTTAAAGAGAAAAAACGCATTTTTTCATACGGGAAAAGCAGATAGTACTATAAAAATAAAAACAAACTCCAAATTTGATCTTAATTTGTAAAATAATAATAATAATAATACTTTTAATAAGGATGTCAACGATTTTAATCATACAATTAAAATTAGTGATTAAATCGTGTTTAAAAAATTAAATTTTTTTAAAACGGTATAAAAAAGCATGGAAATATAAAGTGAACCTAATCTGCAAAGTTTCTATGGATATTTTGCCTTAATGAATAAACGAAAAATACTTTAAATACATGTTTTAGCTTAAATGATTATATTTATAAAAAATTAAATATGATAAGTTTGTAAAAATCAAGTTCGTAAAAAGCATTCAATTTAAAAATTATATTTAAATCTAATGCTGCTATTTTGTGGATTTCAAATATAACTTCAATGTAAAACTGGTCATTCTCGTATTTACTTTGTGTGCATAAATTACTGGTTTTCACCCATTTTCATAATTTGTTTTAATTAGCATAAGCATTTACATGCCTGTAAGTTTTGATTTATGGTATTAAAAGCAATTTTTATAAGTTGAAACGCAAAAATTCTTGCCATGATATTTGTTTGATTTGTTATTTGTGTTAACTGATTAAATCACTTATGTGACGTTTTTATTATTTCTGTAAATATAATAATTATAATTTTATTAATCAAAACATTACTAATGCGTAATCATCTACATAAAAAATTAACAAGAGTTTTCGCAGCAGGCGCCAAATAGTGTTGTTGCGGCGCTGCTTAAATAGGAGATTTCAGAATTTTTTTTATTTTTTATTTTGAATCAATTAAATAAAAAATGTTTTGTTTTTGAGTCTTATCCTGTTTTATGTAAAAAAAAGATATGTCGATGATAAGAAAACGTTTTATCTACATGTGGTGTGTAAATTGACTAAATACATTCTGAATACACTATTTTATTGTCTTAAAACTTACCAGAAACAACAAACTCATCCCGCATATCAGTGTATTCTTCATACAGTTTTGTTTTGCGATCAAAAAAACATTTACTTCACAATTTACACATTGCAAAGTTTAAAGATAAAATTATGTACATAAAAATTTGCCTTTTATAAATATTACAATAAAATGTATGTTTTGCATAAGCAGAAATATGTGTAAGAGCAGAATATTACACAAAAATTACACTCCCAAATGCTTATTTTGAAATTTACACATTATGGGTAAAATTGTATTTTGGCAATTTACGCACCACTTTACACATATAGACAACTTGTTTTTGTACCATCGATATACCAGTTTTATGTTAAATTTGCACATTTATTTTTTTAGAGTGCATAAAGGAAAATATCCCATACAATTTTTAAGATTAGCCCAGCGTCAAGAAAACAGAGATGGGCGCTGTCGGCCCAGATCCTTCATGGATTGTATAGCCACAGAGTTTAGTTTTTTATATTTTTTAAATCATATGTCAAATGTCGTTCGTAATTTATGAAAATATAAAGTGTACTACATGCCAACAGCTCGCAAATAGAATTATATTATAGAAAAATATTTTAGTAGATGCAGATCTTATTTTACCCTCTAGGCGGTGTTTAATAGCACATAGCTACAGTTTCGAGAGCAATCAATTAGCAGCTCTCATCATCAAGTATGCAATTACAGAGAGTACATATTTTCAATTCAGTAGTACATATATGGAAACGAACAGAGAATAAAGTGAACGCCCGATCAAGAAACAAAGCAGCCGATAAGAACCTGGGGTTCTAGAAGAAATTCGTGTGTGTGGGGTGGGGTGGGGGGAGGTTAGCCACTCACGCACACATTAACAAAAGAAGATTAACTCTTTATGCCCCGACGGTACTTGAAAGCACCATTAAAATAAATTGTTATAAAATTCATTTAATACATCGATTAGTAGTAATACAGTCTACAATGAGTTATACATACATTACTTTATCTTGTTCCAAACGCATTATTGGTTGCACAAAGCAAAAATATTTTTAAAAGGATGGTTTCTTTTTCATCTGCGTCTTTTCAGCTTTCTTGACGTTGAAAGATTGTGGAGGAAAAGTTTCAGTTTAGAAATATTTCCGTATTTTTATTGTAATAGCATTACATTTGTACATTTCCTAATTATGACAAACGTCATATTTGTGACAAATTATTTATTATTTATCAGTCTTCATCCTCGTGCATTTGAAAAACGAAACGAAAAATTATTATAATGCTTACCCAAAACTAAAGTGACATTTTATATTAAACTCATCCAAAATATTAAACAGAAGTGAGGATGTGTGTTATTGTCATGAAACTCGATTCGGAAAAAAATAACGATAACGAAGGTATGAGGAATACATTTCAAATCTAAAAACGTTGCTGTGTAAACTAGAAATGAAAATCGCATGCAACGAATAGAATATTGAACTCTTTACAACACTGCTACCAGAATGCTTTTACGAAACTTCATCTGTTCCCACGGTGTAAAGAAATAGCTAAATAAAAAGTTTTAGAAAATGCATAACACATACGCTATTGGAATCCTAGTTTTAGAAATTACCGCCAGCATGCAGTAATGTATTCGAAAACTTCTCCGCGGTTCTCTATATGGCATATAGATTTTTTTTTATACTGTATTAAATTCTATAATTACTGTATTCACACAATTGCTGTTATACTATTTATTATTATTATTATTATTCTAATAATTACTGTATTCGCATACTGTATTAAAATTCCACTCAGATGGAAAATGAATAACATAATTGAATACGCAAATCCAGCAACCAATTCACGTGCAGCCCTATATATGAAATTATTTATATTACATAAACACACACACGTTATAGTGTACTAAAATTTAGTTCAACTGGAAAACAAGTAACACAGTTGAAAACACACTTTTTTTACAATTCCTATCCTAAAAGGTAATGCATTCCAATTTTTTTTCTTTCTATAAAATTTGTATAAAAAACCTATTTTTCAAAAAATTAGTTAAGTTTGAAACCGTATAACACAAGTGAAAACGTGCTTACAGCAGTTATCTCTCAACGTTGGTAATGTATTTGAATTTTTTTTCTGCAGCCTTGTAAATTAACATTAAATGCTACATGTGCCCTTTTCTGTAACGAATATGTTATTGCGTACCTCAATAGCGATATAAATTTCATTGTGTTAGCATACCATCGTTAAAACCCACTTAAAACAGTCACGTGCCTTAAACAATTGTGTAATAAAGTGTTTTTATTTCTCCCTGTAATTAAACACATTTATCGTTACTACGCACATCATTTTCTATAGAAAAACATGTTATGATGAATACAAATTTCGTACCATTTAAAGTAGCGTAGCATCATTAAATTGTACTTAAAATAATTATTGCTCATATATCATAATATTTTCGAATTATTTTGATTGTTCCTGTAATGAATTATAAATGTTATACACGCCAATATACTTTCCAATAACACATATACTTCTCAATAGGCTAACATGCCATAGTACACTCCCAATGACATACATTAAGTACGTGGAAATCCAAGTATATTTAAGACAGAGCGCGTGTGGACAGACTAACCGAAGTGATGAACACCTTTATCTACGTTGAAAGGTGCCTCTATCACGTTTTCTTCAAATTATTATCTTTTTTTAATAGACATCAGTTTTTCTTGTTCATTTATTTTCTCTCTCTTTTTCTCTTTTTTTTTCTTTTTTCTTTCATTCACGCTTCTCAAGAGAGCATGTTTAGTAAAATTAAGTTAAAAAAGTCCTTCCGGCCAGTGCCGGGAGGAAGAGGTAGCTTTCATATTCCTTATTTTTAAAAAGCTAGCTTATGTTATTCAAACACACGAAGCTCAATTTGGTCGAAATCGATTATAGAAGATTCAATACTAATTTTTATCAATACTAAATCCTTTATGAATGAGAATTTCTCGAAGTTAGTCAGCTTTATCCAAGCTGCTTTTATTTAAAGTAATTTATATTTGGTTGCCAAATTCGGAGATATCTTGAAGTGCCTGCCATTTTAAGACAACATGATGGATGAGGCTAGCCAGTTAACTTGGTCGAGACCTTAGTAATTCCTGTGCACATGCTCACTCACATCGGAATCGGAATATATACGAGTGCTGTCGCGGTCAAAAAATCAGATTTTTCAAAATGTCACCCACATAAAGGAATTCAAACTGCTATATCTGAGCCATTTTTTAAGATAAAGACAAAACAAAAAAAACGCTCCGGAATCCTTATATCTAGGTCAAATACTTAAGAAAGAAATCTTTTTCAATTTCTAATTTTTTGCACACCACTTTAAATATATATATTTTTAATTTAATGGCCGCCATTTTGAAACAAGATGGCGGATGAAGCTGGCCAGCGAACTTGGTCGAGACATAACTATATACTATCCACAAACCTTCTTACATCCAAATAGGTTAATAAATACGTATGTTATAGCGTGACAAATATCAGATCGTTTCAAAATGTCAGCTATGCTAGAAATTCAAAGCGCTATAACTCAACCATTTTTTAAGATATAGACGAAACAAAAACTGCTTCGGAATCTTTGTATCGAGGTCAAACAGATGAAAAAGTCTTTTTCATTTTCCAATTTTCTTGATACCTCATTTAAAATTTAATTTTTTTAAATGACCACCATTTTGAAACAATGTGGCGGATGTAGCTGGCGAACGAACTCGGTCGAGACATTGGTATGTACTATGTACACACCAAGTTACATCCAAATCGGTTCATAAATACGCCTGTCATCGCGTGACAAAAATCAGGTCGTTTCAAAATGTCAGCCACAATAGAAATTCAAAAAGCTATAACCAAGCCATTTTTTTAGATATAGACGAAACAAAAACTGTTCCGGAATCTTTGTATTAAGGTCAAACACATAAGAAAAAAATCTTTTAAATTTTCCAGTTTTTTGGTACCTTATTTTAAATTTTAAATTTTTTAAAAATGGCCGCCATTTTGAAACAAGATGGCGGATGAAGCTGGCCAACGAACTCGGCCGAGACATTGGTATGTACTATGTACACAAAAAGGTACATCCATAACGGTTCATAAATACGCTTGTTATCGCGTGACAAAAATCAGGACGTTTCAAAATGTCAGCTACGCTAGAAATTCAAAGTGCTATAACTCAGCCATTTTTTAAGATATAGACAAAACAAAAACTACTCCGTTATCTTTGTATCAAGGTCAAACACATAAAAAAAAGTATTTTTCCATTTTCAATTTTTTGGTACCACATTTCAAATTTTAAATTTTTTAAAAAATTTTAAATGGCCGCCATTTTGGAAAAAAATGGCGGATGGAGCTGGCCAGCGAACTCGTTCGAGACATTTGTATGAACTATGTACACACCGAGTTACATCCAAATCGGTTCATAAATACGAGAGTTACAGTGTGTTAAACATCAGATTTTCTTTTTTTTTTTTTTTTCGATAAGTTCTATATTTACTTTTTCCAGCTACATTTCAGTTATAATTTACAACACCAGGGGGAATTTTTAGCTAAATTTTGACGATATTGTTTAACGGTTTTTAATTAATTTAATAGTGCATTTTAATTATGTAATTACTTTCTATTTATATTATTTTATATTATATTAACAGTTATTTAACATTTATTTCAATATGTATTAACTGCATCCTATGGTATCAATTACTGTGATATCTTAACTGTTTTATTCACCTTAATCTTTACGATATTATGGGTGCCATGTGCGCGTGGATTTATTCTAAAATATTAAACGGTATGGTGTTTATTATTTCATTTTATATCCTATAAATATTTAAATAGGTTTTATTGATTTTTCCATTTCATATTATTTGTTTCTATTCTGTTTTCATTTTTAATCAATTCACTTGATTTTAATGGTTGTTTGGGCACAGGGGAAAATAACTTTTAGCTTTAGCTTATTTTTCCCACAGAAAACAACCATTTTGCTTATATCATTGAATTCTGTGCCCTTGAAAACGTAATTCAATATATAAGCATTTCCATTATTTGTCGGTGTCCACTTTCTTATTTTTCTTCCATAATAATTCTTATAATTAATTTAATCTTTATATACTTACAGCTTTAATTCATAATATTACGGTTTTTGATGGTGGTAGGTTATGTTTAATTATTGGTTATATATATATATATATATATGGATATATATAGATATATTAACGGATTATATGGATATATATATATATATATATATTAACGGAAAACCTTTTATCTAACAATACAATTAACTTCTTAGATCTTAAAATTACAATAAAAGACAATAAAACAATCACAGATTTATATGACAAACGTAAAGAATTTAAATTCACAGTGAATACATTTACAAATTTTAAATCTTGTCTACATCATTCTGTATTTCGGAATATAATACTTAATCATTTATATAGAATAAAATGTTTATGTTCTTCTCCTCTAATTAACAATAATATTAAAAAACTAATTTATGATGCATTAAATCATGGTTTTCCAAAAAAATTGATATATTCATTAATATACAATTAGTACTTTTCTTACATGATCTATTAAAACAAATTAACACATGTGTAAACAAAATTACAAAAAAAATTATAAAATAAAAAAATATATACAAAAAATTAAAAATTGTAAAATAATATAAAAAAAATTATTATAGGTTGGTTGGGTGGGTAGATGTTAGAGTACGGAGGAGGGTGGTGTTGTCTGGATAATACGCAATGGTTAATTATAAAAAAAGGGGGGGGGCTTTTGTATTATTACTATATTTTTGTTACGTATTTTATATGGATGTTGATTTGATATTTTATATGTAATTGGAGAATTTCATTAATATTATAATTAGCTTAATTATTGATTAATCTAATTTACAATTATTTGTTATTAAATGTTAATTTACTAAGGACAATATCATATTAATTACTAATAGTATGCCATTCTTATAGTGAATAATATACATATAAGTATGTTTATTGGATTTTTATGGATGTCGGAAAATAATCCACACTCTATATTTGTGCTTTTTAAGTAATGGGAATTTAAGTATCATTTAACCTTCTATATACTTCCACATGTTTTTTATTTACTGTTCATTTTATAAATATCTTATATATAATTGATTAAAAAATAATTTTTATATTATTTTTAATAATTATTTATATTAATTATTACTGAATTTATTTTGTTTTATAGCATATAGCTATATGCTATATATTATCAAAGTTCTAGAATTATTTAAATTCTTAGTTTAGTTTAAATCTGTTAGCTAATAGAATATATTGTATGCTTTTAAATTTTATTAACAATAGTTTTTAAATACATTGTGTGGTTTATATTAGGTTTATAATTCTCTATATATAAGGATATGTTTGGTTTTGCTGTTTAAACAGTGATTTACATTCAAATGCTTACAAATGTTTATCTTGCGACAGCTGTTTAATAAAAGTAATACTAGATGGCAGCACCAAATTTGTCTCTTTAAGATAGCTCTAAATTTTAATTTTTCTAGCTCCATTTCAGTTATAATTTAATACACCAGGGGGTATTTTTAGCTAAATTTTGACGATATTGTTAAACAGTTATTAATTAATTTAATAGTGCATTTTAAATAATGTAATTACTATCTATTTATTTTATATTAGATTAAATGTGTTTAACAAGGTATTTCAAATTTTATTTCAAAATGTATTAACTGCATCCTTTGGTATCATTTACTGTGATTTCTTAACTGTTTTATTCACCTTAATCTTTATGATATTCTGGTAGCCATGTGCGCGTGGATTTTTGTAAAATACTGAAATATTAATCGGTATGGTGTTTATTATTTATATTTTATATCCTATAAATATTTAAATACGTTTTATTGATTCTTCCATTTCATATTATTTGTTTCTATTCTGCTTTCATTTTTAATCAATTCACTTGATTTTAATGGTTGTTTGGGCACAGGGGAAAATACTTTTTAGCTTTAGCTTATTTTTCCCACAGAAAACAACCATTTTGCTTATATCATTGAATTCTGTGCCCTTGATAACGTAATTCAATGTTTAAGCTTTTCAATTTTTGTCGGTGTCCACTTTTTTCTTTTTCTTCCAAAATAATTCTTATAATAATATATTTTTTTTAATACTTACACCTTTAAATCATAATAATTGACGGTGGTAGGTTATGTTTAATTAATGGTGATATATATATATATATATATATATCAACTTTTGAACGGAGGGTGGTTTCGGGGTCTGGGGGTCATGATCGATGAAAATATACCAAAATTTTTTGAAATCGCTTTCCTCCGAACGGCTGCAATAGGTAGCTTTTTGTAATGAAAGCTACCTTATAAACGGTCAAGAGCGAGTATTACTCGCGCACAGAGGGTTCCGTACAATAATATATGAATTAGTAAGTATATTATTAAAAAAATATCGTTGCTAAAAGAATACTAATACTTTGTAAAAGCTATACAACGTAAGGGTTGGTTAAACTTTCTAACTGGAAATTTTGCTCTATCTCTTTTTGTTTTCGGTTTGCAGTGGCTATCTTCCAAATTTTGCCACTAGGGGGCGCTGCTGTCGTTTTCATTAAATCGGGCGTAGTCGCTTTACTATACCATTACCTCACTTGCATAGCTGTAGCTCTCTCCGTTCACAAGTATTTTCAGGTTAAAGGGACTTTCCTTTGCACCCTGTGTACTAGAAAAGTATAAATGGATATACCATGAAAGTTCAAAGATATATGGAAACTAAATAATAGCAAATATAGCTATTCTGTCTATTTGTTATTCCATATAGGTTTTTAGTTAACCTTTAAAGACGTAGTAGGTGTATTGAAACAGCCACTCAATGGAAACTAGTCGCGAATCCCATAGTATTTGTGTGATTAATTCTCATTAAATTAGTCTGTTTTTAACAATTTGACGTTTATTTCTTTTATACTGCTACTGGACATTACATTACATAAATATATCCTTAAAATTTGTTATCTAGGCTTTAAAAGCCGACGGAGTATAGAGTACGCCGTCCCTGTCATTATGTATGTCCAAACCGTCCGTGTCTTTAAGGGTTAGGGTTAGGCAGCCTAAGAGAGACTGCTCAGGGCCGGCTAGGCCTGCCCCTTAGAGCTTAACGTCTCTCCCGGTATGTTCCCCGACACGTTGGGGCTCGTTAGCGAGTACAGTCCTGTCCGGCCGTATGCAGACGGACAAACACAAAATGCTCAAGGGGCGAATCTCAGCTAATTACCGACGATTTTTTCCGAAATTCATGATCAACAATGCTTTTATACTTCTGCTACAATAGGTACCTTCAGCGCTGCTCAACACTTTTGCTGAAGCCCGTAAATCGAAATATGAGTGTAACGGAAAAATGCGATTTTCTCAAAAACTATAAAACCTAGGGTAATCGCTATAATTTTCCTGCAAGGTTTAAATTAATGTCTACTACCTCTAATTTTTTCATAATTTTAGTTTCAATAGATTCTGAATTAGATGGGGGGGGGCATATTTTTGCACTACATTTTCCACCATAACTTTGAAAATATAATACCTAAAATTAAATGAAATATATTTTTGATTTCAGCATTACGAAAGCTTTCACACGATATACAAAGAAAAGCTTTTTTTTTTCAAGTAATGTAATTAGCCCCTCTACATTTTTCCTAAATATATTTATGAATATTTATTAATCTGTAAATATGTGGGTCAATAGTCTTTATTACTTCCCCCAATTTGAACTTTCCACGTTGCATAGTTTACGAGTAAAAGGGCGGTGACAGACAGACAGTCACAGGAGTGATCTTATAATGGTTCCGTTTTTGCGTTTTAAGTACGGAACCCTAAAAATATATAAATTATCATTTACGATATACGAGGGTGAGTCGGAAAATAAGTTTCCCCTGACAACTGTGAACATAGGTGTGTATGAAAGACAAAAAATGTAATGAAACATTAAAGATGGGACGTAACTTTATTTTTCTCCATAAGTGCCAAGTGAGTTGAGACATTTGTCATATACCTTTATGAGCTTCAAAAAGCGCTCCTTGAAAAAAAATCAGGGCTCTGCATCATTCTGTTGCCGGTAGATATGGAGAGAAAGTGCGTTGTGAATTCGTGGTCAAAGGAGGGAGTGAGAGTGGTTGTCTGCTATGAATGGACACGTGGAGTATCGGGAGCAGAAATCCATAACCACCACGTGGGAGTCTATGGGCCTGATGTGATGTCGAAACAAATGGTGCGGAGATGATGCCGCCAATTAAGTGTAAGCAAGCGTAAGCAAGTTTTGGACAGACCAAGATCTGGACGGACGAGCACGGCCACTACAGACGAAAGCAATGCTTGACTACTTCTTTGTAAGCAATGCTGAAGTCACACAAGCCGTTCAACACTTCTTTTGTATGCAGAGCCCTGTTTTTTCCTGGAGGGCATTATGAAGCTTATAAAGGGTATGACAAATTTATCAACTCACTTGGAACTTAAGTAGAAAAATAAAGTTACGCCTTACCTGTAATGTTTCATTACATTTTTTGTCTTTCATACACAACTCTGTCCACAGTTGCCAGGGGAAACTTATTTTCCGACTCACCCTCGTATTTGAAAAAGGAAATTTTTTTTTTGTTGTTTATCTAAAACCGGGGCGGAATTTTGTAGTAAATCCGTCCAAAAATGCATGCAAGAATTATGATGTATGTTGTAGAGATATATTCTTTTTTTAATCTCAACTACTTTTCTGAAGAACTAAATGAAAGAAAGATAGAAAAAAAAAAACAGTCATCAACTACTTGATGATTTTTCCTACAACAATCCTAGAAACAAAACCGGATAAAAAAGGTGGAAAATTGCCGGATAGTGACTTTTTCGTCAAACAGATAGCGCTACGTCACTTGATGAAAATGAAGTACTTTAAAAATGTTTATTTTATTTTATCTTATTTTATTTATTGAATTTCTAAAAAAGTACTGAACTACTATTGATGAAATTTAACTGACACCAAATCGAGAATATACTCTTTCAATAAAAGAAACCCCACATGAATCGCCTCGCATAGGTTCGGCGTGATCGGTGAACATGCATAAAAAATAATAAAAAAGATGAGTTTTCGTAGTTCTGTTGAACATCGGCTGCTCGTGCAGCAACGGGCACTTCGCATCCAGCTAACCCAGCGATTCGCAAGCAGCTAACGTACAGCAGAATGAGGGAACATACTGATTTTATTGGTTTTTGTTGTGTAAGAAAGGACTGAGCCAATTCCGATGAAATTTAAGTGGGACCAATTCAAGAGTATCCTCTTTCAATAATAAAAAAAAATCACGTGAATTGGTCCCGTAGTTCTGGAGTAATCGGTGAACATGCATAGAAAAACATGCATACACTTCGAATTGACACGCTCCTTTTTAGGGCTTCGTTCATCTGACGAAACCCTGTTCGTCTCACTCCTGTGTCTGTCTGTCACAGAACCCGTTCTCAGAAATTATACATGTTAGAGGCTTGAAATTTTGGATTCTTATAGCTGAACACCTCACATCAAACGGCAAATCATAAAATTTTGAAAAAGTCTTGCATTTAACCCTCTGGGTTAACTTGCGTATTTTAAGCTTTTTTTTTTCCTAACTGAGCCCCTAATTATGTTGAAGACTTGGAATTTTGGATACTTATAGCTGAAAACTTCACATCAAACGACAAATCATAAAATTTAGAAAAAGTCTTATATTTACCCCCTCTGGGCTTTAACTTGTGTATTTTAAGCAATTTTCCTAACTCAGACCTTAATTAAGTTGGAGGTTTGAAATTTTGCATATTTATAGCAGAATACTTGCGATCACACGAAAAATCATAAAATTTCAAAAAGTCTTATATTTACCCCCACCGGGTTCTAACTTCTGTATTTTTAGCATTTTTTCTAACCTCCACCCTTTTCACCGGGGTGCACTTTTCTAATTTTTGCCGACACTCTTTTGACCACTCTTTCATATTATGCACCATAGCCGTACATATTCTAGTTCCAATTTTTACTTCCAGGGGGCGCCTACCTATCTCGGATGCTATGGGCCCGATCTCCTCGACTAGTATATCTACAGTTAGTTTGTAAAACGGAATTTCGTTCGAATAGAGGTTTGTTTAGAATAGAGTGCGCCCCCTGGTTGCGAAATGTGGAATTAACAGATTTTGCAAAAGGATAAAGTGTTGTGAAAGGAATATTAAACGAAACCGTCTGTGCGATCTGTGATCACACTTTCCTACTTGTTTTTTATGCTCCGATTGACCTGCTCCTTTTTCTGAAATCGGTTAAAAAGGAAAGTTTCCAACTCTTTTCTTCATTTTTTTCTTTGTCTTATACTCACCTTTTCCCTGTTAATTTCTCTGTTTTTCAAGTGAACATGCTTAGTGAAATAAACTTTACCTATAAATTATCAATTCTAATAAATTTCTAAAGAGAAAATTCATTTTTATGCTTATCCGAAAGTAGATTCGAATTTTATACTTAAATCAGTTCAAAAGTGCACACAGAAGTCACGATGCTTGACACCACCATAAAATTAGTTTTCAAAGAAGTGATATATATGTAAAGGAAGTGGCAGAACATTTTTGAAATCTCAGCTACGTTACCGAGAGAAAAGAAAAAACAATATAATGTTTTCCCAATTTATCCTCTTCGTCTCATAGACAGTTTTCTTCTGTTAATTTATTTTCTTTTTTACATTATGCAAGTGGACATGCTTAGAGAAATGAAGCAAAAAAAATTATATAAAATAAAAAATAATGCATAAACGGATCTTCCACTGCGAACATCTGGACTGAAACGCATTTAAATGAATGAAACAAAGCATCAAAATGGCGGCTGTTTTTCGGAAAGTAGAAGTCAGTCTACATCTAAGCTCGACCTTTTTTGAAAAGATAACCTACCACGCCCAAGTGTTTTATGGTCTAAGTGCTAAAAGCGACTCCAACAATTTTGATCACGTACGATTCCTAAGTGTTGAATGTTAAGAAGATTAACGTAAACGAAAATATTTAGAGGCTTTTTTTTAATGAAGCATAAGATCTGAGTAAAGGGTAATGATTAAAATGGTATGTATTGTAACTCATGCAATTTCGAGAAGTTTTGAAATGAATTATGGAACGTAATTTGTTTTATGCTTATGCTAATTTTATTTATAAAAAGTTTCTCAGGATGATATGTTATGAATAATTTACAATGCTTGGTCAAACACGTATCAATTTTTCGAACACTTAATTTAATTGTTTTGTTTATAGGGACTACAATTATTAGATGATATGCTTGAATAACATTCTTTTTTCACTGTAAGGAATTATGGACATACGCATACGTACTGCATTGAATTCCTCAAATTCAAGATGGCATCCAAAAATTTCAGTCATTTATTGTTTTTTTGTAAATATTTATCAAATTCGTCTTTCGTTTAATTCTTTATTTGACAAGCATTCAAGAACAATTAGAGTTTATTACAAATATAAAAAACAGTGTGACAAACTAAAAAAAGAAATCGATCCGTTTGACTATGAAAATGGCATCGAACACGTGGAAAACAACATGGTGCACAAGAAAAACATTATGGCGAGCGCTCATTATAGGAGATGCACAAATCCCAATGTTTTCTTACATATAATACATTTCACTAGACACGGATCTTCTCAGAAGCAATTTCTATTTTCTAAGGTTCTCATGGAAAATATGTATATCTACATAATTTGCTAAAAAGTTTGTTTAACCTAATGCTTGTCACTAGGAACTGTTGCCGTCAGAATCAATTTGTATTTTCCAAGTCTCTCATAGGAGATGTACACTGAGTCACAAAAGTGAGTATATGCAGAACAGTAGTGGTGATGATTCTTGAAGGGAAAAATATTTACAATATTTTCATAGCAAAAACAATAATTTATTTCAATAACAATGAGTGTTGACTTTATTTTAAAGCAAGAAACATAAAAATACAGAATTTGAAACGAGAAATGAGAATAACTTAAGTTGGCATGAAAATAAAGTTAAAAAAGTAAGAATACAATCATTGGTAAAATAAAAAAAACAGGACTTTTTAGAAATTTGTATTGTAAATATTAAAAGTTACTAATTTCTATGGTAGCCACTGAATTTTATCACTGCTTATTCTGTTAATGCCTTTAAGTTTATTAAGTTTGAGGTGACAAAAGATGGTATTTTATGTCACTACTCTAATAGCATAACTTTTGTAAGATTATTCTCACAATTAATTTATTTTGCCTTTTGCCTTTCTATGTAGTATAACAATTATTCATCGAATTAATGTTTTTAAACTTTTTTTGAGCTCTTTATCGAAGTCATCCGTGTACGAATGGAGCTGTATTTTTTGGAACATAAATTTGTTGAAAAATGTAAGGTCTCCCACGTATTAAAAAAGAAGCGCTTTGACATAAATCACCCTTAAAAATACTTAATAGTCTCAGTTAATTTATTTTTCTATCAATTATTCACTAATGCATCTCGATCAAGAAATCTCATCATTACGTATGGGAAAATTCATACACGTAATGTTACCTAATATAATTATCGAAATACGGTTTCCGCCATCAGAAAGTAGACATTAGATGCTTATGAAATGTGTTTTTTAAAACTTTTTTCTTAAATTTTAAGTATTTAAAAACCCTATAAACTTACTGTACTTGATGGAAATGTTGATGGTAAATCTATACTTGATGGAAATTTTCATATTTTATCATTTTCTTCAAAATGTGTAAAAGTTAAGAAGGCAATTTCTGAATCTTGCATTTCGTCAGCATCTGTCTTCCTGATATTTCTGATGAAGAAATCGATTATTACATGAGTATATTAGGTAAAGAGTAACAAAAATTTGATTCTTCTTATAGATTAACAACGGATTTCGCAATCGGGGAGGAGCGGTGAAGCGGCCTCTATTAAAATCAAAGAACGTCTTGTTTTTCCGAACATATTCTTTGATTGGAACTTTTTATTTTAATTTCTGAAAACGGTTTGGTGTCCCATTCGATACACGGTTGTTAAATTTACTATCAAACAAAAGAACGCAGAAAATTAGATCCTGTTTTGCATTTTCTTTTACAGAGAGTCAAGTCTCTTCACCTTATCTCTGCTAAATATGGTTTTATTTCAATGTCCTAACCGTGATATGCGCCTTTCCATATCACACGGATAATTTTCTAAGGATTCCATAAGCTTCTTAAAATTATTTTTCACAGCAGTTTTAGGTAGCTTTCATTACAAAAAGCTACCTATTGCAGCCGTTCGGAGGAAAGCGATTTCAAAAAATTTTGGTATATTTTCATCGATCATGACCTCCAGACCCCGAAACCACCCTCCGTTCAAAATTGACATATCAGATATATATATATCTATCTATCTATCTATATATATATCCATATATATATATATATATATATACAGGGTGATTCATAAAAGATGGGCAGAACTTTAAGGGGTTATAGTACACTTAAAGACAAATAATATTAAATAGGAGACTAAGGGTCCCAGACGTATTCCCAAGGAGATAGGGGGCATTAAAGTTTAGGGTCCGAAATTTCAAATGATTATAAAACATGGAAAAATTGGTCGATTCGTTTGCGGTTTTTGCAAAAAATTTTCTTTATGCCAGTATTTTCTTGAAATAAAATTTTAAAGTTCAATTTCAAAAAATGCCGATAGGGGGCGCTTTAGACTTTGGAGTAACAAACAACTATTTTTTAACGTTATTTTTTGTATTTCTTTAAATGATTTCTAAAGCTTAGACTTAAACTTAAATTTTGATCTAAAAATCTGAGTCCTAACGAGTAGTTAAGTAGCGTAAACTGAAATTTGAAATTTGAAACCCTTCTCCCCCCAGAACAAAAATCAGTTATTCCCGATCTTTGTGTCGTAGATTAGGCTCTAACTACTGCCGCGTTTTGCTAAAATTATTCTTTATGTCAGTATTTTCTTGAAAATAAATTTTAAAGAAAATTTTCAAAAAATTCCGATAGAGGGCGCTTTAGACTTTGGAGTAACGAACAACTATTTTATACCGTTATTTTTTGTGTCTCATTTAATGCTTTCTAAAGCTTAGACTTAAATTTTCAGCCCAAAATCTGAATCGTTAGACGTGGTTAAGTTTCTGGGGAGAGGGGTTTGAAATTTCTACTCCTGAGCACAGTTCAGTTTACCATGTCCACACATTGTGTGCTGTGATACGAGGTAAAAAGACACAAATTAGGATTATGTTACCAAAGCATATTTATTAACATGTAATTACACTAAATGTTCAAAATTGTGACCACCAGAGGTTATGCACGCAGAACAACGGCGAAGAATGGAACGGCGAACATTCACGAAAACATCAGGCTTTTCGAGCACTTCCCCTACAGCGGCGGAAAGTCTGGCGACTAGTTCCTCGGGGGATTCAATGGGTGTCTCATACATAAGAGCCTTCAATCGTCCCCAAAAAAAGAAATCGAGGGGTGAAAGATCTGGCGAGCGAGCAGGCCAAGCAACAGGACCACCTCGACCAATCCATCTGTTCGGAAATGTGATGTCCAGATAGTTGCGGACGTCTCGTACGTAATGGGCTGGCGCTCCATCGTGCTGGAACCACATGACCCGCCGGATGCGTGGAGGAACAACGTTTAACAGGTCTGGCAGCACATGTTGCAGAAATGTGAGGTATGTTTTACCGTTGAGGCGTTCAGGAAGAAGGTACGGTCCGATTAGGTGGTCTCCGAGGATTCCTGCCCAAACATTGATGGAAAAGCGTCTCTGATGAGCATGTGGATACGTAGCATGTGGATTGACATCCGCCCATACATGTGCATTGTGTGTGTTAAATGTACCTTCACGTGTGAAGGTACATTCATCGGTGAAAAGCACAGTTCGTCCAAAATGTGGATTTAGCGCGTTCTGCTGCAGAAACCAGCGGGCGAATTCAATACGATTTGGATAATCTCCTGGAGACAGTTTCTGGACTCGTTGCACATGAAACGGGAGAAAATGTTCATCCTTCAGTACCCTCCAAGTCATGGACTGTGAGGTATCCACCTGCCTAGCCACTGTTCGTGTACTTGTACTTGGCTGCGCCGCTACTACATCCAGAATGGCTTCTGCAACAACTACTGATTCGTCCTTTTTTGCACGACCTGCATTCCACCGGGAAGCGAGAAATGATCCCGTCTCACACAACTGTCTGTGCAAGCGCTCGAAAGTTTTGCGGTTAGGCAACCGCCTGTTGGGAAATCGCTCTCCGTACATTCGTTGTGCCTCTGCACCATTTCCATCTGCCGCTCCGTAAATTAAATGCATCTCAGCCTTTTCCTTATTCGTGAAGGGCACCATCTTCCGATTCATTACTACAGCGACTTACACTTGACTCACCGTTCAGTGGTTTTTATGCCTGAATCGTGTCGAAATTTTGCATACGTGTTCTTCTTCTTCCCCATTTGACATTTGCATACTTTCTGTTTCCTTCTTCACCCGGTGACTAGCGTCAGGAATGGAGCTTTAACGTTTGCATGAGCGACGTTTCCAACTGTGCCAGTGCCTTTATGAGTAAATTCCGACTATGCAGTCCTTGACGAAAGTTGTATTTTTGCCTCGTATCACAGCACAGAATCGTTGGGCATGGTTAAGTAGTGCAAACTGAACTATGTTCAGAAGTTGAAATTTGAGCCCCCTCCCCTCGCTACTGAACCACGCTCAGCGATTCAGATTTTGAGCTGAAAATTTAAGTTTAAGTCTAAGCTTTAGAAAGCATTTAATGAGACACAAAAAATAACGGTATAAAATAGTTGTTCGTTACTCCAAAGTCTAAAGCGCCCTCTATCGGAATTTTTTGAAATTTTTCTTTAAAATTTATTTTCAAGAAAATACTGACATAAAGAATAATTTTAGCAAAACGCGGCAGTAGTTAGAGCCTAATCTACGACACAAAGATCGGGAATAACTGATTTTTGTTCTGGGGGGAGAAGGATTTCAAATTTCAAATTTCAGTTTATGCTACTTAACTACTCGTTAGGACTCAGATTTTTAGATCAAAATTTAAGTTTAAGTCTAAGCTTTCGAAATCATTTAAAGAAATACAAAAAATAACGTTAAAAAATAGTTGTTTGTTACTCCAAAGTTTAAAGCGCCCCTATCGGCATTTTTTGAAATTGAACTTTAAAATTTTATTTCAAGAAAATACTGGCATAAAGAAAATTTTTTGCAAAAACCGCAAACGAATCGACCAGTTTTTCCATGTTTTATAATCATTTGAAATTTCGGACCCTAAACTTTAATGCCCCCTATCTCCTTGGGAATACGTCTGGGACCCTTAGTCTCCTATTTAATATTATTTGTCTTTAAGTGTACTATAACCCCTTAAAGTTCTGCCCATCTTTTATGAATCACCCTGTATATATATATATCTGACCTATGTCACACTGTAACTCTCGTATTTATGAACCGATTTGGATGTAATTCGGTGTGTACATAGTACATACCAATGTCTCGACAGAGTTCGTTGGCCAGCTTCATCCGGCGGCCATTTAAAAATTTAAAAAAAATTAAAAATTTGAAATGTGGTACCAAAAAATTGAAAATGGAAAAATATTTTTTCTTATGTATTTGACCTTTATACAAAGATTCCCGAGCAGTTTTTGTTTCGTCTATATCTTAAAGAATGGCTGAGTTATAGCATTTTTAGGTAGCTTTCTTTACAAAAAAGCTACCTATTGCAGCCGTTCGGAGGAAAGCGATTTCAAAAAATTTTGGTATATTTTCATCGATCATGACCCCCAGACCCCGAAACCACCCTCCGTTCAAAATTGATATATATATATATATATATATATATATATATATATATATCTGACCTATGTCACACTGTAACTCCCGTAATTATGTACCGATTTCGATGTAATTCGGTGTGAACATAGTACATACCAATGTCTCGACCGAGTTCGTTGGCCAGCTTCATCCGCCGTTTTGTTTCAAAATGGCGGCCATTTAAAATTTTTAAAAAAATTTAAAACTTGAAATGTGGTACCAAAAAATTAAAAATGGAAAAATATTTTTTTCTTATGTATTTGACCTTTATACAAAGATTCCGGAGCAGTTTTTGTTTCGTCTATATCTTAAAAAATGGCTGAGTTATAGCATTTTGAATTTCTAGGGTGGCTGACATTTTGAAACGTCCTGAATTTTGTCACGCGATAAAAGGCGTATTTATGAACCGATTTGGATGTAATTCAGTGTGTACATAGTACATACCAATCTCTCGACCGAGTTCGTTGGCCAGCTTCATACGCCATTTTGTTTCAAAATGGCGGCCATTTAAATTTTTTTTAAAAATTAAAAATTTGAAATGTGGTACCAAAAAATTGAAAATGGAAAAATATTTTTTCTTATGTATTTGACCTTTATACAAAGATTTCGGAGCAGTTTTTGTTTCGTCTATATCTTAAAAAATGGCTGAGTTATAGCATTTTGAATTTCTAGCGTGGCTGACATTTTGAAACGTCCTGAATTTTTTCACGCGATAAAAGGCGTATTTATGAACCGATTTGGATGTAACTTCGTTTATACATAGTACATACCAATGTCTCGACCGGGTTCGTTGGCCAGCTTCATACGCCGTTTTGTTTCAAAATGGCGGCCATTTAAAATTTTTAAAAAATTTTTAAACTTGAAATGTGGTACCAAAAAATTAAAAATGGAAAAATGTTTTTTTCTTATGTATTTGACCTTTATACAAAGATTCCGGAGCAGTTTTTGTTTCGTCTATATCTTAAAAAATGGCTGAGTTATAGCATTTTGAATTTCTAGGGTGGCTGACATTTTGAAACGTCCTGAATTTTGTCACGCGATAAAAGGCGTATTTATGAACCGATTTGGATGTAATTCAGTGTGTACATAGTACATACCAATCTCTCGACCGAGTTCGTTGGCCAGCTTCATCCGCCATTTTGTTTCAAAATGGCGGCCATTTAAATTTTTTTTAAAAATTAAAATTTGAAATGTGGTACCAAAAAATTGAAAATGGAAAAATATTTTTTCTTATGTATTTGACCTTTATACAAAGATTTCGGATCAGTTTTTGTTTCGTCTATATCTTAAAAAATGGCTGAGTTATAGCATTTTGAATTTCCAGCGTGGCTGACATTTTGAAACGTCCTGATTTTTCTCACGTAATAACAGGCGTATTTATGAACCGCCTTGGATGTACCTTGGTGTGTACATAATACATACAAATATCTCGACCGAGTTCGTTGACCGGCTTCATCCGCCATCTTGTTTCAAAATGGCGGCCATTTAAAAAAATTAAAAAATAAAAATATTTAGATGAGATACCAAAAAATTGGAAAGTGAAAAAGATTCTTTTTGTATGTGTTTGACCTTAATACTAAGATTCCGGAACAGTTTTTCTTTCGTCTATATCTAAAAAAAAATGGCTGAGTAATAGCATTTTGAATTTCTCTTGTGGCTGACATTTTAAAACGACCTGATTTTTTTCACGCGATAACAGGCGTAATTATGAACCTATTTGGATGTAACTTGGTCTGTACATAGTACATACCAATGTCTCGACCGAGTTCGTTGGCCAGCTTCATTCGCCATCTTGTTTCAAAAGGTTTGCCATTTAAAAAAAATTAATTTTAAAATTCAAAATGAGGTATTAAACAATTGAAAAATGAAAAAGATTTTTTTATGTGTTTGGCCTTGATACAAAGATTCCGGAGCAGTTTTTGTTTCTGAAAATTTGTTCTTTTGTTTATATCTTAAAAAATGGTTGATTTATAGCACTTTGAATTTCTAGCATGGCTAACTTTTTGAAACGATCTTGTATTTGTCACGCGATAACACACGTATTCGCCTATTTCGATGTAAGAAGGCATGTGGATAGTACACATCAACACCTCAACCAAGTTCGCTGGCCAGATTCATCAGCCATCTTGTTTCAAAATGGCGACCATTAAATTAAAAAATATATATATATTTAAAGTGCGGTGCAAAAAAAATTAGAAATTGAAAAAGGTTTCTTTCTTAAGTATTTGACCTTGATATAAGAATTCAGGAGCATTTTTTGTTTGTCTTTACCTTAAAAAATGGCTCAGATATAGCAGTTTCAATTTCTATTGTGGGTGACATCTTGAAAAATCTGATTTTTTGCATGCGACAGCACTCCTATATATTAACCGATTCCGATGTGAGTGAGCATGTGCACAGCAATTACTAAGGTCTCGACCAAGTTCACTGCTTAGCCTCATCCACCATGTTGTCTTAAAATGACAGGCACTTTAAGAAATTGCCGAATTTGGCAGCCAAATATATGTTACTTTAAAGAAAAGCAGCTTGGATAAAGCTGACTAATTTCGCGAAATTCTCATTCATTATATTGATAAAAATTAGTATTGAATCTCCTATATTCGGTTTCCACTAAATTGAGCTTCGTGTGTTTGAATGATATAATTTGGCTATTTTTAAATAAGGATTATGAAAGCTACCTCTTCCTCCCGGCACTGGCCGGAAGGACTTTTGAATTTCTAGCGTGGCTGACATTTTGAAACGTCTTGAATTTTGTCACGCGATAAAAGGCGTATTTATGAACCGATTTGGATGTAACTTCGTTTATACATAGTACATACCAATGTCTCGACCGAGTTTGTTGGCCAGCTTCATCTGCTATCTTGTTTAAAAATGGCGGCCATTTAAATTTTTAAGAAAAATTTAAATTTGAAATGTGGTTCCAAAAAATTGAAAACTGGGAAATTTTTTTTTCCTTATGTGTTTGACCTTGATAAAAAGATTCGGGAGCAGTTTTTGTTTCGTCTGCATCTTAAAGAATGGCTGAATTATAGCATTTTGAATTTCTAGCGTGGCTGACATTTTGAAACATCCTGATTTTTGTCACGTCATAACGGGCGTATTTATGAACCGATTTGGATGTACCTTGGTGTGTACATAGTACATACAAATATCTCGACCGAGTTCGTTGTCCAGCTTCATCCGCCATCTTGTTTCAAAATGGCGGCCATTTAAAAAATTTTAGAAAATTTTAAATTTAAAATGAGATACCAAAAAGTTGGAAAATGAAAAAGATTTTTTCCGTATGTGTTTGACCTTAATACAAAGATTCCGGAATAGTTTTTGTTTTGTCTATATCCAAAAAAATAGCTGAGTTATAGCATTTTGAATTTCTATTGTAGCTGACATTTTAAAACGACCTGATTTTTGTCACGCGATAACAGGCGTATTTATGAACCGATTTGGATGTAACTTGGTCTGTACAATGTACATACCAATGTGTCGACCGAGTTCGTTGGCCAGCTTCATTCGCCATCTTGTTTCAAAAGGGTTGCCATTTAAAAAAAAATTAAAATGAGGTATTAAAAATTGGAAAATGAAAAAGATTTTTTTTATGTGTTTGGCCTTGAAACAAAGATTCCGGAGCAGTTTTTGTTTCTGAAAATTTTTTCTTTTGTTTATATCTTAAAAAATGGTTGAATTATCGCATTCTAGCATGGCTAACATTTTGAAACGATCTTGTATTTGTCACGCGATAACACACGTATTCGCCTATTTCGACGTAAGAAGGCATGTGGATAGTATACATCAATATCTCGACCAAGTTCGCTGGCCAGCTTCATCAGCCGTCTTGTTTCAAAATGGCGGCCAAAATTAAAAAAAAAAATTGTTTCAAAATTAAAAAAAATTATATTTAAAGTGAGGTGCAAAAAAATTAGAAATTGAAAAAGGTTTCTTTCTTAAGTATTTGACCTTGATATAAGGATTCAGGAGCATTTTTTGTTTGTCTTTATCTTAAAAAATGGCTCAGATATAGCAATTTCAATATCTAATGTAGGTGACATTTTGAAAAATCTGATTTTTTGCCTGTGACAGCACTCGTATATATCAATCGATTCCGATGTGAGTGAGCATGTGCACAGCAATTACTAAGGTCTCGACCAAGTTCACTGGTTAGCCTCATCCACCATGTTGTCTTAAAATGGCAGGCACTTTAAGAAATCGCCGAATTTGGCAGCCAAATATAAGTTACTTTAAATAAATGTGGCTTGGATAAAGCTGACTAATTTCGCGAAATTCTCATTCATAATGATCTTGTATTGATAAAAATTAGTATTGAATCGCCTATATTTGGTTTCCACTAAATTGAGCTTTATGTGTTTGAATAATATAAGTTGGCTTTTTTAAAATAAGGAATATGAAAGCTACCTCTTCCTCCCGGCACTGGCCGGAAGGACTTTTTAATTTCAAAGCACTAAATCTTAGATTTACCTTTCTCTTTTTTCAAAATTATTCAACTTTTTCCATGCATGAATATTCCTAATCGACTCATACTTGTCTTGTTTCGAGTAATTTTGCATTTTGTATTGTATATAAATTTGAACTGTTACCAGGCCATGTTAATGATGAAATTTAAAGACTTCCTTATGACAATACATATACATTTCTAAAAATGATCCATGAGTATGCTTATTCACATCAGACGATTAAGTTCATCTTGAAATGTGCAATTTATTTACCGCAGACGCACTATAGAAAAGCATTATCATCTTGAAATTCGAGGGTGTATCAATAAGTTTTTGCCATCACATAGAAATAATTGAATGAAATTTATGAAATTGCTACATTGTATTAGTCCTTTTCTATATAGTAACCGTGCACAGTAACACATTTCTGCAAAGAGTATTTCAAAGAGAGGAGGAAGGATGTATTCCAGGAGGCGTGATAGTAGACCCAAAGGGGGTCATTTTCCTAACTTTTGCCGACCCCCACATGTGACATATTGTTGGAAGGGTCTGTGCCCACTTATTTATGCTATGCACCTCCCGAGCCCCTCCCCCTAAATTTGCCCCACAGGAGCATAAATGATGTCCGCAAAATTTAGAAAAGTGCCCCCGGAGGAAAAATTTAGGGGAAGGGGATCAGAGGGTGCATAGCGTGAATAAGTGGTCACAGGCCTTTCTAACAATATGTCACATGTGGGGGTCGGTGAAAGCTAGAAAAATGCACCCATTTGGATCTGGTGTCGCGCCTCCTGGAATACATCCTCCCCCTCTCTTTGAAATAGCAGTTGCACAAATGTGTTACTGTGGACACTGACTATATAGAAAAGGACTCATAAAATGTAGCAATTTCATAAATTTCCCTCAATTATTTCTATGTGAGGGCAAAAACTTATTGATACACCCTCGTAGTGATTTTCAAAGTGTGTGGGGAACTTCGAATATGATAGGGTATTCATGATCATTTATAATGTCTATAGATTTTTATAACTGTTATAACTGTTATAACCATTTATAACTGCTTCTGAATGTTTAATGATCCTCCCAGGGTTAATATTTGACCACCTCCATATAAATTATGGAAACCCACACCATAACAGAAGATAAATACATGACTGATTTAACAGGGAAGTTTTCATTGTGTCTTTCGCTCTTTCTACGTCTTACATAACGATTTCCGATCAGCACATAAGACGATCGGTAAGACAGATAGTAAGATGATCAAAAATGTAAAATTTTTATTCATTTGAAAGTATTCCATGAGATCAATTGTTATTAGTTCTTTTTTTTTTTATTGCTTATTCCAATCTTTTTTTATTAATTTTATAGGTTTGTAGAGGTTCTTTACCTGTCTTTTAGTTCTTTATGCTGTTTCAATCAACCGTCACTGTACTGTTTTTGTGAATATCATGTCTAAAGTTTTATGTAAATCGTTTTACGTTGAGAAATTATGTCAAATCGTTTATTTAAAAAAAAATCCTTTTAACCCTTTATGTACTGAATTATGAATTCATGAAAATTTTATCTTCTGAAGCATTTTTCGTGAATTGTTTAAACTACATTAGAATATTTACGTAATCATTTAATAAATTTTAGAAGGATTGAAGGACTTAGAAGAATTAATTAAATTTGAATTTATGGAGATTTTGTGCAATATTTATAACCCCACTAAAATCTTTTATTTTAAATATTTTTCTTAGTATTTTGTGGAATTAGGAAATGTACAAAAATAATGTTCTTACAATAGAAATATAGAAATATTTCCGAATTGAAAAATCCTACCCCCCCCCCCCCCCCCAACACCAAGTAAGCTGAAAAGATACAAAGGCAAAAGAAATCATCCTTTTAAAAATATTTTTGTTTTGTGTAACCCATAATGCTTTTAGAACAACATAAAGTAATGTATCTATAACTCATTCTAAACTGTATTACAACTAATCGATGCATTAAATGAAATAAAAAAAAAAATATTTTAATGGTACTTATAAGTACCGTCAGTAGATAAAGGGTTAAGGCAACTGTCTTGTTTTGACGTACATTGGTGGTCATCCTGAGTCGTCCTTCTGGTCTAAAGTCTTAAATTAAATGAAATGTTTGAAAAATTAATTTGACGAAGACACATTTTATTTTCCCAAAGAAGAAAAAAAGTTTCTTTTTTTTTTTCGAAAATCGTCAATTTGTTGTTCCACACCTCATTTTAAATTGCCTTTAAATTTAACCTTTTAAAAAATCTGTTTTTTTTTTTTTTTTTTTTTTTTTTTTTACCACTGCCACACTACGTAATATTTCAGTTGCCTGTGCAGATTTTGAAAAGAACTCAAAAACAAAAATTGAATATTTCAAAATAAAACCAATGAAAATTCGAAGAAAAAATTCAGTCTTTTTTTTTCTTTTTTTTTCCAGAGTGTATATAGTAATTTTTACTTATTATAGTTTGGAAATCACATTCTCCTTCAAAGGGGCTCAAAATACAACATTTTACATTTTAATTTATAAATATGTTTCATTCATTTTTCTTTCTTGAAGTGCTTTTATACATTAGTTTTCACTGATACATTTAGATACATTTCTTTTCACATGTAATGCTTTAAAAAAAAAATAAAGTTATTTTTGAAATTAAGCTAGGTTTTAAATTTAATATATCTTTTCAAAGAATAACTCTGCATATGTTTTTTTCTTTTTTGTGTTCAGAAAAAAATAAACAAGATAATACTAATAAATTTTGCGTCTTCAAGATTAGCAAAAATATTTATTTTCAAAAATTGAATAATTTTCAAAAGTATAAAATACTTTTTTAACAGCACTTATTACTACGACGATCAAATGGTCAAAATTTTCTCATAAAAAAATAAATCCCAAAGACATTTTAAAGTGCCTACATTAAAATGGACGTTTTCGTGAAATTTTTCGATTTATTTAAAAATTGTTTTATTTGAAAGCGCAATCGTTTACAATTCCAAATCTGTTTTAATTTTATTTTTAGGATTACTAGAAGAGGTGTTATGGTGAATTTAATAAACAGGAAGTAATGAGTCAATTACCGGAAGTGGCCGTAAGAAGGCCAGGAGAAATGTAAACAATGTATCGATGTATCCTTTTCTTACGTTTTTTACATAAAAACACTAACAAACCTCAATTGACATTTCTAGGTTAATTTTGTATGTATCTGAAAGAAATAAAGAAAAATCTTTAAATGCGATTTCAGGAAAATCATTTTTTCCGTTATCCCCATGTTCGATAAACGTGATTAGATAAAATATTTTTTAAATATTTCTGTGAAATTTTCTCAGAATGCTTTCCATGGCACTCACTAAGTTCTGAACAAGAATCTAAGCTCTATGTGATAATGTAATTAGTTTATAGGTACCCGAATATAGAAAAAAGGTAATTTTTAATAAAAAATATGGGTTTTTTTTACATATTTTGAAATATTTCAGTTAATTTTGAAGACATTGTAAAACTTCCAGTTCAGTGCACAGGTAAGTGTAACAGTATAGTATGTAGTAAAAGAAAATTGAAATATATTTAGTTGAATTGAGAGTACGCTGTGTGGCGTAAGCATGAAATTTTGCTAAAAAAAGTGCAAAAAACCTCAATTGTTTAAAAGGTTATGAAGATATTGCTAGGAGTTTATGTTTTTTCATCATTCTGTTTTACAGTTGAACTAGAAATATGTGTATTTATTCAATAATGTACATTTTTTTTAAAAGCGCTCCGAACATAGACAGCTACCTTAAGGAATATATATACGAGGCTGCCACAACCGACTATTAGCCCAAGGTATGCTATTTCTTTCTACCAGCTTATTTTGTGTCATCTTAAAAAAAATAACGTAACGTTGTATAAGCCAGCCGTAAAACAAAGCAAATGAATCATTGTACGATTAAGTACTATATAGCAATTTTTTAAACTTCTAAGCATCGCACATTTTCAATTATTATACCATCGGATTGGGGAAAAAAAGTACTTTTAAATGCAATTAGTTTGAAAATTGTGTCTCCATTTATTTTTGAAATATAATAATTTTTTTTTTTTTTTTTGTAGTTTTTAGAGCCATTTGCTTAATATTGGCAACGGAAGTACTCCATTTCTGTAGAAAGTAAAGGAAAAATAGTTCTAAAATAGTAATTATATATTTTTGTTCCCATTTTCTCATAACAACCGAAAGAAAATGTAATTAAAATACGTGCTATTTTGAAAAAATATATAAATGAATGATTTATTTTAATTAAAGACGTGAATTATCACATTGCTAACTAAGCGTAAACCAACAGAGTGAAAAATGTCCAAGCCGGGAACCGAACCCGGGCCCCTGGATTGGATGTCCGGTGCTCTACCATTAAGGCACAAGGACGATGCCCAGCTTAGCATCTCTCACTCACATAAGTCGGTGTGAGTGACTTATGTGAGTGAAAGATGCTAAGCTGGGCATCGTCCTTGTGGATTAATGGTAGAACACTGGAGATTTATTCCAGGGGCCCGGGTTCCATTCTCGGCTTGGACATTTTTCACTCTGTTGGTTTACGCTTAGTTAGCAATGTGATAATTCACGTCTTTAATATTGAATGATTTATGTTAAAGCATGGAGCTATTATAAGCTATATTTCATTTTAAGTATCTATATTAATGTTACAAACAAATGAAGGCCTATGAATCATTAGATAGCCGTTTTTTTTGTCGAGTTTTTTTAATGGCGGCATCTTTTTGCTGCATTTGTGTATTATTTTGCGATAGTGACGTCCTATGCATGCTTTACTGTAGATGTTTAAGAGTGGATTGTAAATGTGGAATGCTTAAGCGGATACGAATGACGTTATTTTACATAAAATAGAAGCGTGTTTAAAGCACACGCCTAAAAGTCTTAAAATTGAAATATGTTTTGTACTATTTATATATACATACATTTTTTTTTTTCATCGGGGGGCGACACTAACTTCAGAAAAAGCAGAATTCCTGTTTTCTGGTTTTTATATTCTGTTCGCACTACTATTTAAAAAATATATATGCATTTTGTAGTACATTACTCTTGCAAATGCTATCAAATCTTATGTAAAAGATTTTTGTTTTGATAAAGCGGTGCGAAATAAAATTAAAAAATAGTGTCTTGTGGCAACCCTGTATATACATGCAATGTGCGCTATCATAGCTGCCAATTTTTAATCTGTTTTGTGTCTACTAAAATTTCACAAAAATTTTTGCCTCATTTAATCGCAGATTTCGGTGATTAATTAAAAGACAAAATTTACGATTAAATTTTAATAATAATAAAAAAGCTTAAAACAGTTATGTGCTATAAATGAGAGTATTTCATTTTTTTTTTTTTTTTTTTTTTTTTTTTTTTTTTTTTTTTTTAACAAGAATATAAATATGAGATAAAAATTTCTAACTGCGCGAAAAATGTCCGGACCCGGATTCTAACCAGGGATCCATCCCTTGGCTGAAGCCGCCAATGCTTTACCATCTGAGCTATCGCCGACGAATCTGGTGGATCTAATTCACCCAGCTAACCTTATTGATAATAGCATCTGATCTGATATCTAAATCAGCTCAACAGAATAGATCGCAGGTAGTGGAACTCCAGAAAACGCTGGATGCGTAATGATTAGATTAATTTTAATACAGTTATAATAATTGTATTAAAATTGATCTGGAAGAATAGAAATGTCTTATATAATATTATAATGAATTGTTGTGTTTAACCTTCTTCAGTTCATGTTAAAAACTACTTCCTAACGTTTCTGAATATTACTGGCAGCTAACAGACTCTTTTATTTCAAAAGCTTTTCCGTAAAGGTTCTAATCCTATTGTTTTTTGAGGTTTCCAATTAATTCTTTTCCTATGATAAAAAAAATGTTTTTTGGAATCATGGGTTAACGATTCGTAAAACAGGTTTTTCAACTGTACGTGGAATTTTCGTAAACAATCCCTTTTTTTAAAGTGTAATTAAAAATTCGCTGTAAAGAAATTTGAAATAAAATTTTAAAAAGAAAAACCTTTCAATACTTCTTATTAACCCTCTCGGCACTGAATTTTTTTTCCAATTTTGGGAAAAATTACTTTTACGCTGTTAAAATTAAAAGTAGCTATCGAAATCACAGAAGTTACAGTTTAGTGAAATTTAACGAATGAGTTCTTTACAGAAACCTAACGAATGTAGTTATGTTGCGTGTTTTTCATATAAAAATAGTCCAAGGAAGAATTTTTTAAGACGTTTGGAAAATGTCGTATAACAACCAGATTAAACAAACATAAAAAAAATATATTAGTATTTTTTTATCTTTTATCACAAATTACTAATTCGGAAAAGGAGTCGCTAATTTAAATTTAAAGAGTGAAACATGTGTTTCCATTAAAAGAAACGCCAACGGTTTACTAATAATTAATAAAACTTTTATTAATATTATTATTATTAAATGCTGAAACATAAGTAAAGTCATAATAGTAAAAATATCGGCATATGCTATCACTATTACGTGCTGGAATTAACAAAAATAATTTTTTTCTTTCAAATATTGCAATTCGAAGTAGGAGCCTCATATGAGGCTCAGGGTGACGAGAGGCTAAGAAACCAATATTGGTTATATTGGAGTCCAATAGTATTCTAATATTTCATTAATGGAGAATACCTTCAATTAAAAAAACAAAATATTTGCTTTATACTACAAATATCTGAAATGAAATGATAGTACAGCAAATATATTTTCTTTACGCTGGAAATATTGGCGATGAAATGGCGAAATACTTCTTGGCAGTATTGATGCAACATTAACCAGGATATAGTCAACACAAAAATTTTTGCCCCTATATTGTTTGGCTACTAAGCTCGAAATTTATAACTAATTTTTACGAAATAGTCTCAATAAGTAATGAGCTTAAAATAAATGTAAAAATTTTCTCTTTTTACAAAATAGTTTTTTTGTAACCGCCTCGAGACGTATTAGGGTATGGAAAATGAAACTTGTTTTTTCCTTACATCAAAACAATGAATCGCATCGAAAGATAGAACCTTCATCTAAAATCATTCATTTTATCAATAAAAATGTTTTTCTTCTTGACCATCATGGGCCTTTAGGCAACGGAAATTTTCCCTCAACACCATCGCCTTGAGTACAAATCTCATTCTTGAATTTAAAGTATTCACAATTGATTGATAGCAATAATGATTAAGATCATTAAAGAGAAAAACCATAAGGCAAAGCAGATTTACTAGTACTTATCTTCGTTGGTAATTACTGTGAATCGCAAGTCATAATTCAAACTACTTATTTAGAAGCTTTATGATCAATTTTTCAGAAAGATAATTATGTCTATATAAAACACTTATTAAAAACTAATAATAAGAATGGTGATGATAATTAATAAAAATTAGGTGTAAGTAAATTAAGTAAAATAAAAATTAGGTGTCCTTTTTTAAGGACACCGCCCACGAAAGGGTTAATGCCCGCTCAAACCATCAATGATGCACTCCCTTGTACAAGTTTTAAGAGTAGGTATGACTCACTTCGTAAATAACGCCAGTAATACTTAAACTATCTGGTCCAGCGCGATTGATTTTTTTTTTTCATTGGTAAAAAGCAATTTTCGCCACTGATTGAATTTTAACCCTTTATCTACTGACTGTACTTATAAGTACCGTTAAAATAACTTGTTATAAAATTCATTTAATACATCTATTAGTTGTAATACAGTTTAGAATGCGTTATAGATAAATTACTTTATCTTGTTCCAAAAGCATTACTGGTTACACAATACAAAAATATTTTTAAAAGGGTGATTTATTTTGCCTTTGCATCTTTTCAGCTTTCTTGGCGTTCGGGGGGGGGGGGGGGATTTTTCAATTCAGAAATATTTCTATATTTCTATTGTAAGAACATTATATTTGTACATTTCCTAATTCAACAAAATACTAATCAAAATATTTAAAATAAAAGATTTGAGAGCGCTTATAAATATTGCACAAAATCCCTATAAATTCAAATTTAATTAATCCTTCTAAATCCTTCAATCCTTCTAAAATTCTTCTAAAATGTATTATATGATTATGTAAATCTTCTAATGTAGTTTAAATAATTCACGAAATATGCTTTAGAAGATAAAATTTTCATGAATTCATAATTCAGTACATAAAGGGTTAAGACACTAAAAGATCCGAATTTTAGTCTTGCATCAAAGTGATGCTTTTTTAGTTTTGGATTGGCTTTGAAGTTACCATATTTAAATCATTCGTCACTTTTTAACATATTTCTAGCACTTCTGGATGTTACCGAAAGTTCTAGTGACGATTTTATAGTAGAAGAATACGCACCATTTTGAACCGTCATTCTGATAACGTTCCGTTTACATTGGGCTGAGAGATTTGATGGTCGTCCGCTTCTTTTATTTTTTCCATAGTTTATTAAATAAAAAAGAAAATTGTAGACAACAGTTTTGGAGTTATTTATTTGTAGGGTAATTTGCTTGTCACTCAGCCCGCAATCCAGAAAAGCCGTGATTTTACCTCTTTTCTTCTTCAGTCCATTATTTCCCGCGAACCATGCTGGAAGCAGCAGTTTCCATATCCCAAAACTTCAAATCTAGCAATTACTAACATATAAGCATCATCACAGATGAATCCAGCATAAGATATTACCGTCATGACATCATTTCTTTATGCTAGATATAAAATAATCTACTGGACCTAAACTTATTTCTATTTATTAGTATTACAAGATTTTAACACTTGTAGATAAAAATAGTTTTTTACATTTACAATTGAATTAACTTTACATATTATATCAGTTATATGTATCTAACTTCAAGGTACATAACTCTTTTCTGAATTTTATTCTAAACAACAAAATTAGCATGTAGCCTTAAATTTTTTCAAGCATTTTATATACAGTGTGATTCATAAACATCGAAACAATAGCCTATTTCCTTAAATATTGCCCTTAGATACACAGTTCCAATTGCAAAGTTTCATAAAAAAAGGTGCAAATTCTGATGAGATAAAGTTGCAATTGCACGCAGAGTCTATTTTAGAAAATACGAAAACTAAATTTTTATACGGCACCCGTAGGATAAAATTTGCAATTAGGAATATTTTCTTTATCCATTCCTGAATTAAACACAAAAAATTTCACCTCGATATCTGCAAAATTCGCAGAGATATTAAATTCCAAAATTCGCGATTTAAACCACTTAACCATGCCTCTGACCGACGAGTTACTGACGCATTTTGAATGCAAGATAGCGATCATCCACAAATTGTACGTTATTAAAAGTCGATTTAAGACAGTGCCTTTCCTTTGGACATAAAATAGCAGTGTATAGATTTTACGCTAAATTTGCCTTCAAAATATGCTGGAGGTTTGTTTTAGAGATCTGCATGGACCGAAATATCCCTGCCGACCCATAGAGAAAACAGTTTGACCCGGCGTGAAAAAGAGTTAAAATCTCAGCCTGAGCCCGTCCCACCCTGACTGAATTTCTGTAAAATATAGTTTTTTTACGTCGATATGGTTAAAAACTGTTTCGTACGAGGAGTTCTCACCAAACATACTTATTTTAGCTGGGGTTTTTTTTTCCTGTTTATAATCTTCATTTTTAAAAAAGCGTCCTAGTCAGTGATACTTCGTTTTTTAACGAATCTCTATTTGTATTGTAAATGTTTAACTTATCATTAATGTCGTTAACCTATATTCCATGTATGGGAGACATTGAAAAATGCTATACTGTAAAATCTTCTAAGACGGAATCACATAGGAAAGAAAAAAATACATTATAGATAAGTTCCCTTCTTAGCAGGTGTGAATGTATTCTATTATTTTCTCAGGTATTATTATTTTTATTTTACATGGATGAACATATTTTTACTTTTAAGACAAGATTCCGTCTTAGACGGGCTTTTTCTCTCAGGTTTTACTGTATTTTAATTTTATTGCCTAGAAATCTACTATCCTTTAAAGATAAATAAATTTTAAAGTTTCACTGTAAAATAACGGCGATTTAAAAATATATGCGTTTTTTGCAAAAGCTTTTGGGCTGAGCCAAATTTTACTAATTTTTGCACGGCTCGGGTCACTCAGAGAAAATTATTTCAATACGGGTTGGGTCGAAACCGGTATTGAAACTTTCGCCCTTGCAGTCGTAGGAAGACGAAAGCCAGTCCCGGCTCGGTATGGAAAAAATTCTTTAAGCCCGACTCGGCCGGGCCTTCAGAAAAAAGTAAGGTCCATACCCGCTCGGCCCGAAAAGAGTGAAGACCTAGCCCGGCCCGCTTATCTTGGAAGAAAATATGCCCGAGCCTGGTCTGTGGGTTGGGCTAGCAAAATGAAGCCAAATTTTCAAACGGACCGGGCCGACAGAATACAGACTTTTTTAACGGCCTCGCCGGGACGGTATAAAATCTGAAGTTGTGAGGGCTTTTATTATGAAAAAATTCGAAATCGGCATGTAAGAAAAAGCCTTGTTTTAAATCAACTGACGGATATTTAAATAGTACAGAAACAATGTGGAAAGGACAAAAGTAAAACTGAATTGGAAGTTCACGCTAAAGGAAGGAGTTACTTACCCAATTTTACTTACTTTAAAAAGGCATTTAAACATTTTATTAGGACCCAATCTTTGTTTAAAACTTTAAATGCGTTTTTCTGCATGATGGGTTTTTTTCCCCCATTTCTCGTGTTTAAATTGTTATAAGTCAAGAACTGTTAAAGAAAAGTGGTGCAAAGTTGGGACATGTCTTTTTTGAATGTTTTACATTAATTTTGTTTCGGAAAATTTGAAAAAATATTTACTTTTGAAAATATGATTTTTTTTTTTAAATAAGTTACATCATTTAATAATTTTACATTTCTAATATAAATTTAAAATTAATATTTAAAAAAATACTGAAAAAAAATAAAATTGTATTTTCCTCTTTAATTATATGAAAAAAATTTGAATTTCGACAAATAATGTTTCGAGTTATAACACTTTTAAACCGACCCCGCTTTAAAAGTAATAATAATAATTTAAAATTAAAAAAAATCTTTATGAGAAATTTTAGGATGTGATTTTGTTTGTAGATCATATGGTTGACTATCATAATAAAAGAAATAAATAAAAATTCTAACTCAATAAATATATTTTTTACATGTTTCCCCGGACCTCTTAAAGTAACATTGTTTCTTGATTCACACGCATTTCAATCTTTGTCTAATCCCTTAAAACCTGACAAATTATTTAAATGGGCATATCTCTGTGAGTTTTGTAAATATTAAGAGGCTACTTCAGTCAGGCGAAAACACCCGCTCGCTAATGCTAATCCTATGGAAGAAATACATAAAAATATCTCGGTTGCATTTCAATATTTTTAAATGATTTCTTTTGCATTGGATAGCTGAGATCGATCTGTATGCAGGCCGTTTTTTACTTTTTCGATTTTCATTACAGATTTTTTTTATGAAGATGTTTTCACTTTTGAAACCAGTTCCGAAAATGAAAGTGTCCCCATAAAAAATATCTGTAAACAAAATCGAAAAAGTAAAAAACAGCCTTTGTACAGATCGATATCAGCTGTCAAATGCAAAAAAAATCATTTAAAAATATTAAAATGCAACCCAGATATCTTTATAAATTTCTCCCACAGGATTAGCATTAGCGAACGGGTCTTTTCGCCTGACTGAAGTAGCCTCTTAAGATGGAATTTTGTGTGTTTAATTCAGGAATGGATAAGGAAAATTTTCCTAATTGGAAATTTTACACAATGAGGCCCGTATAAAAATTTGGTTTCGTATTTCCTGAAATAGACCCACCATGGTGTTGCAACTTATCTCAACAAATTTTGCACCTTTTTTTTATGTAGGTTTGCATTTGGAAGTATGTGTCTATGAGCAATATTTAAGGAAATAGGCTATTGTTTATTGTTTTTGAATCAAATTGTATATATACATACAATGCTACAAGAATGAACGTTTTTAAAACTCGACAAGTGAACCGTGACAGCTATTGCAGTAATTTTATAGTACAGTAATATGTTGCAGAGGCAGAAATTTCGCTTCCTTGCCTTAGTTTTAATTTAAATATCATCGATAGATGGTCCTGAATTGTCCAAAACTGTAACACTGCTAAAAATAATCTTGTAATTTGAAAAAAAAAAATTCGCTTATCAACCACTGATGGAACAGTGGCGCAGCAGTTGAGCGATTGCCACCACTAAATTTTTATAGTATTCTTTGCCTTCAAAAGTCTCAAATATTCTGTCCTAAAGTTAGATGAAGAATACTAATAAAATTTTGCGGTGTCAATTGATTCTCTGCTGCTACACTGTTCCATTTCTGGTATCAACAAACTAAACAGAATGAAAATTAAAAGCTGGGTGAACTATGATTTTTTGTATGCATCGGTTTGACCGTTCTAAAATTTTGGGACAGTGAAGCGCGTTCTATAGGTGATAATTTGAAGTCAAACAAAGAAACGTAGCAAAAAAATATCGACCTAATAGTACAATGCTACAGGGCGTAATCGGTGCAATAATTACACAACTTCTTGAAAATTCCGTCAATTTTGCAGAAGATCATTTTAATTTTATTGCCTAGAAATCTACTATCATTTAAAAATAAATAAAGTTTCAAGTTTAATTGTAAAATAATGGCGATTTAAAAATATATACCTTTTTTGCAAAAGTTTTTGAGCTGAGCCAAATTTTACTGATTTTTGTCACTCAGAGAAAATGATTTTAATACGGGTTGGGTCGAAACCGGTATTGAAACTTTCGCCCTGTGCAGTCCTAGGAAGAAGGACGCCAGTTCCGGATCGGTATTTAAAAAATACGTCAGGCCCGACTTGGCCGAACCTTCAGAAAAAAGTAAGGTCCGTACCCGCTCAGCCCGAAAAGAGTGAGGACCAACCCGGCCCATGTGTCTTGAAAGAAAACATGCCCGAGCTCGGTCCGTGGGTTGGACCAGCAAAATGAAGTCAAACTTTCAAACGGGCTGGGCCGACAGAATACAGAATTTTTTTAAGGGCCTCGCCGGGAGGATATGAAATCTGAAGTTGTGAGGGCTAAAATTATGAAAAAACGCGAAATCAGCATGTTAGAAAAAGCCTTGTTTTAAATCAACTGACTGATATTTAAATAGTACAGAAAGAATGCGGAAAGGGCAAAAATTAAACTGAATTGGAAGTTCACGCTACAGGAAGGAGTTACTTACTCACCTGCAATTTTTAAAAAGGCATTTAAACATTTTATTAGGACGCAATCTTTGTTTAAAACTTTAAATGCGTTTTCCATCATGATGGTTTTTTTTTCCAATTTCTCGTGTTTAAATTATTATAAGTCAAGAACTGTTAAAGAAAAATTGTGCAAACTTGGGACATGTCTTATTGAATATTTTACATTAATTTTGTTTTGGCAAATTTGAAAAAATATTTACTTTTGAAAGTATAATTTTTTTTAAATAAGTTAATAAGTTACATCATTTTTTAATTTTACATTTTTAATATATATTTAAAATTAATATTTAAAAAAAATACTGAAATAAAAATAAAATTGTAATTTCCTCTTTAATTATATGAAAATTTTTTGAAATTTGACAAATAATGCTTCGAGTTATAACGCTTTTAAACAAACCCCACTTCTAAAATAATAATAATTTAAAAAAAAATTTTAAACTTTATGAGAAGTTTTAGGTTGCAATTTTGTTGACAGATCATATGGTTAGCTATCACAAGAAAAAGAAAAAAAATCAAACTTCTAACTTTTTTTTTTACATGTTTCCGCGGACCTCTTAAAGTATCATAGTTTCTTGAATTACACGCATTTCAATCTGTGTCTAATCCCTTAAAACCTGACAAATTATTTAAGCGGACACATCTCTGTGAGTTTTGTAGATATCAAGATTGAATTTTTTGTGTAATTCAGGAATGGATAAGGAAAATTTTCCTAATTGGAAATTTACACTACGGGATCCGTATAAAAATTTAGTTTCGTATTTTCTGAAATAGACCCACCATTTTGTTGCGACTTATCTCACCAAATTTTGCACCTTTTTTATGAAACTTTTCATTTGGAAGTATGTGTTTAGGGGCAATATTTAAGGAAATAGGCTATTGTTTATTGTTTTTGAATCGCAGTGTATATAATACATACAATGCTACAAGACTGAACGTTTTTAAAACTCAACAAGTGAACCGTGACAGCTATTGCAGTAATTTTATAGTACAGTAATGTGTTGTAGAGGCAGAAATTTCGCTTCCCTGCCTTAGTTTTAAATATCATCGATAGATGGTTCTGAATTGTCCAAAACTGTAACACTGCCCAAAATAATCTTGTAATTTGAAAATCGCAAACTTTTTTTTCCGTGTATCAACCAGTGATGGAACAGTAGCGCAGCAGTTAAAGCGATTGTCACCACTAAATTTTTATAGTATTCCTTGCTTCAAAAGTCTCATATATTCTGTCCTGAAGTTAGATAAAGGATACTAATAAAATTTTGCGGTGTCAATTGATCTTCTGCTGCTACATTGTTCCATCTCTGGTATCAACAAACTAAACAGAATGAAAACTAAAAGCTGGGTGAACTATGAATTTTTGTGTGCATCGGTTTGAGCGTTCTAAAAATCTGGGACAGTGAAGCGCTATCTATAGGTGATAATTGGAAGTCAAACAAAGAAACGTAGCAAAAAAATATCGACCTAATAGTATAATGCTTCAGGACGTAATCGGTGCAATAATCACACAAGTTCTTGAAAATTCCGTCAATTTTGCTGAAGATCAGATTATTTCCGAAGAAGATATTGTCTTCCAACAGGAAGACAATATTTTGTTTCTAAAACAAACGATTCATTTAATGTTGTGCAGCAGTTGTATTACTGACAAGAAGAAATTGTTATACATCATTCTAACATGTTGTATTATAAAGATTAAATTTGTGAAAAAGAAGCTTGCATTTTGAAGAATTTTGTATTATTAGCAAAAATTCTTTTAAAACCAAACAAACATTCCATAGGTATTTTTAAATATTGTTATTATTGTACATGATGTATAAAAAAGGGATAAAACAAGAAAATTGCTTGAAAGAAATGTTTTATGAAGTATTAGGGTGAGGATTTTTAGGGAAACGTTTTACTCCGTTTTTTTTTTTTTTTTTTTTTTTTTTTTTTTTTAATGACAGCACATTACAGAGCACAGAAAGATCTGAAAGCAATTCAAAATGTACATAGAATAGGACTTTAAAAATTGTGAATGCGTGTAAGATTTCATGTGAATGACCTTCTAAAAGAAAGAATCTAATAATAAAGTACTATAATTCACTTATGCATAAGAAGATAAGCTTCAAAATTTATGACAAAAAATCGATAAAAAGAAATATTAATTTTAAAACCCATAAAGTTGATTTAGACGTAATTAGGGATTTCGATCTGAATCAACCCTTTTCTATATTCCTTACTTTACGCGTTTGAATTGGCTGAGATAGGAACTGATATTAAATTTTATGTCCTGTAGAACCTCTCTAGCTAATATTAAAGAACTCGTAACTTAGGCTGAAAAAAAAAGCACAAAAGGGAACTATATGTTATCTACTACCTGAGAACCGGTCTCCAATGTACTGATTTATGTGCCGGATGAGAGTTGAGTCCAATTCCAATTTACTGCGTGACCCCTTTGCCCCTACACTTAGCTCCCGGTGCTCCCTTGGTTGCTACGCCCACCACTAAACTTCATTTGAACTGAAGCGGACTGTCGATACAAATGTATTACGCAAAAGATGTTTCGGGACACAATTTCTGAGTTAAAATTACTTTTGTCTCAAGCGACAAGTGATTTTAAAGATCAGACAAGCAATTTTAAACGCATAATTTGATACCAAAATATGAGCCCTGAGTAAATTTTCTGAGAATTATAATTACAACATTCAGCTACATGTCACATTATCTATAAGCTAAATTTTTAATGTTATTCAAAACTTCCAAGAGGATAATCAGTTTTATCCTTAAACTTTCATTCTCGTCACTAATTATTTTAAATTTTTAAGCATTTTCTGGAAACAAGTTTTGTTTAAAAGTTCTTATAAAATTGTTACTTTCTAAGTTAGTTTTGTTTTTAAGTATTTCTGCAGTTTCAAGGACTTTTGTTTCTAAATTTGCATATCATTCATTATAACTGTGCTCTTAGAGGTAATAAGTTTTAATGTATTCCTGCTGTTTCAAAAGCTCTTGTTTATACTTTTAGTATAGTATTATAAGTGGAATATTCTTTATCATTCTAGATATGCATGGTGCCGTTAAAAAGATGAGTAATAATTTTGAACTTTTTGAGCCACTGATTGTTGTCTCGAAGTGTCACTTTCAAAAATTATTCGTCTATGTAAAAGAACCTAATTTTAGAACAAAATTTTCCGTAAGAAATAAAATATATATTTCATACTGTTGATGAAGGGAATATAATCACATTACAATAAAGCGGATTGTTTCGACACATTCTGTATCGGCTTTTATTCACTTCAAATATAAATTTTCGATTTTTTTTTTTTTTTATGTAGTTAGGAAAGAAATAACCAAAATATATCAATATTTACTTAGATTTTATGTTAATTTAATGTTTGAAATAAATAAAAGATATTAATTATCGTGTGCGATGCAGTAACCAAAAAGAAAAAAAAACATTTATATTGCACATATTTGTCTTATTTAGAGGCTGAATAACTAAATAAGGGGTGTAAAACAAAAGAAAAGTAATAATAAAACAAAATGCAAATCCCAAACATTGCCTAATTCAAGGTATATTGCGTATCAACAGATCATTTACGGATCAACGTTTTTAACCAGTTTAATTTAACGTGATTCTAATTTTATGTTCAACATAAAATTAACATCTGTCATTTCATTAGCAGATTTTAGTTTAGCGCCATGGTATGCCTAATTATGGTTAATCTGATCTTATAATTAATCTGCTTTTTTCTATTCTTAATTTTCTCCGGGCAATCAGTTGCCAATTGTGGCAAAATAACTCTGCTACTAGATTCTTTATATTAGTGTAATAAATAAATGGCCATTTTTGAGATTAAAAAAAAAAAAAAAACTTGAAAATTATTTAAACGGTCATAAAAATTAAAATAAATAATAAAATTTCAATAAAATTTCAACCAAATGTTGAAATTTTTCCTATTCCATGATATGAAAACTGAAATTGTTCTATATTAAGTAGTGATATATGAGCGATAAAAATAAAAAACAGGTTTTTGACAGCCGTCCAGAAGTGGACATCACATTTCTGTTGACGACAGAAAAGACCACAGTAAAAGAAATAAGGCTTTTTGTCGCTAAAAAAAAGAAAAGAAAATGAAAACTGATTCGATAGATCCTATGTGGGAAGCGAATGGTGTTCATTGACTATCGTTGATACTATTTTGCCAAAAGTCAATGGACAATTATAATTTCCACATTTTGTCGAATATACAGAGCAAATCTTCACGAATTCTTCTGGAACTCTGAAAATATAAAGAAAATGTCTGACTTCATACTTTTCAGCGAAGTTTTCATCATTAGGGCTATTAGGGGATCAATCACAAATTGAAGAAAAAAATATATTTGGAATCACCCTGTAAAATAAAATGCTCGAAATGATCTGCTGCTGCAGCTTTATGACTATGAGGCTACTGTACAACATATGTATTCATTTGTGCAAGAATATCATGTATATTTATGCAGATATAAATGTTTAAAAAATATATTCAAGAAATTTTCGCATGTGTTTTGTTTATAGTATGCAGGGTTTGAAACCAAATGCAACGCCCCTTTCCGAAACTTTGAAAAAGTACAGTAGAAACAAAATAATGCAATTAGAATATAAATAAATTAAACATTGGATGAAATATAAGAATTTGTGTGCAAAAATTTAACTGCGCATGCGCGAACGATACCAGAGATTTTTTTTTATCATGATTTGGTAGTCAATTCTACAGAACAACTCATATAAAAAGACTAGTCGACTTGTGGTAAAAATTCAGAAAGATATTGGCGATAGCAAGTGCTGAATTTAATTTGCTTTCTAAAAGTAGGTAGATGATAAGAAATTTCACACAAATTGTCATTTTTTAATTTTTTTTTATTTATATTTTTTATTGATGCTTTAGTTCTTCTTGAAAAAACACCAGAACAAGCCTATTTCAAAAAAAAAAAAAAAAAAAAAAGAATGAACAAGATCGAAGCATCCGTTCCAAATCTACTTGTTGACATTTATTAAATACTAACTTCTTTGTTGGAAGTCAGTTAATAAAAGAAAAATTGTGGAAAACAACCTATCATCCGGCTACTTTTCGAAGACAACCGAAATTCAGCTCACTATGTCGCCGATATCGTTATGAATTTTCAAGATATTCAACCGGTTTTTTAAATATTAGTTGCTCTATAAATTTCACTTCCAAATCATGAAAAAAAAAAAAAAAAAAAAAAAAAACTTTGGTATAGTTAGTGCATGTGCAGCTAAAAATTATTTCATTAAATATTTAATATATTTATATTTTAATTGTCCTATGTTGTTTCTATGTAATTTTGTCAAATTTTCTGAAACTGGCGTTAAATTTACGTGATAATATTGCATGCTATAATTGCTGCTATTGTATGCACCAAAAACAAACAAAAATTTCTTGATTTTTTTTTAAAGAAAATAATATCTCCGTGCTTAACACGTGCTAAGCCGTTATAACGCACAGGGGCGAAAGTAAGGGGGAATGGGCAGAGGGGGCATGTGCCCCGGACGCCAGAACGAAGAGGCGCCAAATGAAGATTTTGTTTGTCGATTCTTCTTACATCTATGTTTAGCGTGATATTGTTAAATTCGTCCAGTCTGAGGTACGCCAAAGCATAGAAGAATCTAAGGGTATAAGGCATAAGGATTCTGTATAAAGCGGAATTTTTTTCGATTTCGTTTTCAAGTTTTTAATAAATCAATATTTGACAAAGCAGATTACGTAGTTAAGTATTACTTATTTTAAATTTTTAAATAAGTTGGCCATTAGAAAATTAGTAAAATTTTCTTTGTAAATATATTTTGCGGAGGGGGCGCTAAAATTTATGTTTGCCCCGGGTGAAAAAACGGTGAGTTTCGGCCCTGATAACACGTGCTATTTTTACGCAAATCAGCACAACTGTTGTACAACATCCACATAGTCATGTGCTTGAGCGACATATCATTTCATGCATTTTATTTTACAGGGTGATCCCAAATATTATATTTTCCTTGTAAAATCTTCATGGAGAAATATGCGGTCGAAGATGTTCTTTATATTATCAAAGATCTAAAAAATTCGCCACGCATTTCTTTAGATATTCGATAAAACGTCTAAAATTGAAAATATCCGGAGATTTTTGGCACTATAATAGTGTAACTTGTTTGCTTTCAGCTGTTCCAAAATCACAAATAACATAATATCTCGTTTCCAGTTAAAAATATAATAAATAAATCTTCACTGGGAAAACAAAATCTCTAATGGCACTCGAGGATTTAATCAAGAACAATTTAATTATATCATTGCGTTTATGAAGCATTTTCCATATACGGTTTAGCTTAAGGGGACCGGGAAGGCCCAATCTGCGCCATGTTAAATGCACCAACTTTATGTACCTTTTTCTCAGAAATGGTGAAATATAGTGGTCTAAATATTTTAGAGTAGTTAGAATAACATGATTTACGTATTTTAACTGACCATTTTCTTTCTAATTGAAACTCAACATTAATTATTAGTTATATATTGAAAGTCATTTTTAAATTAGCATTTTTGATAAGATTTCGCTGCCTAAAATAAATAATTATCAACAAATCATTAAATACCCGTGTTAAACTATACAATATAACATAATATAAGAATTTAAAAAAAAATCTGAGTTCTTAAGTTTAATAGATATTGAAAAAAAGTAGCATAAACATGAAAAATCAAAGTTTTGAGAAAAAGTCAATTAAAGATTTAAATGGTCATTAAGCTGTGAAGTACTCTTAAAAAAGAATGAATAATTTCAAAACTTTTTTTTTATATATATAAACATGTGGGACGAATCGTTGGAAAGATAAAAGTTTAAACTATTTAATGATGTAAAAAAGTAAAAAATTATTTTTTGGTTGAATTTTGCTTTCCTGGTCCCCTTAAAGACATCAATTGTCAAATTTCTAGTTTAGCCTGTAGCAAAGTACCAATAAGCAAAATAAAGATCATATTCGCATCAATAGCTACACTCTCTATCTCTACCAAGCCAATAGCAATATTCTCACAGTGGGGTGGGAGAAAATGTCTCACACTGACAAAGCCGCAAAACAGTGAATAGCTTTCGAGTAGATCTGACATTTTTATTGCGAAAAGAACGCCTAATTTTATTGCAAGGCATTTTTATTGCGAGAATTCTTAATGAATTCATTCAAAAATAACCGTATTGAGGTTTCTTTTTATCCCTCATACCTGTCTTGAGTTTCATGGTGACACTTTTATAATGTTTCTTTTTCTAGAAAAAAAGGACAGGTCCCTAAGGCGTGCTAACTGACCACCAACGAAGCATTTCTGTATCAATCGGTCCGAACACTTTAGCTTGTAAAAATTTACGTTTGAAGTATAAAAGCCAATGTATCAGGAGAAGGAAAGGTGAAAAGAAGAAAAAATAAATAATCTAAATATTGATTAAATGCTATGATTTTAGTAATAAAATTTTAAATTACTATCTTTTTCCATTCAACTTATTTCAAAATAGGTTTTTGCACGTAATCTTTGATAATTACAACATGGACTATTAACATAACTAATTAACTCATAATTTGTGACATATGCAGTATCTAACACGCAAAAGTGTGTTCAGTATTTCTTATTTATCATTAGTTACTACTTAAACACTCCTTTTTTCTGTTAAGCTTTCGATTTATTGTGAAATACATAATTTGCGATAAAATATTCATAATGAAAAATACTATGCACGTCCGTGTTTTAAACCTCTGAAATTATTGTTTTATTTATTTATTTATTTTATTTTATTTTATTTTATTTTATTTTATTTTACTATATTTTATTTTATTTTATTTTATTTTATTTTATTTTATTTTTTGGATTGACGATTTACTACTTATAATTTATAATTTACAATTTTAAAACTTATAACTTTGAAATTTTAATTGTTAGTCCTGTAAATTTGCGTGCATCAGTACTACAAATCCTAATTTCAATGCGGATTTTTTCCAAAAACGACTTAAAGATACTTTTTTTACACATTTAATACGCAAAATTACAAAATGTAAATGTACTATTTAAAATATATATATATATAATAGGTTTTCATTAAAATTGTTGTTTCTTATTATATTTTCATATTTTTGGATGGAAGTGCGATTTTTTTTTCGCATGCAAAAATTATCTCTTCATAGAAAAAAATGATTGATGCATGTAGAAAAGGGATTTTTTTTAATCCTTTGAAGAGTGGTGGTATATGATACATCATTAGCCCAACCATTTTGTGCTACTTGGGAAAGTTATTAAAACTTTCCTATTTAATATGATGGAATAAGGATCCTGACTTCTTTTTAAAGGACTAGGGTTGATAAGGCTATGCAAGTAACTCCTTTGAATCAAGAACATAGAAGTTCCTTCTTGAAATTAATTATTATATATATTTTTATTGTTGTATTATATAGTTGTATGTTCAATATTATTTAATATTTAGCTTCGCTGCAATTATTAAACACACCATTTTTTGTGACAAAATTTGAAAGTCTTTTTACATTTTTATTGTTTTAATACTTTATCTATTTATTCCACACAAAGCAAATGAGAGTACCATCATGCTTTTGATATACGTTTACGTTAGGGTTATAAAGACTAATCTAGCATTAAAATAAAATTATTTAAAAAAAATGGTACCTCAATTCGCTCACACTTGAAAAAAAATTATGAGTTTACCCCACCCCCTATATTACAAATATTACAAATATTACATATTTATATATTTATTTGACTTATTTTAATATATTTATGTAAAATTATATCTCTGCAATATCAATAAATAAATAATATTTCTGCAGTGGACAACAAGCAAATTATTTCAAATATATTAGCAATTCCTATTAAGTCATTTTTATACTTATTCTATCGAGCTCTTCCCGCCAAATTATCGTAAGCAACAAAATATTTATTTTGTAGGAGAGAGATTTTAGAAAATTTTATTTACTATTGTTCTCAAGTATAAATTTCAGTTTGTTTTCCTTACAATTTCCTAACTACACAAAAGAATTGCTTTAAAACTACCAATATGTTTCTTACATTAAACTAACAACAGGTTAGACTTTAGGGTTATAAAGACTTACCTAGCATTAAAATAAAATTATTTAAAAAACTGGTACCTCAATTCACTCATACTTGAAAAAAAATGCGTTTTACAAGATAACTGGCCCCTTACCCTTTATTACATGTATTACATTTTTATATATTTATTTTACACATTTTAATACATTTAGGTAAAATTACATCTCTGCAAAATTAATAAATAAATCACGTTTCTGCAGCGGACAATAAACAAATTATTTCAATATATACCCATTCTATCGAGCTCATCCCGCCAAATTATCGTAAGCGACAAAATATTCATTTTGCAGGAGAGAGATTTAAAAAACTTATTTACTATTGTTCTCAAGTATAATTTTCAGACTGTTTTCTTTATAATTTTCTAATTACACAAAAGAATTGCTTCAGCACTTGCAGTACGTTTACTTACTTTAAAATAACACCATTAACAACAAATGAGTCATTTTGTGAAAAATTGCCGCTTACAATAATTTGGAGAGAAAGGCACAATATACACTTAGTCACAAAAGTAAGAATGCAGCACAATTGTGTTGATGTCTGTTCAAGAAAAAAAAGAAAGATTTACTATTTTATTACACGCAAAAGAAGAATTTATATCAATAACATCGAGGTTCGACTTTATTTTAAAACGAAAAACATCGGAAAAATACACATATTTGAAATGAAAGAAGAGAATAACTTAAAATTGCATAAAAATCATATCACAAAAGTAAATACGCAAACAGTGGTAAACTGGAAAAAATTTCAAAGCTGTTTTGCAAAAACTAAATATTTTCTATAAAATATAGTTTAACTATAATTTTCGAAATGTCAGATTCACCTCGAGATTATATAAAATATGTTAACGTACAAAAATCAAAATTATGATTCATCTTATTAAAAAGGTGTTAAAATACATGAGAAAGATTTTTAAAAACATAAAAACAGTCGAAGATGTTAAAAGTCGACATCCAAGCGCTTTTGACTGATTTAACCAGTCATCATCAGGGGAGAAATTTTTCTGAGAGGAGAATTATGATTTTTTCCCCTAATGATGACTGGTTGAATCAGTCGGAAGTGCTTGGATGCCGACTTTTAACATCTTCGGCGGTTTTTATGTTTTTAAAAATCTTTCTCGAGTATTTTAGCACCTTTTTAGTCAAATTAAACATAATTTTGATTTTTTTATGTTTAAACATTTTAAATGTTTTGTAATTTCTATGATAGGCATTTAATCTTATCATTATTTTTACAGTTAAGGGGACGAGAAAGGTTTGAATTATGAATTTTTTTGTTATTATTATTTTTATGATGTTTGAACGTCTAAGAATATCGTGCAGTTCGTCTAATAGAATAATTCCTAAAATTACGATCGTATGAGCCATAAACGTTGAACCATGCATATCAGCGATACCTGCGAAGGTCAAAACTCAATTATCTCGATAATATTTTCACGTTGGTTTTGCCACGGTAACTTTTGAACAAGTTAACGGATTTGCATGTTTCTTTTTCTTAAATAAAGGAAACAAAATTTTCAACAAACTATACCTGAAAAAAAAAGTTTTTTTCACGTTATAACCAAAAAAATTATGATCACTTTTTCTAGATTTTTAATTTTTTATCGTAATTTTTGTTTTTGTTTATTTCAAGTGTAATCGGTAAAGAGCAGTATGAAGAAGATAATACGACTCAAAAACATGGATCCTTGAATTCAAAATCTTGGAAAATCTAGTTTTATAAGATTAATTTTGCCGTACAATATTAAAACTTTTGTTATTGTATTTTACAATTTAACAATAAATAAATAAATACGAAAGAAGTAGTAGACTAAATGAATTAATTACAGGCTTTGTAATCCACGACCAAAATATCAATCCACGATCAATTTTCGTCATTTTTACCCTTTCTGGTCCTCTTAAGGATGCTCGTCACTCAGTTTCCGAATTCGCCTCGGTAATGTTAAGTCTATGGGCGTTTGATGCATTCTTATGTTTAAAATATCTCCTCAGGATATTAATATTTTCATTTCTGTTTTCTGTGTGCTCTGCTTATACGATATCTCTTTTTTTCTTAGTTTTCAAAATATTTCTAAAATCTACGCTTAATTTAATATTTTATGTGTTAAAGGTGAACGAACTGGGAGTAAAATTTGAATACTTCATATAAAATTTAAGAAATATTTTGAGAACTAAGACAAAAAGAGACATCCTTTAAGAAGAGCACACAGAAAACAGAAAAAAAATTAATCTCCCGAGGAGATATTTTAAATATCAGAATGCATCAAATGCCCATAGACTTAACATTACCGAGGGGAATTCGGAAACTGAGGGACGAGCAGCCTTAACAGTATTGAATTTACTATTTGTGACATAACAATACGACTCATGGTATTTTCTTTAGCAATAATAATTCTTATAACACTTTTGTAAATTCATTTTTATATTTAATGTTCGATTTCTTATTATGTTGGTCCACGTAATCTATCACTTTACTCAATAGGTATAATATTGTCTAAAGGTGAGGTGTTTCTGAACTGCTTTGTAGTCCTTTATGGAAGACATTCCTGTGTAATTCGAGCAGCATGTTCTGGCTCTTTATGTTGTTAAAAGATTTAATGTCTTCCAAGCAACGATACAGAAGCTCTTTGCTATTCCTTTGAAAATGTTCAGATATTTGTGTTAGATTTTTATTTTGTTAATTATTGTCAAATAGCCTACTACACACGCTCATATGCACCTCCAAATTAAAATAACACAGAACTTCGTTTTCTACAGCTCCTTAACATATGCTTTGATTTTTATTTCGTGTTTTGAAAACTTATTGGCATCCCATTCGATTGATAAAAGTAGAATTGAAACGAAAAACCAGAAAATGTTATCCCATTTTTCATTTTTATTTGCGATGTCAAGACTCTTCTTACTATCTTTGCTCGAAATGATTTTCTCCGTATATCGTAACGGTGATATCCCGCTTTTCATAACACAAAGTTGTTTTCCTAAGTATTTCATACGTTCAATTAATTATTTTTCAAATCAGTTTTTAATTTTATTGCACTAATTTTTATATTTTCCTTCCACTTTCGCATAATTATCCAATTTCATCTATTAACACTAGAACCGCCGTTAGGGGTCATTTTGACCCCTGCCAGAATTGATAATAGTTGATTCGAACCAGAAATTTTTTCATAAGATATTTTATGTGTATGAAGCACAAAAGTGGGCTAATTAAATAAGTAAAATAGTTTTAAATAAAAATTCTGGTGTGAAACACTTTTTTATAAAAATTGAATAAAATATCCGGCGGTTTTAGTGTTAATATCCGCAGTCCCAATTCATGCATACTCGTTTCAGTACTGGCCTTAGCCTTGGAGCTTTTTAAAGGCTTTCTGCTTTGAAGTGAGAATTTTGCAGATTTTTTTTTGTGAACTGCCACCGGTCTAGCTCTTCTTACTGAATTTTCTGCGTCTAGCAAAACTAGCATGGAAGTGACTTCGAAGTCTAGAGAAATTTGTTTTCCTCGTGTTGGAACCATGAGTAATCCCACTTTTAATTTCCCCATTTCCCGATCGGGGAGGAACAGTGAAGCGACCCCTGTTAAAAAATCTTCTTGTTTTAAAGTTCCAAACATAGTCTTTGATTCGAATTTTTTATTTTAAATTCTGAAAACATTTTGGCGTCCCATTCGATCCGCGGATGTTGAATTTACATTCAAACAAAAGACTGCATAAAGTTATATATTTTTTTTCTTTTTCACAGAGGCTTCTTCTTACCTTAATAGTTTTCTTTGAATATCCTAACCATGATATCCTAGTTTCCACAACACAAAGAAAATTTTCTAAGAATTCCATAAACACTCAATTTTTTTTCTTCAAATCAGCTTTTAATTTTAGTGCACTAATTCTTAGATTTTTCCTTTTTGTCATAATTATCCAACTTTATTCATACGTGAGTATTCACAGTCGTCTAATTCTTCTCTTGTTTTGAGTACTGTGCTTAGCTTGGAGCTTTCTGGTGATTCCCTGCGCTGCCGTGAGAATTTTTCTAATTATTTTCGTGATTTGCCATCGAGTCTTACTCATCTTATAATATTCTCTTATTGATCCACCAAATCTTATGAAATTTCTTTCCTTTTCTTCGTAGAACCATTAGAAAATTATACAATTACTTAAGGCCAAACTTGTGAAAACTACATGAAAACACTTAATTAAACTAGAAAAAATCAATTTTTCACATTTTTAACAGCATACATACTTTCAAAGGACATAATTACTTTGGTTAGATAAGAAAATTATGTTAAATATTTTAAGAGGAAAATAATATTCGTTAATTTTTTATTCTTTTTAAGGCTTGACTCAAATGCTATAAAAATCATGGAATGTAATATATGTATTAATTTTAATTAAAGAAAATAATACTTTATTATTTGAGATATGGGGTACATACTTACTGTTGTGATTACGTGCATTCTGTACTTAGCTTTTTTATTATTATTATTGTTGTTAGTTAATAATTGTTCTGCGATATACTTTTATCCCTTCATTTCGATATACTTCAACTGGGAGATACTTTAAACCTTTCGCGTCACGTATACGTGACGCATAAAATGCTTAGAATCCTTGATTATTCCAACAAATAATTTCTAATTGAAAATTTTGCCTTATTAAATCAAAGTATTTCTACAATTTAATTAGGCAAATATTTTTAAAAACCGTTGATTAACGACTAAAAATTCCATAAAAGACGCTCGTCGCGAAGGGGTTAAAATTAACATGGGCCACTTTAGACATATCGATCTTTTAATAATTCATTAATTATTTTTAAATAAATTACTTTATCTTCACTGAAGAATATCCATTTGTATTAGAAATTGCACATCCAATGGACCCATCTTTTTTAATCTAAAATAATTTTTCATTATACACCAATAAAAGATCTATGTCATTCATAACAAAGGATTTATGTTATTAATAAGAAATAATCATCTCAAAACGAGAAAAAAGAAGCCCGAAAGCATATCCAGTATATTTTTCTCTTGCTCAAAAACATAACAAACATAAACGTTCTGAATTTCGAACTGACTCCGAATCCGATTTAACAAGAAATTATGTGCAGCGTGTGCAATACATAATCGCTGTAATGATAGAGCTTTAAAGTTACTTTCTGATGCAAAAGCTATTAACAGCTGCGTCTGCCAATTATTTTCCATCCCATCTCGCTCCAAGAAAGGCCCTAAAGACAATAGAAAAGTATATTGCGTCATTCGATAGCTGTTCTTGTGGTAGCATCATTTATAACCTGGAATTGAGTAACTAGATTTTGGGATAGAGTTAATTGTATGAAATGGTAGCCTAGAAAAAGAACGAAGGAAGAGGGCACAATTTTAAGATACTGCTCGTAAATCTAACGCGTAGGTGCATTATGTAGGTGTCACAAGTCAGAGAGCTAAGAATAAATGCTTTTCTGTATTTCCCTCTCCCTCTGTGTGTGTGTGTGTATGTCATTTGTTTGAAAGTACTTAAATTTTGCATTAACAGTTAACCATCATTCAAGAAAGAAACATTAAGGGAGAAGTGAACAGTGACACAAATGAATGCAAGATAAGGAGGTATTTTGATGATGCTCATCAGTTATTAAAAATAACGCTACATTTTAATATGGAAATGTGGATTCCATGCCAGCGTGAGAAATTCAAGTTAAGAATGCTCAATGTGTCCACCATCGGCAGCAATACGCATGCACTAAAATACATAGCTGTAGATGGTGGACAGATTTAGTGTACGTAACTCGAATTTGTTATTGTAATAAATTGTACCTTGCTTACACATGTTAGTTTTGTTTGAAAATATACAACTGCTTCATAATTCTACACTTCTACAAGCGTTTAGAGAGGTATTTAAGTTGCTGATTGGTTATTGAAAAATTAACATTTCAAAACTTCTAGTAAAGTTATTTTTACCATTTCATTTTCTCTCTATCTCTCATATTTTACTAGGTAGTAATGTCGATAATTTCCGAATTTCGTCACTAGGGGGCGCTGTTGTCACACTCATATGATAGTCGTTTTGTTGTAACTGGATACTTGTTCCACAATTCTAGCTTTAAATATTAAAGCGATATTTAAGTGACTCCAGTTGGCATCCATATATAGTAGCGAATCTGAAGCAAAATATGTGTTTTGAACATTGCTTTTTTACCTTCTAACGGAAGAGGCCCAAAATGAAATAAAAGTTTTCTTGCCAATTATGGTATAAGTTTTACATTGATATTAACGGTAATAAATTAAGAAACCTTTTTGAGATAGAAATTTCTGAAAATAGGGTTGAATTTCTGAGTTTAATTTTTGAGTGGATTTCAAAGACTGATAATAAAGTCAATAAATTGGTAAGTATTTAGGGAGGGAGAAAATGGCTTCAGTGGCTTCATGTCAGGTCCATAGGTAATTAAGTGGTAAAGTAACAAACTTTTAAAGTAATTTGTTTGGTAAGTAGAGTAGGCGGGGGGGGGGGGACATGCAATTTCCATAAATTTTGATTTTGAATAAACACATTGGTCTAAATTCTTTTTATGGCTGATTAAAATTGTATATTAGAACCTCAGTCAGTATCGCCATCAGCCTAGATTCTGTAAAATTATAATTTTGCAAAAAATTGCAATTTTTTAAAACCATTGCTCTGCGTTTCATTGCCCAATTGATTGGGATAAAAAACCCACAGTAATGGGGCAAAGCCACGCACTGAGCATTTTTGCGAAATTTCCACTAAACGAATGAGTTGCGTGAAGTGAAAGCTTTATTGAGTTATACCAAGGTATAGGCAACCATTAAAAATGTATAAAACGATTATTATATGTTAAACTTTGCCATATCCGAAACTTATGCTGACTTAGGATTTACCAAAACTATTTTGTATCGGTTTCGATAAAAAAAAAAGTTGAAAATCCTTCAATGCGTACAATGCATCGTCAGTCGTTTCAGATAATGTAACTATTGAGTACTACCGTATAAATATAATAAAATTTACATGCCTAACTCATGTAGTGAGCAATATGTTTTTTTTTTTTTTTTTTTTTTTTTTTTTTTTAATAGAGTATTGATTAAGTAGCCATTATAGTTCGTTTATAGGACTCCCAAAAGAATTCAGATAAAGAATAATGATATATGTGAAAAAATCGTTTATAAGGTATTTTAATTATGTTACACTACTTCAAATGTAATGAAACTCTTATATATTACTAATATGCTCTACAACATTTTTCTATAGTTTATTGCTTAGGTAAAATTTGTCGTTTATTTCCAGAGTCCCTCAAATAATTTGTTTATTGGATTGGACAATGAATCCGGTGCATCGATATTTGTCACAGAGGACAGAAATCTTCAGCAGATTAGAATATAATGCTCACAATAAACCCAATTTATCGAAATATATCAAACAGGCGGGAAATTGTCCAACATATCAGAATATAATCGTCACAGCATAGAACGTTCTTTCCTATCAAGTGTGCACGTCATTGCCACCTACCGGGTAGCCTTGAATCCCCACTTCGTATATTGGCCAAGGCTTCCCGGCCAGTTCGCGAATTGGCCGGCCAAAACCCGAAATACGCTGTTCATTTCACGTATTTCGGGTTTTGGCCAGGAATCTCGGCCAGTTCCCGAATTGGCCGGCCAATTCGCGAACTGGCCAAGCTCCGGGTTTTGGCCGTAACACATATATAAGCTTTGCGAAGATCTTGGAAAATCGTAATTGTAGAGGCTGCTATAAGTTATAACCCACAAGTACCCGAAATAATTTTGTCTAAGTAGAGCCAAAGCAGTGAGCGTTGCCTTGTACTTTGACAACAAGATTAGATAATTGAGGACTATTTAGTATTTGTCTTGCTCATTAGAAGAGTTAAAACAAAAGCGTTTCATGGAACAAAAAGAATGACTTTAAATAGATAGATATCTAAGTTCTATTATTTGAAAAAGACTAAACTTGAAAAGAAAGTAGTTAAGTAGATTACGTTAATCATATGTTTATCTACTTCATAATATACCAACTTAGAAAAAATATTAAGCTTCTCACAACATAATTTGGGAGAGATTTGAACCTTAGGTAAAACGATGGGGCAAAACTCCGCATCTAGAACTTGTGCGCATCTTTGCCCCAAGACGCATGCGGATTTTACCCCATTGCGCAGTGTTTTGTTTAACCAGTTAATTGCAAGTTTATATAAATGCAATCGGGGTGAACTTCTTGGCATTTAAAAGCTAAAGAGTTTCCGTTCTTCACTGAATCTTTGGATTTGTTAGATATTTGCAGTAATATCAGCTCAACAATCACTTTTTTTTTTTTTTTTTTTTTTTTTTTTTTTTTTTTTTTTTAATATTACATCGATAATGTAAAATTGAAACTTACCTCATTTTCTCTGCACGGAGTGCTGTTTTTGTCGCAAGTTATAAACACACAAGTGGTACAATTGAAACCTAACAGGTTAAAATTTAACTAAAAGTAACTTTAATTGTTCTACTGGTTAAAATTTGAAAAACGATGCGTTCATATGAAATTTGCCAGTGCGTGTTTTTGCCCCGTGCGTGTCTTTAAATGCATTTTACTTAACCTATTTTAGGCCAAGCATAGAAATTTTATAAAATGTGATATTATTTTCATTGAAATGTACTTAAATTACATTCATTAAGACACAAAAATAGCTTCGTGCATGAAAAACAGCATTTTATTTAAGAAATAAAATGTTGCGTATACGCAGCATTGGCCAAATCAATGAACAAATCATTCAGTTGAACAATTGTATTATAGTCGAATTTTTATATTTTTTTTATGGAAATTTTTAAAACATTTTGGAAACAAATGTACTTTTAAATAAATGGACAAATAAATCGTACTAAATTTGCAATAAAACTCTGAAACCTTGAATAAAAAGTGGGTTTCCGATTTTTGCCTATTTTTCATGCTTTCGGCCAATGGTGCGTTAACGCACCATTAAATTTAAATAAAAAGTTTTAAGTTTTTTTTATGACATTTGTTTTATTTCTATTTTATTTACAGAACTTGCAACTTTAATCCATTATAAAAACATATGATTAATCTCAACTGGAATAATTATGCATTTTCAAAAAGTCAAATTTGTCAATAACCGTTTCAAGTTAAAAACATTGCGTATTTTTAAATTTCTCAACAGAAAGTGTTTATTCCAATTGAATTACTAATATTTTATACTGTCTTCAGAACCCTTAAAAATAGCAGAAAAATAAAATTAGTGAACAATATACGTCACAGTGTTAATAAAAAAATATTTATTGAAATGGTGCAATTACGCACCTTTGGGAGAAAATGGGTTAACACTAGAACGCTGAGCAGGTGTCAATTCAACACCGAACAATGGACTAATTGTCGATTCGAACCAGAATTTTTTTCAGAAAATAGGTTTAATATAAATTACACTGAAATAAATTAAACAATTAACTTAAATAATTTTAAATAAATTTTCTGGTTTAATGTATTTTTATAAAATTTACGTAAACTTTTCCCGACGTTCTAGTTTTAAAGTGCACCAATGAAATTCCTTCTGAAGTTAATGCAATTCTGTATAAAACTGAAGATGAATATCATCCTGGAAAAACTCCATTTAATTCATATCCGAAACACATATTAATTATAACCCATGATATTTTAAAAACAGAAATCGATTTATAAAAGCTTCAAATATATACGAAACCAAAATTACAACCCATTCAACCAAATAGTTTTGAGTTTATATTTAAAAACTGGAAAATTCCAAAAAAGATATCAAAATTTGGTGTTTATATTGAAAATTTCAAAGTACCTACCCTATACCCCATTTTTAAACATCGCACACTCAAGACAGAAATAAAAGAAGGAGAGAAGGGATGTTTACGAATCGTCGAACATATTGGAAAATTAGATAACTTACAACGAATTCAATACACGGAGAACTGCATTTGAACTCAACACAGAGGCATTCATTTTATTTATAAATTGAAATTTATTCTATTAGGATATGAAAGAAGACGGAACACTTTTATTTATATAAAAAAAATTGTTTAATTAACATTCTGACATAATCGATTTATAAAAGCTCCAAATATACGAAACCAAAATTACAACCCATTCAACCAAATAGTTTTTGAGTTTATACTTAAAAACTGGAAAATTCCAAAAGTGATACCAAAAATTGGTGTTTATATTGAAAATTTCAAAGTTTGTTACCATTTCAATGTGGAGACTGTTTTATTAGATAAACTGAAAAATGCCATAATTCCCAATCTATTTTCGTTTTTCTTTGCGACAATTTTGCGATTAAAAGTATATATTTTTTTTCTTTTTGAAACGACTGTACATCTCAAAGCTAAATTTTATAGAAATGTAAAAAAAGTGTTACACTATATAATTTTAAGTGTATCATGAATAAAATTACTGTTTTTTATAAATTCAATTGCGTTTATTGTTTCTGATTGTATTTATTTACAAAGAGATCTGATATGTAGAATGATTGTTATATTAACCCTTTACACCCCTTTGTCAAGTAACACTCGGCAAAAGAGTGCAAAGGGTTAAGGCATACATGTAGCTGAAAATTACAAAAGAAAGAAAAAAAAATGGGATTGCCAGTCCAGATTTTTTATAGTTTTATTCAAGTTCATCGCATAGAATTAATTAAGAATTAAGTACTTTTATGTCGGAAGCATCAACTTCAGCGATTTTTGTTATACAGTGTTTATGAGCGCATTATGGGATGCTTTTTTGGGATACCCTATTTTTAAACATCGCATACTCAAGACATAGATAAAAGAAGGAAAGAAGGGATGTTTACGAATCGTCGAACATACTGGAAAGTTAGATAACTTACAAAGAATTCAACACACGAAGAACTGCATTTGAACTCAATAGAGAAGCATTCATTTTATTTATAAATTGAAATTTATTCTTTTATGATATGAAAGAAGACGGGAAACTTTTATTTATATAAAATTAATTTGTTTAATTAACATTCTGCTGAAGCGTTTCTGTTTGAATTCAAAGCGTGGGAAATATTTTGGTAATATAAAAACACTTATAACATATCCAATTATAAAGGGCATGATGCTTTGATTTCTGAAAAAAAGATGAGCTAACTTTTTCTTTCTTGTCTTCTCAATATCTTTTATTTCAGATTTCATTTAGCACCTGGGGTGTTGTTAAAAATTAGACGTTTATATACTTTTAATTTTAAATGTTTCGTGTAAAGATCTTTAATTTTTTTTTTTTTAATCTTTATTTTTGACTGATTATATATTAGGTTGTAACGAAAGTGTCCTGCCACAGCTAATATCGTCTGTGCAAACAGTTCGCGTTGACGTGTTTGCTCATACAGTAGAGCGCCGATTATCGGAACTCCAATTAACCGAACTTCCAATTATTCGAACAGCCTATTTTTCTCAAAAAAATTTTTTAAACCGAACTTTCAACTATCCGAACAATCTATTTCTCTCAAAAAAAATTTTTAAACCGAACTTCCAATTATCCAAACATCCTGTTTCTCTCATTTTTTCCCTTTAGATTTAGCATGCGGAATCGAATCATCGATAGGGTATCGTTGGGAGCAGTAACGACGAAACAGAAATTGAAGAAAATGAAAACGAATGCTCTGAAAATGACCCAGGTCCATCACATAACAAAGCCTTTGAATGTTTGGAAACAGACATGAAATGGCTCGAACGTCAGAAAAACGCTGATCCTATTCAACTAACGTATTTAAGAAGAAATCGAGATACAGCGGCATTGAAAAGAATGTTTTCTTTGAAACAAGCAACAATCGAAAGCTTTTTTGCCTAAGTTATAATCTCCGGAGTTCAGAAGATGGTAAAAAAGAAAAAGAAAATTTTAAATAAAAAAAAAAGTAAAAAAAAAAATTAAAAAGACAAAAAAATTTTAAAAAAAAAAAACAATTTTTAAACACGCCAGCGCTAACTGGCGCTGACAGTCCTAAGCCTGGATACAGTTTAAAGGTTTTAGTATAGTCAAGAACATCCCTTAAATTGTATGTCCATTTATCCGAACTTTTGCTTATCAGAACTAGGGTCGGTCCCGACTTGTTCGGATAATCGGTGGTCTACTGTATTTTGTCAAACGATTTTTGGCATTTGAAAGAAAGAGACTTGCTTTATAACACCGTGTTGTGAACTTTGTAAAAGAAAAATATCGTTATCATTAAGTACAAGGTGTCTGAAACGGAACTACCACGCTACCAGATTAGAACCATCATTTACTTCCAGTTCTGTTGCAAAAAGTCAGCAACAGAATGTCACCGAATCATGTGTACAGCTTTAGGTACTACTGTTGTATCATATGATACTGTGAAGGTTTAGTACCGAAAGTTCAAAAACAAGGACTATGACATTCAAGAAACACAGCACTCTGGCCGCCCTACTTACTGATGTTGATGAATTTTATTTTGGGGGAAAACTTTCGTTACAACCCTATATTTATATACGTATTCACACAATGTATCAAAACACTATAAAGAGCAAAAAAATGGAGACTATGAAAACTTGCACTGGTTAAAAGCTTTCTAATAATCTAGGATAGTAATTAACAAGAACGAAAAATCATGCGTCAAGCATAGATTACGAAACATATTCCAACACATTCAGAATACTGTAACAAAACTTTAAATTTATTAAGGTGAAAGATGTCTAAATAAACAATTTATAAGATGGATAACACATTTGGAAACCCAATTTCTGCAATTACGATAATAGCACGAAAGATATGAGACGTTTTTTGTGCAGCACTGTATATGGTTCATAGATTCATATGTATACATAGTATGCTAAACATTAGTTCAACTAAACGCGTAGCACAGTTGAAATTTTCCATTCTTCAATTTCCGTCTATAAACGGAAATGCACGTGAGATCTTTTGTATAGCTCTGTATATGATCTATAGAATTTATACACACCAAGTAATATGCAAAAAAATAGTTAAATTTTAAAACGCGTATCACAACTGAAAACGCATTTCCAGCAATTATTCTTCATACGCAGTACTGTAGTCAAATACTTTAGAGTGCCCCTATAAATGAACAATAAATTATATGCACACCAGATTCTACAGTAAGTGTTTTGTAGTACACCTCAGTGATATAATATAGAAATTTTAATATATTTGAAATAGTGGAATATCATTAAAATACACCGCAAACAATTTTACCCCATAGGCCGTAATGTAACGAAATACTTTTGAGTGTTCCTGTAAATGCTGCACACTTCATTTTCAATACCGAATATGCCACAGCAAACACCGGTAACATACATCAATTTCATGACAATTTGACTATATTTACGCATGTTAGATTACGGACGGACAGACAGACAGACAAACCGAACTCATAAACAATTTTCATTTATGTTGGAAAGAGTTAAAAATGAAATGGAGGGCTTGATGTATTAGCAAGCTTCCCACTGGTCTGTTTTTCTAATTAATTCCAATGAATTATTTTCCCGATGGATTTTTACAACATTTGCAATATAAATACCGTTTGGGGTGGATTTCTACAAAATTTGCAAGAAAAATATAAAAAAACAGTTTTTTGTTTTAAAATAGTGGTGTTCAAAAAAACTGTATTAACAAAAGGATTGTGTCATAGAAAATAGAACTTTAGCTGAAGAATTCTTCGGTAAAATCGCAATGTCAAAAATAAAATTAATTAATTAAAGATACAAAATAAAATAAGATAACATAAAGATGCAAACTAGGATATTTTTAAAGCATTTTATGAATTAAACTCTAAAAATAATAATATAGTAGAATATTTACCTTAATCCTTCTTTGCTTTTTTGAGCGGGAATGACTAAAAACCTGGCTGTTGCCAAGAACAGAAAAGAAATGTTGGAGTCTTGAAAGCTTTGTGTGACAATTCAGGGAAAGTGGTGCGATTAGTAAAAGAACCCATGGAAGCAAAGAAATGTAGCAGGGAAAATATGATGCATATAATAAGATGTTGTGCATATAATATACATTTGAGAATTTACTGAAAAATATGGATTTTATTTTTTTTATAACAGAATAACGTACCCATTTTTGTAGTTTCAAAATATAAAATTTTGTTGGTTTGCAAAACAGATTGTTATGAAGATTGTGACACATAAAAGATAGAAATTTATTTTATCATTACATATCGTCTGCCAAATATAAAATTGAGACAAGTACAATATTCTAGCCAGGAGACAGCAAAATTTGATTTATTTTTTCTTTTAATAATTCAATGTTTATGGTTCAATGAAATCTGATTTTTCTTTAAATTTGTCACATGGAGGCGAAGTTTAAGTAGATTATTGAACAGTAATTAAGTGAAATTGATATTCGAATTATTATTAACATTTATTATACAGATACATTACATACATGTTCAGATTTTACGATTTATTTTTCGATATTTATGAAAAGTTTCAGAAAGTCCATACATATGGATGACAGCACATAACCCTCCTTTGAGACGATTGTCCTTTGCAGAATTTTTTTATATTGTATCATCGGTGCTTCGAAACAGATACTTTTGCTTAATTTAATCACAGAATATTCCGATTAAATAAGGAAAAATTTACAATTCAAATCTACTGATAGGAATAACACAAGCCTGCAATGGTTGTGTTTTTTTAACTTTGAAGAATCGATTTTTATGAATTTTTTAGCGCTGAATCAGAAAATGACCTTTATTTTTAACCTTCGAGTCAGAATTTTTTGCAAATCATAAATTCCAAAGTTGTAAAAAAATATTGGAAATCTGATAGTATAAAATAGATGTAAAACTTTTTTTTATTCAATTTAATTTAATTCAATAATTTATTAAATCTTTTGGCATATACTAGGGATTCTTACAGCTAAACAGTTGAAAGGTCCGATGAGGGGGAGGGAGGGGTTTACTTTAACTTTTTAACTCTGAAATTTACGATTTGCGAAACATTCTGACGTGATGGTTGAAAATGGAGGTCATTTTCGGATTCAGCGCGAACAAATACATAAAAATCAGTTATCAAAATTTGAAAAACACAACAATCACATCTATTTTATATCAGCTTTTGGCTATTTTTTTTTTTTTTTTTTTTTTTTTTACTTTTTAACTTTGAAATTTGCGATTTGCAAAAAATCCTTACATGATGGTAAAAAATTATAGTTATTTTCGGATTCAGTGCTACGAAATACATAAGAATCAATTATCAAAAGCTAAAAACATGACATAACCAAAATTTTGCAAACTAGAGTAATCAAGGATTCTGGGCACATTAGAGTCATATTTACATGACGCTCGTCGCGAAGGAGATAAAAATTATACTTTTCATCTTACGTTAAAACTCACATTTTGTAAAATATTGATGATAATTTCTGATTGAGTTGCAAAAAATACTGTAAATTTGAAGGATCGACTATATTTTTTTTCGTATGTACTCTTACATATGATTTATTAGTTATTGAAGAAATGTATTCAAGCATTTTTATAAAAATAAAATCGTTTATTCTAAAATTACTGAAAATGAAGTCATACAAGAACTAAGACAGACACTCGTAAATTTATAAACTTTTCTGTAGCAGTCAATATTATTTCAGAATAATTTTTAATTTATACAAAACTACGGCCCAGGAATATGTTTTAAAGTTTGTAGTGAACTTATTTTTTTATTAAATATTTCTTCATTTTCCAGTTCCAGGTAAGTATGGCGAATTCTTACAGAATGACTAAAGAATTCCATTAAAAATGCGATAATAAATCATCATAATACTGGTAGCATTATTAGGAACTTTGATAAATTGTTTTTGCATAACTTTCAGTTTTATGTAATGCTTTAAAACGGTACAAATCGCATGGTATATTTGATTTTCCTTTAAAATCTAGACCTATGTTTTAAGCTATCTCAGAGACATTAAACATTTATTCTGAGGAAAATCAAGCAGACCCTAAATTTTTTTAGCAGTAAGTCCTACAACTGATTAGGAGTCGAAGTTGTCCTCAGAATATCAGATTTGCCATTTACATATGGGTACATAGGACAAGCAGCAAGGGGAAAAAATTAGTTTGTGTTGTATTAAGAACTTCGTTTTATTCTCCCCAAAAAATGATTTGTTATTAAAACCTTAACATTTTTTAACAAATGTAACGTTATTCCAGCAAAACATTTTTTTTTTATTTACCATGTATTTTTTCTTCATTGCCTTATGTACTAGAATTTTCTTTTTGCTGCTTTTCTATTGTACTTATGATATTCGCGGGGCGAACTTCGATTCCAAAACAAAAAAAAATTTGAAATCGATCCTTCAACATTTGGTAAATATTTTTTTGTGCATGTTTTAATAATGCCACTGTCTCAATATGAACAAGAGGCACTGATGTATATCAATAAATTTTGATCCTCAATGAGGTACAAAAGCAACCAATTATTATCGATCAATCAAAATTTTGATATCCAGGTAAATTGAAGTTCTTTATTGATGTTTATATTTTAAACGCAATTTTAATGTTTAACTCTGTTGATAGAAATGTATAAATTCTTGGATTTATAGTTTACAATAGCATGTTTCTATCGCTTTTCTTTTTACCTTCTTACTTCCATCAGCCATGAACTGTTAAGGGATATTGTAAGCGCCTCTTTGTAATTATGTGACATATGATGTAACAAAGCCTTCTTCTCAAACAGTAGTTTATACATAATAAAACTCATTTAAGGGACCCCACGATTATTAAACCTTTACAAAATTCGATGTTCTGAAAGACAACCCGTAAAAAAATCCTCCGATTACGCTAGTTATAAAGGAAAATGTATCTGGTGTACTCTGTAACTATTAAAAACTACTTTAAAGTACGAATTGCACATTTCCAACTGAACGAAAAAATGCCTAATCCGGGAATGCAACCCAGATCCTTGGCTTACGGGGCCAACGCACTACCGTTTAAGCTATCTGCGGTGATAACCAGTGAGCATATTTAGCTCACATAACCTTATTGGTAATAACATCTAGTCTGTCATTCATTGTCTGACAGCTCAACAGAATAAACTTTATTCTGTTGAGCTGTCTAAATGACAGACTAGATGTTATTACCAATAAGGTTATCTGAGCGAAATATGCTCGCCGGTTGTCAATCCAGGTAGCTTAAACGGTAGAGCACTGACCCCGTAAGCCAAGGATCTGAGTTCGATTCCCGGCTTGGACATTTTTTCGCTCAATTGGAAATATGCAATTCGTATGATAACTTTACCAATCAGTTTGATTGCGTTAAAATAATAGTTTACTTTAAAGTAATTTATCTCAAAATATGTTGTTGTTTTTTAATTGCGAGTAAATTATATCTGCGTTTCAAAATCCAAATTCTAAAACAACTTATTTCAACTGTTTCATTCACACACACGCGCGAACAAAAAAAGAAAAAAAATGCATAGATAAAATCTAATATATATATATATTTTTAATAGTTTCTATTTTTTTTGGGGGGGGGGGGCAAGAATATTAACTTCATTGAAAAAATTTATTTTTTTCTAAAATGTATTCAAATTTAGATTATGTTTAGTAACTTATGTTCAGAGGAAGCTAAAGTATGAAACATAAAATTTTATGTTTCATGTTTTATGTTTTAATACAATGAGTAATCGTAGACACATGCTTCCATAACCAAAAAGTCACTAATTGTTTTAACTCTCAAACATAGGTATATTTTTATGTTTTAAACTCCATACTTTATTTTGTTACCAATTTTTATAATGTGGTTTTATGATATGTGAATGTCCTGCCATATATGAAAAAATTCAGTTTTCATTTTCACTAATTTCTTATTTTTTGACAGTTTCTTTTCTTTTATTAATAAATATAGATTAAGACAAAAAAATCAACCAAAAACTATGTTATTAAAACTTGTTTAATGGCACTTTAGAAAAATCATAACAATACAACATTTTTGCTCCAAGAGCTCCAGCAAAAACACAATCATTTAAACTTCATTACAGTTTTCACAACCAAATATTCATAAAGGTTTACATATGCAAATATAAGGCACTATTAATGAAAATGATGATGGCTAGAAAAGAATAAGGCACAATTGAAATCATACAATTTTGTGAAAGACATTTCAGTGCAGTTCAAACTTTTAATTATTAATAATAATTGATAACAAAGATAAAATGACGCTGATTTAACTTCTGCTAACAACTACTATAGACTCCCAATTATCCGATATTTACGGGAAACAATGATATGTCGGATAATTGATATCTTCGGATAATCGGGAGAACATATTTATCATTTGCATATAAGATAAATTATAGCAAACTTCCAATTATCCGACATTTACTAGACCAGAAATAATGCATTGTGGGATGGCGATTAACCTATCGAATGTCGAATAATCAAGAATCTACTGTTACTTAGAAAAAGATTTAAAACTGTATTCATTCAACTACAAAAGAAAAAGAAAACTCGAAATGATAAAGAAAGAAAATGAAATAAAAGAATTTCCTTGTCTGCAAATAATGAGGAAAATATAAATAATTATGACTAATTAAAATAAAAACTATTGATACTTGAGTAATTACATTAATATAAAATTCTAACTCTTATTTTATCAGCTATGCATTCAAAACATTTAAAGAAAAATATAGTTCTTAATCAAAAGTGAAATTTTGCAGGAAGTTATAATGACTTTCGTCGTTTATATTTTTTATAACTGAAACATGAACTTTCTTTGAATAAAATATTTCAGATTTATTTTTTAATTGCCATGTTTCAAAATTAGTTTTTATCTAAAACTTTTTAATATTTATAAATTCTTCACATGTAAGCTCTCAAAATTTATTGAGATAGGTTTATGACTGCATTTAGCCGAGTAAATTATTAGAAAAATTATTCTCAATTTTTAGTTAAAATTAATAAAATCGATAAGCAATAAAATAATTTTTAGTGGTTAGAATCGTAAGCCTAACCGATACTTTCAATTTTAGCCTGAATTTGATTTATTTCTAATGATACTGGAGAAAGTTTAGTTTGAATCGAATTTATCTGAATTCTAGAGTAAAAGTTTACCTTATAAGGGTTTAGTTTGGCCAAAAAATATTTCATTTTCCCTTTTCTTAAATTTTCAGCATGTATATATTTAAGTAACCGTAATCCAACTATAAAAAAAAATTATCCATAATCTAAATGCAATTCTATTATAGAATATAAAATTTGGTAATCAGAAACGTAATTGTATCTAACTTTCAGATACAAAAACTTAATTGTAATCTCTACTTGGAAGTTGAAAGTAACCATAATCGTAATCGACCACAGCCCTATGGAAGCGGCTCCAAGTCTAGTTACAACAAAACAAAGTTGCAAATTACTTTCTGGTTGCTTGCAGCTTGTTATATGACCTTTGTAAGAACGACAAACTATTTTTACTACATAACTCTTAAACATTTGGAAAACTTTACATTTTCACATATCAAATAATGTTATCAAAATCGATATACAAAATAGCTCAACAATTATCCAACCAATATTCTGAAATTTCTCCACCATTTTAAGGGACTACTTCAGTCACGTGAAAAGACCAGCTCACAAATGCTAATCCTATAGAAGAAATTTTTTTAAGATAACTCATTTGCATGTCAATATTTTTAAAAGATTTTTTTAACCATTTGGAAAAATGGTTATTGTCCTCGTGAGGGTAGGAAATCAAAAGCATATCTGAAGCTTTTTATTGGATGAATCCACATTTTATTCGTTTTCTGATTGGTCTATACAGTAATCTGTTTTCTCTTTACTTTCAACAGAGATGAATACTTCTGTTGCCACTATGACAAAAAAGTAATAAAAACTACAAAAACTCAGAAACAAATTGAGCTACAGCTTTCAAACAAATTGCATTTAAAACTACATTTTTTTCTCTATACGACGGTGTAAAAAGTAATATTGTGGGATGTTTAGAAGTTTAAGAATGAAATTTCATTTAAAATTGGTAGTCAGATTTTTACGATGGAAAAGCCAATGAAATGCTTGGATAATACGTAAGTTTCAGGTGGATAATATGTAAGTTTCAGGAAATGTGAAGCAGGCGATTTTTGTCTCTTGCAATTTTTATGTGTAATAACACTATTAATGTTTAATTCATGGCGTACGTAATGTATGATCAACTACGTGCGGTTTTTTATGTCTTAAATTTTAGTCTTTAAAAAAATCATTTTCCAAATGGTCGTTGTAATTTGTTAAATTGTTTTTTTTTTTTTTGTTGTTGTTGTTGTTTTTTGCATTGGATAGTTGAGGTCGGTCTGTAAAAAGGCCTTTTTTTAAATTTTCGATTTTGTTTGCAGATTTTTTTTATGAGGATGCTTTCACTTTCGAAACCGATTCCGAAAGTGATAGTGTCCTCATTAAAAATATCTGAAAACAAAATTAAAAAAAGGCCTTTTTAAAGGCCGACCTCAACTATCCAATGCAAAATAATAATAATAATAATAATAATAATAATGCAAACGAGATATCTTTAAAAAATTCTGTTATTGGTTTAACTTTAGCGAACGGGTGTTTTCGCCTGACTGAAGTAGCCTCTTAAGCCTATAATTTTTATAGGGGGTGGGTCTATTTTTTCTTTTCCAGTATAAATTTCTGTATATTGAGTTGACTTAACTTTCCGTTAGTTAACTGGATCAGTCATCGAAAATAATTGTGATAAAAAATGTATATTTATCACATTTAGTTACATGTAAATGGACGGAATGCAGAATGGAAAATCTGATTTTCAATGTAAACCATATCTACCTTACAGTTCTATATTCAAACAATGCCTCTTTGCGTATTAATCTAGTTGGTTTTTTTTTTTTTTTTTTTTTTTTTTCCTTAAAGCTTTAAATTTAATTCACCTTTTCTAATTCATCATTATAATAGCTGAAATTTTCGGTGTGGACGGCACATATTACTTCTTAATATTTACACATAAATTTCACATAAGTTAATATGGCTAAGTTACATGGTAAAAAAAGATTGTAGTCCAAATTTACAAGATTAATAACATTTAAAAAAAATCTGACTTTAGCGCCAGTGGAAACCGTTTAATTTACAGAAAGTATCTGTAATTCTTAATTAAAACAGTTTTTTTCTGTAAAAAATATAGATTTATAAAATCTACATTTTTTTTTATAGAAAAAACTTTTTCTTTAAAACAGTTTTTTCTGCAAAAAAGTACAATTTTCTAAATGTAAAAATAACAGATTTTTTTACAGTGTACTTTTCTTAGCATTTTAAATTTGTTAAATTGTTAATTTAACATTTCAAAGCATTTTTCTGAATTTTTGGAAATACGTTAGAAGATTTGTGCAAACATTAAATAAATTTTTCAAAGATCTCGTCTAATTTAATGGTATTTTAAAGTAAGGTCAAAGCATACTAGGTTAAACTTATATTTATTCTTTGAAGACATCTCTTGGTATTCAGGCGGTATATTTGAATTCCATTTCTAATTGATTACCGGAAGTTAGAACAATTAGAATTGATTACACATTGTGGATGATCTCATGCACAGCCGCCGTTTTTCTAATACCACTAAAATTTAATAGGAACTTTTCCCTTATTATATCGCAGATTTTGCGATTAAATAAATCAAAATTTACTATTAAATTTTAAGGATAAGAAGCGCAAAAGTTGGTAGCTATGGTGATGGAATTAACAATATTATTACTTGTTGGATATAAACACTTTTATTTAGATTTGAGAAACATTAATTAAACTGTGGTATAGAACCCGGGTTACAGAATATAGGAGAAAACTCCTTTTAGGTGCATTCGTAATTATATAAATACGTAACACCTATAGTCGTCGTTCGGTACGTCTGTCTGTCTGTCCGTCCGAATATCAGAGCAAAAACTACCCAACCCAATGGTCTGAAATTTTAAATAGTAGCAAAATTCTGTCGACTCATTTCAAATTTTATGAAATTTGGATGTATAGTTTAATTACAGGGACAGTCAAATTTTTCCTTTACATTACGGTCAATGGGAAAAAAAATATTTCAAGTGCATTTTAACGATGTTACAGCCTTTCGAACAGAATGAAATTGATATGCACTTATGAAGTGCACTAAAATATGCATTCAGTACAATATGCGGTGCAAAAAAATTTTATAAGACTAGTTATAGTACGAACGCACCTCATTTGCTATACATTTGACATGCAATTTACGACTTGTTTTTTATAGAAGACTTATATAGACTTTTTATAGAAGAATTTATTTTTCACATTAATTTTTTTTTTTTTTTTTTTTTGATTGTCCATTCACAACAACCAAAAGCATTTTTATATGAAAATTATCATTTATGGATGCACTTAAAGTTTTAAAATTTATTAAAAGAGATTCTTTCAAATTAACCGCATGCCAGGAGTAAATAGAAGAAAAAATCGCCAAAGATCTTGTTACTTACCGCAGCCCTTTTGAAATTTTTTGTTATTTTGGTTGTTTAAGCGCGCGAAGTTTTATTACATGTCTGCTAAATTTGTGCTTTAATTATATTATTTTATTAACTGACTGATAAAGAGTTATTAATATGGTAAGCTATTGTAAACTATTAATATTGTAAGTATAAATGGGTCTTGTAAACGGACTGCACGATATATATATATATATATATATTTTAATCAAGTTTGAAAATTATTTTAACTATAAATAATTTAGTAAATTCAGATACAGTTTTCAAACAACTTATATTTGAAAGAACATTATTTTTAATTATTTTTTCTGTTCGACGGTATAAATTTAAAATTGTGCGATGCTGAGAAGTTAAAATTGCGATAAAAGCAAGATTTGTTGATCAGATGTTGGTGCAGAAAATGTGACGTCAGCGTTGCTTATGGACATCTTTTATGCTTGTAATATACATGAAATTAAATTAAAAAAAAATTACTCAACCCTTCATGTTACAAATTATGAATTAGTGAAAAATTCAGCTTCGAAGGGATTTTTCTCGAATTTTTGAAAATAACTTTTTTTTTTTTTTTTCAAAGATAAGATATATGCAATCAATAAAGAAATTTCAGAAAGATTTTTTTCTGTTAAAATTACTAAACTAAATCGGTATTTATAGCGGTTTTGGTGAATATGTACAACGCTATTCAGAACATTACTTCAAAATATTGTTTTTAGTATTTTGTGAAATTAGAAAATGCACAAATAATGGTCTTAGATATAAATATAGAAATTCTTCAGAACTAGAAAAAAAAAACATCAAAAAAGCTGAATAGTTATAATTGGAAAAGAAATTATTCATTAAAAATTTTTTTTGATTTCTACAATAAATAATGCTTTTGGAACATGATAAAGTAAAGTATTTAGATATCATCCAAAATTGTATTACTGTCAATTAATATGTTAAGGGGGTAGGATGCCTTTAAACCTTCAAAATTTTCGAATTTTTTAAATACATATTTTGATTCCGTAATCATTTCTGAACAGTATGTAAAAAACCGCATTAAAAAATTCCTATTAGTTTACTAATTATGGCAGTTTTATTAAGAAAACATAGGATAATTAAACTTTGTGTTGCGTTTATTCAAAACGATTAATTTTGATACTGCGCGCAGTGTTACTAGAAAACTATGCATGCAATCAAAAGAAATTTCCATCACATATTCATTTCTGTATTATCTACAACTTAAAACCAGAAAAAGGTAAGATTTTATTTTTGTTTTGTTTTTGTACTTTAAAAATGTTTTTTTTAAGTGAAAATTTTTAATTTTTTGTTAATTTTTTAATTTAGTCAATGTTTTTGAGAAATATTCTTGTTTTAGTATAAAGGTCAGTATTTATTTATTTTCACCAAAATGTCCTCTTTATATGCATATTTTCAGATTTTATCATTTGCGCAAGATTTTTCTTTTCTCTTATTAACATATATTTTTAAACTTATCATTTCAATATTTATTTATAAATTTACAAGTATATATATATATATTTAAATATAAATTAAAATATGAGAGTTATATTTAAATGAAATTTGTTTTCTATTTTTGACTTATTACACAAGTTTTGAAGCTTGGAACACTACGGTATAGTAATATTTAATTTATTTAACGACAGAAATATTACGACTAAATAACACGAAGATTACTGTACCGAAATACTGGCATTAAAACTTAAAAAAAGTAAGAATTCTGCGGTTCGAACACCGAGTGGTGAAGAAGTTAACATGAAAGAAAATGGTCAATGGATATGGACTACCACATAGTAGCTATCTGCGGACAGTTAAATATATTTCGACCTTTTAAGAGGAATGTGCATTGATTCCAATAAATTATTTTATGTAACTTAAAGAGTGATTCATGCAACTATTTCTATTTAAATATATTCATTTGATGAAAAAATGTATCACAATCACGAAAAAATAATTACAACAATAACTAACAATTTATAAATGATGGAAAATGTATATACATAAATCATGTTTTAATTTTATATCAGCAATGAGAAATGTATATCTGGGCTATTTTTTACCTTTTTTAAAAAATAACATTTACACTTTTCCACAACGTGATACTTTGTACAATCTATCAAATTTGCTACCACTAGTTAAAGTAAAAATAAATACATACATAATTTACGTTCTTCTTCAAAGAACGAGTGACAGCAGTGTAAACATCACAACTATTCAAATTGCTTTGGAATATTTTGAAATTAGAAATTGAACTAAAATTGTTCCAAACAATTCATAAAATTTCTTGACATCATCATCAAAAATATTTCAAGTTACGTGTGACTAATAGCTACATGAGATAAGAATATCTGTACATCTTCAAAGTCACTTTGAATTTCTTAACCTTCATTATAGTAACTTATATACCAAACCATAATTAAAAACTCTGAATAATATAAAACAATTAATTGCTGAAATAATTTAAAAATCAAACAACGAAAACCTGGAGTTTATACTTAATACTTACTACATAACGAAGTCATAATCGATGTTTATCAAGGAATAAGACTCGCACAATCATTATGGCAAAAATTAATAAAACAACTTTAAAACTGTCCACAAATTTATAAATTTTAACATTATATTTTATAAACTAGTTGAACTAGAATCGTTAGTGTAGTCTATTTCCCTGATAAACACATCCGAAACACACAATTTCAAAGCATTTAATGCTTTGAATTGCATTATATTCTACATAAAGGCAATTAGTGAAAAAAAAAGTGCTTATGAAAAAAAACAACTTTAAAAGTGCTCTGGTAAATATTACATTAGCTTTAAAAAAAAAATGTATCCTCAGTTTTAACTAAGTTAGGAACTAATTATGTTAGTTACATATTTAGTTCCTAATTTAATTATCAGTTATATATTTTTTCCTTTAGTTATAACAGCTTTAGTAGCTTTTTTATAAACATAGTGGAAAAAAATAGAACAAATAAACATTATATCAAAATAATAAAATGATATTTTGACCGAGAAGGACATTTAAAAGATGTACAGATACCTTAATGTGAGACTTACCGAATAATTTAAATTTCATTTCTTTTAACAGAAATTTTTTTTTAATGTTTATGTGCTGGTGTTTTGTTTCGCTGTGCCTATAAATAATACGATGTACAGTTAGTGCACATGGATGAATAACATTTTTCTATAAATTATGATACAAAATTATCACTCCTATAAAAAGCTAAAACAGATCTAAGATCATTTATTTTTTTATTTTATTTCCGTAGTTGTGAGTTTTCTAATTCTCTATATTTTGTAAAGTGCACGACATATCGCGAGCAATTTTAAACTGCTCCTGTGTATCTCATGTATAAGTGATATTGAATTTCTATTTTTTAAGATGCTTTATTCAAACCTTAGAATCGATTTAAAACATTAAGTAGCTTTAAAGATTTTTAAATTAAGCATTTAGACATATGGAATATACCATGTCCCGTATACATAAAAAATCTTGGATCACAGTATGTTCCATATCACGTCACTACTTGAAAGAAAAGGGATACCGGATTGGTCCAAATAATTTTATCTCCGCGAAAGAAAGAAAAAAATATTATGACTTACACAAATTAATAGTAGTTGTTTTCTAATATTCGCACCGTATACTGGCTCTTAATTTACTATATTAACAGTTATATACCAATAAATGAAAACATGATCGTACTAGCAATTTGAGCATACACTGTAAAAAAAATCAGAAACGTTAGAAACGTTAATGTCCATAGCGGAAACGTTTCCGCAAATGTAGTGTAAACTATCATAAATGCCAACTTTTACACTTTTTTCATACCACTATTTTTTATCAAAAAATTTTGCCTTATTCAAGTCTATGATTTCGATGATTAAATAACACAAATTTCTCTGTTAAAAAATAGTGGTAGGAAAAAAGCGTAAAACTTGGCAGCTATGAAACTGTGAATTCTCTTGAGTGACTGATTAAGACGGAAACATTACTCTCATTTCCGTGTAAAGTATTTGATGTGGATATTCAGATTTTTTGCACATGCCCAATGCCTAATACGTTCTACAAACGTCATGATCATGTGACTTTTACTGTTCTGGGGTTTAAAGTAACGAAGAAACTTAACGTATGTTTTGATGAAACTAAGCATTTATGTTTTATAATTTTTTTTAATTTAAGGAAGTAATACGCTTTTTTAAAAGAATTAATATTATTCGATTTAATTGTATTGCATAATAATATCAGAGTTTCTGTTAATCGTTTGTTGCAGGAAAGTTAAATAACTCGTTCGAAATATATACTATTGTCCATGAATATCATCTTTTCATTTTGAATTATGCTCCGATTCAGAAACTTTTGTAATAATGAAATATATCGTTTATGTGACTGAAGAAATTATTTTCACTTATACTATACGCTTTATCCTATTTGTTTATGAATCATACATTTGTAAAAAAGGTCTTATTGAAAATTTGCTTTATAGATCTATGAAAAATTCTGTTTTAAAATGCAGTCTCGTGAGTTCCATCCTGCAAATAGATATACTTTGAAAATTTTAATTTACCTACGAAAATAGATGAATTTTTTATACTTTTTAATATTTATTTTTTTATCTTATAATTATAGTATACTATTTCAAAATATTTCATATCTGCTGAGTAATTAATTTATATTCATGATTACTTATAAAAAGATATATTTTTGAAAATGCTTTGTTCATTTGTAAATACATTTTTAATATAGCGTTTTATAATTGTCATGCTTCTAAATATATTCCTTTAAAAATATTTATTTTATTTCCATAACTTGAGAAGTGCTGAGATAACCTGAGAAAATATATTTACTTATAAGTATACAATTCATTAAGTTAAATAATGCTATAAAAAGTGATAGAATATCTTTATTAAGACTTACGATCGTTTCATCGCACAATCGGCGACATTTTCAAAATCAATCATAATAGAAAATATTTTCACATAACTTAAAAACAATAATATAGTAAACAATGTCACGAGACATGAAGCATAATGAAAATATTGCAACCATAAAATAAAATAAAAATTAAATTAGCTATATGCGAGCGTGGATTAATTTTCACATAATTTAAAAACAACATGGTAAACAATGTCACGAGACATCAAGCATACTGAAAAACATTGCAAAACATAAAATAAAATAAAATTAACTTGGCTATTTGCGAGTGTGGACGGAGTGTTGCGAGACATTCTATTCAGAGAGCTTTCACAGTTTGTACCCCTGAACATTTAAATAACGAAATAAATAAAATATATGATATTGCAAGAAACAATGGATACAAAGAAAGCACCATAGAAAAATTAATTAAGAGCTTGAAGAACAAAAAGAAAAGAAATTTCAAGCCACAAAATTCCACATTATCCACTTTACAATATTTTCCTGGTTTCTTCGAACGTTTAAAATATAAACTCAATAAATTCAATATCTTCCTAGTCGCAAAACCATCCATGAAAATAAAAAATATAGTATGCAAGAAAATAGATCAAATTGAGTCCAACCAATTAGCAGGAGTATACGAAATACCTTTCACCAAAGAAGATGGAACAAAGCAGTTTTATATAGGTATGACAAGCAGAAAACTTAGAACTAGAATCAAAGAACATATAGCAGACATCAAATACAATAGAAGAACCACAGCTTTGGCCAGATTATGCAGCGAAGAACCTTTACAGATTGAATTTAAAAATAGCAAGTTAATTTATCCATCAAGATTTTATTTACCATCCATAGTCCGAGAATCTATAGAAATATTTTTACGCAACGAGAATATTTGCAATGATTCTGTGTCCCTTGATTTACCTAGAATTTGGAAAGAGATACTAAGTAATTGTAGAAACAATAGTAAAAATTAATCCACACTCGCAAATAGCCAAGTTAATTTTATTTTATTTTATGTTTTGCAATGTTTTTCAGTATGCTTGATGTCTCGTGACATTGTTTACCATGTTGTTTTTAAATTATGTGAAAATTAATCCACGCTCGCAAATAGCTAATTTAATTTTTATTTTATGGTTGCAATATTTTCATTATGCTTCATGTCTCGTGACATTGTTTACTATATTATTGTTTTTAAGTTATGTGAAAATATTTTCTATTATGATTGATTTTGAAAATGTCGCCGATTGTGCGATGAAACGATCGTAAGTCTTAATAAAGATATTCTACCACTTTTTATAGCATTATTTAACTTAATTTGTTTATAAGTGATTATTATACACGTTTTTATATACAATTCATGAAAATAAAATAATTAATCGCAGATATTAACTATTTTGAAATAGTATAGCTTTTTATACGAAAAAAATTATTTAAAGGTATAAAGAAATTCCATCTACTTACATGTAGTGAAATTAAACATTTTCATAACGTATTTATTTATAGGATGGAGCTCACGAGACCTCATTTTAAAAAATAATTATTTACAGATATACAAATCAAATTTTTAATACTATCTTATTACAAATATGTAATTCAACGATGTAAACAACGAGGATATACCGCATTAGTAGAAGTGAAATTATGAATTTCTTCAGTCATATAAACGATGCATTTCATCATTAAAAAAGTTGTGAATCGAAACTTAAGTTCAAAACGATAAGAGGATACAAACGACAAATAGTTCTATTTGTACTTTACTAATACTTGAACTACATTACTATTCATTAATGAAATATCTAAAATCTATCATAGATTTACAAGAGTATACAAGAGTATTATTGCAAGAGTATACATTTAGAACGAGCTGTTTAACTCTGTATATGCAACAAACGATTAACAGCAACTCTAAAATTATTATGCAATAAAATTCAATCGGATAATATTAATTCCTTTTAAAAAGCATATTTCTTTCTTAAATAAATAAATAAAAAAAATATGACATATTCAGGAAGGTTTCCGAAATGCACAGAAACCTTTACGAAATATACATAAACATAGATGGAATATAATCAAACATATCCAAAATATACTCTAAAATTTCCGAAATATCCATAAACATTTCCGAAATACGTAGAAATGTTTCCGAATATTCCACTGAAATATGCGGAAACATTACGGATATATTACCGAAATATGAGGAAACATAACAGAACCGCTGGGCCACAATGCTGCCCTACCGGGTAGATGAACGTTTCCGAATTTTTTTATAGTGTACGTCGCAGGGCAAAAGTTAATTTTTTTTCCACTTTACTAAATTTAAAGCGTTTATAAAAAGGGTTTTTTATTATTTGCTATTTCTTAATTTGCTGTTGTCAAAATATTTTTAATGGCTGTATTATTGTTGGAACAGAGTGAAGAAACGGCCCTTAAAAGGTTATTTATAATGTATTAGTTAATGCGATTCTAAGGTTTATAGAGCAGCGTGAATTCTTTTGAGATTCAAACTTTTACAGCAATATTATGCTTTAAAAAGCATATTCTTCCTACAGTTCAAGAAAGTTCAACATTTTTAATACACGAAGCTAAATGTTCATATCTTGTTCAGCAACTCACACTGTATAACTTTGATAAATATCTTTCCACACTTTCCTTGAACAACTAGTTAATGATAGTTCAACTTCAACGAATGTGATTTACGTGAGAAATGAAGAAACAATTACTTCAGAGCAAATTTAAGAAGATAGTCTTTTATATATTTTAGTTCATGTCCAGGATCCTCTAAATTTAGCTCTATATAGTTGTTCAGATCAATCTGATTTAAGTCAGACACAAAATTCTACCTTTTTAAAAGGCATGACTTTAGTTTTTAAGGAGCACCTTTTATGTATAATCATAAATAACCACTCATGAATACCGTGATTGTGCCGGAATACCAACTTTCAACTGCAAATTTTCACAGTAAAAGGATGTGGAATAGAAAAATATTCAGCGTCCCTAAGCTGTGGTTGCAGCGGCTGCTGCTGCCGCTGCGGCCGCCGCCGCAACAGAAGCTGAACCTTGGCGATTAATCTTCGGTGCATGTCTCTTCATGTGCAGGGCCAAATGATCGGATCGGGCAAACGCCCTATCACATACTCTGCATTTAAAGGGCTTGTCACCGGTGTGTTTCCTCGTATGTCGTGTGAGTTCATCTGAGCGAGCGAAGCGCCAATCACATTCCACCCAACTGCATTTATAGGGCTTTTCACCTGTGAAAAATCAAAAAGAAAGACATTTACTATAATAATTTTATAAGTAACGAACAATTTTTTTATATTAAAAATAAATCATGGAAAAAATAGTTATAAGTAAAAAGAAGTAAGGCAAATCATATATCACACATACATTATTAAACACTTTCCAACACTATGATAATATTGTTACAAAACTTTTTTTTTTTCTCATACGGTTAAATGAGATATCTAAATAAACAATTTAGGAAACACATAACAAACTTGAAAACCAATTTTCAGCAATTACCGCCCATAGAGATAGTGTATTCGAAATATTTTGTACAGCTCTATAATATATCATTTATATATCAAAACCACCATAAACTGGGCACAGCGAGAATCTTGTCTGGGAGTACTTAAAAGTATAAAAGAGATCTATGTTGCTAAGGCTCATTATTTGCAAGACAAATTCAGAAAAAAAAAATGTGACGTCACATTCTGTGCACTGAAAATAAACTTAATTGAAAACAATGAACATTGATACTTGCATTATGATACTATAGGTTTGCATGAATAGATGCTCGAAATAACTTCTGCGCGTATTCAAACACACAATGGCGTGTTATTAAATGGCTAACAAAATTTACTGCATCAGAAACGTGTTCTTTCGTGAACACTAGGTTGATGGATTGTGCTCACTCACCTACTCCAAGTTGTGCTCAAATATTCCTCAATATGTATGATGGCTATTTTGATCATATTCTCATGCGAATATCATATGATATCTAATATCTATTAATTCATATATGTATTTCTAATAAATATTATATTATGTGCACTGGATGTGATGGCAAACTTCTTTCGTTTTTTTCTCAAAAACTAATAATCTTAAACTTGTGGTTCTTTGGTCAATTTTCATGTACCCGGAGCGAGGATTATCACTGTGCATAGCTTAAGCGGTCTTTCTTGAACACGCTTCTATAAATTTAATGCGGTTGGAAAATGCATAACAAAGCTGAACTTTCCAGCAGTTACTAACATCTCTGTCTCTCTCTCATTCCATTAGAAAAACAATGGAACTGTTGAGCAATCGAAATAAAAGAACGCAGACTAATTGGTCGTACACTATACCGATGCTTCGAAAGTTTGGCATTGCATCACATAGCTTCCAACGACCAAATCCAATAATCGTATTTTTAAAGAAATGTTACTTCACATATATGAAATCATAAGTATCAGATACAAACAAGGCGCATTTATTAAATAAAGTTCCTGGTTCGAAACATGTTCATTTGACAGGGGGGAAAATTGGAAGTTGGTAGCTCTATGCCAGCGGTATGCATCTTACTAAGATCATTTCTATTTCCTCCCGTAGTATAAATATGTAGCACTTAAACTACCATGGATATGATGAAAACACAGACGAAAAATTCACAAGAAGAGTTTGAAAAAGAACAAATATTTTCAATGTGTTTCCAGTTCGTGCGATTGACGAGGGATATTGCGTAAAATAGAAGAGGCAACTGAGTAGACAACGGAACTGAAGTTGTATTTGCATAAAATTTAAATTGGACTCTGTGCGCGTGACGTAACAGTTCAGAGCTGGTGGTATTGTGATCCGCCAGTATGCCATGTATAGCTACAAACACCGCTAGAAGACGAATTTTAACCTCGAGCCAGATTGCATTCCAGGTTGCAAGTTAAACCAAAATTTTGCAAATTTAGACAATGTTCTCGGAAACAGAATGACATCTTGAATTTATATTACTAAATATAAATTCAACTACTGCTACAAGAACGAATTTCTTCGCGGTATTTTTTACAAATAAACATTAGCAACTCTAATATTTCATACAGCGCTATGCTAATATTCAAATATAAATATCTCCAGCAGGAGAACTTCAGCCTCGACTTCAGTTTGCGTGCATAAAATCCACTGTGTATACCCGTTTTAGTACACAGCAAAAGAAATGCATATTTCAACTAACATACATTTCTTTTGTACATTTAAATGAATTTAAACCGATCAGATTTTCTAGATTTTATCAAGTAAATTATTAGTTTAAGAAAAGATTTGAGAAATTTTTTTAATATCGGAGGTAATACAAGTGTTTGTTCACCAAAAGGCATGGGAACGGAGTATAAAATAGTGGGGTCATTTCACCGGAAGAGATTGTGAAGGAGAGATTGACGCTAAATCTCAAATGCCAACTTCTTAAGGAAAAAGTCAATCCCCCCCGTTCCTATAAAGTCGCTTATTCACCAGAAAAGCAAATTTCCAAACAAACTTTGGGAATTTGCCTCCGATAATATTTTCAGGCTAACAGGCAGGAAGCGAAGCAAAGTTGATTTCTGGGGTATAAGTGGGGGGTTTAAAGTCATGGGGAACTTATAAGTCTAGGACTACAGATTTGGCGACCTATCACGTATTTCAAGGGACTCTGTGAAATAAACTTATTATGTGAAGAACATCTATATTAAAGTTTTTGGATCATGTTTTAATAATTTATAATCATTACAGAAAATAAAAGATCTTAAATTGTAAATAAATTATTATTATTCCTATATTAAAATTAGCAATTTTAAAATTTCTTCTACTTTTTCAATTATGGTAATTCAAACTAGATCTTTTTATCTTATACTCAAAGTACTTTCTTCTACAAACCTAAGTATTGGATTTTTTATACAAATATTGGGTCACAAGAAAAAAAAAATAATTAGATGTTTATGGAATAAACTTATGAAAATCGCATATATTTAAGCTAGTTTTTTGTTTGTTTGTTTTGCTTTAAACGAAAATTTCAAACATATCAAAAAAATTGATCTTTAGTTATACCTCTTAGAATCTAAAGATACATTAAAAGAATTTTCAGGCAATTTGCTCAGTTATTTTGGAAATCTAGGCATTTTGATTAGATAGAGAACATGAAAAGAAAAAAAATACGAACTGACAAAAAAGAGTTTAAACATGTCATTTACAAAAAAGAAATATTAAAAAGACGTGGGTACAATTAACTATATCTTCTTTACTATTTATCGAATCCTCAAGAAATTCGGGCACAATGCTCTATAGATGTTAAGGTTCTTTTTAGGATAAAAATACAAAATTCGACATTTTTACCATTTTTTTGTGGTGGAGAGAGGTACCGGGTCTCCTTAAAATTACATTTGATGGAATTGAATTCAGAATATATTTTCTACTGACTAAGTCGATAAATGTAATAGATGTGCACAAATTTTAAACTATTAAATTTAAAAATGGAGAACACGATGAGGCAAATTTTGGAAAGTTAAATCCTTTAATCAAGTTACAATGTCAAACTGCAAGTCTCGCCAAAAACATTGAAAATCAGTTTCTTCTGAATAAGCTAAAATTTGGCTAATTCTAATATGGTGAAAAAAATTTAAAAATTTAAATTGGTAAAGATGTTGTGACGGATTTCGAAATGTACAAAATTTAAATTAAAGTTGGTAATTTCTTATTCTGCCTAGATAATTTTTTGATACTATATAAAGTAAAGTGTAATTTTGAACTTAAATATGAATTAAGAAAATGTGGATTAAGAAAATATATTTATTTTATTAAGGGAACAGTTTACCTTAAAATTGGTCAAAAAACAGATTTTTCTTTTTTATATTAAATGCAAGCCTATTTAATTGGGAATATTTTGACACCTCATTTTTACCCATGCTGTAATTATATCGCGAAATATTGTAAATTTTGTTAATACACTCAGCACAATTACCGACACAAATTAAAACTTTAAATGGCCTTTTCTCTATGTCCATATTTTCTTCACTTTCATATTTTAAAAAGGCTAAGACTTTTTTGTATTTGAGTTTGAGATTTAAACTGTTTTTGTACATGTTCTTTATTATATATGCGATAAATCTGCGCATGGAATTAGCCTTCAGGTTTTCTGTTATTTTTTAAAAAATAAAACTGTATCAAGATGTGTTAGATTTAATCGTTTTACACTATACGTATCAGTAAAAAAATTATATTAAATGTGATATTTGATGTATCTAAAAATCCATACGCAGTCTTGTGTAATACACAACTGAAAATCTTTAAAAAAATATTGGGAAAAATATCAATTTTTTAAAAAATAGTTGGGATTTTTTAAAAAAATCAAATTTTTACAAAAAAAAAAAAAAAAAAAAAAAAAAAAAAAAAATTATTGAAATATGCAGTTAAAAAAGATTTTTTTTTTTTTCGAAATGTACTTTTAGTTGAACATTGCAATGTGTTCATAATTTGAACCATATTTTTTTAAATAAACAAAATTGTTAAAAAGGTAAACTGTCCCCTTATTAAAATATTCAATAAGTTGAAAGGGAATATGAATGAAATAATCAAAGGTACTTAACCCTTAAATGCCTGAATTTTCAAAAATCATTTTTAAAATGTTTTTCGGCCTTTTTTTTAAGTAAATCATGGGACAAATACTTTAAAAAAAATCACATTTTGTTTTAAGTGTGGTTTACGGCTAAAAAACTGTTTGTTACTAATCGGCAATACTGGTGTTTATTTGAAAAAATAATTTTCCTTGATAAGATTTTATAATATTATACACACAAGAATTTTAAGAACTATGATAAGAAATAAATTTTAGTTGCTCACTGCACAACAAAATAGGGTATTTCGCAAGCTTCCAAACAAAACAAAAAGAACATGTATCAACAATTGAAAAAATAAATCTATCTTTATTATTAAACAGCACAAGTGTTGCCATCTAAATGTTGAAAATCGATTTAATAATATTTTCAGAATGTATTTTATTGGCAACATTAGGCATTATAGCTTCAATATTATTCTAATAATATTTATAAGCTTAAATTGAGTATGTTGCCGAAAAGCAACACCCGGCATTTAAGGGTTAACACATTATTATATATTTAAATGAGGAGAATGGCGTGCCCAGAATCATTCTAAATAAAAAGTACTACTTATTTGAATACTAAATACAAGTAATTCAAGAAATCAAAAATGTAATAATGAGATTAATCATATATGAACGAACTGCTTCATTTACCCGGAAAACAGATCAACCCTTTAACAGCTTTGCCCGTACACCGTACCTGCAAGATTTCTTTTTCTCCGTTATTCAAAGCTTTCAGATACAACTAATTTTTAATAGTAATGTTCAGTTTATTCATTGACACTAATTTTCTAATGTGAAATTTCAGTTTGGAAAAAGTGATATTTTGCCCATATTTTTAGTTTATTGTGTTATAAAAAAATAAGCTGTTAAGGGGTTAAATGGGAATAGAAATCTGGAAGTAATATATATATATATATATTACATAAAAAGCTGAAGAAAGGATGCAACAAAACCAGAAATATAATTTAAAATATTCAAATGAATTTAAATATTATTTTATCATAAATTACAAGGAATTTACTTTTAATATAAACCACATGTACGTTTGCATTGAATAGTAAAATTTTACATATATCGCATCGAACCATTTAACTTTTATTCACATTATGGTAAACTTGAGTTATATTTCCTAGATAGTAAAATTCGTTATAATAAGGAATTTACAGAGGAACTTTTTCTCGAGTTCAGATACTTTACATAGTAGTTAAACTAAATGTAATGTATTAAGTCAAGGGTTTGAAGTGGTTGTGTTAATGACTGTTAATATTAACCATTATGTAATGTGAATGTTGTCCATTAGCTTAATCATGTACTAGTAGTTGTTCATTTCACAGTTAGTCCATATTATACTGATATTTATATTTTTTTTCTCTGTTTAGGTGCAACAGGTGAAAATATATCTATAGATTACTTGTTACTTATTAACCAAATTTCTTAATTATGACATAATATAGCATATTAATTTTTATGTTAACTAAAAAACCTTTTTTCTTTTTTTTTAGATTTCAAATATGTTAAATGGCGAATTCTACAATGGGAACTCTCTCCCTCTGTGTGTTTGTCGTATTTGTTCTGCAAAATGGCAGCATGGCTCACTCAAAAATGGCATTTTGCCGTTCGAAACTGGTACAGCGCACTAACGATGGCACGATGCTGTGTGATGTTAAACTGCTGTGTAAGATGCCGTGTGATGGTCCATTGAAAAAGTCCACGAAATAAAATTTCCATTCATATAAAATACTGCACTCTGTGAGATTAAGAATTCCTATATTTATCTTTCAAATTGGAAAAATATACCAATTAACATTTATCATATTAATTTTAATGGTAACCGAAAATTTAATCGGTAACCGAACCCGTCTAAGAAACTTAAAACATAACATAACAGGCAGCTTACATTTGGTTCATTAATGGTCTTATAATTCTCACAAGTACGAAAAATTGCATTTTCGATACTTGTAAACAAAGTTGGCGATCTTTAAATTCGGCTTCTTTTTTACGCCAGTCTTTCTAGAGAAACCCCCTTTTCCAAACAAATGAAAAAAAAAGTACCACCCCCCGAGATTAAAAAAAATTATGTATATAAAAAAAAAAAAATCCGAGGGTTTCCCCAAAATCAAGATTCACTCGACACCCTGAGTCCACTGATTAATCGTTTTCTGTTCACCCCCCCTTCTCTATTTGTCCTAAAATGCGACGTGCAACGCTTTATACCGCGAGATTAATGGGCAATTGATTGCTTATGGAGGGAGGGATATGTTAAAGGTAAAAGATGCTTTTAGATATACATACACACACACACATATATATATATATATATTATATATATATATACATACATCGAAAGAAAGTTGGGGGCTCGAAGCATAAGGCGCGAGCAACTTTTCCAAATGCTAACCCCCTTTTCATAAGCTTCCCAAGAAATCTCTTAAATTTTTTTTCTCATTTTTTTCTATTCTTCGTCTTTTAGTATCTCCGCAAAAGTGGCCACAATATATCTGATCATTTGTATTCGAGATTCCCATAAGTGTCACTTAAGAAAAGGAAATGAGACTGCTAATGTTGATAAGGGACCGTATTCGGCTGAAATTTGAGTTTTGATTTCCGGATTTTGAGATTTTCCCCCGATTGAGGATTTCAAAAGAGACGATTGATCTTTTTTAAGAGGATGTTTAACTAAAATATTAGGAATATTATACGAGAGAAAAAAAAAATGATTGCGAGGAATAGCGGAGCATTGAGAAAAGCCACTTCAAAACTTAAGGAAAAAACATAATTTCCCACCCAGGAGAAAAGGAAAAATTCATTTGTCTGGATATTTTACCGCTTGAATGGTTTTTGTGTTGTGCAACGTTTTAATTCGTAGATTTTCTTTTACATAGACTATACTATAGGCTGCCAAACTTATTTTAAAAGTTGCATATATGCTGTGCTGGTATTAAATTTGTAACATTTTGCTGCTTACATTACACATAACATCGTAAATTGGAGTTACTTGAACCCACAACTTAAAAACATGGAGTGACTACGCTCGATTTTCCGAACACTCGCGTAAGTGTTCAGAGAGTGAAAAATAGAAAAAAAAAAATACAAATTTCTGACACAATGGAATCGGATTGATTTTAACGCTGGACCTCCCGTTTCGAAACTACAGATTGTTACCTCTGATCCAATAATGCTTGACAGATCGCCGCAATATTTATCACTTTTACTCTGTCACATTCCCCTGGTGATTTTCTCTATACGCAATCCTTCGGTCAATTTTTACGAAAATCTATACAGTCCTTCCGGCAGTGGTTTATAACATATTCACCAAATGGGAGCTTAATCAGAATTACCGTTTGGGAATTATCGTGTTCACTCACACACACACATACGCAAATCATGATTACAATATTTTCCGTATGTATTCGGGAAGTAAAACGGGTTCTTATTTCCGAAGATTTTCAATATTTCACAATATTAGGGCTCCATATAACGAATATTGCTTTATTAGGATAGTTGTATCTATCTTGACTACCTCTTTTTAAAAATCTAACCAGGTGTCGAAATATTTAAGATGGAGTAAACAGTATATATAGTGTTATGTTAAAAGAATTGAGCAGATTAGGAACAAAATTTAACAATATTAACTTATTTTGATAAATAAACAGGGGTGTAAAAATCTAGGCGCCAGCGGGCGGTCTCTCACCACTAAATTGTATTCGTTATTTTTTGTCTAATTTTTTGTAAGAATGATAATACAATTTAAGCGAAGAAAACTAATAAAATTTAGTGATGCGAGAATGCCCGCTGGCGCCTAGATTTTTACACCCCTGTAAATAAATAAGCTGGACTGTTACACCATGAAAAAGTTGCTGCACAATTTTACTGTGAAACATAAATCACAACGTAACTAAATGGCGTATAAACATTAATGAATTGTTAAAAATTATACAAACATTAAAATTCTTAAAATCAACGTTTCGGTCAATATATATGACCATCAACGGGATTATGATGTTACATTACCTTAAAAATTTAATTGAACCAATTAAACTTTAAGGTAATTTAATATCATAATCCCGATGATGGTCATAGATGCTGAGCGAAACGTTGGTGTTAAGAATTTTAACGTATTTTTAATGTTTATATAAGTTTTATCTATTCATTAATGTTTATGCACCATCTAGTAACATTGTGATTTGTGTTTCACAATAAAATTTTGAATTAACTTCTTTTGTTACACGGGGTATACTTAATTTGTGATCTACTTTACTCGACTTTCTTCAATAACGCATCATTAAAATGCTTTAAAGCAAACTAATTTTTTTAAACCGGTATAATGCATAGTATATAAGGAACAAATGTTTTAAATGTTTCATGAAACTCCAGAATATGAAAGCATTTCGAAAGAATAGATCCATTATCAACTAAAGCACCCACAACGACCTTTTAAACAGCACTACTTTAAAAAAATAATCTTCGTGGTATATTTCCATTGCAAATGTTGCAGAAAAGTACCATGGAGGTAATTGTTTGGAGAAAAGTGTATTCAAAAAACGGCCCAGTGAGAGGCCGTGGTTCTACGGAATGGACGTGCTGTAGCCGGATGAAAGAGGGCTAATTTCTTCAAAACGCATTGTTTTTGCAGTGTTTTTAGTGTATTTAAGAAGTATGTACTTTATATAAACTTCTGAGGGTTTGGACAATTTTTTTTTTCACTTCTAGCACTCAAGCTCTGACATTTGCTATATTTATCATCCATGAAGCGTGCGTTTTCCTTAGTTTTAATGCCATAAATTTTCTTAAACTGAGAAAGGCTACGAAGGTACTACGAACTTGTATAATATTTAAAACATTAACTTAGTCTAATAACATAGTATACTCTAAATATTCTACAACCAATATGTTCTATTAAAATCTTTGCACATCTCTGTGTGTGTGTGTGTGGGCTCTATCCAATCACAGGGAGCACAGGCTCCAGAGCGGTACTATTCCCACGCAGAAAACTGCGAGGAAGTCATTCTATCCATTCGCCAAAAATCTGATCATAATTAGCAGAGCTATTAATTAAAAACCCTCATCGAAGGCTAATTAAGAAGCTTCCATTGTCCCAGCGACCACTTCCTCACATGTTCGGGAGATACGTGGTTCTTCAAGAGTAGAAGGTATATGAATTTTTTAAAGAGTATACTTCTTTGTGTCAGGGATATATTAAAAATGGATTGAAAGGTTGCCATAATTAGCTTATCCAAACGTTTTACACCAAAAAATTATAGTATTATTTTCAATACAATTCATTTCTCTTTAATGAAAAACCTACAGAAATATGGAGATTTTTTTTTTTTTTAATTAATAAATACTAGCATATTTCGACCGCTATGCTTGTTGGATTTTCCCAAACGAACGTCGCATTATTGTGATTATTACTTTTTTTACGAACCTCGAATCAAATGAATCTGAAATCAAACGAACCTAGTGTTTGAGGTCAGATACCTTCGGCAGCGTACACCCAGATGTGTTACGCCCGCTCTGGTCTGTGTTTGCAAATAAACCTCGAATTTGTATGATTTTATATTTTTAAACGAAACTCTTTCCTAAACAAACGTAGTGTTGGGATCCTCTTTGCCATAGGCAGCGTATACCCTCGAATTCGTATGATTTTATATTTTTAAACGAAAATCCATCAAAACGAACGTAGAGTTAGGCTCCTCACTACCATCGACAGCATTGACTGGGTGGACTGCGGCCGCTATCGAGCTACCGTTTTAGTAATTGCTGGTTTAATTTCTGACATTTCGATACATTACTCTTTCAATACCTTAGGTCTGAAGAAAAACTTAATAATAGAAAAACAACGCTTTCTAATGTCAGGGTTTAGACCTATGTTTAATGATAGAGAATTTCATTCCGCATCAAACTATATAAAGCAGTTTAAAGTTGACTAGTTGGAACCCGAGAATATAGTCACCCTCTAGTGGAATCAATGTATTTATGTACCTCGTTATAGTGATTGCCATATTAACGATTTAATTTCTAACGTGTAGACGCGTAACGACCCTAAGACGTATCTCCTACGGCACTGACAAAAAGACTCCGGCGATTAAGAACGAAAAATATGAAAATAACCTTGAGAATTTTTTTGTCTTTGAAATAGCAAATATTAATACATTTTAAGAAGAAATGTACTTTTAGAACCGGGAAGGTAACAATATATATATATATATATATATTCATTAGGCGGTCAGGGATTGCGAGAAAGTGCAGAAAAAACGGAAAATGTGAAAACGACCTTCAGAAAATATATACTTTAAATAGTACATATATATTTCTTTAAAAGAAAGATACTGTTACAACCAGGAAGGTACCACCTGAACTAAGTCTTTTAGATTTTTTATAACTCCCTATGGGGCTGGCGATTGCGATTTTAAAATGTATAAAATTCGCAAATATGAAAATGAACTCCAGGTTTTTTTTTTTTTTTTAACAGTAAATATTCCTAATATTTTAAATGAAAAGTATTGTCAATACCCCTTACGTGTACCGTGTATATGTATTTTTTTCTTTTCTTTTGTAACTATGTGGTCCTCGGTACGGCGATCACGATTTTAAAACGCAAAAAACTGAACTTTTGCTATCTCTGAAAAAAAAAAAATTAAATTTCCAACATTATCCCTTCATTTTTTGTTATTTTAATTAATGCACTCACATCAGAGTGTTAAAGCAAGGCTTGACCATAGCTGCCTATATGGATGATGATCAGCCTAGAAGAAAATTGGATACTTATCTTAATTATATCTGAATTGACGCTATTTAAAGGCACCTGAAGCACAATTATGAAGAATTAAAACATAATATCTGTGGGTGAGGAAAGCAAATTTTGCAAAGATTTGCACGTATTATATTTTAAAAAGAAATACAGTAAAAATAAATTTATAAGAAACATAGCATTTCAAAAAATGTAAAGATATATGTGGCTAAATAGTAAACTAGGAAATAAACGCAAGTTTGTAAAATAAATGGATTAGATTTTTGAGCGAAAAATGTATACATTTATATCTCTTTTTATGAGAAAGAAAGAACGTACATTTCTCTATTTTAGTTTTAAACAGTTGCATGTTACCGGAATGACTTGCAATCTGCGTTGAAGTGGCACATCCCCATGGGATTGAGCAGTTAAAAAGAATTGTTGAAGGGGGAAAATTTTCAGAACAAAAGTTAATTTTCGCTTTAATGAATAACTAACAGACCGCCCGATGTTGCCTGAAATTATCTTGAGGGTTTGCAATTTTAAAACGTAAAAAATTTAATTCATGCCTGTACCCACCAAAACCTGTAACAGTCCAGCGGGCATGCTGTTCCACATTCGCAGACCCAGAAAAAAGAAAAATATAAAAACGTCCTTTAGAAAATAAAATTTTCGAATAGTAGGTATACATATTTTTTAATGAAAGGTACTTTAAAGACGATGAAGTTACCGGCTATACACAGGTATCTGTTGTAAGTCCATTCGAGTCAGGGGGATGGCAATTTTAAAAACTGCACAATAAACTGAAAATATGAATGATCCTCCAGAAAATATTTTTTTTTGATATAGTAAATACTCATATTTTTTTAATGAAAGTTACCATCAGTACGAAGAAGCTGCCGGCTATTTGTAGATGTTCTTATTAATTCTTTCTTCCTTCGGGTGCCGAGCATTGGCAATATTAAATTCTAGAAAAAAACGGATTATTATTATGCCGTCTGAGTGCTTTGTTCTGGATAAACCACGATTTTCTGGGGCAGGCATGAAAGGAATCGCCAGAGTAATACAAACAACTTACGGAATAATATTCGGATAGAAAATTTTGTGAAGAATTGAAATGATCTGAAACTGCATTAAAGGTTACTTAAATTGCCATTGAATCCCTACAAATAATATTTGATTTATGGTGAATGTATACATTTCTACTTCAAATTTAATGATAAGGGACATTATTTATATGTATTTCCTTCATGCATTTTTATGGAAACTTTATGAAAGCTCCAATCTTTATACGTTCCTATGAAAACATATTTCATTTAACAACGTAAATAAATTAATATCAGATGTACATTATATTGAACAAGTGCGTCCTACATTCATTACCGAGTACAAACTTTTCGCTCCATCTCAGATTCACTCAGTCCTTTTTGAAATCCACTGAAAAATATCTCCTGCGTCGAGACAAATTTTGTGGATGATTGAAATGATATTAAAGAGTATTGAAGGTCACTTATTTTGTCATCGAATCCCTATTAATAGCATTATTTAATATGGCGAATGTACACATTTCTTTTTCAAATTTAATTAAAATGAAGCATCATGTATACGTTTCTCCCTTATGCTGTTTTATGTGAGTATTATGAAAGCTTTGGTCCAAACACCTTCTTTATATGTTTCAATGAGAAGATATTTCATTTGTACGACATTAATAAATTCTTAATTTCAATTATACGTTTTCTTGAACAAGTGAGTCCGACATTTATTCTCGAATAAGAAATTTCGCTCTAGCTCAGATTCCCCCAGTCCTTTTTAAAATCCCCAGAAAAATGTCTCATGGATAGAGAGAAACTTTTATGAGGGATAGAAATGATATGAAGCTGCATTAAAAGCCATTTATTTTGTCTAATTAAAATAACTAAAATTGGATTCAAAATAATTTTAATAGGGTGCATAAAAGTAAGCAAAGTTATTTAAATACATTTTTCAGAACTGTATTAATATATTCAGCCTCTTATGATATATTATCACTTCAATTTTAATTTTCAATTATATATTTATAGTGACAGTTCCTTTAAAGTCCTATCATTGCGTTACTGTATCTATGAAGATCTGAGATCCCTTAGTGGTTCACACGTTCGCTTTTCGTGCAGAGCTGAGACAGTAAAGTTTTGTGTTTGATAAGGAAAGATGTTTTTTAATACAAAAGTCTCTTCAATAACGTTGCACTATGCCTTTCCATTCATAATGCACACTATGAATTTCCAACCAAAGAACTTGCCATGAATGCACTTCAAAGCAGAAGAGTACGTAGTTATTAGGACATTTTTTAGGATAATAAATTCCCTAAACCAAACATGGTCACGCTGACGATAAAAAGCAGTTTTTCTTCCAGTGACTTGCCACATTTTTATAACTGGCTGATATAATAAATTTATATCTGTTGTTACTGGAAATTAATGGATTAAATATTCATGATAGAAGAAAGGTTTTTTCTCCCTCAAAGTATTTCCGCTTCGCAGGTGTGTGAACAGATATATTCCTTATAGAACCTAAACAAGTGCTTCCGTAATTTATTCACACCTCCCCAAAAAGTCAGAAAGTCACATTTTCAAGGAAATCTTTAAAGGACCTAGACAACTCGGAAGTAGCACGACATCTTATCACCCCCTCCCCCCCACCTCTATCGAATAAGAACGAAGGTAAAAGGTATGAAAAAGAAAAATTGGATAGGGGAATCTACAATACAAAGTCCCCAGATATCGAGGCGTGAGATTTTCTAGCGCTCATGCATATATATGTATCTACACCTACGGGCATCTGTACGGACATTCATACAAGAATTCTCCCCGTCTTTTCTAGAATATAAAAAAAACTGGTTATGCTTAAAAAACTGTAAAAAAAGCAACGGCACGCGAATTTCCACACAGATTAGTGTAATCCCCTCTAAGTCCTATTTTGCGGCAATTTTCGGGACCAACAAAGGATGCAGAAAACGGTGTAAGATATAAAAACATTTCTTTCGCCTTCATATGGTAACAAAAGGATTAAAATGTTCGAGAAATAGTAATCTCTAGTCCTGTTCATTTTTTTCCCAGGTCATTATGTTTTTGTTAGTATTATAATATCAAGATGATGCTAAATGTGTTGAAAAGCGGCACTAAGAATGAGCTCAAAAGATAACTGTTTGTCACGGTTTTAAGGCGTACCTAACACACCTATGTTTTCGTTTCTTAGTGTAGCGTATTATGTGGGACAAGAAAAAACGTGTAATACCATCTATAACGTAAAGTGCCACTAGTACATTTATTTAAGGTGACAAGCTTTTCTTACATGGCAAGCAAAGATTGTTCCATAACCTTCATTTTTCAAGCTAGTAGTCAAAACTTACTTTTTATTAAAGATTTATGCTAAACACTTATTTTCTCTCATTATAATGCCAGCGGAAGAGGAGTATAGATATGTTGAAAGAACAAGTGTGACCTAAAACATTTTCCCACAGTAACTACAAAATAGTCGGCCTTTATGCACACTGGTATATATTTAATCTCTACAATAAAAGTTCCGCCTCGAAATTCAATGCTCATTATACCTCTACACCTGATGATAAATTATTTAAGGGGGGGATTTGCTTTTTTGGTTGAAAAAAAAATCGATTTTTGTTTTGTTTTTTACGTTTTTATATTCCGTATAGTCTGTAGATTATCCCGGTGAAATGATTTGGCCAATTTCGAAGGTCTTTCGTTTAGTTAGCTTTAGCGCAGGGATGACCGCCCCGGGAACCCAGCTTTCGCTTTAGAGTATAAGTGCAATCCCGGGGGGAGACACGCGACCGTAGACTTTCACTGTTTTGAAGCACGTTCAATGCATTTTACGCAAAATGACTTTTTTCAAACTGGTCGGGATCAGAGCGCAAAAACTATTAAACTGATCTTGCTGTTTTTTTTTTAATTTAATGCAATATAATTTACTGAAGCTTGGTCGATTTTCAGCCATTTTTATAAAAAATAAATATTTTTAGAAGCACTCCGAAGTGCGAAAAAAAGGGTCAGAAATAGACCTTTTCTATTGGCATTATTTTTCATACAAAATCCATTTAACCCCTTAATTCTCGCTCCTGTCAATATCATGGGCAGGGGTGTCGTTCGTTATTTCACATGCCGTCACGTGCCTTTCCGGGCTGGAGATTTAATAGCTGGAAACAATTTAACTGGCGTTTAAATGTGAAGTCTTTGAATATTAGCGTTCGTCTATAGTTTGTACGATCTATAATTTGGTAAATTATGGATTCTGATGAATCAAGCATTTGTAAAAAATCACACTCAAAAAAATTATTGATAATCAAAATTTAATGTACACATATTATTTCAAATATTTGTAAAAATTTGTAAAGATGTGAAAAATAAAGGTCTTATTCGCATTAATTTATATGGTGTAAAACGAACATTAAGACACAGAATTCTCGCATGATGGCTTTTCTACAAATATGAATTTGTTTTATAACATCTTTTTTTTTTTTCGCCTTAAAAAAAGACTAATTGCATATTTTATATAGAAACCTTATAATTATTCAATTTCTGTAATAAAAAATAGGTACTTTTTTATGGTTTTACCAAAAATTAAGCGATCCTTAAGGGGTTAAAACAAGTTGGAAATTGCACGACAAACGTGGCTAATGAGGTGCGTTCGTACTATAACTAGTTTTATAAATATTTTTTGCATCACATAGTGTACGGTATGTATATTTTAGTGCGCTTCATAAGTGCATATCAATTTCATTCTGTTCGAAAGGCTGTAATATCACTAAAATGCACTTGAAATAATTTTTTCCCATTGGCCGTAATGAAACTTTTGACTGTCCCTGTAAGTAAAGTATACATCAATTTTTATAAAGTTTTAAATGACTCGACAAAATTCTCCACCAATTATATATTTAAAATTTCAGACCATTCCGTTGAGTAGTTTTTGCTCTGTTATATGCGGACGGACAGACAGACGGACCGAACGACGACTGTAGGTGCTGCGTATTTATATAATTACGAAAGCACCTAAAAATAAAATATTGTAGTTACCACTTTGCTTTCGTTATTGAAACATATTACATAAGCAAATTTAAGGATAGCGCACAGTAATTTTATTATCGCAAACATAGGACAAGGATGACGAGCCCAGAAGGCCATTTGCCACCAATATTTTATATATTGGTATATGTTATGCCAAAATATTCTTGAACCTATTTAATGAAAGAAATTCTGATATTAAATAAGGCAAAAGAAACAATTCAGAAAAAGTGGTGGCAATTGAACTTCTGGCATTCGGGCTCGCAGTTCCTGACATTTTATTTTTTGTTAAAAAGAAATAATCACACTTAAAATGTTATGAAAACAAATAAAAACAATTTCTAAGCAAACGCGGTATTAGGCAGAAGACAGAAAAAAGGGCTAAACTGAGAAGAACCTTTAGAAAATGTAATTGAGTGGGGAAAAGTTTTGAATGAGATTACGACGGAAGAACATTTTGCACGCTAATGATCGATGTCTTATGGCGCAATTTGCAGCTAGCTATTCATCCAAAATATAGCCTAAAAGTTATTGCAAATGCAAACATTATGCGCAACCAATAGTTTTTGGATGGTCTATTCATAGAAATTTTAAAGGTATTGTTTATTTTAAATAGGTCCTTAAAAAAGTATTATACATTAAAAAATTGGGGATTACAGAGTACAATACTTTAATGGCCTCCGACATTTTAAACGCATCTGATTTCAGTCCGATGTACAATTAGCAAATTATCAATAAAATGAATTATCATGTATAAAAAAAACTCTTCTAAAATGGATTTTCAACCAGTATTATGTATGGAAGCTCATTGCTGTGGATTTATGGGACAATATCTTCTATTACCGTTTGGAGTCTACTTTTATTGGCGTGGAGAGATTTTCCGAGTTTATATCCCTAAATGTTAAAAATATTAAAAAGTAAAAGTTTAAATATTTCATAAATAAGATTTTCGTGAAGAAAATACTGTAAGTTTTGTTACAATAAAGGTTTAAAAAATGGGTTTGTTTATAAGTTTGCTCATTTTCCTGCTCACTTCTAATGTCGTCTCATACGTTCAAAGAAGCATAACTTATTTGTTAAGACAAGACAAGAAACCGACTTTAAAGGGTGTTAACTAAAAATACATGTATCTGAAAATAAATTTCCACACTCTAATAAAAGTGAAAGAGCGAACATTATAACATTCTAATAATAATATATTTAAATTATGCAGAAAGCAGAATCTTCTTGATGGTACAATTACGATAATAAACAAGTGGGTAAGTGTGATCGAAGATAGCATAAAGGATTTCGCTTAATATTCCTTTCAAAACACTTCTTTATCAATAAGAACATAGATGGCAGTACTATTAAATTTAATTTTAAAATGATTACCAGCTATTTTTTAAATCAAATTAAAAGTATTTAATAATTCAGACAATTGTAACATTATATATTTATATTTCTGACAAACATATTTAATTACACGATTTAATTTTAGCTTAAAAAAACGAAACCCTTAAAATGTTAAAAATATACGAAAGTTCTTTTAATTAAATCCATCAACAATGAAACGTAGATCTAGGGAAAACATAGAAAATTTCAAATTTCGGCCTTAAATTGGAAAAAAAGAAATATAAAAATCTGTAAAATTGAATCTATTAGATAATAAAATCTATTCCGGGGGATGGGGGGGGGGGGATTTTTAAACTCCGACGCCGAGCTTCGATCAGAAGCCTTTTCAATAGCAGGCAAATTCGCTACCACAGAGCTGTCTACCCTACGCGAAAGAGACTGAAATTAAAGTTCTTTTTTAAAATATAAATCGCAGAAATAGTCGGATGTCATTACATTAATTCATTTAAATAAAATAATGCTATTTAATTAAAATAATAAAAAGACATTTTCAAAATTGTATGATCTGTCGTGTGAACGAAAGTATTTAGCTATAACTATTAAAATTTCTATAACTTATACAGTTTTCGAGAGCGAACTTTATGACAGAAAGACAGAGAGGAGTGAGTCGAATAGAGTTTCATCAGATGAACGAAACCCTAAAAAATACAACTTAAATAAGCAAAATGGTATTCGATTCACTGTTATATATCAGTCCTAAACAAAAATTATTCTCAACCTTTTGGTGGATTTTTAAAAAATATGATTGGAGGGAGAAAATTAAGAAAAGTAGATGTAGAACCAAAGCAAAAACGAAATTACTTATTCTAGAAAGAAATTGGAAATTTTCATAGGAAATTACGGACAAAATTTCGATTTTACTTGTGCTGCATAAAGAAATGTTTCATCGTTAGTACACACAGGGATTAGTTAGAAGCCTAACGTGAAAACGATAAACATATACAATGAAAAAAAAAGGGAAATGTTTCTTAATCTTTAAAAACAAGGGGATATAATCGGGCTTCCCGTGTCACAGCATATAGATGAAAACCATTTATTTAATTCATAACTATATTATATTTTTTACATTTAATATTTTGTTTAGAATACGCACTAACAATACGAAAAATCATATTTATATGAAAAACAGTAATTAGTTTAAATTCAGTTTTGAAATTTATTAAAAGCGATAGATTTATATTGGTCTCGCGCCAGGAGTTAACAGTAAAAGAAATCGACAAAGATCACTATTTAAAATCAGCCTTTTTAGTGACTTATGTGCATAATTTGATCACATGTCATAAATCTGTATTTTATTTATATTTTATTGTTTTATGTATTGACTGATAAATGTTTTAATTTTGTTATGTCATATAAGTTGAAAACAAATGCCGAGCTATTTATATTAATTTAAGTACAAACGGATCTATCTTGCGTAAACGCCTGTACGCGATAGACATAGATAAAAAATCATGCCTGAAAATTACTTTAAAAACAATAAAAAAAATAGTAAATTGAAATAGATTTTTGAAACAAATCGCAATTTTCAAACAAATTGCATTTGAAAGTACAGTCGTGGAAAAAAAAAAAAAAAAAAAAGTAAACACCCCCTACTAACTCCTCAGCAAATTATCGTAGAAGAAAGTTACTGGTATCGAACGATTGGAAATAAAGTCTACTTTTAAATGGCGCATATAAAATTTGCTTAGGGGCCATCTACATATTAGAACGAATCCAAACTTCAATATTTTTTCAATGGCAATACCCAAATTTAACGAGATATTTCAAATCTTTGGTTCAAACTATGCCTAGACACCAAATTTCAACTCATTTGAATGATAAGTTTTTGAATTATAAACATTCAAAATTTTAGTGCTTCTAATGTTAAATTACATTTTCATATTTTTATTTATAACTTCTGAAATTATGATCCTAATGTTATAATTTTTTGTGTAGCAATAATACTAATATACCCAAGCATAAATGCGTTGAATTTGCAATTTTTATAATTTTCTGATATGAATTATGAAATTAATATTCAAAAAAATTATCAATTGCAACCTACAATTTTTTTCATGGATTCAAATTTATTAAGTCCTGCTTTATGGAAATCCAAAATTTCACATTTTTCTTCCATGTAGTTTTCAAATTATGCTTAAAAAACGGCAAAATGATTGTTTAAAATGATTGTCTATGATAGAAGCGACTAAATATTTGAAATTTCTTATGCTATCCTGTAATCTAACAGACTTAATTGACTGCTTAAGGTGCCTTGATCAAGAAGGGAGCTCTCTCGGTTAACAATCGAGTACCGAACTTCAATTTGGATACAGCCCTTAAAATAAGTTCGTTTTAAAATAATTAATATCTCGGAAACTTATGGTACGAATTGCATAAAAATTTGTTTTTACACTAATTGAAGGGTGTAGAGTTCATTTATGCTGTCAGAATTGTGTACTGCTTTTGAAAAAAAAAAGTTATGGTTCGTTTTAATATGTAGATGCCCCTCCCCCCCCCCCCTAAGCAAATTTTATATACATCATTTAAAAGTAGACTTTATTTCCAATCGTTCGGTACCAGTAACTTTCTTCTACGATAATTTATTGAGGAGTAAGTAGGGGTGTTTACTTTTTTTTTCCCACGACTGTACATTTTTTTTCCCTATTCGACGGTGTAAAAAGCGAAAACGGTCGATGTTTAGAAGTTTAAAAATTTTTCAGCAAAAGTTAAATTGTTTCGTGTTGCCACCATCAAATTTCGTCAGCGTTACGCCCAGACATGTTTGTCTTTTATAACGTAATCACGAACTAAAATGTAGAATAACCTCTTCCGAGTTACTCACAATTCCGAAAAGCGTTTTTTATCTTTAGAAACCTGAGAAACCTCTATCTTTTTGAGATTTAAAGAAGCATTTACGAAAATAAAGTTTCCTTTGCTGCCAACGATTCTCGGAAACGATTCTGTGTAGTTTTTACAGTGCATTAATCATTTTTATCAAACCAGAATATCGATTTTTAGGATGTTATCCATTCTCAATGAAACATTATCAGTTGCGTGACTGAATTTATGCAAGTAACAGTAATAAAATAATATTAAATTTAATGTTAATAATAATGCTATTACTTTATCACGTTTGTCTCATAAAACATGTTTGTCGAGCACGAAAATGTTTACTTGAAAATTGATAGCACCCGGAAAACCTTTATCCCAAATTAACGAAAAGAATTAATATACCATATTAATATAAGTCCATAATTAAACGACCCTGTTTTAAAGTTATGTCTACAGGAGAAACTATCGTTCAGAAAGTCGTGAAATTTTGTGAAAGATATAATGAAAGGATGGGAATTTGTTTAAGCGACAAAAAAAAAAAAGTTCAAAATAAACTATACAACTAATTCCAGGTACCTCATCCAGTATTCCTACTTAATTACGAATTAATCGGATGCTTTTTGTGGCAGTTAGAGATACAAACATACAACAAAAACTTTTCGGGTCTCAACAGTAAGCATGCATACTTGACGTTTCAGCAATTAGTTGTTCGTATTGAAAATTTCAGAGTTTTGTTCAATTTCAGTACACTGTTAAAACACTATTCTTAAAAATAAGTAAATTGTACTAATTATTGAGCACTTCCCGATCTTAAAATAGCTCCAAGTACTTAACTCTTAAATTTGAAAAACGCATGTACTCATTTTTTTTTTTAGTACATACAGGGACTCGAAAATAAGTATGTATAGAAACACACAAGCACTATAAGGGGGAAAAAGCAAAATTACAGAAAACCGACAAATCACCATTTTTAATTACAGTAATTTTGAATTGTGAAGAACTACAATTTTTGAAGTAAAGAACAACGAACTTACTATTTTAATTCTTGAAATTTTTTTGTGTTTTAGCCGCCCCGTGATTTGAACCTGAGTCCTCTAAATGGGAGATCAGTTTTGCACTTACTGTGCTATAAGAGCAGTTACCAGCAGCTTCCAAATGACACCTTTTATGAATCAGCGACGGAAGATCGCTAACAGCAGAGATGAATTTTCCGTTCCTTAAATATTCTAATTTCTAATAAAACAATTTTTAAACTAAATTTTCTTCTTTAACATTTCTAATGAAATTGTAAATAAATTTGAAAAGTGTGTATTATAAATTAAAAATTATAACAAAGATAGACATATCTTTAAATAAAAACTTTGAAATCCCTACTGTCAATTCGGTATAAGTAAAGGGTTTGTCAGAAAACTCATATTTTTGAGCACATAGGATTTAAACATGAATATTAAGACTTTAAAATACAAAATATATGTATTCATTTCTGCATACATTTATAAATCAAGTTTAAGTATACACAACTTCAAAATATCACGTACTCGTTTCTGAATTAATTGTACTTAAAAAAAAAAATAGAGTACAAAGAAATTTTCATTTTTAAGTATATTAATGCTCCTTTTTGAAGCAATTATACTTAAAAAATATGAGTACATAGAAATGCTCATTTTTAAGTAGATTATATTTAACAATGTACTTCTTTTTGAAACAATTATACTTAAAAAAATACGAGTATATGGAAGTTCTCATTTTTAAGAAAATTATTTTTGAGAGTGTATGACGATGACACGCCAAGATATATTTTTTTAACATACAGGGTGTCATTAATTAAACAACCCTATTTTAAAGTTTTCTACACATGAAACTATCGTTCATAAATTTTGTGAAAGAAATAATAAAAGGATATGAATTTGTTTAAGCGAAAAATAAAATTAGTCAAAAACTTTTTGCCACCAGAAGGCGTGTTTTAATGAATTACACATTTAGCATATATTTACGAAAGTTTATAAATTTTATTCATTAACTTTACCTAATCTTAAAAACAGCATTTCACAATATGTTCTTAGTATTTCCTAGAACTCACTGTGAGCAACTGTGGAACATATACTATCTTACGATTCCATATGGTATCTAAAAATGATGATTGTTATGTGGAAGAGACTTGGTTGTAATACAATTTCTAAACTATCGTAAATGTATGCTAAATGTGTTATTTGTTAAAAAAGCCCTCTGATGGCGAAATTTGGACACATTTTATTTTTCGCTCAAACAAATTCCCATACCTTTATTACGTCTTTCACAACATTCTGTGCAATATTTTCGTCTGTAGACAGCTTTAAAATAGGGTCGTTTAATTAGGGACACCCTTTATCTTAACCCTTAAATGCTTGATTTTTCAAAAATCATTGTAATAATGTTTTTTGGCTTTCATTTTTTAAATAAATCATGGGAAAAATAATTTAAAAAATCATATTTTGTTTTAAGTATGGTTTACGGCTAAAAACAGTTTGTTACTGATTGGCAATACTGGTCATTAATTGAAAGAATAATTTTCCTTGATAAAATTCTATAATATTAAACAAACAATAACTTTAGGAACTATAATAAGAAATAAATTTTACTTTCTCGTTGCAGAACAAAATAGGGTATTTCGCAAACTTCCAAACAAAACAAAAAGAACAAGTAGCAACAATTGAAAAAATAAATTTATCTTTATTCTTAAACAGCACAAGTGTTGCCATCTATATGTGGAAAATCGATTTAATATTTTCAGAATGTATTTTATTGGCAACATTAGGTATTATAGCTTTAATATTATTCTAATAGTATTTTAGAGCCTAAATTGGGTATGTTGCCGAAAAGCAACACCCGGCATTTAAGGGTTAAAATATTGCCTACTGTGAATGCTATGAATGTAAGTCTGATTATTTAACCTTTAACGAATGTTACCGGTCTCACAGACCGCTGCTTTTTTCAACTTTCATAGCTTAACTTGTAATTTTCAGTTTAACTTCAAACACTAGCGAAATTTTGTTTCGTTTGGAGCTTAAGTACTATCACCAGAGACTTTAGAATAGATGAATTTTAATTATAACAGTCCTGTACAAAATGTTTAGTACAAAAACACTATTTTATGAGTTAAACGCGCTTTTTATTCATCTTTCGATGGAGCGGTCTGACAGACCGCTTCACACTAGTTACGTGACATTTTCTGTCACATCAGTTAAAGGTTAACTTAATAAAACAGCTACCTATACTTAGGGTAAAAAGACATTAAAAATTATGTGGGAAATGATATTTTTTCAAAATATCGCTTGCTTAGAACTTACACAGAACTCCACAAAATTTCATAGCTTTCTGAACACTAGTTTCGTCTGTAGACAACTTTAAAATAGGTTCATTTAATTATGGACTTTCTGTATTATAAAAACTACTCAGAAATATTTCCGAAATCCAGTGGCAGCAAAAGAAACTTTGTTTTTGTAAATTCGTCTTTAAATCTAGAAAATATATTCGTTTCCGAGGTTTCTAAAGATAAAGGATATTTTTCGGAATCATGAGTGACTCGGAAGAGTTTATTGAATATTTTCGTGGTTATTTTATATCTTCCTTGGATTAAGAAACATATCTGGATTTTTTCAAAAGTGTATAAATGAGGTTCTAATGCATTTAAAACTGGTAAATTATTTAGAATATTTCTCTTTTCAATCAGCAAATGGAAAAGTAGATTGTAATTGATTTAGAGCTATTCTCAATTTAAATTTTTCTCATTCGACAACGCCCTATTATTCGTTTTTTTTTTCACAATAATAAAATCATTTTTATTCCTATATGAATAAAAATTTTATAATATTCTTATTTTGGGTTCAAGAATATAAAAAAAGTGTTTTTTGAGATTCCGTCTTGTTAACTATCTTATGACCCATTTTTAGGATTTCTCTGCCTCGAAATTGAGATTCAAACTTCGAAGTTTTGACATTTACTTCTATAAGCAGATTAAAAAATCTTGTGCTATTTTGAATTTGCTTTAAAATATCTAAAAAATTTCCTAGGTGTGTGGATGAAATTTTTTTCTTGGCTGTGCCAAAGATTTGTGTATTTCGGTTCGAAAACAATCCTTGACATTAATGGTATACAAGGTAAAAGGTAAATAATTGAATTTAAAGAAATTGCTGCATTAAAATTGTCCCTTAAAATTGATTTTATAATTTTTAAAAATTTTTTGGACAAGGAAAATTTAAGTACTTTAAACTTGATCAGATATTTCGTAAAAAATTGAAAAAGATTTTTTTTTAAACCGAGGAATCATCGCAGATTTACAAGATAAAGGCACATAATAATAAGCACAGCAAAGAGAATATAAAATGACTTTTCTTATTTATATTGTTACTACTGTTAGAAATATATTGGAAATTAACACTATATTTATAATATATATAATCAAAACTCCCTTGGAAATATAAATAAAAAATTGCAATTTCAACACAGAAGAATAATCAACGGTAACCCTCAACTGACAAGAATAGTTTCTATAACATTAAATATTAATTAATTAAATTGATGATATTTCTTTTCAAATTTCTTCTTTGCTGTATCCAATTTCTTTCTTTTTATATTACATATGCTAAAGTTAATGAGTTGGTATTCGCATTCACGTGACATACAAAACCAACCAAATCAATTGGATAAAATTTATTTAAAATAGATCCCATTTAATGTCATTGATGTTACTTTGATATTATTTGAGACTGGTCGTTTGAAATACCTTTTCGTCTCATTCCATATTGTGAAGTCAATAAGAAGCCTCATTTAAGAAAGTACAAGCTTAAGAAAATCTAAAAATTAAGAATAATAAAAATATATTTTTTCTTATATAAAAATATTTTTACCGGTACCTTAAAAAATAGAAATAAACTTGCCTGTATGAATTCTTTGATGCGCCTTTAGGTGACTACTTTTTGTGTAAACCTTGTTGCAACCTATAATATAAAATATTTTTTAAATATAAAAGTATCAAAAAATATTAACAATAATAATGTTTACGTTATTCATAAATATCTAAGTTAAAGTAGATTTGAAAGTTATCCGAGAAGGAAACTAACTGCGAATTTCAATCTGCTTACTCATAAAAATTAGGCAGTAGAATAGGCCCGTTTAATAGATTATGTTTGTGCCATAATTTTTTACTCCATTAAGCGTCTGAATCCAATACGCGTTCAAATTAATATGATTTGCAATTTGTTTTCAATCGATCTCCATTGTTACTGCTATAATAAAGGATAGCAGTGTTTGAATCTAAAAGCTAAATCCATTGTATTTATGAAAAATATCGGAAAATTACAGGACAGGGTACAATAAATGTTTAAAATAATATACTGTAAATAGCAACGAATTTCGATATTTTAATGGACAGTATTCCTGTGACGTCATAGTAGGTTCACAGGCATACAGGTATGACATAGTAGGTATATAGGCGTGATCGGTTGTTTACGCTTTGCATTCACCAAGGTTTTTATCTTTTCAACGTTATTTTATTGGCACATTTATGGGCCCAGAAACCAAATTAATGAAAATATATAACCATATTCTGTCATTATTTAATTATTAAATAATGAACAATTTCATAAAAGCATAATTTTCAGAATTTAAATGAAAAGGTTTCTGAACACTAAAAAATAACATTGAAATTGTGAAGTAAAAGCATATTTATGTAAAATAAAGTTTAAGGGGTCTCAGGACTATTAAAGCTTCAAAATTTTCGAAAATTTAATTTTTTTTTTTTAGATGTTAAACTTCTGTTTTTTCTGAGCATTTTGATATGATTATTTCCTTGAAATTCCCATTGGAACATATGTTATGGCTATTAGAATTATAACCACGCATTAGTTGAAGCGGCGTTTCTGATACTTTGAAGTAATTTTTCTCCAAATTACGTTTTTGGGCATAACGCGCAGGATATCTCAAAAACTTCTGAATATTTTTTCATGAAATTTTCAAGAAAAAATATGTTTCATGTTAGTCTGTGTAAACTGAACCTAAAATTTCATTTTTATTGGTCAAAAAAATTATTTTTTAGGGGGTTATACTGTTGTTTCAAAATATTATACTGCTGTCTGAATTTTCAAAATTTTGTATTAGCTCAATACAACTTCGTATTAAAAATATAAAAATGCCTTAAATACAAAGTTATTTAGGTTCAGGGTAATTATTATACTCTGAAGTATAATTAGGCTCAAAAACGTTCATTCTAGTTGCAAAATTTATTTTGTGATCGTACGCGTAAGCCCCCTGTAAATGCTAATTCTGCATCTTGCAATTTTTTAAATATTTGAAATGAAAGAACATACTTATATATTTCATCCCAATTAAAATTGTGTCTTAAAATCAAATACATTTCACTATATTAAATGTTAGAAATGGTCTCTTTTTTTTTTTTTTTTTTTTTTTTTTTTTTTTCAATTTTAAGAGCCCTGAGACCCCTTAATTTACATAATTTATAAATAAACCTCAATTTAAACGGTTGAAATTTCACTTTTTTTATACAAACATTGGATATAACATAATGTATTTTAACGTCAGATTTCTAATAAATTTGATAATTGACAGAAAATTACTCTGAAATTAAGTTAATATTTCTTATATTGTTCTTCATATCTATTAGACACATTTCAATCCTTTCAGTACTAGAATAAAAAATAAGTGAATTCTTGAAGACCGTAACCCTTAAAATGGAACGATTTTCTATGTTTCCAAAACAGCTGATTTTTTATAGCCTCGGATCGGGGGGAAAAATAGTGTCCATAAAAATTGAGGACAGAAAAAATTACCGTTAAATTAAATTTTAACTTTGAAAAGCCAGTACAGTTGAACACGATAATACCGAGAACAACGAAATAGCAAAATTTGCTCGATATAACAAAATAAGCAAGTTTAAAATTCCATATGTAATAAAATATGCAAAAGTTCAGCAAATTATTTAAACATATAGATAGATTACAGTGTTACATTGCTAAATTAGCAGGTCTAAATTAAATTGGTAATGGTTGCTTGGCATTAATTTTAATAATTTTCAATTCTGAATTTATGAATATAAAAAATTCTATAAAATTAATTGAAGGTAATTAGGATTTTCATTTATGTATAAAGTTGGATATGTTTTTAAAAGTGGTTCTTTTTCATGAAAGCTATTATTACTATTATTATTGTTATTATTATTATTATTATTATTTTGCCATCTTTACATCATGTATCTTTTTTTTCTAATTAAATCAATGAACTCAGAAGTAAAATAAAATTATCATTTGTTTACTTCGTTGTAAAGAAACGAAGACATTTAAGCAGAAAGACGACACAGTAAAAAAAGACAAATGTTTCTTAATCTAGGAAAATATTATGTAACCACAAACGTTAATATACAATAACGTCTTCCGAGTTACCTGCGACTACGAAAAGTTTTCTTTATCTTTTGAAACTTCTGAAACTAATATATTTCCGAGATTTAAAGAATTTTTGCCACTTTTACATTGTATGTTTTTTTTTTTTTGTTTGTTTTTTGTTTTTTTTATTATTATTATTATTAAACCAATGAATTCAGAAGTAACATATAATTATCATTTGTTTGCTTCGTCGTAAAGAAACGAAGACATTTAAGCGGAATGACGACACAGTAAAAAAAAGACAAATGTTTCTTAATCTAGGAAAATATTGTATAACCGCAAACGTTAATATACAATAACGTCTTCCGAGTTACCCGCGACTACGTAAAGATTTCTTTATCTTTTTAAACCTTCGAAAGTAATATATTTCAGAGATTTAAAGAATTTTTGCACTTTTACATTGTATGTTTTTTTTTTTAATTATTATTAAATCAATGAATTCAGAAGTAACATATAATTATCATTTGTTTGCTTCGTTGTAAAGAAACGAAGACATTTAAGCGGAAAGACGACACAGTAAAAAAAGACAAATGTTTCTTAATCTAGGAAAATATTCTATAACCGCAAACGTTAATATACAATAACGTCTTCCGAGTTACCCGCGACTACGAAAAGATTTCTTTATCTTTTGAAACCTCCGAAACTAATATATTTCAGAGATTTAAAAATTTTTTGCCACTTATACAACGTATGGTTTTTTTTATTATTATTATTAAATCAATGAACTGAGAAGTAAAATAAAATTATCATTTCTTTGCTTTGTTGTAAGGGAAACCAAGACATTTAAGAGGAAAGACGACACAGTATAAAAAGAAAATATTTCTAGGAAAATATTATATAACAAGAAACGTTAATATACAATAACGTCTTCCGGGTTACCCGTAACTCCGAAAAGATTTCTTTATCTTATCAAAACATCCGAAACTAATATATTTCCGCGATTTAAAGAAATTTGCCCCTTTTAAATCGTATGGTTTTTTTTATCATTATTATTAAATCAATGAACTGAGAAGATAAGATAAGATTATCATTTGTTTGCTTTGTTGTAAAGAAACGAAGACATTTAAGTGGAAAGATGACACAGTAAAAAAAGACAAATGTTTCTTAATCTAGGAAAATATTCTATAACCGCAAACGTTAATATACAATAACGTCTACCGAGTTATCCGCGACTACGAAAAGATTTCTTTATCTTTTGAAACCTCCGAAACTAATATATTTCAGAGATTTAAAAAATTTTTGCCACTTATATAACGTATGGTTTTTTTTATTATTATTATTAAATCAATGAACTGAGAAGTAAAATAAAATTATCATTTCTTTGCTTTGTTGTAAGGGAAACCAAGACATTTAAGAGGAAAGACGACACAGTATAAAAAGAAAATATTTCTAGGAAAATATTATATAACAAGAAACGTTAATATACAATAACGTCTTCCGAGTTACCCGTAACTCCGAAAAGATTTCTTTATCTTATCAAAACATCCGAAACTAATATATTTCCGCGATTTAAAGAAATTTGCCCCTTTTAAATCGTATGGTTTTTTTTTATCATTATTATTAAATCAATGAACTGAGAAGTAAGATAAGATTATCATTTGTTTGCTTTGTTGTAAAGAAACGAAGACATTTAAGTGGAAAGATGACACAGTAAAAAAAAGACAAATGTTTCTTAATCTAAGAAAATATTATACAACCACAAACGTTAACAATAACGTCTTCCGAGTTAGCCGTCACTCCGAAAATATTTCTTTATCTTTTGAAATCTTCAAAACTAATATATTTCCGAGATTTAAAAAAATTTTGCCCCTTTAAAATCGTATTTTTTTTTTTTTTTTTTTTTTTTTTGTAATTGTTATTAAATCAATAAACACAGAAGTAAAGTAAAATTATCATTTTTTTGCTTTGTTGTAAAGAAACCAAGACATTTAAGAGAAAAGACGACACAGTAAAAAATTAAATGTTTCTAGGAAAATATTATGTAACCACAAATGTTAGTATACAATAACGTCTTCCGAGTTACCCACGACTCCGAAAATATTTCTTTATCTTTTGAAACCGCCGAAACTAATATACTTCCGAGATTTAAAGAATTTTTGCCACTTTTACACCGTATGCATTTCTATTATTATTGAATCATTGAACTCAGAAGTAAAATAAAATTATCATTTGTTTGCTTTTTTGTAAAGAAACGAAGACATTTAAACAGAAAGACGACACAGTAAAAAAAGAAAAATGTTTCTAGGAAAATATTATATAACCACAAACGTTAGTATACATAACGCCTTCCGAATTACCCGTGACCCCGAAAACATTTCTTCATCTTTTGAAACCTCCGAAACTAATATACTTCTGAGATTTAAGAAAAAATTGCCACTTTTACATTTTACGGGTTTTTTTTATCATTATTATTAAATCAATGAACTCAGAAGTAAAATAAAATTATTATTTGTTTGCTTTGTTGTAAAGAAACGAAGACATTTAAGAGGAAAGACGACACAGTAAAAAAAGAAAAATTTTTCTAGGAAAATATTATATAATCACAAGCGTTAATATACAATAACGTCTTCCGAGTTACCCGCGACTCCGAAAGATTTCTTTATCTTTTGAAACCTCAGAAACTAATATATTTCCCAGATTTAAAGAATTTTTTTTCTTTTTTTTTAATATAAAAATAAAGTTTATTTTGGCTGCACGGATTTTCGGAAACGTTTCCGAATAGCTTTTATAGTGTATTAGTTAGTTTTCTCAACCTGAAATAAACCTTTTCGGATGATATCTATTCTTAAGTAAACATTTCCATGCTCAAGAAGCATGTTTTACAGACCAACATGATAAATTAAGAAGATTAATATTAAAATTAATATTATCTTGTTAGTTTGTTACTCTTAGTCTTGTTATCTTGTTAGTTCTATTGCGCAGCTGATAACGTTTAATTGAGAATTAATAGCATACTAAACACCAACATTTGGGCTTGAGAAAACTAAATACACTATAAAAGCTATTCGGAAACGTTTCCGAAAATAAGTAACAGCAAATATGGATACTTTTAATTATAGTAATTTCTTTAAATCTCGAAAATGTATTGATTTCCGGCGTTTCAAAAGATAAAAAACGCTTTTTGATATCGTAGATGCCTCCGCAGAATTTATTGTATATTTTCCTACGTGGTTGTACAGTCGTCTCTCTGCTTAACGTCGCTCTACTTAACGACGATCTCTACTTAAGGACGATTTTCTGCGGTCCCGGCTCCTTTAAGTAAAAAAATCTCTATTTAAAGACGAAATTGTTTCTATTTAACGACGATTTTCATGTATTTTCCAGGTATATTTCGTATATTCCAGGACTTACAAATGTGTCAATTCATTTTTTACAGCTAATTATACAAGTAAGTTGCAGCCATTAGACATGGAATGATTTGTAGTGTAAAAGCATATTACCGAAAATTCTTAATTAGGAAATTATTAAATAATTTTGCTGACAAAATTGAAATTAAAAAAATTACAATTTTTGGAGTCGTGCACATTATTACATCAGCCTCGAAAGAAGTTTCTCCTTGCACAATTGAAAACTGCTTTTGGGCATCTGGAATTGCCATTCAAGAACAAATGGATATAACAGATGCACAACTCGACACAGAAGATATCACCACCGAAGAATGGAAAAGTCTTGTTGGTGGTGAAGATGTTTCAGTAAAAGATTCTATCGATTCTGACGAAGACTTTTAACGACCAACTTCAGAAATTTAGAGCAAATTTATGAAGACATCGCAAATGAAAATTCAACTTCAGATGCAGAAGATGGTGATGATACAGAAAGCGAGACACCCCCTCCTTCTTAATCCGATGCAAATTCTGCCGGATATTCTTCGCCAGTTACATTGTTCCATTAAATATGGAAGATGACTCATTCAACCTTCTTGAAAAACTTGAAGCAAGTGTACTAAAAACTAGACCATCATTTTTTTTAAAACTTAATTTGTTTAACCTCTTCGGTCCATGGGTCCCCATACAGGGACCTCTGTTCTTTTCTTTATAAAAGCTAAAATGTCCGATTTTTTTACATTTTCACATCGCTTCTTAATAGCTGAATGTTTTTTGCGTTCAAAGCAAACGAACAAATGGCAGCATCTACGCTGATTCCCACACAAAATAAATGTTATTTTCATCTGAATTTGCAAAATGCCTAAAAATGCCCAAAAGACAGTATGACCAAGAAAGTGAGAAATTTTCATAAGTATTTAACTTAAATCTTTTTCAATAAAAATTGTTGAGAATTTGTAGATTATTTATTTGTTTAAAGCTCTTAAATTTGTGATTGTGTTCATTTAGGTTAATGGTTATTAAATTGATGTTTTTAAGGTGTTTGTAGTTTTAGATCTATATTTTTTAAACTAAATTACTAAGTGCCTAAAGGATCAATTTCAAAAAAGATATTTTTTCTGTCATTTACGATGTCATTTTGTTTGGAAAAAACCGATGAATAAGCATTTGTATTATTATTTTAGCTTCGGAACTGAAGAGGTTAATTAAATGTATTATAAATATTTTTATTGTAGTGTAAGTAACATTGTATGCAGTATAATTAATGCAATTTGTATTTGTGCAATAGAAATATGAATTATTATACTCGTTATCCGTATCAATGAAATAATAAGAAAGAAAGAAAACATAAAATAAATTTTAATAAATAAATAAATAAAACAGTTCTAATCACGCTAATACATTGAGAAAGGTATTGACAGTCTTAAGCCTGTAAAGTGTGAAAGGAAATGTTTTTCAAATATTATTTTTCCACAAATTCTGTTTAAGGACGATCTCTATTTAAAGACGATTTTTTGAGGTTCCTTGAAAGTCGTTAAACAGAGAGCCAACTGTATTATATTTTCGTAAATTAAGAAATATTTGTATTTCCTTACATAGCGTACTTAAATGATAGTCTCTTCGATATGCTTCATTAAAAGTGTAAAAAACACAATAGAAACACATTTCTGTTTAGCAAAAATGAGAAAACTTGGTAATTATATTGTAATTTTATAAAATTTTCACTTGTTATATCCGAATTTCCCTCCTTACAAATAAATTTTCTGCAACGCACTTTTATATTAAAACAGCCATTCACTTCTTTTGTGCAGGGTTTTTTTTTTTTTTTTTTTTGGATTCTCTTTATCTGAGCTCGCTGTAAGTAATTTCGATTGTACTTTCAAATATTCTCTTATGATTCAACGTAGTAAAAACTAACTTCGAAAGCCGTACATATCCGTTAATACAGAATTGCTATCCACAAAAAATGTGTGTTATTGCTGTCGTTGTACGTAATTCTCATATTTATACACTTTATACAGGAATATAATCGGGAAAAATTATAGACAAGAAATTGACTAGAAGTGTTTTTTCTTTAATTAAAAACACTAAAAAAAACAATACCAAATTGGCGTCTCCAAAGACGCATTTGCAGACAGAAGAAAAGTCATTGTATGTTACAGATACACAGATAATAACTTAGTGTTAAATCTAAGAATCATTTCTCAACGATTAATGCTATTTGATCACTTCAAAGTCAAACAGTACTATCTAAATATTCTTATTTTTCTTCAGTATCTCATCTGGATTAGCCTTCTTTAATGGAAACAAAGCCTCTTATAAAAGCTTTGTGGTAAAAACTATTAACTACAAGCCAAATTATAACTGTTTTCTATTCTATGAACCTTTATTCTTCAAGTAAATATAGAAGACATCATTGCAAAAATATTTTTGTTTGACATTTAAGAAACGATTTTAATGTACTTTTTAAAAAATTTCACTGACATAAGTGGTAAAACACCACTATTACCGATTCAAATTACGATTTTTGTTCGTTTTCTTTCTTTTTCTTTTTTCTTTGTCACTTAAAGGGTTTTTTATGTGCACGAAAATCATATTTTCTTAGTTAGAAATCGATATTGAAAGCGAGAAAAATTTTCGAGCTGCGAAAGTAGAGCGCACCAAAACGAGTAGACAGTAATGGTCTGAATGGGCCCGGGATTGCCCAGAAGCTCGTACACGGTATTGCAAAATGAAGGCGAACTTTAAAACAAGCCAGGTGGACAAAAAAAATTAAACGGGCCAGCCGGGTCGACAAAAAAATTAAATGGACCGACCGGCCTGCTTAAACCGTCCATTTAAACAAAATGTGTGAAATATAGACCATTTTCAATGGATATGACTTTCGCGAGAATAAGTACAAATGTGCTGCTCGGGCCGATGCTAGTTTGGCTTCAACACAGCTATGCTTCAACACAGCGTAGAGATCGGCATCGGACAGTTACATTGTGTCTTATCCCCGCTTAATTTCTTCAGTAGACTCGGGCCAGGCCGGTATCAGGGTTACATTTCTCTTTTTTTTTTTCTTTACATAGTCGAGCCAGTCTGGATCTGGACTTAATTATTCCCAAGACGGGCGTGTCGGGCAGGCAATATGTTTAGTAAAAATAGTAGCAATAGTGATAATGAACGTTCATTAACAGGATCATTGGAAATATATCTTAATAAATTTCAGTGAAATGTTTTCAAAAATCTACTTTTTATTATACCGCTTCAAAAGTTATGAAGTTTTTAACCCTCTTTTTTCATTTATTCTAAACTACATTATTTTATTTTTTAATGAATCTTTTTTTGAATCGTGAAAAGTCCCGAGTCTAAGTAATCATTAATGTTGCTATTGTGTGATTTCTTTTCTTGCGAACACATCACAATCTTAAATACATGGCAAAATTTTCCCATAAATGTGTATGCGCAGTATTCTTTAATAGAATCTATGTTAAGAAAAATCGGAATATTTTGCAGAAATTGAGTCGGGCCGAGTCTGTTTTAATTGATTTTTGCACGGGTCGGGCCTGTTTTCACTGATTTTGTTTGAGCCGGGCCGTGAAGTGCGGAAATATAAACGGGCCAGACGCGGGAGTGGCAATTCCGGTCCATGCAGACCTCTAGTAAACAGTAACAAACAGCGAGGATTATTTTTTTTTTTTTTTTTGTTGACTGACATTTTAAAAATCAATGGACACTCTACTTTTACCAGTTTCTAAGCAATTAACTCAATAATTTTGAAAATTAATTGTCACATATTTACTTGTGAAATACGTAGGATTTTACCAAAAAAATTATATCTCGCTTTTCTTTGTAACTTTAAGTAACAAATTTTTTGGTTTAAAATTTACATTTTATTTTCAATTGATATCATTTCCCTAAGAAAGCATTAAAAACGGCTACTTATTGAACAATCTTTTGTACTAAAAAAAATATTTTATATGTCTCATTGTTACTTCTACAATGAATTTTCATGACCTCTTTTTTCGAACCGCGCGCTTCTGCCCATCACCTGTTATACCGCCATCTTTTAATATATCAACTAAAACAAAACACAGTTTTTTACTTTAATATTGATAAAATAATTTGGTGTAAATGGGTTTTTATAAGCACTTCGCATTTCTTACAAAGAAAAAACCGTAAAAACTCTTAAAATTCAGGGAGTCAAAGTGGTGTTACCTCTCAAGAGACTCTTTTATGTAAATTACTTTTAGTATTTTATTAAAACTCAGACTCTTAAAAATAACAAAATATTTTAAACTGTTTTTTAGAATGCTTGCTTAATTACTAGGATAAGGAAGAAAGAAAGAAACACCGGTGTTCCTCTTTTATTTGTGTTTTCAGTGCATGATCATTTGATTTCTCATTGCATCAGCGGAAGAACATTTGTTTCTACTTTAAATTCACACTACTATAATTTCGAGATCCATAAAACACTGCAAATCGTAGTTAACTCATGTAATAATGGGCCGCGTTTCTTTTCTAGTTTCCGTCTACCTTTTTCTTTTATTAATTCTAAAGAAAATGTTAATCGTCTTTCATATTTTTTTGAAAACAGGATATAAATGCTAACAGGCAATTAACCTCTTCACCTCATCCTCACTTCATTTTGACTCTAGAAACTTTCACTATGCCTGCTTAGAAGAGAAATTTTCCTTTTCAGTAAGTAAAACATAAAACATTTCGATTCTTTCAACCTTTAACCCTCCGTCAGGCGCGTGGACTACAGGTGTAGGAAATGAATATAAGGGACTTTCTGCAATAGAACTCGCTAAAAATTAATCAGAAACTAAATTTCTACATTAAGTTAGAACTATAAAATTAAGGAAAACCACATTTCTTTGAAACAAGTATGTATATATATATACATATATAAAACTCACAAAAATGTAACAGGGTTAGACGCGTGGACTACAGGTGGAGTGGGGGACCAGTTATATCAGCGAATGGCACATGGTTATTGACGTGACTGGACTACGTTCGTCGACCACGCGCCTGACGGAAGGTCAAGGCTTCACTCAGGCGAAAACATCTGCTCGCTAATGTTAATCCTATGGGAGGGTTCTTTTAAAATGTCTCATTTGTATTTCATTATTTTTAAATATTTTTTTTTCATTGGAAAACTGAGGTCTATCTAAACAAAGGTCGTTTTTTACTTTTTCGATTTTATTTCAAGGGTTTTTTTTTTTTTTTTTTTTTGTGAGGATAGTTTCACTTTCGAAACCGGTTCCGGAAGTGAAAATATAATAAAAAAAAACTTCGCCAAACAAAATCGATAAAGTAAAAAACGACGTTTGTAGAGATCGACCTTAGCTATCCAATGCAAAAACCATTTGAAATTATTGAAATGCAAACGAGTTATTTTAAAAGAACTTTCCGATAAGATTAACATTAACAAGTAGATATTTTCGCGTGAATTAAATGGCACCTTAAACAACTCAAGAATGTAACAGCCAATACATTAAATAGAAAGGGAAACCGTGACAGTTGAACCACTATTTATAAAACTGACTATATTTCTTTTTGTAATCAATATATATAGAAATGGGATCAATATGTAAAGAAAGTACAGTTACTCCGCTGCAAAATATACGCTTTTCTAGATTAATAAACAAAAGTAATGCGTTTGTTTTTTGAAAGTTTGAAAATGATTCAAATGTCACTTTTGTGTGGGAGATTTGAACCAGGTGACCTGAACATAGGACCCTATCAAAGAAAGCCAGCAAAACAAAAAGTGAAAAACATGAAAAAAAAAATGGATTGCAGAATAAAAGCAAAATAAAGTAGATAAAATTACTGATAAGGCAAGAAACTACAAATAATTAGAAAAGAAAATTAAAAAATACACTATATACATATCTCAATTTAAATAAATGACGAGAAAACAACAATTTTTACTCTAAGCACGCCCAAACGATATTTCAGTCGTACAAATCAAACGCAGTGCGGAACGCACCTTTGCCTCCTGCGTGAGTTTATGACTGTAATGGATATTATAAAATAACAATCGATCAAATAGCATGAAAATTTAAAAAGATATTTGTGGCGTAATTATTGCTTTAAACACGATCATCTGATTGGTAAATAATTCATATGAGTAGTAATTTTCACATCTGAGCGAAAATGTGTCCAGGTCGGGACTCGAACCCGTGGCTTTAATTTCTCTACCATTGCTCTATCATTTAAGCTATCTGGACGATCATTATTTACAAATCAGATAATTGTGTTTAAAAAAATAATTAAATTGTAATTACTCTTCCATAATTTATTGAAGTTCCTTTACCTGCGGTTCATTCTGTCGTGCTGTTTTAAATAACAGCCCAGATGTCATGACCAAATAATTGATCTGAGCGAATATTGTGTTGGCTGGGGTGCCGTTTAGATAGCTCAAATGGTAGAACATTGGCAATTAAAGCCTGGGTTCGAGTCCCGGCTTGGAGACATTTTTGCTGAGATGGTAAAATTATTACTCATATTTGTGGTGGTTCATACCTCCTCTATGGTTAAGTGTCCACGATTCCCCTAACTTTAGAAAGCTGTAAACTAGAGCTGTTTTCTAATTGAAAAGTTCGGCTGTGTTTGTATTATAACAAATAAAATTATAATCAGCAAAATATATTGATCAAAATATAAAAAATAATATTTTTGTGCTTAATTCTATAGAATAAATTGAATAAAACATGTTTACGTCCATGCCAGATTTTTTTTCATAACTTTTCAGTAGCAACGGCTTAGATTACGGCTTAGGACATATGCTCCCCAGTGAAGTATTTTTTTATTCTATTCGCACCATGACAAAATTAAAAAAATTTATGCACTGTATTATTATTATTATTATTATTATTATTATTTTATAAATATAGTCAATAACTCCCATAACTGACATATAACCTATTTTGAAAAACCAATAACTGGCACAAAGTGAACCAGTGTCTGACACTTTATTTGCAAAGATAATTTTTAAAAAAGTTATTCTGCATTTCAAGGAATCTATGCTTTAAAGATACTTTAACCTTTATTATAAAAACAAAACTCTTAAACCTTTTTTATATAATGATAGCATACTACACATGCATGTGTTTTTCAGGTTTTAAATTATTAGTAATGCAGATATCCAATAACTGACATTTATGAACCAGTAACTGACAAGTGGCATCAGACACTTGTAGAACAACTTAAAATTTAATGGAGTTTACTATAAGATAAATTTATTATTATGTTTTTCTAAACAGATCAAGTAAAATATTTCAAATTTCTGTAATATAACCAATAATTGGTACCTCTGTTGGAGACTTGGTAAAATGAAATTCCTGTAGCCAATAACAGGCTCCATTAAGCTAAATTAAATATGTAAACTAGAAATCATGCGCCTAATGTACCATATGCATCTTTTAACTAATTTCTACAACTTAAAAATTTTTTTTAGGATGGTTGCATTACAAATAGATTAAAAAAGAAACTACCTCAATTTTAGAAAGAAGATGGTTGCCTCAAAATGGCACTTTTTGTGTTCTCAAAAATTCCCTCCTCATTGAATATGTTTTGGCCTACTAGTGGTGAAAAAAAAAAAATACTCCAAAATAAAAATAAGCGTCTAAGTCTAATGACATTACTTAGCAGAATTTTACAAGAAAATGCTTATTTAAGTGTGATTTTTGCTGAAGTGTCAGTTACTGGTTAAGTGTCAGGAATCGAAGGACCAGGGAGGAAGCCAAGAATCAAACCAGGGACTACAACGTACCGTACCGTTGCTCTAACCACTCAGCTAACCTGGCCGATATACTGACTCGGCAATTTATCACTTTTAAACCATGTTAGGGTACTTCACTGGTCAGCAATCAGATAGCACCGGCCAGGATAGCTCAGTGATTAGAGCAACAGCACGGTACGTTGTATTCCAAGGTTTTATTCCTGGCCCCGGCTAATTTTTCACTCGTGTTGGGTTTATTGTATTAATTGTGTTTAAGTCTAAAATAAATCGTTCGTTATATATATGTATATGTTTAATGAATTCAGACGTTAATTTACGCGCTTTAATATTTTAATGAAGTTACACTATTGCTAATAGGTTGAAATTGATATACACCACTGAGATGCACTACTAGATGCTTACTGTAGCATGTGGTGTGTATTGCGTTGGAATTTTAGGTTTAAAATTTTAAAAGCTATTCAAATTGCAAAAATTAATGTTTACTGAAATTTAACGAATTGCCATTTACTGAACTGACATTTATGAAATCCAACGAATATAGTTATTTTGCGTGCTATTATCATATTGTTGTTGCGATGTTTCGAAAAGAAGTGCGAAATTTATTGGTACAAAAGTCGCTTTAAATTAAAACTTACTCACAGCCAATTGGAAGAAAGGACGCCTGGATTAGTTATGTTTTTTTTTTCTTTCCGAGATTTCTAGTACACTAATTTCTACTGCCAATCTATGTAAAACGTACTTTTACGTTTCCGCATACAATATGTTAATAAAAGAATAGGCTGTGGAACAATTTTACAAAATGTTTGGAAAACGTATTACAACAGGATTAATAGATATAACATCTATCCACTATTTTGTTTCTTTTTTATATCTTAAATTATTGGTTCGAACAAGTAGCCAATGTTTTTAAATTTTAAGAAGGAAAGACATGCGCAAAATAAAAGTCTGAGAAACGGTGTAGAGATTTAAGCGAAATTTATTAGTAAATGCAGAAAAATACGTGAAGTGGTAATAGTAAATATAAAGACATCACTCATCCGCAACTAAAATGACACAACTCAAAAATACCATATTTCACAAGAAAAACGAAAAATATTTGCATCTTTTTATCTATTTATTTACTGTAGCATAAAGCTGTAGCATTTAGCTCTGCATGCAGTTGTAAAAGCGTACATGAAAGCGTAAATCCCTTAAGAATCAAAATTTAGAAGAGATTGGAAGGATTGAGTAAATTTATCCCCCCCCCCCCACACACACACACAATTTCTCCCCTTCTGTGGTGGCAAAGTGGCATGTAGCGTAATTTAGCTGTTTTCCGGATAACTACGCTTATGACACTTTCCGTGCGGTATGGCGTACTTAAGTCAGACCTATTAGTATAAGAATAGGCAAAATGAACTTTTTGGAATTGTGTCACTTTTCTTGCGAAGGAGAGATATTTATTGTCATTATTATATGCACATAATAACAAAATTATTCATAAGGACAGAATAATAGTATATATGTAAACATAATTATCTAGACACCATACCTAAAGGGATTAAGAAAGTCTCTTCATACTAAAACATTCAATTCTAAAAAACTCCATCTAAAAGTCATTCTATGTCGACGAAATGTAAAACAGGTTATTAACACCAAACACCAACTACTCACATTTAACCAGAAAGAATTAATGCAATCCACGCATCGAAGAGTCTTATATTCGATACTAATTGTCAACAGATTAACATTTTCCCACAGAAAAGAATTATTCGTACGGCTGGAATCTGATAATTGAAAGTGAAACCAGTATATATACCGTTATAAAAGGACAACAACAAAAAAAAAGGACAACAAAAGACAAAATAAAAAGGTCCAGTTTGCTACCGTTTCGAGCACGTCTATTTTAGACACCATCAGTATGCGCATTACACGTCTGAAAAAAACATGTCACAAGATAGGAGACATAATTGTGTCGCTCGTTGTATATTAAGCAGACAAACACTTTTCCACATCAGTGCTTGTCTCTTTTGTCAAATCCAGTTTAGGTGGTTGACATTAATGATGTATCAAGATGTCGAGCTTGTGTCACTTTAAGATAATGATTGATAGATAATGTAATAAATTGCATTTATTAATTTTGTAGTAACATGCTGTGTTGCTGTAGTTGGCGTAGTTTATTAGAAGAATAACTTAGAATTACTGGAAATTCAAAAATACAAAACTCAGTCAATGACGCTCAAAACTGATTGAAAAAACAGCTGCGAATTGAGACGCGTGATTTTTCGTTGCAGCTTTTGAAAAAGGACAGTTGCGTTTGCATTTTCTTTCATCAGAAATTCTGTGCATACGTTTCACTGAGAAATGAATGATTGTCAGGACGTATAATTGTCACCTTAACATCAAGGTGGCGATAATGACTGTTGTATTTAGCAATGGCTAATCCTGGCCATAAAAAATAAGAATATTCTCTTCATCATAAGTCCGATTCTATCAATTTTCTGTGCACAATGTACATAACATTTACCTTTTCTACATAGTCAGAGCCTGATCTTGAAAAGAAATTATTTTTTCTTTTAATAGACATCCTTAGTTTACTTTTCTTCAATTGTGAGTTGTAAAAATTACAATATTTTGTTAAATCTATTATAATAAAAACTTGTTGAAATTTTCATACATTAAAGTTCCGCATTTAGCATTCTAAAGCAGCTATTTTGTGAATCAAATGGCATTGTTTGAGCAAATAAGATTCGATTAAAATTTGGGAGTGTAAAATCGAAATTATTAAAGTTAAACTTCTTATAATCGATTACAAAATCGATTAAAATACTATATTAAAATAATAATAGATAAAATACTTATCTGAAATACCGATTAGTACATCTTCAGAAAGCAATGCGTCTATAATACTTATAGAATTAAAAAATAATATAGAACATATTTAAAATTAATAAACTCCGTTATTAGCCTAATTTTATAACTCGCATGATAAAATTTGAATAGAGTTGTTATTAGAATAGTCAATACTGATAAAAGTTTAACTTGTATGCATTATAACTGTTATACCAATTAAGCTAACTTTGGTTAGTGTTTGAAAATGTAATCTAATAATGATATATCTTAAAATATTTCAAAAAATTGTAATTTAAATAACGAAGAGATATTACAACATTTTTAAGTGATATTCATACACAGACAAAATATTTAATAGGAAACTTGTCAATTCGATTAGAGATTACAAATCTAATAAATCATTTCATATTTTTAATACGGTTCAAACAGTATTATATTGTACCTTTAGTTTACACGTCTGAAAAACGGCTGAAAGCTTTTGCCTTTAGTTAACAGTTAAGGGGTCTTGTACCTTTTAAACGCGACGAAATTTAATGAAAAAAATTCAAAGTTTGAATTAGTCTATCTTCAAAACCTTTTTATGTATAAACATGAAATTTTGGATATTGATTAAACATATTGTGCTTTCTAATATACTCTCATCAGAAATTTATTAGCCTTTTACAGAATTTGTGCATTGTTGAAATCAAAATAGCTCTTTTTTTTACACCAGAAGTCATTGCGCGCATGATATCTTGAGAAAGTATGTATGGATTGGCATGAAATTTGGTAAAGATACTAAACATATAGGTGTGTTTAAAATGAACTACTCTTAGGCCAAAATTATTTTATGAACTATATAAAATATATATATATATATTTTTAATGAATAAAAATAGTCATAACTAAAAATATTACCATTGTAAATACTTAAAAGTAGTTCATTGCAAACACACATATTTGTTTAGTATCTTTAAAAAATTACATGACAATCCATACATAGTTTCTCAAGATAACATGCGCGCAATGACTTTTGGAGTAAAAAAAAGAGCTATTTTGATTTCAACAATGCACAAATTCTGTAAAAGGCTAATAAATTTCTAATGGTAGCATATTACAAAGCACAATCTGTTTAATCAATATCCAAAATTTCCTGTTCATACATAAAAAAGTTTTGGAGATAGACTAATTCAAACTTTGAAGTTTTTCGTTAATTTTCGAGGCGTTTAAAAGGTACAAGACCACTTAAACATTTTTAGTTGTTCAAACAAAAAAAAAAAAAAATTGAAATTTGCAAAAAATACTGAAATTTAGAATTATTTTATTGAAAATACAGAAATATTTAGAAATTTCTTTGCAGATTCCTTTACAAGAAAAAGTTTTTGTGATCATCTTATAGAATATCTAAAATGCAGATTTGTTAAATGAACTTAGAGAAACTTAGCTTGCGTACTGCTTTCCCGCCGCCGCATTTCAAAATTATCTTATAGAAACAAAGCAGCATCGAAGAATCTTTTGTTCAAGGAATTTTGGAATAAATTAAGCACGTACTTAATATAAATACCTATTTTATAATGCTTATATTTATCTTACTTTTTACAGCTTGTGTAGTCATAATAACAATTGCAGACACTACTGAAAGAAGATGTAATGTGACAAAAACTTATTTTCGAGAAAATTGTTTATGTCGTGTTTATCTTACTTATTGGTAGCATATGTTTAAAAATTTAATGCCCAGATGGTATTAAAGTCCCTCAGACAATTTCCCCAAATTAAAAAAAATAATAATAAACTAAATTGAAAACATACCAAGACTATTAATTGAATCTTGTACGAAATCTTCAATCACTCGTGTCGGGTTTAAAATGACGAAAATTGTCTGAAGTATGATCGTGGATTAGGAACAATTTAATTAATTTAGACTATTATGAATGAAAAATAATTATTACTTGTTAAATTGTAAAAAATAATAACAAAAGTTTTATTATTGTACGACAAAATGAATCTTGCGAAACTAGTTTTGCCGCAGTTTTGAAGTCTAGGTTCTATATTTTTGAGCTGTCATTTCTTCTTTATACTTCTTATAAGAATGTTTCTAGATTGTAACTGATTTTTTTTTTAATTATAACAAAAAATTGAAAGCTATAAAAATTTATATTTTTTGTTATATCCGGAAAAATTGTGTGTTTGTTTTTCAGGTATAGTTTGTAAAGAATTTAATTTCCTTAAAAAGGAAAAAAAAAGAAATAATAATAATAATAATAAATATGTAAATCCGTTAACTTGTAAAAACCGCTGGACAACAATGTTTCGAGATAATTGAGTTTAAAAGATTTTTCAGGTATAGCCAGTCTGCGCGGCTCAACGTACGACCGTAATTTTTAGGAATTTTCCTATAGGGCCGACTGCAGTCTTAAATGTCCAAACATTACAAAAATTATAATTAAAAAACACATTTTTTCTCTTCATTTTAAGTCTTTTTGGTACAATGAATCAAAATACAAAGCAATTTAAGATTTGTGACAATCTGTTTTTCATTGGAAATTGAAAGATACACATTCTCTGTATAAGGATAAAAAAGAGTGATTCCGTAAATTAGTCTTCTCTGAGGAGTCTATGTGAACTGCATCACCTCTTACAATATTTTCAACAAGCACTTCAAACACCGTAAGTATAATGAAGGCTGAATGCCCTCATAAAAACTTGCCCTACCCGCTGATAATCCCCGCATGAAGTTCCTGTGTTGCACTGCAGAACTGTTTGATAACATCATTATACGACCACAAACCATTAAAAAGGTAAACTCCTTTAATTCGGCAGGCTGTAAGAAAAACCTCTGCAGCTGAATTACTTCGGGCATGTATTGATACATCAGGAGGGTAACATTCGGTTTGATCAGAAGTATCTCTTTTAATAAAGACATTTCCATCAGGTTAATTTGTTTCATTAAAATGGATCGTTAAGAACTTTCTCAGAAACAGGAAATTACATCCGTTAGCTTTCGCCGTTTTAAGTTGTTCTCAAATCCGCACTCGCTACTTTATCAGGCATTCTCGAAATCACTTTTAAAAAGAAATAAATAAAACTTGCACATCTTATTATTCCGCTTGCTAAGAATTGAAACGTTTCGATTTTGAATTAAACATACTTACACAAAGGTGGTAAAACACTCCTTAGGAAATTTATATCAAATTTTAAAATCTAACGTTTTTATAATTTTTGTTCGGAGAAAACATATGTCGTGATGATCATTTTTTTTAAAGCCATTATCGAATGAAATCGGCATTTCTTTAGATGAAAACATCATCGAAAAATGCCTTTTGTAATAAAAAGTTTTAAATTTGGTAAATATCTTCCTGCGGCTTGATGAAATTTTAATGTACATCATGCATTAGAAAACTGCACTTTCTTATACTTCAATCTAGTTACTTCATTCTCCACTAAAAGAAAAGAGAACAGTGGTGGCGGCAACAATATTTTCCATCACGAGAACAATTCGCATACTTTTTTGTTGATATGAGGACGTGAGAATCGCGAAAAACCTCTAACTGCGCCCATTAGTTTTCATTGTAAACCAAGATTTTACAATGGGAGAAATGCAGGATAAAACTAGTTTTATTGCACATTGTTGTATTTTTCCCGATGCATGTGTACCAATAGAATAGATTGATAGAAAAAAAACATGATTTTTCAAATTTTGGATAAGGCGAGTTTTGAAACTCCCCTCCTCATGTACTTTAAGTTTGCAGCACAGAACTTGATAGAAACTTAACAAGTAAACTTTAAACTTAATTAACAAATTCACTTAAGTTATGACGCACCAAATTGTATACTTGCATTAGAGCTTGTTCACGTACCTATTGTTAAATCTTCCGTAATCGGGTCAACTGCTAACTGACGTATTTTAGCAAGTGTGATTTGGTGCAATAGAATGGCTCTTGTGGCAGTACTTTAACAATATCAACATTCACATTAAGCCCTATTGCTTCTAACATCGTCTATGCATGATGCTAATCTTTATCCTTGCCAAAGATCCTATCACAAAAAATAGTTAATCTGTTTTTTTATTTTTTCAATTATTATTTAAACTTTTTTTTAGTCTTTCATAAACGTGAATGCAACAATGAATTAATTGATTTACTAAATTTTCTTCTTCTCATACATTATGAAATACAATTTGCTAGGTAACAGTTAAAGAAAACGATAAAAAGCAGATTAAATTGACAAAAATCTGAAATTAAAAAGTAAAAGTACTTTAAATTTTCCCAGCAGATGCACAACATTTCATCGAACAATATATAGATAATTTAGACTGTGTAATATATGTTAATGTAAAATATCTAACTAACCCGGGTAATTAAAGACCCGTCCCTCTCCGCCCCCCTCCCCCCCCGGTAGTAAATTTTAACATCCATAATTTAAGATTTGAATTCATTATTCGAATGCCCCGTTGTATTTTCAACGAATGTAAAGTTTGAAAATCGTCTGAATTCCCATTGAAAACCATTATCAAGTAAAATAAAATGTTCTACATTTTTGGAACGCATGAATCAAATTGAATTAATTTAACCAAAAACTATACAACTAATTCCAAGTACCTCATCAGTACTCCTACTTACGGCAGTTATCGCGAGACATACAGACATCAAAAACTTTTCGGGTCTTAACATAGGAAGCATTCACTTGACGTTTCAGCAATTAGTCGTTCGTATTTAAAATTTCAGATCTTGGTTCCATTTCCTTTCAGTATGAAGATGACACACTAAGATATATATTTTTTTAACATACGGGGTGTCATTAATTAAACAACCCGATTTTAAAGTTATCTACAGACGAAACTTTGACTAAATTTTGTGAAAGAAATAATAAAAGGGTAGGAATTTATTTAACTCCTTCGGGACGAGCGTCTTTTACAGAATTTTTAATCTTTTATCACCGGTTTTTCAAAACAAATTTTTGCATAATTGAATCGGAAAAAAATGCTCGGATTAAATAAGGCAAAAATTACAGTAAAAATTTACTGGTGAGAATAATCACGGATTCTGAGCACCTTACGCGGCACGTATACTGGCGCTCGTCCCCAAGATGTTAAGCGAAAAATAAAATTATTTAAAAACATGTTTGGTTGTAAAACAAAATTGTAAACTATCGTAAATGTATTCTAAATGTCTGATTCGTTAAAAAACGCCCTCTGGCGGCGAAATGTCGAACTATTTTTTCGCTCAAATAAATTTCAACACCTTTATTATGACCTCCACAAAATGTCAACTTTTGGAACAATAATTTTTTGTGCAGACAACTTTAAAATAGGGTAGTTTAATTATCACATCGTGTACATTGAAAAAAGAGATTATTTTCAGCCAAATGACCATTTCCGTTTTTTCTTGGACAATTTTGGTGATTAAAATGTATGGTGTTTTTCTCTAAAAGGGGCGGGGGGCGAGGGGAGCCTGCAATTAAATCTTCAGATTTCCATCAATACCTCTGATTATCAGTGTATAGTATACCATTCTTTTTCAGATTAAGGCAGAATCTCAAACAGAAAACACTAATTACACTGCAAAATTTGGGTTGTGCCATTTTTTTAGATTTTGACATTTGATTCTTATGTATCTTGCAGTGCTGAATCCGAAAATAACCTTCATTTTTCCCATCACATAAGGATTTTTTGCAAATCGTAAATTTCAAAGTTAAAAAAATAGCGAAAATCTGATGTTTTAAAATAGATGTGATTGTTGCGTTTTTTAACTAATGAAAATTGATTTTTATGTATTTTTTAGCGCTGAATCCGAAAATGACCTTCATTTTTTAACCATCACGTCAGGATTTTTCGCAACTCGTAAATTTCAAAGTTTATTAAACTAAACTATTAATTTATTAACTGTTAACTATTTATTAGTATAAGATTTTCGCTATTTTTTTACTTTTTATCTTTGAAATTTACGATTTCCGAAAAATCCTGACGTGATGGTTAAAAATAACTATTAACTGTTAACTATCTATTAATATAAGATTTTCGCTATTTTTTTACTTTCCATCTTTTAAATTTACGAGTTGCGAAAAATGGTTAAAATGTGATGGTTAAAAATCAAGGTCATTTTCAGATTCAGTGCTAAAAAATACACAAAAATTAATTATTAAAAGTTAAAAAACACAACCATTGCTGGCTTGTGTTATTAAGCTATGGAATAAACATGAAATATTATGTTCTTATGTTATCTGTATTTCAAATTTGCCGACAAAATATTTCGCTTACTTTTATTTTGCTAACCGTAAAAGTCATGCAGCTGTATAATTTTAATTCTTTGATAGATGAAGTAAATTTTTCGTCAGCAAATACAAAGATGTTATATTTCAAAGAATTTATAAGCAACTGAACCATCAAGAAACCTCTACGAAATCCAAAAGATCATATTTTAAAAAAGAATTTTTTTTTAAACAAAGACACATTATGAACGGGCGATTTTTCAAAAAACGCCTTTGAATAAAACTTCAAGAACCTACATAAAGTGAAAGCATATAACTAAATTTTTGAGTAAAAATGAATTGAATTAGAATACGTGCTTTCCTCTGTAGAAATATTTGGTGCAAGAAATAATTTCACGGTTAATATACAGAAAAGGTATTAATATCTGTGACTCTGGTATTAATATCTGTGTGAGCTCACAATGACATAAGGTACTTAATATAATTAAATTTAAAAAATCAAAAAACCTCAATGAACTAATAATTTCTCATCAATGTGAAACTATTTTTTATATTACTTACCTATTTTTTTTATTTACTTGTATTGATGACTTTTAAGTTGTGTTTAATTGGTAGTTCCTATCTATAAACTCTGTTTTGATGAGGCCTATAGATGGCTATAATGGCTAGAGTTTCAGTAAAGCAAGAGATCCTACCTACACAACTTCCAGGTTGTGTAATATTTAAACGGAGCTTCTGACCGTAAAACAGTCAGTGAAACATCTTCTTTATTTTGCAAGACCTATCTAATGATGTGCCACTCAATAGGGTGCGTAAATTTTTTCTTCGTTTCTAGCGCCATTTTTTATTTTAAGGCCGCCATTTTGAATTTATAAAAACAAAACCTAGCCTATAACCATCGGACGGTTAAGACGAACGATAGCGATCTCATTCATTAAAATCCATCCAGCCGTTGGGATGTTTCGAGGGTATAAAAAAATCTACGTACCCAGATACGCGTGAAACACATAACCCTTCTTGGCAGTCGGATAAAAAGTAGACTATATATAGGGTGTCCATAATGTTCCAGTTATAAATTTTAATAGTACGAAATTTAAGCGTTGTAGCGTGTTGGTTCAAGATCACAAATAAAGAGTAACCCAAACAGCTTTAGATATGCGTATGCGCGAGTACCTCTTTGTTAATTGTTATTTACTTCCATTTACCATACACGCAAAATGGCGACACCTGAGCGTAAAGCGTTATTGTTGGGCTGAAGATTTAAAAGCCATTAGAGCCATGCAATTTTTTCCATTGGGGCTTTATAAAAGATCGTACCTATCTAATGATTTGCCAGAGTTGAGACACAGAATTGAAGAGGCTATTGCTTCCATTGCTCCGGACTCGTTAAGGCTCTTGTCCCTGCAGGCAAAGACACTCACAAGCTAATGCTAATCCTATGGGGAGGTCATTTTCTAATATCTCGTTTGCATTTCGGCAAGTTTTTTTTTTTTTTTTTTCTTTTCTTGCATTGGATTGCTGAGGTCCATTTCTACATCGCTCCTTTTTTACTTTTTCGATTTTAGCTGCAGATATTTTTTAGAATGACACTTTCATTTTCGGAACAGGTTTCAAAAGTGAAAGTAACTTTATAAAAAATATCTGCAACCAAAATCGAAAAGGTAAAAAAGACACGATGTAGATATGAACCTCAGCTATCCAATGAAAAGAAAAAAAAAAAAAAAAAATTAAAAATGTCGAAATGCAAACAAGATATTAGAAAATAACCTTCCCATAGGATTAGCTTTAGCTCACGACTGTCTTCGCCTGCAGGGACAGGAGCCTTAAGAATTAGACTTTAGGTTGGATGTGTGCCGTATAATTAACGGTGAACATATTGAACATTTGAAAGAAAAACTAGATTAGTTTACCTTCAATTTGAGGTATGATTTGTTGTAAATAGTCTAAATTCAACTGTTATAATATACCATTGAAACTGGGACATTCTTTTATGGACACCCTGTAGTGTATACTTATTATTATTATTTATTATAAATTTCCATTTGTATATATTTTGAGCGAATATTCCATATTTGGAATGCTTTTAAGATCAGTTAAGTAAAATCTACTTTCGCAAAACTTAGAAAATTAGAAAGATATCCCAGACGTTTTTGTAGTCCAATCTGGGAATTTTACAGTTATAGACAGTCGTAAATCCTAAAAGTAGAATTGAAGGGCTCGTAAAATTGACAGATATATCTTGTTTTCAAGTTTCTCTTTTTTTTTTTTTTTTTTTTTTTTTTTTTTTTTTTTGCCTTGAAAATTTATGGTAAGTTGTGGAAGGAATTCCAAATTAAGGTTCCATTACCTCCCCCCCCCCCCTGCTTTTCTTTAGAAACAAAAAGATATCGGTCCATAGGTGTATTCAGAAAAACCTGCACAGTTTGATGTTACAGAGTCATTTGAATAAATATAAATATATTTTTTACGATACATAAAAAACATAAGGTTTCATTCGTAGAATTTAAAAATAATTCTGATTTAAGAGTATATATGTTTTAGAATGTCATATTATGGAAATAGAAAGACTATGAAAATTAAATACCGTAAGATTCGTGAGCTTTTTTTCCCATTCAAAGCTTTTTTCTGAATGTGTTATGAATAGAGAAAAATGTAAAAAGAAGAAATAATGAAAGTCCATTTTTCCCGTATGAAGCACAAATAAAACGTACTAAAATTGTTTTTAGGTACATATATATGTATAATTATTTAAAATACATTAAAATACTTTAAAATTCATTAAAATCAAATTAAAATCCCAAAGCGTTTTCGGCCAAATTCACATGGCCATCGTCAGTGTTTATTTAAATGTTGTTATTTCTCTTTGCGCTTATTCGTCAAGGCGAGACCATTGTAATTTAAGAATAGTATAGAAGATAATTTGAGAGGAAAAGATACCCAAACTTTAACAAAACAAACTTTCAACTACTATGTAGCAATGAAAGTAGCTCACACAAGTAGCAGTAGCGCAGCCAAGATCCACATCTGGTTTAGAAATATTGTTACTCATAAAATGAACGATTTCGCTGTGTTAACATGTTCGGTAATTTTTAGTAAATATATACAGGGCCGAAACTAAGGGGGACAGAGGGGGCATGTACCCGGCCGCCAGAACGGAAGGCGAAGGGGGTGGCAAATTGAGATTTTGTTTCTCGATTTTTCTCACATCTATGTTTAGCACGGTATTATTAAAATCGTCCTGTCTGAGGTATGCCAAAGCAAAGAAGAATCAAAAGATGATATCAGGACCTCGGAAGAGAAAGTGCGAATCTCGAAATTGGGGTGTCGGGAAATCAAGCTCAAACTTTTGCAAGTAGTGTTATAAGGTACTACTCACTTTAGCCCGACACTGTGAGAACACTAAGGGCGAACCAGGGCAAAACGACTTACCTACGTGTTGCCTATATCTACCTGACGCGGAAAAAACAAAATCAAAAGATCGATTTTTCGAGTTCGCTCTTTCTCTTCCAAGATCCTGATATGGTATAATGATCCTATATAAAGCGGATTTTTTTTCGATTACGTTTTGAAGGTTTTAATGAATTAATATTCGACAAAGTTGATTACGTAGTTCAGTATTACATATTTTAAATTTTAAGATAAGTTGGCTATTAGAAACTTAGTAAAAGTCTCTTTGTAAATTTATTTACGGAGGAAAGGGGGGGGGGGGGATGTTGGCCTCGGCCGCAAAAAGGCTAGTTTCGGCCCTGAATATATAGCACATTAAAACAGACGCAAGGAAAAGCACAAACAACCATAATAAATCTAATTTTTATGTGTTTAAAGTTTTCATAAAAGAGCATCTCCTTCAGTCTTTATGGAGAAAAAAAGAAGAAGGCAAAAAGGCAGTAACATAGTTACTACTTTGCTGCTATTGCTCGCAACTTTTTCAGTCATTAATTTTGTGTTGAAATATAGAGACTCCTATTATGAGGCTTCGAAATAGTTGAAAGGTAAAATTTCTGTGCTATTTACGCTTTTCTTTTTACACATCATGTTTTTATGAGGGGCTACTTCAGTCACGCGAAAAAACCCGCTCCCTAATGCTAATGCTTTTGAAGAGAATTTATTAAGATATATCGTTGGCATTTCAATATTTTTAAATGATTTTTTTTCTTTGCATTGGACAGCTGAGATCAATCTGTACAAAGACCGTTTTTTTACTTTTTCGATTTTGTTTGTAGATTTTATTTATGAGGATGTTTTCACTTTCGGAACCGGTTTCGGAAAGGAAAGTGTCCTAATAAAAAGCACCTGTAAACCAAATCGTAAAAATAAAAAACGGCGTTTGTACAGATCGATCTCATCTATCCAATGCAATATATATAATATATATGTATATATATATATATATATTATATGTATATATATATATATATATCAGTTTTTAAATTCTCTGGAAGGGGTTTTAACACCGAAATTCCTCTTTCGCTGAGCCAGTGGATCAGTCTTCGCTAATAATCGACGATTCGACTCATCGACATTTTTAAAATATTAATATGTTAAGTGGCGTCATAAATAAATAAATTTTCACGTTTGACAACACATAGAGAATTTTAATAGTGACTTCAAGAATAAAACACGTAAAAAATAACTATCGAGAGTAGATAAAGAAATGACTAGATATTTACGAATCGTAATTCGGAATACTTGGCGGTAAATAACATACAACTTTATCTCGACAACAACAAGAAAAAAAAAAGTTGTCATGGTAACAATATAAAAACTATTCCAATTATGCCATCAATATATTGTAAAAAATAGTTTTCAATAATGAAAAGATAAACTGAGAGCTAGATTAAAGATATTATTCTAACATTTTTCCCCTAGTCGATTAAAATTATATTTAATTTTGTAAATACACTCACACCGGATAAACATAAATTCTTATTTTAGAGGTCAACAGAAATATCCTATTCAAAGCAAAATGTAGAAATTTAGAAAACATATTTTTAGCCCCCGGTACGGTATGCTATTTCTTTCTCCCAGCTTATTTTGTGCCGTCTTCAAAAAATAACGTTACCTTACTGAAGCCAGCCGTAAAAAAAAGCAGTACGATTAAATATATATCAATTCTCTATAGCAATTTTTTAAACTTCTAAGCATCGCGCATTTTCAGTTTTTATGCCGTCGTATTGGAAAAAAAAAAGTACTTTTAAATGGAATTTGAAAACTAACTCCATTTATTTTTGAAATATTAATTATTTTTTCTAGTTTTTAGCACCATTTGTTTAATTTTGGCAACTCAAGTACTCCATTTATGTAGAAATTAAAGAGAAAATAGTTGTTGAAAAATAGCAATTATATCTTTTTGTTGCCATTCTCTCATAACAACCGGAAGAAAATGTAATTAAAATACGTGCTATTTTGAAAAAATATAAAATATATAAACGAATAATTTCTGTTAAAACATGGAGCTATTATAAGCTATATTTGATTTTAAGTATCTATAGACGCTTTCAGTGTAACGTCAGTCATGACATTTTGGTTGGAAACTGACTCCAAACAAACGGTTGCTATGTATCATTTCTTTTTAAATATAAATCGTGGAAAATGTTACCAGTACATATCAAGTATTAAAACACTTAGATGTGAGATATAGATATAAGATATAGCTGCGAAACACAAACAAAATAGAAAATACAACATAGCAACCATTTGTTAGAGTCAGTTTCCAACCAAAACGTCATGACTGATGTCATAACTGAAATCGTCTATATTAAAGTTACAAACAAATGAAGGCCTATGAATCATTAGATAGCCGTTTTTTGTCGAGTTTCTTTAATGACGGCATCTTTTTGCGATAGTGACATACTATGCATGCTTTACTGTAGATGTTTAAGAGTGGATCGTAAATGTGGAATTCTTAAGCGGATACGAATGACGTTATTTTACATAAAATAAAAGTGTGTGCTTTAAGTCTTAAAACTGAAATATGTTTTGTACTATTTATATATACATATATTTTTTTCATCGGGGGCAACACTAAATTTTCAAAAAGCAGAGTTCCTGTTTTCTAGTTTAGAATATTACAGTGGTAAAGGAAAAAAAAAATATTTATTCAAAGAAGATTGAAAATGAATATGTATACATGTGATTATTTTTTATTCTAGATATATTTCTGATAAACCAAACACACGCACAAGAAAAACTAGTAAAGACCAAGACAATAATGCAATAAAATACACCCTCAGAAAAAAGCTAAGTTCCTACACTGAAAAATAAATTCCACGCCCAAACTATAAAGCATATATTATTAAAGAAGTTACTAAGTATCCGCTGCAATTAAGAAAGAAAACTTTATATAGATAGTTTGGCTTGAAAAAAACGCATAATTAAATAGTAATTTATCTAATCTGTAACATCTTGTGCTCATTGAAGAAACTTTGCGGCTAATTATTAAAGTTTTATGCACCTTCTACGCATGACGCTTATTATTACATTACGTAATTCAAAAGAAATCGTATTCCATTCCCGCTTTCCCAAATAATCTCAAATCAAGCCTTGAAGCACAGAAATATCTGTCTATAATTTTCGTAATGGGTCCCATTAGAATACTTTTTTTTTTTCTCATTTCGTATAAATAATTCACGGGATGCAACTTGTGACCTTTTGACAATTCTGTAGGTGTCCATTAAAACGTATTTGTCCATGCATGTATTTGAAAAAAATATGAATCAAACATTACATGCAGATGTTTAATGCTTTGACTTAAGTAGAAGGCACACGGTGAAATGGCGTTAACAGGTTGTAATTTATGGCTATGAAAACTAAGGTTGCGCTGATATATTTTTTTTTTTTTTTTTTTTTTTTTTTAGTTTTAATACAAACCATCCGTGTTGTTTCCTCTAATACTCTAGTCTAATGCAAACATTTATCTACATATTTATTCGAAAATAATCTTTGTTTGTCTGTTGCTGAACAGTTTCAACAATTACCAGTATAGTTTAACGAACATTACTCTATATTTTGAAAAATAATAATGGCATTTTTAACAACCTAATATTTTGTGTTTCAACACATTGATTACCATGGCACACAAATATGTGTTCCAGAAATATTTCACAGGGTGTCATACCACACGAATACATGTGCCATCAGTATTTTCAACAAAGAAAATTTGTTGCTATGAAAACTAAGTTTGCGGATTTTTTTTTTTTTTTTTTTAACACAAACCAACCGTGTTGTTTCCTCTAATACTCGAATTTAATCCCAGTATTTATCCTCATATTTAATCGAAAATAATTTTTATTTGTCTGTTGCTGAACAGTTTCAACAATTACCAATATAGTTTAATGAACATCACCCTACATTTCGAAAAATGATAAAGTCATTTTTAACAATCTAACATTTTGTATTTAACCCTTAAATGCGGGATTTTTTATTTTGTTTCGAAAAAATTACATATGATTCACTGAAAGGTTTATTACACAGGAAAAAAAATAAAAAAAATTAGAGATAGATTTTTCATATAATACGTCAATCTTTTCTTTTGTTGCACTTTGCACATCTGCAATACAATTAAAAACTACTGTCGTGTGGCGGTTTTACGCTAAAATATTTCATATTAGTAAATATTTTAATAATAATGTCTGCTAATAAGTTATTTTATATAATTATTTTCTTTATAAAACTTAACCTTTAACCCTTTAATTCTCATGATAGAATACGTTCTAGAAATTACGTAGTTCGGAGCATCTGACTTTACACCAGAAAGTTTGAATGGTTAATTTCGCTTTATTTAAATAAGCAATGTTTGTTATTATTTAAAGCAAATATTGGTACTTTAATTTTCTGATGTGAATTAGGTTTATACGAATAAAAAAAATCTATTCAATTCAAAACACTGTTGTTTGCATATGTGCAAAGCTGCCCACTAAAGGGTTAAACACATTGATTACCATGGCACTAAAATATGTGTGCCAGAAATATTTCACGCGGTGCCATACCACACAAATACGTGTGCCATCAATATTTTCAACAAAGAAAATTTGCTGCTATGAAAACTAAGGTTACCCTGATATTTTTTTCTTTTTTTATAGTTTTAATACAAAATATCCGTGTTGTTTCCTCTAATACTCGAATTTAATGCAAGCATTTATCCTCATATTTAATCGAAAAGAATTTTTATATGTCTGTTGCTGAACAGTTTCAACAATTACCAATATAGTTCAATGAACATCACCCTACATTTCGAAAAATAATAAAGGCATTTTTAACAATCTAACATTTTGTCTTTTAACACATTGACTTACCATGGCACTCAAATATGTGTGCCAGACCACACAAATACTTGTGGCATCAATATTTTCAATAAAGACAATTTATTGCTATGAAACGGGACTACTGATAATGTATTACCATTACCATGTATTTAAAATTAGAACCCCCTGTCCCCTGAGGTATGTTTAGAGATTTCAGTTTTGTATTCAACGCGTAAAAATAACTAAAATTCGAGATTTTTGAATTAAAAATCTTTCAAATTTTACTTTATGTAAAATTAAACAAACATTGCTGCGATTGGGAATCGTGAACTGTCTCGAAACTGCTTTGTAAATGTTTGCTATAAAGGTCATTTCGTTTCAATCCTCTCAGGTATGTTTAGCGATTTCATTTTGGTGTTCAACGCGTAAAAATAACTAAACTTTGATATTTTTGAATTAAAAATGTTTAAAATTAACACTATGTAAAATTAACAAACATTGCTGCAATTGACAATCGTGAACTGACTCGAAACAGTGTTAATGTTTGCCAAAAAGGCCACTTAGTTGCAATCCCCTCGGGTATGTTTAGCGATTTCATTTTGGTGTTCAACGCGTATAAATAACTAATATTTGAGATCTCTGAATTAAAACAGCGATTGGGAATCGTGAACTGAATAGAAAGCGCTTTGTAAATGTTTGCCTAATACGACACTTCGTTGCAATCTGTGGCGGTCAACGTGTTAATGCGAGTTTAGATTTGAGCCAACATATTTCCGTAATTATTTTACACCACATAAAATCTTAATTTTCCATTCATGTATTTAAAAAAATATAAATTATTCTTTATTGCATATAATGTTTAATGTTTTGTCTTAAGAGGACTGCAGAAAAACGGATTGGGGTAGTTGTTGTGTTATGAGATTGGGGGCTCCCTACATTAAGGGTGTTTGAGTTGTAATTTATGGTTATCAAAGCTTAGATTGCGGTAATATGTATTTTTTTCCTTTTTAAATAAAAACCGTCCGAGATGTTTCTTCTTACACTCGAATAATTAAGTCAATTCTCAAATAATACCCCCCTCCCTCCCTTCTTGACACATTCACCGAGTCGCTTTTATACATAAACCCTTAAAATGTGCAGGTATGACTACTGAAGTGATATGGAAAGGACCATAATTTTTCGATAAATGTCTTACATCTTGAGCTGTCGTTTCCCGAAAATCTGTTTAAAACGCCAACTGTGACAGCATTTTTTTTTTTTTTTTTTTTTTTTTTTTTTCGAAAGATTCTATGCGTTTATCGAAAAATAAAAAAAAAAACTATTCGACTTCTTTTCTGGATAAAAATATCTGCTAATTTTACGTATTTAAAATTAAAAACGACTTCATGAATGCGTCAGAAAGTAGTCAGTTTGGGTTTGAAATTGCCTCGATGGAAACATATACCCTCATCAAAAACATATATATCCTCATATTTATTGAATATGAATTTGAGTTTGTCTGTTGCTTAGCATTTCAACAATTGTCAAAATAGTTTACTGAACAGTAATCTTTCTAAAATGAACAAAGAAATTTTTAACACCGTATTTATTTATTTTTTCAATATGCGTTTAGTAGGTAGGTAAATAGTGGGGAGGGGGGGGGAGGGCTTTGGGACCTATGAGAAGCACGGCTGTATGCGTTTAGTATTGGTGCCAATTTAGTTCATCATATATCAAATAAACCCCTTAACGGTCGCATTAAATTACGGTTTAAAAATTCAAATTGCTTACTAGCACCACTTTTTTTTTTTTTTAAATATTCACCTTGTTTATTGACAGGTAAAATAATACCATAATAAAGACAATTACACCATTTTATAAAACTGGTGGGAATCAAACAATCTGAATAAAAGACATAGCCCGTGAATATCACGGGAGCGAGAATTAAGTGGTTAATACACAAATTTTATTCTTTATACAAAGCGTTATCAACTCCAACTGGAAACCGGGGCTCACAGACTGTGTTGCCCCCCACCACCCCTTCTCAAGAAAATTGCATTATAAACATGACTAGCAGCTTTATGTGCAGATCAAAATTAAAAAATAGTTTCATAAAATATATAGTGTAAAAATGCATTAAAAAAAGTATGGGAAAGTAAAATCTTCTGCACTATATGCTATTTAGAGTGAGTAAAACTGGAGACAATTTTTTTCTGTGGACAATAAATGGAATTGTGCAATTATTTGTATCTTAAGAGAATGGGAAAATGTATTTTGGGGCCCTTTGAAAATGTGGGTCCCCGGCACATGTCCCGTGTGCCCCAGTGATAATGAGGCCCTCTCTTTTATAGGATATTGAAGGTTTCAGAACTGTACTCAATAAGCGGAGTGGAATGTTAAGGGGGTGCCAGAAAGATTTAAAATGACAAAAAATGACTGAAGTTTGATCGTGAATTAAGAAGCCTGTAATTAATTTAGACTATACGTATATATATATATATATTTTTTTTTTTTTGCATTTATTTATTTATGTTTTACAGAGATAAAAAGTATTTGTTTATTTTTAAAAAATACTAAAAAATGTTTCAACATTGTACGACAAAATGCATCTTGCAAAGCTAGTATTGCCACGATTTTGTAGTCCAGGCCCCATATTTTTGAGTGGTCGTTTCTTCTTTATACTGCTTATTACGTTGTTTTCGATTATACATGAAAAACAGACAAAAATTTCTACAAAATTGAAAACAATTCTGTAAAAAATTCGAAATCCATGAAAAATTATCGGATTTTCGCCGTAACTTAATATATATATATATATTGAAAGAACTTAGATGATAAAGGTGGTAAGTGACGCAAACAACATTTTTAGAAAATGAGCTGTAAATTCGAAATGTCTGTTTGCGTTAATTGTCAAATTCCTTTATTAGTGAAAGTATCTGTGAATATTAGGTTTTTTTTTTTTTTCAAATAGCAATTTAACAGTTGGTAGATGACCCTTGATTATCTTCAACCATACAATTAACTCATTTTTTGGCACTTACCACCTTTATCATCTGAGCTCTTCACTTGTTTGTTTCTTTATTTTTCAGGTACAATCGCGAGAGAGCGTAATATGCAGCGTAAAGAAGAAATGACCACTCAAAAACTGGGTTCCCAGCGAAACATGACTGGCAAATTCCCTAACTTTTCCAGACCAAATCTCAAAAAAATCCCTGACCAAACTGGCATACAACGAAATTTGCTACTATTTTCGCAATCCTTTGTCAAAATTAGCGCTTTTTTTTCTGCTATCGTTCTTCAAATTTCTCGTTTTTTTTTTTTACATTGTTTGATGAATTTCGTGATTTTTTTCCGAGACTATTTGATGAATTTCGCGTTATTTTTCATTTTTTCTTCAAGATTTTTCCATGACTTTTTAGAAAATATTTGTAAATTCCTTGACTATCCTATATATATATATATATATATATATATATATATATATATTAATTTCCCTGACTTTCCCTGACTACTTTGAAATTCCCTGACTTTCCAGATTTTCTCTTTCTTTCCATGACGCTGGGAACCCTGCACTCAAAAATATGGAATCTGGACTTCGCAAAATAGAAGAAATAGTCTAAGCTGGCCTATAATATTAATGTATGTTTTAGGAAATTTGAACAGATTAAGAAGATTTGGGAACCTAAATCCTAATTAACTATGATAATTTAGTTTTTATTTAGAAAAACGAAGAAGATAAATACATAATTATAGATTCCACTAACACCCGAGGCATTTGTAAGTTATTTGAATCAAAATAGTTGGGATTACACATTTTCCGAGTATATCAGTCAAGCAGTTAATTTTAAAGGTGCGTCCATTTTGTATTCTAAGGGAAAACTACTCAAACTCATCTTCATGAGAATGTTTTCGACGATATTTATCCTCATTTGTTTAAGTCTTGTTAAGTCGTGGATACTTTGCATATTTCGGAAATTATTGTATAACATGAAAAAAATAATTTAATCTAAAGATAAAACAAATTGAGGGAATAGCTATTGGAATAATGTTGTTGAAATTGGACTTCAATGAAATCAACTCATCCAGAGTTTCTCGAATTTCATTCAATTAGACTTCTTTCTACCTTTCTTCCTATCAAAAATTAATTTCGGAAATGACTCAGATCTCATAAGTTAAATGTTAAATAAAGCATCATATATGAACTCTCATTAATGCGTCTTCGCTTAATATGTATCTCCAATTTATGAGAATTATTTCGTTTTCCCCGTAATTTTCTATTTCCAGTTAATGTTAAGGACATTGCTCAATTCATTCTACTATTCAGATAATGCGTACAATTGCTTCACAAATTAACTGGGCATAACCGAAACTAGTTTTGCAAACTATTTCTGCAAAAGAAAAATTTGATGTAACTTTGGCTATTGAGAGACCCAAAAACGTCAGTGATAGTGATAAAGAGAAAGAAAACATTACACAACAAAAAGTTTAACAGGTTCAAAAATTGCTATCAACTGTTCACTCACAGCAAACATCAAAATGGGATTTAACATACCAAATTTTCGAATGAGTTGCAAAACTAAAAAATAATGTGCAAAAGAGAACATTTGTTGAGCTATCGAAAAGAAATGTGAGAGATTACTTTAATTGCACTTACATTATCTAAGTACAGCAATTTAATTTTATAATTTGTGTTTCGTGAGCAATTTATTATTTTGTATTAACCTTAATACGGAGTCTCGGGTTTGGACAGAATCTGTCAGGCCTTAGCATGTATTCTCGGAAAGATGCTGTCCAAGTCCCCGTGTAAAGGTTAACAAATTGCCATTAACTTACTTTGTTACTAAAATTATTAAATTAAAGAAAAAGTTGTTTCTTTTAAGATCAAATTGGTGATCTGTTTAATTTCTATCAAAAACTGAATTCAATTTATTCTGAGCAAGGAACTATTTTATCCAATTGAAATGCTTACGTCGTTTAGTGCGGAGGCGGAGGAAAAGTGGACTCCCTTGGAAGTATGCATTAAGGGGAGTTCACCATTTATTACTGATTACTGAGATATAATTTTGATAATGACAAAAATCGGCGCTAATATGAATCATTCGTTAACTGAATACAGTTTTATAAAAAATAATATAAAGCAAAACGGAAATCAATGTAATTTTTGCCATTAAATCAGCAACTTCATTAAATAAAATACTTGGGCCATTTTTTTTTTCATTTAATAGTCTACACTAGTCACGTGAAGAAACGAGTACGCTAATGTTAATCCAATGGGGGCGTTATTTTAAAATTTCTCGCTTGGATTTTAATATTTTTGATTTTTTTTTCTTGCATGAGACAGCTGAGGACGATCTATAACCGGGTTGGTTTTTCCTTTTCCAATTTTGGTTTCAGATTTTTTTATTTTAAATTACTTTTACTTTCAGAACCGGTTGGGACCGGTTCTGAAGTTAAAACGATCCTAATAGTTAAAAAAAAAATCTGTAATCAAAATAAAAAAAGTAAAAACTAGACCGGTTAGAGATAGACCTTAGCTATCCTATGCCAAAAAAAATCATTTAAAAATATTAAAATGCAAGCGAGATATTTGAGAATAACGTTCCCACATACTTAACATTAACATTTTTGTTTCTTTCCGTGACTAGTGTGGACTCAGAGAACAGTGGACTTTGATATGTGGAAGAAATGAAAAAAAAAACATACAGTGGCTCCCAAAAGTGTTCGTACACTTTAGAAATTTATAGTAAAAGGGCATTTCCCTGGAATTGAATTCAAATATGAAGTCCAATATTTTTCCACATCAACCTTATGTTATTCTAAATAATGCTCAACGTTTCTTTTTATTATTGACTTATTTTCTTTTTATATAAAAATGAAAACGGAAGGAGACAGAAAAAGAATACGCCACAAAAGTCTTCGTACACTGAAACATTTTCGGATAAATTCATAATTAAAATTATCGTCTGTCAAATTATTTTTATTTTTGCATTGTGGGGACATTTAAAAAATCGTTTGGCTTTAATTTTTGCTTGCTTTCCCCGTAATATTCTATTTATTATTTAAATATGGCTCGTAGTCGTAAGAAACAGCTAACAGCACTCAAAAATTGATTATCTTTCATCCTAGTAGTGGTGTATTAGTTCGGAATATTACTAAATTAGTTAATTTAATCCATTCTAGGGTGTAGTATGTGATAAAAAGTATTTACTAATATGTAAAGATTTTTTTAAAGTGTACGAAGACTTTTGTGAGGTAACTTTGTTACTTTTTGATTACTGATTTTATAAAAATAACGTTTTTCTACGTTTTTAAATATTTTACGTAGTTTTATTAAGAATAAGTTGTAGTTATTATTAAATACTCTTTCTGAAATATTAATTTTAATAAATGGATAGAACAAAATGTCATCGAAATTCGTAAGTGTACGAACACTTTTGGGAGCCACTGTATAATGTATTGATAATGCATTTTCCAAAAACAACACTTTCACAGTCTATGTAACTTTAAAATGTTACATGAGTTTTAATGTTCGCTCAAAATTCTCAATATGTCTAAGGGCCTTTGATACATACTACAACAAATTTGGGCATTCATTTTGGAATGTTGGTTTATTCAAATTCTGAAATTATTATTAAAGTATATTAACATGCTAATTTATAAAGAAAATTCAGTTCCGTACCAGCTTTTATTATTATTTTTTTTCTTTTTTACTTTCATCTATCTTTAAAAGAAGAAAGTATTGGATTAGTGAAAATTTTGGACTGATTTTTATGTTTAAGAAGGGCCTGAACACGATTTGACTGTTTGTAAAAAATGTTTGTCCGTCTGTGTCTGTTTGTATGTGACTCAAATATTGTAAGCGCTCTATTTCAAGAACTAATGCACGGAATTTAATCAAACTTCAGATTCAGTTACACCTTGACATAAATTGGTAATGATTTGGTTTTGGTGTAAATCGTCTTTACATTGCTGCATTTTCACGATTTACGCGATAGCTCCATCTCAAGAACTAATGGTCAACAACTAATTTCGGGTTGGGAAAACTGAGTAATACACAGGGCTCCCAGTTTGGCTTCCATTTTCATTAAAAAATTGCGAGTCCATACCAGAAATAAATAGTAGCGTTTTGTGCTTCATTTAATAAGAGACATTTAGCAAACACTTAAAGTACAAATTCTCCGTTCAAAATTTACAGCATGAATTTGAAATTTCAGATTGAAATTGGAGGCCAAACTGGCAACCGTGTTAATACTCTGTAAAAATATACTCAGAAACGTTTCCAAAAAATACTTACAGCAAAAAAAAACTTTTGCTTCAGAAATGCTTCTTTAAATCTCTGGAGACTATTGATTTCTAAGGTTTTTGGTGGATAAAATTTATATAAAAGAGACAGCGAGGTTTAATAGCACTATTTTTGCGGTTTAGTATAAAGCAAAATTGATTTATGAGGTTTTTGGTGGTAAAAGAACGGTTTTCGGAATCCTAAATAACTCTGTAGAGGTTCTATTATATCTTCGTAAATCTTAAGAAAGATAAAAGCTATATTAAGAAACATTTGTCCTTTTTTTAACAGTGTCTTTCTCTTTTTGTTATGTCACATATTCTATGAAAAAGAAAGCGAGGTTTAATAGCACTATTTTTGCGGTTTAGCACAAAGCAAAATTGGCGAACTCTTTAATTGAAAAACGTCCGTTTATGTCATACATATTATTATAAAACAATTATTCTAATGTGCCTATTTTGTTACTGAAAAAACGACATCTCACATTACTTTTCTTCCACTTATTTTAATTGTTTTGTTGGTAAAGTTGCCAGCGGACATGTTGCAAATTGCTAAATGAGAGTGCCTCAAGGATCAAATTACAATTGCATATTAACAATGTTTTTTCCGCGAATGGAAATTAGCTCGTAAAGAAATCAAATGATAAATGTTCTGTTCAAAGTAATTTAAAAGTATTTCGATCAAAATATTTTCTCTACAAGTTGTGCAACAACTCATTTCAAGTAATTTACTTTAAAAATAGTGAATAGAATTGTGCAAAATGTTCGGAAATTCTGCCGCTCAAGATAATAGAAATATACGCTGGCCTCAATAATAAATAATTTACATTATTTTCCGATTACTTTAAATTAAAGGAGAAAGATTATACGTCTTCAAGATAGTCAAAATTATCTTTCACTCTTAAATACCATATATGGGGACATAAAAAAATTTCTGAAAACTGCATACAGAGCGAAGGTGGAATTAATGTATATATTTCTATTCTATTTAAATACCGATTTCGTTTGTTTGTTTTAGAAATCATAATTTGATAAAAGAACGACATTTTAAACTCAATTTGCAATTATGAAAAACAATATTCAGGAAGACATTTTCTTCTGAGCAAATAAAGTTTGTATTATCGAGCGCACAATCGAATGTAACTCTATGAAAGTACATTGAACATTTTTTTCTTCTTGTGTAATGTGCGACTCAATTTGTTTTTCACCCAGAAAATCCGTCGGACAGTTTCTAATCCTATTTTTAATATTTTTAGCTTTAGCTTATTTTTCCCACAGAAAACAACCATTTTGCTTATATCATTGAATTCTGTGCCCTTGATAACGTAATTCAATGTATAAGCTTTTCAATTTTTGTCGGTGTCCACTTTTTTCTTTTTCTTCCATAATAATTCTTATTATTTTTTTTTTTTTTTTAATACTTACAGCTTTAATTCATAATATTTGACGGTGGAAGGTTATGTTTAATTAATGGTTATATATATATATATATATATATATATATATATATATATATATTCATTTCCTTCTTGTTTTTATCTTTCTTCTTTTAAAAGGACACACAACTATCAAATCTTCAAATTTTCGAAAAAGAGGTATATATGAAAGATACATATTTTCTGAGCAGTTTAAAACAAATCGCAAAAAAAGGCGTATTTTGCTATTTATGGTTAAAAATGTGTCAGTTGCTCTCACAGTTAATAATGATCAAAAGGATAAGCTTAACACTAGAGCCGCGGTTAGGGGTCATTTTGACACGTGCCAAATTGATAACAGTCTATTCGAATCAGAAATTTCTTCCTAAGATATGTTAAATGTATGCAGCATAAAAATGGGCTAATTAAATAAGTTAAGTAGTCCCAAATAAAAATTCTGGTGTGAAACATCTTTTATAAAACTTGAGTAAAATAGCCGGCGGTTCTAGTGTTAAAACGGATTATCTCAAAAATTTAAGAATGTTTTAATTCGCGCAGTAAGAATGAACCAAAATTTGGGTATTATTTCAGCTACAACCAAAAAAAAAAAATGTGCACAAAGAAACTCCAGAAAAAGTACAATAATTTCAACTGTATTTTGAAAATAGAAATTTTTCTATAATAACTTTCCCATTTAAAAATATTTTTGCGTTTATAACGAATAATGCTTTAGGAATATAATAAAGTAACGTAACTAGAATTCATTCTAAATCGTATTAATACCAATTAATGTGTTAAAAAGAATAAGGATAAAAAGAATTTTACAGCAAGATTTTTATGATACATTAAAGTACCTTTAAGGCATAAAAGGTTACGAAAAGATCGATATCGATAATCAACATAGAATGTTTTACGAATAATTACATTCTTCCTCTCATACTTTAAAAGTTATTAGATTGCCATAACTTTTCTTTAAACATAAATTTTAACACATTCTCAGGCAATATCCACTGTTTGTGTGGACACGCCCATGCCTAGTTAAATAACCTCTCACTTGATAAAATGTGCTCAAGTTTAGCTGAGTGAAAAAAAGTTTTTTTTTGTTTTGTTTTTTTAATTTATTCGGCGTACAAATTTCATTTAGTAGAAATGGATGCATGTCGTTTCACCTGAGTATTCGCGTATAAGTATTTCAATAGATTTTAAACTATAACCTAATTACTAGTACGTAATGGACTTATAAAATGCATACCTATTTACATGCTGAATAAATAATGACTTTGCACAGTCGCGAATTTCCCCAAAATCTACTTTCTTCTTCGAAAAATAGTCAGATTAGAGAATTGCGTTACTAATTATTCGGGGGGGGGGGGGCTTATAGTTTACAGGTACCACATACTATAATCTTGTATATCTCAGTACAAAATTCAAGACCTTTTGTTTCGTGCATTTATTGAGTGAAATAACTAAATTAAAACAAAAAGAATTAGTACTAAAATTAAAACTAAAAATCAATTAAAATTATTCATACTGTAGATCAAAGAACATTACGTTTAATCTCTCGCATTCCTTATTTCGACAGGATATGGGATAATATCAAGGTTTTCTCACAGAGATATGTACGGAAATATGAAATTATTCGTTATGTGGTGACTTTTTAGAAATCCCCATATAAATATTATCAAAAACGAGCGATAGAACCTTCTTAAATCACAATTCATCATAAAATATCAAAAGTTTCTCTAAAGAAATTAATTTTAGCGCAATAGTGGAGATAATTAATATTCTAAATATTGAGAATCATGAAAGTATCATGAAAATATGAGCTAAAATAAACCATTTAGCATTTACCACACGCTGTAAGGATGAACTATCCATAGTAACCTACAATTTTGCGCAGCTGGGTGCGGAAAGAGTACAACTTTTGTTTCTGGGTTTTAGTCGGCATTTTGGGGAATTTCGCACACTGTACGTTGGCAAAAAAAAAAATATTAAAAATATTACTGACCTGGAAAATTACAAAAATGGGTCCTCCTCTTTTCCAATTCCGGGTTGGATCGTCTGTTAAATTTTTGTTGTTGTGGCGAAATATCGTGACTTTTCGTGGATCCATTAAAATTTGCTGGGTAAGGAGGTGGTGGAGTTTTTCTAGGGGGCACTCCCTCCAGCGGTGGACTCGTATTGGGTTCCGAAGGTGGTGGGGTCAATGGCTCATAAGATCCATTAGCACCGGGTATGAGATTAGGAGTCCCTGCATTTCCAACTCGGAAACATGGCTGCCTTGATGATTCTGTAAACTGATGAGTATGTGCTACACCGGGTGGTGCAGTGGACGGAACAGAGGGTGAATGGGGATACGAATTGACATTGGATGATATGCGGGGCCTAAAGCAATCATCTTTGGTTACTGGTGAGGGAACACTTCCCATAAACATTTGTTGTGTGTGCTGATCTGGATTGTTATAGACTCCATTGTTTGAAACAGAATATGGACAGTGATTCCGTACCAGTTCTGTTTTTACAGTAACTGCATCTTGATTAGTGGACATTACAGGCGCAGAAGCATCAAGCTTGTGTCTTACACCGGAGCAATGCTCCCCAAATGCTGCTGGTTTGGCAAAAATGTCTGACGAGCATTCAGATTTGGCGTTTTGATGTGAATGATATAAAACGTTATTTAAATGACTCGCTCCTTCATGATAGCTGGAGTTTATAGGTACGGGATAATTCATTGCATTAGCATCACCAATGGTTCCCCCATTCGATGAGTTATTATAGTTCATTCTCATATCTGTGTTACAATGATTATTATAACAAGACCCTGTATTGTTATTTGTAAAATTTGATCCATAATCCGTGTTGGGATTATGATAATTAAGTCTGAGATCATTTTGGTAAGCCATTGCTGTACGATTGAAGTTTTGACTAAGTTCTGACGCCGAAACCGCCATTCGGCACGAAGTATCAGGGTAACTGTACATTGACTGAGTAGCAGAAGGTTGGCCCATAAAATAAGTGGGATTTCCAAAATGACCAGATTGAGGATAAGAATTATTAAGTCCACCTGAAATCATGCTCTCGTGAGGTCCTGTGCTTACACGACTTTGCGCCATAAACATTTTTGTAGGCATTAAAAGTTTAGAATTTTCTTCTGAATATCCAGGTGAGATTTCTGTAAGGCTATTATTCAAAACACAATAGCTATCACTTTCTGGCTTCCAGTCTTCAGTATCTCCCTCTAATAATTCTTCTTTTACATTTGAAGGCAAAATTTCTGCGCCATCAGACGCAGCTTCCAAGTTACTGTCGGTTAATTCGTGGCCTTCAGTTAGATATGGACTTGTTACACTCTTCCGATAATTTTCAAAAGTTTTGACAAAATCACTAAACCGATGGTCATCACTTGGAGAACTAGCAGTGTGATCCTCTGAATGATCTATTTTAGCAAAACATTCGGTAATTTCAGTATCAGATGAAACGAATTCGCAAGGGTTAATCCTGCTTCCAGGCACTAGATCATTAATATATGAACCACAGTTTTTTACCTGAAAATACAAAAAAAAGTATTAATACAAAATTTTAAAAAATGAATCTTACAATTATTAGCAGTTAAAAGCATTTTGTTTTTAAACAACTGAAACGATAAAAGAATTTCTAAAACAGACGGAATTATTTATCTACATCAAAATAAAGAACACGCACAAGTTAATTATTCATAGAAAATGCTAGTGCTCTTTTCTCATAATTTATACGATGTGCGCATACATATCAGTTTTTAAAATTTAAAATTTGGTTCATATGTTTAAGAATTTGGTTGCAGAATATGGTTCATACGTTGATTTTTTTAAGCAGAGTTTCGCTACCTTATTTTATGCATTATGAAAAATCCCAGATTAAGCATCACCATAAATTAAGCTTTATACCTGTGGTATAATCTGTATCATTTGTACTTTATAAGACTCCATAAAATGACAGATACCTCTTCTCTAAAAAAGGATAATGGACTTTTTGTTTCATGACTGAATGTTTAAAAAAAGTTGTAATATTATTACAACAGATTTAAATTAACATCAGAAATTTCGAGATATCCGTGTATGTTTTAACTCATTTCTAGAGGGAATTCAAGTGAAATATCCTCATTTTAAATTTAACAGGCCAATCAACTGTCAAAATTTATAAATAGATTTTTTATATGGCGCATTCAGAACGAAGTATAGAAATTATATGGTCAACAAAGTTGTTTATAAAAAAAAAAATGTAATACATACCTTAACATATTTCAAAATACTTCATATTTATTCTAAATTATTCAAATTCAATTATTATTTTACATTAAAATTCATATTTATATATTCATTTCTATACGCGTCAGTTATAATTAGAAATAAATAAATATTTTCTGAAAACTGGACAACTTTTCTCCAGATTATGCCTTAATGAGGCATGGGAGATTTTGCAATTATGATGATGGTGATTTCGCATTATTTTCGCAGTTTTATTTAAGTAAGTTTTTATTAAGTAAATACGCCGCTTTTTATAAAATAAGATCGTTATTGTTCTCTGAAAATGTTAAACTGTTGTGAGAAGAAAAAATCACATGGAGTATTTGTAATTCGTTACATATGAAAAATTAAAATTTAGAAAAGGTTGTTTGAAGAATTAGAACATTAACTAGCTTCAGACTATATAGAATTAGGCTCATTAATCAAACAAAATTACAGGCCGGAAACTGATTTTTTCTTAGGAATTTCTCCTTTAACTAATTCGGACAATTTGAATCATTTCCAAAGTCCAATGTCCGCTTAACACATTACTGACTGTTGACGTGATTTCGCGTCTTTTAAATATGTGTAACTCCACTCACGTTAGCTACACTGTTAAAAATTTGCAGCATTCTGGTAGGTCATTTGATCGCTTTTTCAGAAAACGGTTACACAACCGTAATTTTAACACTATTCTGACCATATTATTGGCCATTTTATGGTCAGGATATAGTTAAATTATGGTTATGAATATGAAACCGTTTTTTCATAAAACGGTCGAATGACCTGCCAGAATGCTGCAAAATTTTTAACAGATCACATTTCATGTATCCGATTAGTTCTTAAACATGTAGGCAATATTCTTATTCATAGAATTTGTGTACTATGCATATAAATACTTCGATTAGAAACGATACCATTATTATATATATTCATTTACAATTTAATTACGAACCCCGAAAATATTTATTTTAAATAATGCAACATGAAAGAACAACGCCCATAAGTAAGCGCGGCTTCCTACTTTAAAAACGGAAACTAGTTGCCTGCAATGCACTAAATGTTTCGAATAAGTAATATCCACTCTTAATATTAAATAAAATACATACATAGAAATATCTATAATAAAACCCAAAATTTCGTGTACTTTCTTATTTTATTTCTAAATTATTCTAATTTAAAGATGTGCACTATACTACTAGGATGTCAGATAATAAAATATTGGATTAAAGTAGTTCATATTTTTAAATTAACACTAGAGCAAATAAAGCGAGTTTCAAAACTTGCCTTATCCAGAAAATGAAATTTTGGTAAATCGCGAAAACCTCCGAATGCGTCCATTGGTTTTCATTGTAAACCAACATTTTACTATGCCAGAAATACACGATAAAACTAGTTCTTTTTTTTTTCTTTTTTTTTTCAGATTGTAGTGTTTTTTCGATGCAGGTTCACCAATAAAATAGATTGATAGAATAAACTCGATTTTTTAAAATTTTGGACAAGACGAGTTTTGAAACTCAAGTCCTGAAATAATAGCCTTTAAAATGGATTATAGATTTTATAAAAGAAACAGCTTAATCATAAATTTGCTATTGAAACAATCTATAAAGTTAGAGAGAAATATGTAAAAAGACAATGCAAAATATAAAACGACAATGTGATTAAAAAAATACCTGGAACAGTATTGAAACCTTCGAATAAATGCCACTTTAAAAAGACATAAAATTTAAAATTGTCTTTAAAAAAACACCATAGACTAAAAATTAAAGGCGTTGTGTTCGTTTTAACCACTGATTTACAATATGAGGCCAAAAACGAGAAAATTTTGACAGAAAAATCTACTTTTTATACTCCCCACTTCCTCCTTTTTAGGTGCGTTCGTAATTATATAAATGCGTAGCACCTATAGTCGTCGTTCAGTCCGCTAGTCTGTCCGCATATAACAGAGCAAAAACTACCCAACCGAATGGTTTTAAATTTTAAATATAAAAGTGTTGCATAATTGTCAAGTCCTTTTAAATTTTTTGAAAATTTTAATTACAGGGAAAGTCAAAAGTTACATTATGCCCAATGGGAAAAAATTATTGCAAGTGCATTTTAATGATGTTACAGCCTTTCGAACAGAATGAAATTGATATGCACTTATGAAGTGCACTAAAATATACATTCAGTACAATATGCGGTGCAAAAAATTTATAAAACTAATTATAGTACGATCGCACCTCATTTGCCAAGTTTGACGTGCAAACTTGCTTTATAATAGCTACCCAAGCTGTTTTTAGAGCAATCGTTACTAAACAGATATCGGAAGTACTTTTAATACAAATTTATTTTCTTTCATTCAGACAGTTTTTGCAAGTATGATAACCAAATTTATACGACTGTTGATTTATCACCATCGTTGTCATTTTTTTTCAAATATTCGCATTTACAATAACTGAGAAACGGAATAGATATACGGAAAGGGAAGATATCGTTCATTTATTTAAGCGGTTGAGCTTTATCTGGCCCGGGTAAAAAAAGATGTAGTTTTGCATCAAAATGAATGCTTTACCAACTCCGTAGTCAAACCTAATTCAGACTATCTTCCTTTAATCTCCTCTTTGTTTCCTTTAAACCACCCATCTTGGCCTTTGGGGAGGAAAACGCAGGAAAAAGTAATTAAAGCGGGCCCTGTGCTGCTCCACGATTTAAGCACTTGCAAAATGAGCCCCTAGACCAATTATACCCCGAAAAGACTCCTATATTGATTCATAACAATGTTAGAAAAGAAAAAAATCTTTAAAGAAGAAGAAGCTCTGTGCTAGTGAGAACAGGTGCAATTGTTTAAAAAATAGAAAATGTTCTGTTCATTTATATAAGTTTTATCCACCCCCACATTCATTATTTATAAATATTCGCATTTATAACATCTGAACAATGAAACAGATATAAGGAAGAAAAGGGGGGGGGGGGCATCGTCCGTATATTAATGCACCGGAAAAATGAGCACCTAGACCAATTATACCCGGAAAAAGGACTCCTATATTGCTTCATAACAATCTTAGAAAAAGAAAAATACATAAAAAAGAGACAGCCCTGTGCCAGCGAGATTCCTAGGGGAACGCATTCTTAACTAATAATAAACTGAAAAACCGTAACCACAAAAGCAATAGGAACTGAACAAGCGCATGTGGAAAAAAAAATTAGAAAACGATCGAAAAAAAAAAAAAAAAAAAAGAAGCACGAGAGCAAAGAGGATAGAAAGCGGAAGCACTGGAGATGAGACCGGAAGTTAGGGTGGATAAGAGAAACCGGAAGGAAGCTTGACATCCCAGCAAGATGGACAATCGTCCGTCGAGAATCGAAAAAGAGGGGAATATCTCTCTCTCTTTTCTTCCCAATTCCGAGGCATGTTTTTTTAAAACAGAGTGCAAGGAACTACGGCGATTTTAGCATTTTATTCGAATTGCAATCGTCAATGCTGATGTACGAATTGAAGGAAGTATCACAATAGATGGAACGCCAAACACCCGTTATGTAAGAACGTAACCTGTTACAGGATTCAATCCACTTGTACGTTGATAGTGCCAAAGAGGGGGGAGGGGGGGAGAAAGAAAAGATGTTTATAGTATGAGCTGACGACCCCGTTCTCAAATGAAAAACTTAACAAAATTGGGATTTTGGGGGATGCAGTGATGCAAAAATATATAAAACATGATTTTCTATTTATTTATTTATTTAGATGAACGAATCAGTACAAGTTTAAGGAAACTCAAAGTTTATCCAAATGAAACAATACTGAATAATAATTATTATTAAGGATCAACCGAAAAAGGTTTCTAGGACTAAAACCAAAACCGAATTTTGGCAATCTTCCTATTTTCGGCCTGAAACGAAAACAAAAATGTCTAAAAATATTTTTTTAAGTAATTAATGCACACATAAAAATACATAATTAATTAATGGACCATATTCTCCCTTTGGGTTCGAGGCTACAAAAATTTGTCTGCTTGGGAATAACAAAAGCATTGCGTTTAGAAATTTTATGCTTATATTTTATTTTTATATGGAGTTTTTTACCTTTTCAGAGACAGGGTTATGCATGAATTCTTTTCTCTATTTTAAAGCAATTGCATGCATATTTTTCATTTTATTTATAAAATAAAAAAATTTAATTTTAATTAATAAGGATGTATACATTATATATGGATTATAATTTATATAAGTATTTATCAAGAACAAGTCGTACAAAATAAATCTGCAGTATTTTACGCATGCATTTACTTGTATTTATGCTGCATCAAATGACGCAATAAGGTAAATAAACGCGCTAGCCGCTATTTTTACACTACGTGATTCCCACTGTGACGTCACGTGAATACTGTCCATTATACGAGTCGCCCAAGTTGGCTCTCTGTGCCTCTAACCAAAACTTTTTATTTTTATATAAAATAAAATGTAATTAATTTATCCACGACACAGAATGATTTTCTAATTATACGAATTTCATCAATTCAAAAAAATTTTTTAGGTGTACCTACCTTGATTTATCTTTTATAATGATTTTTGTTACGAAACACGTCTACGGTTTCTAACTACAAATTTTCCATTAGTATTAACCCTTAAATGCCTGATTTTTCAAAAATCATTGTAATAATGTTTTTCGGCTTTCATTTTTTAAATAAATCATGGGAAAAATACTTTAAAAAATCATATTTTGTTTTAAGTATAGTTTACAGTTAAAAAACAGTTTGTTACTAATCGGCAATACTGGTGTTTAATTGATAAAATAATTTCCCTTGATAAAATTCTATAATATTAAACACACAAGAATTTTAGGAACTATAATAAGAAATAAATTTTACTTGTTCACTGCAGGTCAAAATAGGGTATTACGCAAGCTTCCAAACAAAACAAAAAGAACTAGTAGCAACAATTGAAAAAATAAATCTATCTTTATTCTTAAACAGCTCAAGTGTTGCCATCTACATGTTGAAAATCTATTTAATAATATTTTCAGAATGTATTTTATTGGCAACATTAGGCATTATAGCTTCAATATTATTCTAATAGTATTTTAGAGCCTAAATTGGGTATGTTGCCGAAAAGCAACACCAGGCATTTAAGGGTTAAATCTACAGCTTTTAATGAGCACATAAAAAGCATTTTCAAAATTTAGTCATAAATGCATTACTTGCTTTATAATTTGTACTCACATTTTGAGTCAGTGATGAATGATAATTATAAACAGTTCATAGGAATAAATAAAGGATGTCTCATTGGAGCCGATACAGCTAAAATCGATGTTCAAAATTTCCGAAGGAAGAAACGAGATTTTTGGAATACAGATAGTTCGGTCGAGTTTTGGTCGGCCGAATTTTTGGTAGCATTTTCACCGAAAATTCAGATTTTGAGCCGAAAATGAAAACAAAACCGAATTTTTTGTCGGTCTCTATTAATATAATAAATAATAATAAATCTATATAAATAATAATTATCATGCTATAAAAGAATCAGATTCATACAAGCATACACAGTTGTCTGCAAAACTATGAGAATTAAACTATTCTGTCAATGCATGCTTATACAGTTAAAGAAAAAAAAAATAACGCCAATCGTAACTCCAGTTCTAAATTTAGAGGAACAAAACGGTTCGGCGGAAAAAATTCTTGCTACTGATTATTATTATTTTTTATTTATTTATTTAATTTTTTTTTTAGGATAATCTTCTTGAAGGACAGTCTACATATTTCTCTTTTATTTGACTTTAAAAATTCCAATATGAACAATTTTTTTTTTAATTCAACTTTTCATATCACTTTAACAACATAAATTTTTACTTCTCTATACTGAAAAACATTTAACCATGACTTAAAATATGTTTTGGGGTGCATAAATATTAAGAGACGAATTTGAAAATTTGGTGAAAATGGCAAAACAAATATTTGTTAATGAGCGTAACAAAGCTCATCTATAAATTGAAAACATCTCTTCTTCCTGCTGATATTTAGCACAGATGAAATGGCAAAAATGGATTTTTTACTTTAAATACTCATTCTTAAAGTTTTAGTGCATTAATAGAATTTAAAAACTCTGTTTTGCTATGTTTTCTCGCAAAGTGAACCGCTCTAAATTTAAAGTCTGTCGTAAACCTTTTTTTTAGTCGTCATAATTTCTCACCACGAACAATATGGTTAAATGTGTTACCTAATTAATTTTCAATAGCTTTATACACCGTATTTTCTCGCTTTTTTTTGAACATTTTTTTAACCTCTTCTTCAGCACCAAAAGCAGGGGGTGCAGAAAATACACGGATTAAATTTCATTGGAGAAAAAGAGTAATTAAAGAAATATCTTTCTTTCAGATAATTATAAGATTTAAAAAAATGTTATATTAAAAACATAAATTACAGTTGCAGCAGTTATTTAAGTGGCATTTTAAAACAGGCTGAATACAGTTCTAATTTATTTTTCATGAGTTCTAGGATAGTAATAATAAAAATATTAACTAAGTTCGTGAGAGTGCGTTAGTAGAATTTAAAAACTTTATTGCTATATTTTCCCGCAAAGTGGGCAATTTAAAATCTGTCGTAAAACCTTTTTTAGTCATTATAATTTCTCAGCACGAATATGTTTTACTTTATAGCATGAAATTATTTTTTTAATACAACTTATAATACTCAGAGATCATTAAAAAACTTAAATTTTATAACTTTTACAAAAAAAAAAATGTTTTTTTTACAGACATGGCTTTTATGATGAAGAAGAACAACACATGAAATATTTTTTCAACTGAAGTTATTACTTTAATATTAATGGCTTAGGAATTAGTTATTGTTCAGTCAGACCTCTGGTGGCGAATCTTTGAACTAAGTTTTTTCGCTCAACCAAATTCCTATATCTTTATTATGTGCTCCACAAAATTTCACAACATTCTGAACAATAGTTTAGTCTGTAAACCAACTTTAAAATAGGGTCGTTCAATTATGGACACCCTGTATGTATATTTTCTGTACAGTTTTAGGGACTTGCTTATATTGAAATTAATTATCTACTTAACTTAAATTATAGCTTAGAATACAATTTCCATGCTAAAAAAAGATGCACAAATCGATATTTATTATCATTGAATAGTAATAAAAGGCATAACGGACTACGTTTCATTTACAATAATTATTACGAGAGCTTTAATTTCTCATCTTCATATAGAAATTATTAAGAAATTGGTATTTACTTTCTTTCAGAATTTCATTCTCTTAAAGTTTCCAAAAAATATAAACGAATAAAACATACTTTTACGTTCTTATACATTCAAAATATTTTTCAACTACATTTATTAAACGCAAGATAGTTTGACTTCCTTTTTAAATCAGGAAAAATATATATTTTACAAATAATCCTGAAACACAAACATCCCTTCTAAAAATACAAAATCAGAGAAAAAGACCAATTTTCCTCAGTAACTGACAACGCAGGATTTAGAAAGAAACTTCAGCAACGTGGAATATTTTAATTAAGTCTTTCCATGTTATAACTTAAATATATACAGTCAACCGTTTATAAAAGCACTTCGTATATACACGGTTAAAAATTTGCAGCATTCTGGCAGGTCATTTGACCGTTTTCTCCGAAAACGGTTACACAGCCGTAATTTTAACACTATTCTGACCATATTATTGGCCATTTTATGGTCCGAATATAATTAAATTATGGTTATGAAACCGTTTTTTCAAAAAACAGTCGAATGACTTGCCAGAATGCTGCAAAATTTTTAACAGTGTACACTGTTAAAAATTTGCAGCATTCTCGCAGCTCATTTGACCGTTTTTTTTTTTCGAAAACGGTTACACAACTGTAATTTTAACACTATTCTGACCATATTATTGGCCATTTTATGGTCCGAATATAATTAAATTATGGTTATGAAACCCTTTTTTCAAAAAACGGTTGAATGACCTGCCAGAATGCTGCAAAATTTTTAACAGTGTAGTGTTAAATTAGCTTGGTCCAGGCCATTGAAGTAGCAATTTAGTGCAAGTCTGCTTAGTGTGTGATTCCGTGATAAACGTTAAAAGTTCTTGTCCCAAAGGGTGTTGCTATATTGAGGGTTGAATATATATATATATATATATATATATATAGTATATGTGTATAATTTTTAATAAATGAAATTTCTAATCACAGAATATACACTTAAAAATTTGCAGCATTCTGTCCAGTCATTTGACCGTTTTTATCGAAAACGGTTACACAACCGTAATTTAACACTATTCTGACCATATTATTGGCTATTTTATGATCAGAATATAATTAAATTATGGTTATGAAACCGTTTTTTCAAAAAACGGTTGAATGACTGGACAGAATGCTACAAATTTTTAACATTGTATGCTTCCCCCCTCAGCCGTGTTTTAGAAACAGTGAGACATTTCGACTCTACTTCTTCATCTAAAACAAAAACCACTTCAACTACATTCTTGAACTTAAATTGGACAAACACCATTCATTATCATTCGGTACAAAAAAAATCCCTTCTGAACACACGAAACGAAAAAAAATTCCGATATTCTTCAATTATCTTCACGATATGGTATTTAGAGAGGGTTGTATGCAGTTTCCGTAAACATATCTTTTTATAACTTAATATTCTGTTATATTTTCACGTAAGTAGATCCTTATTAGACTAGGGTGTAAAATGAACACCAGGTAGTTGATTTTATATTCTTTGAGTTTGAAATTTTGGTTGCAGACATCTAAAAGTGTGGGTTCCGAAATTCAATGATTTGTTTGAAACAATGCGGTATTTATATCTCCTTGTTTAATGCATCCAACTCAACGAACCTATATACCTTTACAATCCTCATGATGGGCATAGATTGTAATTTAATTTTGGCACTGTGATAGTAAATTTTGAATTATTAACATGTATGAGATACAAGAAAGTTTTGAGATTGGCACCTCCGACTGCTTTTATTACGTTTTTCATTATTTTAATAAAAAATACATAAATGATTTTTAAAAACTTTTTATAAAGACGCACACGCGTACACACACGCAAACATATATACATTTCCTCCTCAGCAATGTTTTGGAAACAGCGAGACAGTTTGACTTTCTCTTTTCATCTAGAACAATGAACACTTCAACCACATTCACGAACTTAAATTGTAGTTAACAGCATTCATTATCATTACACACACAAACATCTCTTCCGAACACACAAAATCAAAGAAAAATGCAGATTTTCTTCAATTACATACACGATGCCGGATTTGGGGAGGGGCTATGTGCAGTTCACTACAATACCATGGATGCAAACTTGTTTCTGACAGCAGCTTCAGGCGCTGTTTTCGACTTCACGACACTCGCCATAACAAGAAGCCATCGTACTGTCGCTGGTAAGTGGACATGCTGCTAAAGGTCACCACAGGTGCCCGCAAAAGTAGATGCAGCAAAAAATAGCATGATTAATTGTTGTATGATGGAATAAATCAACGAGAAAGGCATCTCTAGCTTCTGCTGCCTCTTTAATTTTCTATAAGCATTTTATGGGTGAAATTAATGAGATGACACGGATATATTGAGGTTGTAGCAATACTTCAATGTTTATTGCTTTTTAGTTCTTTTGATCGTAACTTATGCTTTACTTTCTGGATAAAGGGAATTACAAATGTATTGATATAAAGATTCACTTTCTGAATAATTCACTGCTTTTCAAGTACAGTAGAACTCCGCTAATCTGAACTAATTGGGATCGATGCCTGTTCGGATTGCAAAAAATTCGGATTACCCGAAATTTCAATAAAAATAAAAAAGAAATAGATGCGTGCTAAAAAAATATAAGTTATAAGTACTCAGTAGTACAGTAAATATCCTCTAATGCGGCATCCTAAAATCCAACAAGCTGGATAATCCGGCACGGCTTTCGGAAAAAGATTATACTTCGTATTTAATCGCTAATGATGTTTATAATAATCCAATGGAACTTCAAACTAAGGAATTACCTAACAACCCATTACAAATGATTCGAAATCGCCAATCTGTGTACATACCTCAGTCACCGCATGTCGACAATGGGGGAAGAAAAAATAATTTCTGTAGATAATTTGTGAAATCAAAGTATTGAAAAAATTTTATCATCTGAATTGAATACTTTTTGAATTTTAGAAAATAATTTTATAGTGACTGGCAAACAAACTAATATTCGAGATTTTTTTAAGATGTGGCTTCTACGAGTAGGCCTACGGTGCACGTTTTCATTTTATGTGCCTGTACATATGTTTTTATTTTTACATTATTGAGTATTGCTTTTTATTCTATTCAAGCTGTTTAAAAAATAAAAAATATGCTTTACTGCCATTTTTTGTTTAATTCTAACTTCTACACGTTTTTCCCGACATTCATCCTGTAATCTAGAAAATTTCGTAAGTTAATCTTTTCACTTAATCTGTTCAAGTATAATTTTCGGAAATAAAATCGGTTCGGATTAACCGGAATTTCGGATTAGCGGGGTTCGGATGGGCGGGGCTCTACTGTATATCCTTTAGAAAATAATTAACTACATTTCCACTTTTATTAATCAGAATTTGAATACATTTTACGCGGCTAAAATCAATTATAACTTGCCAAAACTAGCAATTATTCGAGAGTCATTATTGTATTGCAAAAAACGCACAATATGAATGTTTTACGTATATAATTTAATTTCCGACGAATCAACATTAAAATTATGAATTTTTAGCATTTATGTCGATTAGTAGAAGCATATACTTAACTATGGATAAGTTTGTATAGAGTGGGTGGAAAATAAAAATGCCTGATAACGAAATATAAATAAAAAAAATAATGACCTCAAATATCTATCCCACCCTAAAACGATGTAATCAACATGTTGTTACCTATCTCAGGCAATTTGTGATACATATAAATTTTAATCTAGACAAAAAAATCGTGAAATATCGGAATATTATCGCTGTTTAGTTAGAAACTGTAAATAAAATAGTAAAGTTACCAAACCTCTATTCCATCCAAAAGTGTATAATCAAAGCGTTATTATCAATCTATACAATTTCAGATATCTTTCTGATCGAAACAAACTAGCCAAGCTTATCGAAAGTGTATGTTAATGTAGAAAAGATTACATAGAAAATGGGAAGAAAATAAAACTTTTAAGTAAGGAAATATAAATAAAATAATAATGTCATCAAAAATCTATTCCATGCTAATACTATTTATTTCAAACTCTCGTCAATCTATACAATTTCGAATATTTTTTCCAATCGAAACAGACAAGTTTTGATTATTTGCATATTTTAACTTTTTATTTTCATTTTTATCAATATTTTCTGGTGTCTTTTTTTGCTGATTTGATAAATTTCAGAGTTACTCCCCAAAAACAATATTAATAAAAAGAACCTAAAATCGTAGTTCAGAACTATTCCTAATGCATAGCTGCCAACTTTTACGCTTTTTTGTTACCATTAAAATTTAACAGAATTTTTTGCATTATTTAATTAGCAGATTTCGTCGATTAAATAGCACAACATTTACTATTAGGATTTAGTGGTGAGAAAAAAGCGTAAAAGTTGGCAGCTATGCCTAATGACAATTTTACAATTATTTCCGATTAACTGCAATAGCACCATTGCTGGGTATAGCTTGATTTGACGGGCACTCAAGAGGAACAACCCGTCGAATGTGCCAATCCCAAAATTTTATGTTAACATTTTCAAAAGTTGTTACATGCGTTAATCCTTCAGTGTCATTACTTGAATTCTACACCAGCTGATTTTCATTTTAAGTTTCTTTTCATTTTGTTAATCGGAGTAAAAACGAGTTAATCTCAATTATAATATTTAATAAAATCAATATTTTTCGTTATTCGGTTGTACATCAGCTGGTTGAGAGTCTCCGGGTTAGCTGGATGCAAATTGCCCGTCACTGGATGAACAGCAGATGTTAAACCAGAACTATGAAAATAGAGAAAAATCGCTATTACAGTGCCCCCTTCCGGCGGATTGTTACAAAATTCATGTGGTACCTGGTTGGCCGTAGCCAAAAACACACACATGTAATTTGATTCAATTCTATGCATAATTTCATACGCTTTTCCATGATACAATACTGAAAATGGCACAAAGATCGCTATTACAGCAACCCTTTTCAGTGGAATATTTCTACATTCAAGAAGGACCTGCAAGTCATAGCTAAAAATATACATGAAAAATTTGGTTCAATTCTATGCATAACTTCATACACTTTTCGATGGTACAATAATGAAAATAGCACAACAGTCGCTATTACAGCACCACCTGCCGGCAGAATATTTCTAAATTCAAGGAGGACTTGCTAGCCATAGCCAAAAATATACACAAAAATAAAATATGTCTTCAGTTCTATGCATAACTTCATTACACTTTTCGATAATAAAATTCGAACATATAGATACACGGGCAAACAGACATTTTGTATAAACATGTCTTTTGGGATTTCTGACCCCTTAAATGTGTAAATACTTCGAAAACCAGAAGTCGAAAAAAATATCAATTGGAATATACTTTGTTCTTTAGAAAGAAGAAAGTAATGACACAGTTTCTGGAGCCGTCTATTGTGTTCTACCGCTGACTTGTGCCAAATGTAAATTACAGTCCAATCAGCAACTTGCGAAAAATCTGCCTATGAATTTTAAAAAGTTAGGTGCTATACATTTTTTGTATGGACTTCTAAATACTATTCATGTTTTTAAAATAAATTTTATTACACTTGTTTAAGATTATTATTGTACTTCTTCGCGTATACAGGATGTCCCAAAAAGGTTGAAAATCGCATTAACGTTCCACCCGTTGGAGATTGGTAGGCAATGTAAAATGCAGAAATGTTTTTAAAAAAAGGCAGGAAATAAGATTACATTATAGCAATAGTCTTAATAATAATTTTCTAACAGTTACACTTTTTAAATTACTATACGACCCCTCCAGACAAATTTGGCCAGTTAAAAAAATTTTCCTTTCTCTGCAACAAGATCATTACAAACATTTCATATAATGTATCTTTAAAATTACTTAATTGAAAATTGACTATTGCGAATGGGGGAGGCGCTTTTATAAATTAGAAACGTAGTTCTGTGATATATTTCAAGAAAAAGAAAACACGTACCAAATACATAATGATTTGACCTTAAACAAAAGATAATCAATGTTTATAACAATATTAGTCGCGAAGAATTAAAAAATATTTACAAATGCATTATTTAAAGAGATCAGTTTTGTATTGGATATGAGAGAAAACACTTAAAAAATGGTATGGAAATTGCTTTTTTTCCCCTTTTAACAATTGTGTTTCTAGGATTTTAAACTATGCTAGTCTGTCTATTTAATCTCTGCCTGTGTAATACTTCACTTGAATGTATTTTAATGCAATTTTTTCACACTTTACATATTTTCGATCTAAAGCACGCCATCAGAAATTTGTGAATGGTCCCTGTTTTTACGGATGAAATAATCTTTTTAATGGTACGAAAAAGTGGTATATGTCAGCTTTTCCTTTTATCCTAATTTAATTTTTAAAAACCAGATTTTCAGTTTTTAATAAGATCTTGCTGTAACAAAAGGAAAAAAATTCTTACTGCCCAATTTTATCTAGGAAGGTCATATAAAAATTTTAAAAGCGTAACTTTTGAAAATTAGTGGAAAGTTAATTTCATTTCCATTAACATTAATCTTATAGCTTATCTTACTTAGAACACTTTTGCAACTTATATTGCCTACATATCTCCAACAAGTAATAAATTAAAGTGCGTTTCAATCTTTAAGGGAAGGCCTGTATATCATGAATAATCTTCTTTAAAATAAAATTTCAAACATTACCCGCACATATTTCAAGTTTATTAAGTCACTTCTAGCTTCCTTTTAAAAAATTGGCAGTATTTGAAAAATATATAAAAATCATCATACTCAAAGGAAAAAGAGCTCATAAAAAATACTAATCGGGACATTTGCAGCACAATTTGACATACAAGTTACTAATTAGAAAGATATAATTTTAAGCGTCCATAACCACTTATTTAAATTGTATCGTATCCTCAAAACGCCTATTCAATCACGAAAATAATTTTTAGGATTCCGTAGGGCAATTTATAGGACGTTCTGAAATATAGTACTGCAGTCAAGGTAGATGAGAACGTATATATTTACGTAGAAAGATACGTATTCATTTTATAAAGTCTGCTTACAAATCTAAATTTGTCACTTTTTGACAAATTCACAAATGCATAAAAATTGCAAATATTCTACGATTCTTTGACTACAGATTACAAGAAACCCAGAACGTTTCCAGTTTTCCTATAAAACGAAAGTATCTCTCCGAAAATGCCTCTAGAATTGGTGCTTTGAACTGTTTCTTGAAACATGACAAACACAAAAGAGTTGTTGTCAAGTAGCAATCTATTCTAATCAAGATTCATCATATTTACAGAAACAAAAACTATGTTTATCAATTTTTTTATCATTTTAATAAGAATACTGAGAAGATCTTTAAGAGTGTAGGATGAAGATCAGTTCGTGAATGTCTTAGAAAGTTTCCCCATTGTCTAGTGGGGAAAATGGAAAATTTGAAAACACCCTTTAAGCCTGTTCTGAAATCCAAACTCACAAACCTTTTTGACGCTTTAACGAAGTCATTTTCATTCATAAATGAATAAAATTCCCAGATATTTTTAACTGGTACTCGAATATCCAACGGCGTTTATTTTCTCCTTGCAAAGACAAAAGACCTTACTGAAAAAATATATCATAGAAAAAATTTTGAATCACTTTACAGCAATTAGTAGTCAGGGAAAAGGCATCATCGGAAGAAAAACTATTACAATTAAAGATTTACCAAATTTACAGGAAAAATAAAACGCTGTTCGGGGTGTTTTTTTTTTTTTTTTTTTTTTTTTTTTAACCACTTCAATAGTACTGTGAAAACTGCGTTAGTTGACTACCAGTGGTGCTACCACTTTCTGTTCTACTTAAAAAGTGGACAACTTATAAAGATATAATATTCATAAAACATATATATGGAGCATTATTAAGGGCAGACACGACTGGGAAGCCACGCCCAAACACAGTAAGTTTACGCTAACATTTTATACTTGATTCTATTTTTATATTCTATTCGCACCACTATATTTTTTAAATAAATTCTGTGATATGCACACGTTGTCAAAGTACAAGTAAAAGTTTTTCTTTAAAAAAGTGGTGCTAACCGAATAAAATTCGTGTAAGAGATGCTGGTCCCAAAGTCACGTGGGAGGTGACATAGAACCGATACGAGTTAAAACATTGCCGCATTTATTATATGTACCTAAATTTTATCCAAGTGTTTATATATACTTTAATTCATGCGTTTGATTAAAATTGTGTCTAAAATTGTGTCTAAAATTGTGTCTAAAACTTCACACAAGTTAGAAGTGTCTAAGTTTTTTGGCTCTCCTGAAAAATCTTAGTTTTCAGGTAAAAATCCCGTTATCTCTAAAGAACTCGAGCGATTTCGATTAAAAAAAAAATTTTTGGTGGTTGAGTATAAATGTAAGTTCATATGTGGCAGGCAACAGTTTTAATTTTTTTATTTAGTTTCAGAAAAAAAAAAAAATTCTGAAAAATTGCCATTGCTCTCAAAATAAATATTTCTAGTCGCAGAAAAAAAAAATCTCTTCCATAAGTTTTGAGCATAATCCAGAGAATAAGGATACAAAACTTCATCAAAATTGGTAAGGTAGTTTCAGAGGAAACAGTTCTTAAAGCTACGCATATTTCCCCTATGATTGCACCCAGTTGTGTCTTCAAGAAGTCTACATAATATTAGCAAATTTCACGCATTTACGGATAAAGACTTCGTGAATGCCTCAAACTTGACTTCGTTGAGCGAGAAAAAGAAAAAAATTCGATAACGTCCTTTAAACAACTAATAAACACCCCATTAATTCAACAACATTTTTTACTAATTAATTGGAGAAGAAAACACAAAATTAAGTCAATCCTCCTTTTTCAACTTTCCTTTTAAGAGTCCTTTTCAGCACTAACCACCTGAACATTTAGCAGGAGGATAGCTGCGACGAGTTTATTAATCTTAGACTGAAGAACAATTCCAAAGCCTATGTTTAATCGCTGACCTTCACAACCAACGCTCTTCTTGATGACAAATGAAGTCGAGCGTATCGAGCAGGACACCATGCCAAGGCTATGCAGATTAGACAAAACTCCAAACCACCATGAATAGTGCTGTCATCCTTCCTCCCAACGTCTTGTATCTAACAAGTCTGACTCACGGTGCATGACCTGGGCAGAAACAATCAGCTACAAGATAGATTGATAGTTTAGGTTTCCTTTAATTTATTTCTTATATGTATCACGTAAACGTAACGGGTGGATTTATAAAGCAATGGAGAGTCGTTTAAAAGTTTTTTTTTTTTTTTTAAGAAATAACCGAAGAAAAGTAATACAAAATTAATTCTAACACACCAATGCAGTGTTTCTAACCCAGAAACAATCAGCTACAAAGTATATTGATAGATTAGGTTTAGTTTAATTTATTTCTTATGTGTAACGCGTAAACGTAAGGATAAATTTTAATATAGTGTGGAGCGTCGTTTATAAGTATTTCAAAGAACTCGCTAAAAAAAATTACAACCAAAGAAAAATAATTGAAAGTTAATTCCAACACACTAATACAGTGTCCTTATCCACTCATGATTCCTGAGCAGAAACAATCAGCTACAAGATAGATTATTGGTTTAGGTTTCACTTAATTAGTAAAGGGTGGAGTTGTAATACAGTGGAGCATCATTTATACATTTTTCAAAGATCTCTTTTTTTTCTTTTTTTAAGTATAAGGGAAGACAACTAACGGAAAATTAATTCCAACCCACTGTTATAGTTTTCTCAGGGCTGCGTCGTCAGCAAATACCAGATGTGTTTCGGAAAGTTGGGTAGCTTTTAAAGCTATTTCTCCCTCATCAGTGGGAGTTGCTACATATAAAGCAGAGGGCATCTTTCAAGAATTTGCATTTTAATGAGTATCACATTTTCACAGATCTAAGTAAAGTTAAGAGCATGATTTGGCTTTATTTATTTTCATGTGTGCTACAAAATTTGCAACTTCAAAATTAAAAACATTTGCAGTTTGTAAAATCTCTTTTTTATACATTAAAAATAAATAGTGGATTCAATTTTGAAACTGATATTCATTTCAAAGTAAATGTTACAAGAATTTTTTTTATATTATAAAAAAATATAAAATTATGGAATTAAATATTTGTACCTGTTCAGGACACAGAGAAATTGAACAAATCCCATACATTCCTCTCTTCATATAAGTATGTTCTATATATGGTTTACCGAACTAACCATGCTGCTTCTAGACTTAACTTAATTTGTGATTAGTAAACACGGGATATATTTAATTATGGTAAATATTCATTACATTTAGTTTTATAAATTTCATGATGAATCAAAATCAATTTCAAAACAGAATTTAATATTTATTTTTGATCTATATAAAGTATATTTTTCAAATACAAATGTATTTAATCGTGTGAGTTTAAAATTTAATGCCTATATAAATACTTTTATAGGTACTTCAACTGGTGTAGAAACTGAAAAAAAAAATAATGTTTAGTTTAAACAAAATTAGTATTGTCCCACTGACACATTCATGCTACCTCTTCCCTACAGGCAAAATAGTAGGCACAAAAGACTATAGATTTATATTATATAAAATAATTTCTTTGTTAAGTTATGCATACAACTTTAATTCAACTAGGTGATGGAGAAGTGTACAGGACGGAAATCGAACACAGAACCTTTGGCTTAAATTGTCAGTGCTCTTCCAATTGAGCTAAATGGAACGACAACCGGTCGACACAGTTCATTAATAACGTTTACCTACGTTTCCATCATTTAACGGAGTTTCTTTACCTGCGGCTTACTCTTTTGAGCCGTCTACATAGTACACTAGATGCTATTGCCAAAAGGTTGTCGTCTGAGTGAATTGTGTCGGCCGGTTGTCGTTCCAGGCAGATCAATTGGAAGAGTCTTGGCATTTTAAACCAAAAGTTTTGGGTTAGATTCTCGGCATGAACACTTTTTCAGAGTTGGAAAGATTTCAAATGTCAGTAACAAGACGAAACTAACACAACATAAGTCAACACAATTAGTAATGATTGCGTTAAAATAATAAAGTGTATTTTATACATATTTGCTAGCAGTACGTATTTTGTAATAAATAAATGCGCACGTGTAAGTTCATGGTTAATTTTCTTTTAGGAATCATTTTATGTCGCGGAAATTTTATTAAATCCAAAATATGCCTCCCTTCGAAAAAGCAATTCATAAACGCTCTTCAAGTGGATAAGGAGAGGTAAAATACCATAGTTTTCTAGTAATATGTTTTCATGTTGTTGGTACTTTGAAAACTAGTTTTTAATCTATACAATTATAAAATTATTTCAAAAATTTCTTTAGCATAACTGAAATAAGAAACTTTATAGTGATGTTCAAAATTCTTAACTTCATTTCAAATGCAAAATATGATTAAACATACTTTGATTCAGTAAACAGTGTGTAAACAAATTTAATTCGTAGACAGTTTTAATTCGCCTACAGTTCTTTTCAAAGTATGTGGTTTATTTTGACATAAGGGCCCATCTACAAATTAAAATTGAACATAACTATTAAACATTTAATAGCAACAAAATTTTATTGCATATTGAAGTTCTCCATGCCAAAAAATGTGGAAATGCACTAATGTTAATAAGATATACATTATTGAAAAATGTCATTACCTTTCGTTTTATTTGATACTATATGATAAAATGCTGTATATCTTATATTTAATAGTTATTTTTTTTAAATTAGAAAACAATATAAATATGGGTCATGGTATCACTTTTTAACAACCAGAAAATATAATTAAAACAAAAAAGAATACGCTGTTCAAGCAAAAAGAAAAATTGAAACTTTTGCTTGAAAAGTTAGAAAACAATATAAATATGGGTCATGGTATCACTTTTTAACAATCAGAAAATATAACAATAAAAAAAAAGAATGCGCAGTTCAAGTAAAAAGAAAAATTGAAACTTTGGTTTGAAATGGTCATTAGATATTTAGTACCTGCCATTTCAATCAATCAAGGAATATATTTCTATTTTCAAAGCTTCCTGAATTCGGAAGGTCGAGCAAAAAGGTCATGAACTTCGATCCAAGTTCTTTTTTTATTATTTATTTTATTTTATTTCATGCCATCCCGTCTCTGTTGAAGCTCACCCCCTCCCCTCTGCGGCCATTACGCAAAAGACCTGATGTAAAATCGGATTCAGCTCCGGCGAACGTAAAATCGTCCTGGGTTGCCAGAGCCCCAGCTTTACAGATGATCTGAGTTACATAAAAGTTGGCGGAAATGCGACGAGCGAGAGAAAACCACTTCGCGGGGAATACGGCATTGCTGTCTGCCCAAACCACTTGCATCAGTCTCGGCGGAACTGAATACCGTATCGGCAGCATTAGCCAAAAGAAAAATAACATAAAAGAAAATGAAGACCTCAATGGAAGATGTTGTGTAAGAAAAATTAAATTTCGTGAAAATTGAAGCGAAAGTTTTATGTTGTAAATTTTATTGATTGGTTTTCTTTTTTGGTGCATATGTTTAAAATGTTAACAGGTGTTACTAAACTATCTCAGAAAATCCTATTAATGTTTAATTTTTAATCAAAAGAAAAATAAAACAAAATAATTGAAATCTGAAGGGCAAAACTGGGAAATTTCATTAGTGGTCAGCGGACAGTAGTACCAGTTTTATAAGTGGCCACTTTTTTATTTAAAAGTGTTAAACAGTAAACTTTTGTTAAAATTTCTATTTAATCTAAAATTGAATATCCCAAATAAATGTTAATATAAACATATTGCAACCACAAAAAGTAGAATCCTTGATGAAATGCCAGAAAATTTTACTCTCTCCTTGTAGGAAATGTGGCCATAAGATGGCAGCTAAGAGACAAATTTTTAATAGCCACTTTTTCTTATTTAGCGGCCCTGTCACCGGTGGCTAGTGCTAATTTTCATGTTTAATGAAGTCCCCAGGAGAAGATGTTATATAAAAAAAAATTATATATCGAGAAAGCTGAATTAAAAGCCATACGTTGTAAACATTAACTTTTGTTGTTCTTGTTGCTTTTGTGGCATTTAAAATGTTAAGAGATGTTACTAACTCTCCCAGAAAACTTATTAATATTTAAATTTCAAATATTAAATTTTTGTAACATTGATCAAATTATTAAAATAGTGTTATTCAATTATTCCAAGTAGTAATTTCACTTATTTTCAAAAATTTTACAACTATGTTTTACATTTTAGGAAGTACGTTTCAAAAAGTATTTTTTTTTTCTTTCTTTCTTTTTTTTTCTTTCTTTTTTTTTTCTTTGCCAATTAATATTAGAAAAATGCTATTTACATTAAAAGCAAAACTGAAGTACAAAATAACTTTTTTTTAATTATGCTTGCTTTTCTATATTTTTATAGACTTGAAACTCGATATGATAATTTGCGATATCGTTTAGAGTATCAACAGAAAATCCTACTAAAAAAAAAAAAAAAATCCACATGGTTATCACCTAGATATGCTTCTTTGCTTTTCTTATTTCTCTTTTAATCATTCTATTTTGAGTTGAAAAGCCTCTCTCATATGACGTACTATACACTGTAAAAAGACAAATGTTTCAAATCTACGAAAATATAATATAGAGATGAACGCAAATATACACTAACCTCGTCCGAGTCACCCACGATTCCGAAAAGCGTTCTTTATCATTAGAAACCCCCCAGAAACCAATATATTTTCGAGATTCAAAGAAGACTTTATAAAAACAGTTTCTTTTTTTGCGACGATTTTCGGGAACGTTTCCGAGTAGTTTTCATAGTGAAATTCTCAATTTCATTCACGATTTCATTTCTCAATTAAACATTTTATACTACATAACGGAGTATGTACATGTAAAAGTAACAACATAATATTTATTATAATGAAATGTTAAGGTAAACGCACCAGTAGTGGGCTACTGGACATTATCTAATTATTATTCAAGTGTTAGTGAATTTCAAAAGATGTATATTTTTTCGCATAGCCCCAACCTTCATGTATCAGAATAAACATTCAAAGTTTCAAAATATATTCTTCGGGAAAAAAAAAATGAAAAATAAAAAATACTTATTACCTTCCTCTATTTTCCAGTAGTGGACTTAGTAAATTTCTGATGCATGAATCTTTAAGTTTTCGGCTTATCCAAAAAATTATGTACAATGTAATACAGTATATCAACAGCAGTTTAATTTAAAATAAACCATAATATTAAATAAACAATGTTTTAAATAAAAACTTATTCTCTTATTATTCTAAACAGTTTATGGAAAGTTAACATTTAATTTCTTTCAGTCGTTTTCAAGAAATGCATTTTGGGCTTGTTTTCAAACTTTAAAAAGGACTGGCCCATTATTGGTCCGTGGCCCCACTATAGGTATGCATTTACCTTAATGATGTTAATTCATCATACTTATGTGTAAAACACGTTTGTTGAACATGAAAATGTTTATTTGAGAATTAGTAGAATCCAAAAAACTTAATTGTTAATTTATCATATTTGTCTGTAAAACACGTGAGTTAAACATGAAAGTGTTTACTTGGAATTAATAGCATCCGAAAAACATGCACTCCCGGTTTAGAAAACTGTTTAATAAACTATAAAAACAACTGGAAACATTTCCGAAAATAGTGGCAGCAAAATAAACTTTGTTTTCATAAAAGCTTCTTTAAATATCAAGAATATATACTGACTTCTGATGTTTCTAAAGTTTAAGAACTCTTTCCGGAATAGGGGTGACCCGGAAGAGGTCATTGTATATTTTTGTTCCCTAGTTATATTTTTTACCTAGATTTAGATTAAGAAACATTTTTTTTTTTTTTTTTTTTTTTTTTTTTTTTTTTTTACAGTGCAGGGACGGCGAACCGCGTGCCTGAAAGTCAAATGCCACCACTATTTTTGAAAAATATTCTCTGACTTATTTACTGAAAGAAGTTCTGAGATTAAATAAAGTGAAGAAAACTACGCAGAAAAATTGGTGGCAATTGGCCTTCAAGGACGCTGGTTCGCTGTCACTGATGTAGTAGAAAGAATTTGAATCCGATGATAAGTTCAATATATTCTGGAAACATATTTACCCGCCCCCCCGATACAAATTTGTGAAATGCAATCATTGGAAAATATTTATGCTCAATCAGCAATTCCTTAATTTTGTCAACTTCCTTAATTTCCCTGTCAATTTCCTTAATTTTGTCATTTTAATTACACTGGGCCAACAAATTTGAATTTTTGATCTTTCTCAAAACCGAAATTAGTTGTTTCTTATGCGGTTTTTTGCGCTGACTCCGAATCTAGTTTTAGATTTACTCCAGCAGGTATTCTTTTTGAGATATTTGCATATTTCGATTTATGTAAATTTTTGAGATTTTGTATAATTATATGCATGCGAATTTAAGGCATAAAGCAATATCAGACTAGTTTTTTTGTTTTATGTTATGATTACTGTCTGCTTGTTTACTTTACAAAAAAGTTGTTTCTGAGATTATACTGACATGTGACCGGGAAATATTGTACCTAATTTGCATATTTTGCATGTTTTTTAATGTTTCTTGACGTCTAAATATTTCTGCCACACGAGTACTCTATATTTGTAAACCAGGTTTTAGCACTGATTTTAAATCTGGTATCAGATTTCTTCTATCATGTCTAGTTTTTTTAAAAAGTGAAGTTTTATTTTTTGGTCAAAAAATCCAGAAATCGCTTTTTATGTTACTTTGTGATGTAGTTCAACTAGTTAGAATAGATTCTACTTCTTTAAAATATATATATATATATATATATATATATATATATAGTTGTTTATGTCCCGGATAATAGGAATCTGACATGTTCACCCTTTTGACAATAAGGTACACACCCCTAAAAAAATCTTATATCAAACTTGTGTCAATACCGTACAAAAGTAGAAATTAATTTTACACAAAAGCTTGACGTGATATAAGTAAACAGATTGCAGGTTTGAAATCAGCATAAAAATCTAGTCTAGAAAAACATTACGTCAATACTTTAAAGTTGATAGTAATGTAAACATTACACGATTGAAAAATATTCAAATTAGACTTAATATCTAAAGATAAATGTTAAGAATATGCAGATAGGACATTTATCTGAAGCAAATAGTCCAGTAGTTATTATCTAGAAAATGTAATTCAATCTGACATTTATTATATCTAAAATTTGCATAAAATAGCACTAAAAAGCTTAAATATGCAAATTTCTCAAAAACTGAACCACCTAGAGAAAAACGGAAAGCACATAGCGCAAAAAACTGATCTAGAATCAACTGATGGTTCTGTTACAGAACCATTGTTGTCCAGTGTTAGTGAAAGTATTATTATTCATTGTTCAGGTTCTTGCCTTAAAGTAGAGAAATATTTCATTTTTTCCCGTAAAGATCAATACCTAATGTCCCTCCAACATTTTCTCAATGAGTAAAAATAATTATAAACGGGTAAAATACTCATCTAAGTGAGTAATAGAGAACACTGCTTATCGAGATAACATCCAGGTTAAAGCAAGTGATTAATAATCAAAGGGTTCATGTGAAGGTTGGATCTATGAACTGCTTTCAAGATTATGTCAAAAATTTAAACCAACAAAAGAATATTTTTCCTAATCTTCCCAGACAAATCTATATTGTTTCAAGAAGCTAGGAACCTCTAACAACAAAATGAACAGTAAATAAATTATTTGTAACAATTTAAATAAAACAACGCTCAAAAATTCGGATTACAACTGATGTTATAACAAAAAAAAAAAAAAAAAAAAAAAAAAAAAATACAAAACACTCCAGCTGTTGCTATATACAGCATAGGGAATATTTATCTTTGTTTAGTTTTTTTTTTTTTTTTCTGAGAACGATTGTTTGGCTACTCAAATGCAGGATTTTTCCTAAATAACTCGTTATATTTTCAGGAAATCTCGTGAAATTAATAAATGTATTTCAAATGGGTTAGAAAATGATAACCTAATTTGGAAACTGTTTAATTTTTTATCCTTTCCATTTTTTCTATGTTGGAAATTTTCAAATTTTATGGAACTTTTACCTAGTATCGATTTTTTCAAAGTAGGCCATTTTAATTGTGCGCACCTTTTTTTTTATGTTAAAAAGAAATCAGTAGTTCATACCGATGGCTTGTGTAAATGCTTTGCTCTAACATATCATTAATGCATAAAAAAGATATTTATTCATGAGCTAACATACAAAAAATACGTATACTACTGTACTGAAAATCTAAAAAACTAAAATGTAGACAGTTTATATATGCTATCTTCTTTTTTTTTTTTTTCCAGGGAAACATATATTACAAAACAAAATTTAAAACTAGACCTTAAAGAAGACAAATAGATCTTAAAGAAAACTCAGCTAAGGAAAAAAGAGTGTACTATTTGTTAACGTACACTGTAAATTAAAATGTCTGAAATTCAGTCACTTAAGTGTCTGAAACGGAGTGTTCAATTTTCAGACATTTTAAAATGTCTGAATTTTTTCAGACACTTTTTGCGACTGAATTTCAGACACTTGAAACGTCTGAATCGCAGACATTTTTTGTAAGCATTTTATGTAGCCATGTTTGACCACGCTGAATACTGGGAAAATATCTGGCCGTTGTCCTGCCCCCTCTACCCCCATACCGCCTGATTTTCTGGTGCTCCCAATTTTAGTATGCAATTTTCATAAAGCTGATAATTTAAATCTTTTACGACATTGTACTAATTATAATGAGTATTTTGTTTCAGGAGTAGAATAAGATTAAAAAGAGAAAATATTTATCTAAATATTAGATTTTTTAAAATTTTGTTTTTAATCTTACTTTACTTTAAAAGTTCAAAATATTGATTATAATCAGTACAATTTCGAAACAGATTTAAAATATAAGCTTCGCAAATATTGCACATGAAATTTGGGGGAACTAAAATCGTAAGAGAACGGGGCACTACCCATGCTTTAATCAAGGAGTCCTTTTGCAAAAAATGCAACCCTGCAGTATTGTTAGCTAAATACAGATGCCCGGTATTCGGGAGTATCCGTTATGGAGGTTAATGGACATTCCCGAATAGCGGATACTTCGATTTAGCGAATACTTTTTTGATCCGCAAGGCATACATATTTGTATTATTTTTACCTCACAAAAGCAGGCATCTCCGATTATCCGACAAATTTCGCGGTCCCGAAGTGTCCGCTATTAAGGGTTTTTAAGGTATATGGATATATATATATATATATTTTTTTTTTTAATCTTTTCCTACTCTAAAAGTTCAAAATATTTATCATAGTCGGTGGAATGTCGAAAGAGATTTAAAAAATCCCGTGTACGCGAAAATGGGCAAGAAAATCCCCCTCCCGTCCCGCCCCCCAAAAAAGGAAAATTCATATAATTCAAAAATTAGATTTTGCCCCATAGGCAATTTTACATATGCATCAGATGATAATCACAACAGCTATATAACCATGAGTAAATAATAAAATAGTAAATAAATATTCTATTTTAATAGCATTGAGAAAAAAAAAATTACTTCTAATTTCAAAACTTAGCCATTTTTGTATTTGTCATTTAAGTACATATAAATAAAATAGTTAAGTCATTTTAAGTAGTAAACATGTGTAATATTTTTTTTTCTTTTTAAATATGTTTTAATTTGTCATGCTTAGTTAAAAGTAAACACCAGTTTGGTATCTAATTTTATATATCATTCTTCGGAATATGTATATAATTTTCTTTAAACATATTCCGTATTCAATTTAAAATTTTCACCCGCTATTGCTTAAAAATGTATATCATTATTATTCTTTTTTATGGAACAACACGATATAAGTCATATTTAATTTATTTTATTTTTTATTCCTGTAAAATTTGTATCCTTTGAATATGAGCTAAATAGATTTTATATATTTGATAAGAAAATAATGATCTAAGAAATAGAAAAAAAAAACAAAAAACAGAAGAAAATAGAAAGTAAAAATACATCAGACAGTATACGTACTATTCTTAATTGTTTGAAAAACGTTTTGAACATAAAAAAGCAGTTATTAAATGGCTTAAAAATATATTTAATACTGTATCATATAAGTAAATACGAACTTTTAAAAATATAAGGCAGTTTTATACATAAACTTCATATCAAGGCATAAACAACTCTTTATTTATGTCTAAATTATCATGTGTAATTTTTTTTAGTGCCAACAATTACTTGTACCAGAACCGTTGCAAATTCGATTGCAGTAAAAGGAAATTTAATAATTATTTCTCGCATTACTCAATTTTAAAAATTTTAAATCATGAACAAAATATCGCAAAAAAAAAGTGCTTGCATATAAATTACAAAAATTAATATACCAATTTAAAAAACACAAAAAATATTAATTAAACTTTATAATTATACTGCTAAACAGCAACGTAAACTGCAAAATATGAATAAAATGTTTCTCCGTTTGTTTAATGTTTCGAAAATTTTACTGGATGATATAAAAAATTCATATTATTTTTAGAAATTTGGTAAATGTTAAATCTGAAACATTGGATATCAAAATTTACGATTTTCAATAATAAATTAAAAAATCAATAAGAATAAATCTTTCCGTGATTAAAAACTGCAATATATACAGTCAAATTTCACAATATTAATGCTTTTTTTCAATCTGAAAACTTTTCCTAATATCATAATAATATGAATCATCATATTTAGCTCCAAAATAATAATAACAAAAAATAAAATACATGCCTGATGTCATATACTACAAGCGTTTATAGTCAGTAAACAGTAAAAAACATAGAATAAACACAGTTACAAATGGCTTCAATTTAATGTTTTTATCTCTGATAAATGAAGCGATGAATCATTCAACTTTTCAAACCTATGTTGCAAGTTTTGTTTTTGAGCAAAGACAAATTATAATTATTTCACATCACCCTATCGAAAATGAAGATTAAACTATCACTCATTCGTTTATTTACAAACGTCAAGCAAATAGAATTACAGCATTGCTATTTAATTTTCAAAACAATTATATTTCATTCCGTTACATTAAGAAGGCATATAACAGACGACCGTTAGTGAAATCAAAAATTTAGCATTAAACTATAGAAAAGAGATAAATTTTTATAAACGATTTCACTCATATTCAAAGGTATAGAAATCTATCGGAATAAAATATTAGAATTAAATATGACTTACTCGTTCGTTCTATAAATACCCAGATTAACACATATCCTTTTAATCCAAGCAATGGCGGCGGTGAAAATTTAATTCTTTCTGTTCTTATCTCATGAAGGTGCTGCAGATGACACGCGCGGAAATCAGCGTTCTGATTGGCTGTTAAGAATAGTACCAAAGATGATGTTTAACTATCGCTTGGAGCGTACCGTCTTAAAATCAGACGGTTGTTGGATAATTTGCACATGTTTCTCGGTTCGTTTATAGCATGATCATAGTAAGACATTTATGTGTCTTAAATTTAGACGTCTGTTATGTCTGAATTTTCAGATTCAGACACTTAAGTGACTGAAATTCTTTTTCAGTCACATATGTGTCTAAATTTAAGACGCCTCTATTTGCAGTGTATTTAAAATTTTATTTATTAGTCTAGTAAACACCCCAAAAATATTTTTGAATTAATTACTATATATTAAAAAATTACCCAGCCCGTTTCTGGTATTAAGAATAGTTATTTGGCCCATATCTATTGTCACCTGAATAGTTCCTTAAGTAGATAAATTTCGTAACTGAAAAATTATGTTTTTCAGATAACATATTCCAAAGACTTCAACTTTTTAAAAGTTAAATTTATTGTTTCTTCTTACATACAAAATATCTGCACAATTTCTATGTTTTGTAAATTCATTATGAGTTGTTTTAGGATGTTATTAAATTACTAATCAGCCAACAAATGTGAGCACAAAATTTTATAAAAGATTTTTTCTAAATAGCAGTTAAATGTTACCTTTAACAATATTAAAAACAGGTGGAAACGTAAAGCTAAGCTTCTCCCAAATGATTTAAGGATTATGTAAAACAAGAAAAACTTTGATTTACATTTAGCTTTCATTTTTCTGTTTATCGCCTCTGAAAGGAGGTAGATAGGAGGTGCTGGGTTCGAACCCATGTCACACTTGTCGGCCTAACCTTTCGCAGTTTTCCTTGATTTTCTGCGAACCTGCGTAAATGCGTTTTAGGTTTCCTTAGAAAAATCTCCAAGGAGCCCCTCCTCGGCCTATATACCTCGAGCAGGTAATTAGCTATAACAAACACCAACAACAACTTATTATCACTGCGTTCACAATTGAATCCTAACACTTTAATAATTCCTCACACTGTTATTTTTTATAACTAAATTGTACAAACGTATTTTATACGACAGTATCGCACTATCAATCTACATAGTTTATGCAGCAAAAAATTGTACTAATAAATCACAGTGGATGCAATTTACTGGAATCGCTGGTTGACCGAATCAGTTGCTTTTATTGATTCAAAGAATAAAACAAAATCAAAAATCATAATGCTTTTCTTTAATGCACTGATATCTGCTTAAATGAATCAAAATTTGTGATAAAAACGTGATTTTATTAAGTGATATATACTGTGATTTTGAAAAAGATCTTGAAAACATATTTCTTTTATTTTTAATATAATTAAAGATTTATACAGGTGTTTGTTTCTAAGAACAACTCTTACTTGTAAAGTGTTTTGAGTTTCATGATTTGTTTTAGGCTATATTACTTTGTAAACGGGGACTGATCAGAAACGGTGGTCATCTACACATAAACGTAGCTGCTTAATGACTTGATTTCATAACTCAAAACACACTTTGATGCAAACTTCACGCAGTCATCATGAAATAATTTTCATTCATCTGTAAGTAGTGCTTATAAATATTCAATATCTTTAAAAATCTATTGTTCGTTACTCATATATCTGATATAACCCTGATTATAACGCTGTTTAACAATGTATCTGCTTCTCATGATATACATTGTTGGCCAAAATTGTAGACATTTTTTGAAATTTCCATGTTTTATAACTTTGTGTGCATGAAGAATACACTGTAAAAGATTTGCAGCAAATTAACAGGTCTATCGACCGTTTTTATAGAAAATGGTTACATAACCGTAATTTAACTGTACTCTGACTATATTATTGTCCATATTATGGTCAGAATACAGTTAATTTACTGTTATACCCATTGCATTCATTTCGCATCTAACAGCATCTGATTAAATTCTTCTATCTTTGAGGTCTATCCTTTTATCTTTCTATCGTCAGACGCACTTGTGCATTTTTTTCGGCCTGATCTTGCTTTATTTATCACTGATTTAGTTTTTTCATAACTTAAGCACAACTTTCGTATGCCAGATAAAGTGACTGATCCACCAACCTCTCTTGCAACGTTAGCATACGAGAGACCATTTTCTCTCAATATGACAGTTCTGTTTCTTTTTGTAGGTGTCCAATCAGTTCTTGTTGTTGATGATGTTGTCTTAAATTATTTGCATTAAGAAAAAAAAAAGTAGAAATATTTAAAAAATATATATTATTCTATTTAGTGACACTAATATATTCACCCTTCTGCAAAATTATTTCCAGCAAAATACCGTACTTATACAAATCAAAACATACTGTAGTTTAGTTACTGACATTTTATTGGTTCTCAAAACAGTAATTGTGATTGGCTAGGAAGCTTTTATTACAATACACTTCAGCATTCATGACTAATTGTGTTTGTATTTTAGACTAAAGTAAGCGTAACATTTTTTATAATGCAGATATTTTAATTCTGTTTTTTTTTTTTTTTTATTAAACTCTACATTAAATTTCCTTGAATTTGATATATAAACATTTGTATTTAAGTGAAAAGTAATATATTCTATAAGCACACAAAGTTATAAAACATGAAAATTTCAAAAAATGTCCACAATTTTCGCCACCACGTATATTAGAGGATGCTGAAACAGAATACGGCATTGAAAAGTTTTTCTATCACCCACAGATTTAAAAATCAGAAATAAATAAAAAAAAATGCTATTTAAAATTTTTTGTCATTTGATTATTAACAATTATTTGAATTTAGTAACAAAATAAATGGTTAAATGAACATAAATATGCATAATATTGGAATAACAAAGACATTTATTATTATTTAATTATATGCATATGCACATGATATTTGCACACACACACACAAACATAATAAAGACTTTCCTAAAGGCATAAATATGCATAATATGATAATTTAAAAAATAATTTTTAAAGGAAAAAAAAGTCTTTTGTCATGAGTGTTTTTTACTTTTAAAATCATATTTTCAAAATTTTCTCCGAAAATTAAAATTATGAAAACAATGTAATTATTTATAATTATTTTAGTAATTATTTATGCCAATTTATTTATTCTAATCAAAATTTGTGCCCGAATTTTTGAATGAAATTTTAGTTTTATAACATTGATGGATGGAAAAGTAAAATTGTATTACTTTATTTTCAAATGAAATTTTCCGACAGTTCTGGAGTGAATTCAATATTACAGAAACATAATTACTTGCCTCTGGAAGTAAATGAGTTAAATGGGCAAAATGCTGTGACTTTAGATTTCATAAAAATTTATATATATGAATTTAAGTATGACAAAACTAAAAAAATAGATTTTGAGATGAATGCATTTAAATTCTGAAAACAGTACAAAATAAAAAACATTGAATGTTTGGATATAATTATCATCTGTACATGTGGTTTGCGTCATTATATTCTAAAATCCGTAGAGTACATTTTTAAATGAAATTTAAAAATATTTTTTTTTTTTTTGCGATTTTTGTTCCCTCACCCCTTAATTGCATAACAGAATATATGGGTCAATATCTGAAAATTGGACAATTTACGTCCACTGCCAATAATATTTCATTAATCATGTTAAAACCAGAAACTAAAAAATGTAATATATTTTAACATTTGTTATAACAATTAATAATGGTAAATGGACATATAATGATACATAAATAATTAATTTTAAGCTTTAAACAAACGAAATCATCATTTCAGTCCCGGTCCCCAAGTACAAATATCCAATATGAAATGTATGCTGTAAACATTTCTATAAATATTATTCACATTTGCTATTATATATTTATACCTATATATATACAGTATGGGAAAATATAATTATCCTTTATTAGTATAGATTGTATAGTAAAACATTGTAGTAGATATACAGTCTGTTACAAAATTATACGACCACTTAGAATTTCACCTTTTTTCAACAAGAAAATATTAGTTTGAATTTAAAAGTAGTTGAATGAAAAGAAATAACTCTATAATGTTTATTTAGCCGAGGGAAAAAAAAAAGTTTGAATATTTTTTTTTTTTTTCATGCCAAAAGATTTTTCGCAAACCCGCTGTTTCATAAATATAAGACCACTCTTATATTATTAATAAAGCAGACCATTTTATTTTGAACTGAGAGTTTAACTGTAACCAAAACAATCTTTAAAACTTAAAAAGAAGAATAAAATGGAGAAATTCTGAATTGTATCTGATTCCTTGAATTTATTAGTAAAATGTCTCGTCGGAGTGAGCTGTCTGTAAGAGAAGTGAGAAGAGTGTGGTTCTACAAAGGAAAAGGAAAGTCTGAACGTGAAATAAGTAAGATTTTTAATAGTTCTAAAACTGCTATTCATAATGTTTTAAGTAAAAAATAATGGTATGGAACGCATAAACGATCTGGTCGTAAAAAGAGGTTATCAGATCGTGATAATAGGCGGATTGTCAAACTGGCAACGAAAAAATAACAGCCGACTCGTAAAATAGCACAAGACACCTAAAAAGGTATCACATGCAACCGTGCAGCGAAGTTTGAAATCTAATGCTGATGTTATTCGTCGCAATTTAAAAAGTAAACGACTACTGCTGAAATGCCACAAAGAAGCTCGTCTGAAGTGGGCAAAAAATGTCATTTCCTGGAACTCTGCATGGAGAAATATGTTGTTTTCAGACGAGAAAAAATTCAATCTTGATGGTCCAGACAGCAATAATTACTACTGGCATGATTTAAGGCAAAGATCTCGCGAATTCTTCAGTAGGCAGATGGGAGGCAGCTCCGTTATGGTGTGGAGCGAATTTTCATATGCAATAAAATGCGATCTCCAAAGAGTTGAAGGGAAAATGAAGTCTGACACTTACCAGCGAATGCTATTTCAAAGTCTGATACCCTTCGGACCACTTTTAGGAGGTGCAAATGGAAGTTTCAACAAGATAATGCTCCCAGTCATTCATCGAAATCAACAAAAGAGTGGCTTAAAACAGAAAAGATTGATGTTTTACTTTGACCAAGTCGAAGCCCTGACCTAAACTCCATAGAAAATTTGTGGGGTTATTTGTCCCGCCAAGTGTATGAAAATAACAAACAATAACATTCAACATATGAATTAGAAATGGCCATTATGGAGGAATGGGGCAATATTCCCGAATCGTTCTTTAAAAAATTAATTAACTCTATGCCAAATCGTGTGTTTAAAGTTATTCTGAGAAATGGTGGAGCAACATCTTACTAAATTTGAGAAAACTGTTATTTTCCACGGGTGGTCCTATAATTTTGCAACAGTTCGTTTTGACACTTTTTTTGTTATATTGATGTTTTATTTTTTCCGAATTCATTTCATTTGTTTAAGTTGCTACATTTTACTAAAAACTTGATGTACTAACATAAAATATTCTTTATTTTGACTGAAATATTTCTTTAATTACCTAAATAACAAAATATGTTGTGGTCTTATACTTTTGAAACAGACTGTATTTGTCCCTGAGGTTGACCATCATCTCAGTCCCTCTAAACACACATTTAGGTTAACAGATACTATGTGGCGCTGGCAGAATTATTTCCATTGCAACAGCAACTAAAGTTCAAATAGCCACGATGGATGAAGGTAAATTTTTCTTCTATTTGCTTCATATTTAGAAATATTCAGTTTTTGTTCTGAATAGATATGAGTATATTTTATAGCTTCATTCATGTCCCCATATTTAACTTTTTATTTATAAAACAAAAAGCTTATTGCAACTTTATTTATGTAACATACTAATGTCACATGGCATATTTAATAAGTTACATGTGTGAAAAATGATTCAACAAAATAGCTGTGCAGCTGTTAAGACAAAAACATCATCTCAGTACCAATTATTAGACACTGATTATGATGTTAACAGACCCTTTCTTCCATAAAAATTTATCCTACGCATAAAATATACAACCTTGATCTCAAAACACTACAACATTTAAATGAGAAAACATGTATCGTAGTATATAAGTGTATGTGGTAGTTGATACATTAATTTTTAAAAATAAAAATTTTGGAATGAAATTGTCCGTTTTTTAGATATTGACCCATATGTGTGTCAAGACGAAAAAAGGGCATCTATACGGTGTAATATGCTTTATATGTCTTTCATTTATAAGTTGTTGAATCCAGATACATCCAGATATATTCAGATCATAAAAGGATTTCCTTTACATAATTTTCTTTCAGACACTCCTTGATGTTTTCCCATGATATTTTCACGTTCAAATTCTGTTCTAGAATAAGTTATTTTCTTATATCTCAAATTGTGTTTTCAAACTTTTTTTATTTACTTTTGCTGAAAACTGTTCATATTGTATACGATATTCATATTTTATCATAATATATTTAAAAGAAAAATTTCAATTTAAAAAATCGCTATAAAGTTGTTTATCTAACTTATTTAAAAAAAAAAAAACCACATTACAATTGCTTTAATTGCGCGTATTTATAGTTACTTACCAACCTTAAGACATATTCTTAGATTTTAACTAGAATAATTTTCTTTAAAGATCGACCGAAACAGATTTTTAAGATCGAAAACGAAAAACCGAATTTCGGTAATCTTCCTATTTTTGGCCAAAAACGAAAACGAAAATAATAAAAAAAGAAATTTTACGTAATTAATACATACATAAATTATACATAATTATTAATTAATTATACAGGTTTATTAAACATACATAATTATTAATAAATTATACGTGTTACCCAAGTTGGTTCTCTGTATGCCTCTGACCAAAACTTTTTATTTTCATATAAAATAAAATGTAATTAATTCATCAACGACGCAGAATGATTTTCTAATTATGCGAATTTCATCAAATTAAAAAATGTTTTATGTATACATACCTTAATTTGTTTCTTATAATGATTTTTGTAAATGATCATCTGTTATACAAGAACTTTCTCAAAGCCTATTCGAAACACTTCTGCTGTTTAAAACTAAAATTTTCTATTATTGTTAAGTCTGCAGCTTTTAATATGCACGCGAAAAGCATCTTCAAAGTTTAGTCATATATGCATTACTTGGTTTATAATTTACAATCACGTCTTGCGTCAGTCATGACTGATAATTATAAACAGTGAAGTTCATAACAATAAGTAAAGAGTGCCTCATTTGAGTCGATACAGTTTCCGAAAGAAGAAACGAGATTTTTGAAATACCGATAATTCCGGTCGAGTTTCGGTCCGGCCGAATTTTCGAGAGCATTTTCGCCGAAAATCGGATTTTGTACCGAAAACAAAAACGAATTTTCGGTCGATCTCTACTTTTTTCTCATTACGTAATTAGTGGGGTAAAATCAATTTTCAATTGTACATATTTCACAGATAGACTCTTGAAAAAAGTACAATGTATTCCTTTGTCTCCATTGTATTGCTTTTTTAATATATTCAATATGCATATTTTTGTTTTTTCAAAAGTTTAGAGAATGCGTTTTTGTAACAAGGGTTTGTGATAATTCATACATAATTTCACAAAATCATCTGAATGCTCACGAAAAACAGGCGTAGACAAAGTTTGATTTTTAAACAGAAACAAATGGCTCCACATTAATTGAAGTTGTGCCCATTAAATGTATTTATGTTTTACTCCTTGATTGCCAATGGACGATGTATCTCGATTTTTTTTCTAAAGAATTATTTGCACTAGAAGTCGGGTTTTCGACAGCTGAAAGCAAACAAAATATGTCGTCAATAACTCTCATATTTAATAAATTTTTCGTTTAGAATGTAGGTTATATTTAAGGAAAAGAACTATAAATTCAAAGAATTTAGTTTTTAATACTTTTATATGAGTATTTACACAAAGCCTAAACTTCAAACACAAAAAAGAATTACATGAAATTAAGGGGACACGGTACCTTTTAAACTACTTTTTCGATTTTGAATAATACTGTAATAAATTTAAATATAATGTCACTACAGAAATTAGGTACAATAAAGCAAATATAATTTCATATAATTTCCAAAAAAAAAAATCTTGTAGAACAGCCTATTTAACTAAAATGTAAATTTTTAAATAATAATTTTTTTTTTTAAATCCCTACTACTTTTTTAAATATGAATATTTTTGCTTCAAAATTTTTTCCATAATCCTAAAAACATACTATATAGAATTGTGCATGGATTTAATATTCAAGGTTATAGTTATTTATTTTTTAAGAATTTCAGTTATTTTTTCTTGATTTTTTACTATACAAAACAGAAAAAGATTGATATTAAATGTAATATTCCATACATCTATAAATCAATGCACAGTTTTATGTAGTATAATATAAGGAATATGGAAAAAAATTTTGAAGCAAAAACATTCATATTTAAAAAAGTAGTAGGGATTTTAATTTTTTATTTTTTTAATTTAAATTTTAGTTAAATAGGCTGTTCTACAAGATTTTTTTTTTTGAAATTATCTGAAATTATATTTGCTTTATAGTACCTAATATCTGTAGTGACATTATATTTAAGTATATCACAGTATTATTCAAAATCGAAGAAGTAGTTTAAGGTACTGTGTCCCCTTAAATTAATACATGAATCTTGATATCATCAAATTGAAAATTTGCCACAAAAAACTTGCAACAATTCGCTTAAATGATTTGTAAATATATTTTCCGTTCAAGAATCCGTTCTGTAATGTGAATATGTCTATTCCCATAAAATCAAAACTACACTTCAAAAAATTCCACCGTTCGAAAAGGGACGTTTTACAATTTAGCATTGCCATAAACTGTGCAGTCAATAAACCGTATATAAATAACGGTTATTTGACCATATAGAATGAAACGTTCTCATTGGTCACGTTCGAAATAAAATTACAATTACTTTTCAAGTTTCATGAAATGCTAAATATAATTGATAATTAATGAATTAAATTGATAATTTTTTTATACTGCTTAAAAGAATTTTTTTTTAATCTTTTGGCTTTTCTATCATTTCTACACTGCCAAAAATTTGCATATAAAAACCAACTCTTCAGTCTTTCAAGCGATTTTATAGAAAACTGTTACTTAACCGCAATTTATCTCTATTCTGACCAATGATAACTCATTGGTATTATTGGTACTCATTATATGGTGAAGTAACCATTATCTAAACTGTTAAAAATCTGTAGAAAAGTGTCGGGTCATTCAACCATTTTTATAGAAAACGATTACTTAACCATAATTTATCTCTATACTGGCTAATGAAAATGCTTCATAATATTGTTCAACCCCAAGAAAAGTGACACATCTCGACAAAAGTAAATTTCACAGGAGAAGCAAAAGAAAATTTGTATGTTTTTATTGTAACATGACATTACAGCACTGAGCTCTGCATACAGGAGTAAAAACGTGCAAAAAACCATAAAACCATTAAGAATGAAGACGTACACTGTTAAAAATTTTGCAGCATTCTGGCAGGTCATTCAACCGTTTTTTGAAAAAACGGTTTCATGACCATAATTTAACTATATTCTGACCATAAAAGGGCCAAAAATATGGTCAGAATAAAATTACGGTTGTGTAACCATTTTCGGAAAAAACGGTCAAATGACCTGCCAGAATGCTGCAAATTTTTAACAGTGTATGATGAGGTCTGCGGGTATGGATAATTTTGCATCCCCACACAATCCACCTCTCTTTTGTGGTCACAAATGGACATATAGCGTAATAAAGTAATTCTTCGTATAACTACGCTTATGAAACTTTTTGTGTAGCAAGATGCACCTATGACAGATCTATTAATGGAATAACACGCAAAATGAATTTTTGCGAGATGTGTCACTATATCTATAAAAACGGTTGAATGACTGGCCAGTTTGCTGCATTTTTTTACAGTATAGATTAATGGTAAATAAAGTTTAAAATATATGATCAATGAATCGTTATTTACGGAATTTTTTTAACGGTGTACGGCAACAATAGTCAAAATTAATATACTGGTTCTTTTTTTTTTTCGGGGAGGAGGGGTAAATCGGAAGGTATCAAGGGAGAATACTAAAGATAAGTTAGGAATGAGCTAACATGATCATCAGTACTAAAATCAATATTTATACACACATATACATCACCACAAATTGCTTTTACTCATCCATCTACCACTCTTCTTAAAAAATAATTAAATAATATATATGCATTACACTATAAAGATTTTTTACAATATTTTATTTTTTATAATTTTTTTATTATACTTTTTTATAAAGAATATTTATACGAAAATGAACATGATTTTTGATTCAGAATTTTGCGGCGAAAACTTTTCAGATGATTCAAAATAATTTAGATTTTGCAACACACATAAAAAAGAAGAAAAATCTAGGGAATATAATTTAATGATAGATTTTATAAAAATATTAAATTACATTTTTACACTCAAAATTTCTCAAAGTGTTTGAGGGAACGAAATAGACTTTTTGATCTATAAAAATACGTATCATTTCAAAATTAATTTCTAAATGTTGCCTGCAAAAATGAATTTGTGCGAAAACTACCGCCAGATGACGAATTTAAATCGATCTGGTAACCCTAGTGGATAATTTTACACGACGGTAAGTCTATTTTCTTTTTGAATATTATTTTTGATTCAACCATTCAAATCCTGCGTATTTTCAGATCTTTTATATAGGTTCAATTGCTCTTTGCCCTCACACAGTTAAAGCTTCACAATTGTAATTTGGGGGGCGTTTTGTTGTTAAGGGGGGAAGCATTGCAGGAGGCTAAAGACCCCCCTCAAAGGAAGCGCCATAAGAAAAGGGAATAAAATGCCTCTTCCCCCGTATTTCTTCTTTTTAGATCTCGCTTTTTTCTGTATAAAAAATACAGCAAAACATTACAGCGGATTTGTACAAGGGTGCTTTAAAATGTGGATTTGAGCTTGGGTGTTAAGATTCCATAAAGAAAGCAAACTTTTGTCAATTTTTTTCTTTATTGCTACTTATTTAAAAATAGTTTCAAGAGATCAGATTTCAAACGATTTAGACAGGTGCTTCGGTTGTAATACAACGCGGATGTATTTAGAATGGGGAAAACATTTATTATTTTTTTTATATATAAGCCTATTAATAGTTTAAATAGAAAAGCTTTATTGTTAGGAAAAGTAACAAATTTGTCAACTTTCAGAATTAATTCAGATATCGCCCATAAGTCTAAATTTTTCATATTTTATTCCAATATTTTATAAATTTCGTTTTCGAAGTTGCGATGCATATTGGGGAATATATATTTTTAGCAATAATTGTAAACGATAAAGTGTAAACTTCAAAGCTTGTTTTATGTCCGGATTTAAATATTTCTGTAGAAATTTTAAAATAGTCAACTGTATTACAATATCATTTAGTATTCAATGCGATAAAGAGTAAGCTTTACAGCTTGTTTTAAGTCCGGGTTTAAACATTTCAGCAGAAATGATAAAATAAGTCAATTGCATTACAATATATCATTTCGTATTTAACAAATCAAATAAACTCAATCTCTATGCGAAGCACTAAAATCATCTTTCAAAACCGAGATGAAGAGTTTAGAGATCCAAAATGTTATTTTAGATCCCCCCCCCCCTCTTCACCCCCTAACCAAAATAAAATAAATTTTAAGTCAAGTAATTCGCCAAACATTAATTCGTGGGGCGTTCGGAATTTCCATTTTTGTCCTAAATCAGTGCCTCCCATCCCCCGCCTCATCCGCACACATGGTGAGAAGAACATAGAGAAGAACCTTCCGGGATTTTTTTTAAGCAAAAAATCACGTATGGAAGTAGAAAATTTATTTAATGTAATTATTTTAATAATTTGCCTTGTTTCTAGGTGGCACTTACTCAATTACATTTGTTGAGAAAAGTTTCTGATACAAAGTACGTTTATTTGACTTTAAAAAAACTGCAAGGTTGAGTAATAAGTAACAAGGGAAAAAAAATAACCAGTCCAGTAGCTGATGACTTGTGTGAAAAAAAAATAAATTAAGAGCTTGCTAAATGTTTGATAATCAGTATCTTATTTGTAATTTATGGTGTAAAATTGAATAATCTACAATTTGTACTTCGTGTGTTTTAATTTCCCTTCCTTAACAAGCACATTATCTCATTTTTATTGTTATAAGGAGATATAAATCTCCTTAAGGGTGAAAAAAGTATTTTTTTTTTAATTTTCTAAGTTTACAGCTTAAAAAATACATTTTTAAATACAATAATAAAACAATTCTTAATTAAAAAAAGCTTCTCTAAACAGAACTTTCTTTGTGTTAAAAAAATTCCATATTATATTTTTTAAAGTGTCAGTATTTCATAAAGCACCAATAATTTTAGAATTAAAGTGTATATTAGTGTATTTGTTATAGTAATCAACAGTGCTTTAGATTTAAAAGCCTAAATAAGTATTATTTGTTCATTCAACTTAATTATTTTCTCCATTCAGCTTAATAGAAGACGTTGGAATTAATTAGAGAGACTTTATTATAATAATTTTCTATAATTTGTACACCTTTAGTTATTGGATATAAAGTAGCTCAAAAACAGTAAATAGTAATTGATACGTACTAATTTCCTGGTAATATGTAGAGGTATAATAATAACACTGGTCAAAATCCTCCCTATAAAAATAATAGATGATTTTTATACCACACTTCACCTCACTAAATCAAAATATAGCAATGGAGTTATTGTGTCAAGTACCATTTTTTAGGTTGGGTGGGTTGTTTTTAAATTAATGTATTTTATGTCTTATTAAAACATAATTGGAAATTGCGTAAGCAGACGTATGTACACGTTTGTAAATAACAAATAAATGTATATAAACATAGCATAGATACAGTGGCAAAATGAATTATTATATCTTGGATGATACTGATGGACACGAAATTGGAGGAGATACAAAAAGAACAATGCACGAGACCAATATCAACAAAATATTTTCATGTATATTTTATATATTTATTGTTTAAGACAGCGAAAATGCCTCTTCCATGTTTTCAATTTTATCTAGCATTCTAAATTAATTTAACAATCCTGTACTGTTTGATATTATTAGAAAACTATTTCTCGGGAGAATGGTACCTGTTAGTGAGATTTGGATACCATATTTAGATTTAGGTGTCTCACATCTATAAAATTCATATATTTGTTTCACCGGGAAGCAACATTTTATTTTATTTATTTTTATTTACTTATTTATTTATTATTATTTTGCGATCTTTGTAATCAATGACCAACAATTTAAAGACAAACAGTGAACATTAATAAATAGTATTAATTGTTTCAATAATATTTTCCCTTTCATATTCTGATGTAATACTTCCTGAAATTTTACTCTGTTAAATGGATTTTTTTTTTCTTTTGTAAAGTTTTTTTTTTTTTTTTTTTTTAATACAATCTTTTATATTCTCGCTTTACATGTTTAATGCCGAATTACAACGTACAAAGATTTTGTTATTATTATTATCATTATTTTTTGAGATACGAAATTCTATTGCCTGTTTAATCACGCGATTAAAAAAGACTATTCAGAATAGAGTTAAAGTGTTCTAAAATTGTAACAGGTATTAAGGCTTTCTAAAATTGTAACAGGTATTAAGTCTTTTATCAGACTTTATAAGAATAAAACCAGAAAATTAGAAATTTATTTACGCATGCCAACAAAATTTGTTTGATTTTGGCAACAGAATAAGTTTAATTTCACGCTAAAATTAAAGCAAATTCATATCAACCTTAAGGTAGAATAGAATTGGTGTAGAATGTGGTTATTTTCAATTTAAAAATAGCGGAAATGTTTTGCCGTTATTTATTATGTATTATCAACCCAGAAACAGAATTTTCTGCGTCAATCTGCAGCAAATTGAAATTTCTGTGACCCAACAATGCTGTGTGAAGATTACAAACTTAAGAAATAGAAGTAAACCATAAAATAAGAAAAAATTCATTTATAATTAAAAAATATATTAAAGATATACAACAATCTAGAGACATTAAGTACATGTTAGCAATTTTTTAAGACCAGTATTTCTTTTTACACACTGTCAAATCAATCTGCAATTTCTAAATATTTCTGCAGCACTCGCCGCCATGCTGCACTGTTTCTGTTACTGGGATTATCAATAAATGAATAAAAACCTATTTTTTATAACATTTAATTATAAAAATAGTTAATAATTAATTTTATAATTATAATGTTATTCGCACAAATATTAATAAAACAGTTATTCGATGTCAAAGAATTACTTAATTCTGGATAAACGTTATTGAAGAAACGTATATATGAATTGGCAACATAGTTAAGTATACCAGGCTCAATAAACCAAATGATCATAAGGGTGCTTACTGCAAAAGTTATTAAATACAGTATAACTTACTGTTATATCGCTCTTTTTCGTGTCTGCCGCAAAAAAGGTTTTTTCTTAACCTTTAACTTAAAAATCAATTGAATTATAGTCTAAAACAAACAGATTATTCGGAATAATTGAGTTGCTGAACAGATTTAAAGAGATTCGTGATCAGTACCAATTTAATGTTAAATTTAAATGCATTGTTTTATTTTTTGCGCTTAATAAAGATATATACACAAATTTAACTTTGCGATTTTTTATAGGTCACCTGTTATTTCTATTATCTATCAGCATTTAAATTTTAAAATGATATGTAATCCACACTCAGATTGTTAAATTATCATTAATTGAAATATTACAAAATGCACGGAAAAAACTATTTAAAAGAAAAAATTGTTGTGTGAACTAAATGTTTGGTTAATATAACCCCATCCAAATATTTAGTTGGACTGACCAAGTGATTTTGTTAGTTCAATAAAATTTTATTGAACTCACAAAATCATTTGGCTAGTCCAACCAAATATTTGGATGGGGCTATTTTTTGGTTAATTTAACTAAATAGTTCTTTCCGTGGGAACACCGAGTTCACTTTATCAAAATCATTTTCAACAAACCTCCTAAAGTTTGGCAACGTATTTACTGCCTTGCAAATGAGGGGGTTAAAAATTCATGAATCCAGTATAAAAAGTAATAAGTTGCAAAAATGAAATTTTAAGAAATTAATGTTAAAACATAACATTCCATTGATATTTTCTTCAATTACTTCTTTTGTAGTGAGCTATTAGGAACTGTTATTATTTAAGCATACAATTATATTTTTAAAAATATAACTAGATAAAAAAAAGTTTCAGTCTATATTGTTCAATAGTCTAGACAATGCTCAGTCATTGACGTTCGTAAATTGACATATTCCGAGCAGGATATCGCAACATATTACAACATTCTCCTCTCCTCAAAACGTTGTTTCATTTTCTTTTATATTATTCTTTACACTCGGGGGTTCTTAGCCGTTAGAAAAACATCCAGGTCTTTTTTTGCTATTATTATGTATGTGGTTAGTTCACCTAAGCGACCTTTGAAGGAAAACGCAAAACTAATGGATAGGATGCGGAATGGTACTGTTCCAGACAGTTTTTAAAGACGGTTCTGAAATCCAAACTCTCTCGTGTATGCACTCACGAAAATATCGTAAATTCATAAAATGTACGGATATCTGTAATCAGATTCCCATTAATTGTTCAATATTGATTTTTTTTAGGAGGGGGGGGGGGGTTGTTTTTATAATTCCTTTTACTCCAGGGTTCTTAGCCGTTAGAAAAACATCCAGGTCTTTCTTTGATATATATGTGTGTGTGTGACCTTTGAAGAAAAACCCAAAAGTAATGAACAGGATATGGAATGGTACTGCTCCATACAATTTTTAAGACTCCTGATATCCAAACCCAATCTGACGTATTCGCGACATTATGTTCATTCGTAAATGTAATAAAATGTACCGATATTTTAATTCAGATTCCAATAATAAATGATAATAAAGCTCGCTATATTATTTTATGCTGTATTAACAGTTTGTAAGAGTATTTCGTTTTGAAAAATAAGCATATTTCATCAAGTATTTTTTACTTTTAGAAACAAGGTAGAAATATGTATATTTTTGGATAAAAACGTATACATTGAACTAGAGTCCTGCATCGGGTCGGGTTACCGGCTTTTACCCGAAACCGACCCGACCCGCGGTTCGGGTCGGGTTGACTTTAAATATTTCTGGTGCGGGTCGGGTTCGGGTCGGGGTGGCTTTCATTGTTTCGGGTTCGGGTCTGTTTCGGTTTGGCTTTTTTACTCTTGCGGGTCGGGTTCGGGTTGACCCGCTTTTTTAAAAGAATGTGGAAAATATTTTTACCGTTAAAAGTCTATATAAACCGCAGATCAAAGTTTCACAAAAGCAAAATGTGTGCCTGCCTGTTTTGTCTTTAATCATCCTTTCACACCAGTCTTCGAAATAACAAACTGCATAATATTTTTAGCGTATTTTAAAAATACAATACGCAGCAAAACGCTAAATGGCCCTTCCTGTCTAATGTATCAAGTGTTGCACTATGCACTATGTTAGACGGAAAATTTTTCAAAATAATAACTGCTGATAAACTAAAGGCAGATAGCCACTTGTGTAAACCAAGGTGTATCGTTATAAGAGGAACTTTTGAAACCGCAACTAATTTTAAGCATATTTAAAGATTAGATTCTTTGTTTTATACCATTTAGAGTCCGGTTCGGGTCAGAGGTTTTGCTATAGTTGAATATTAAAGAATATAGATTTGTTCATTCTTCTATGTAAAACATAAAAATGGTATTAGAGAATTAGAAGTCTGCACGGAATTTCCACACCCGCCCCGCCCCGTCCCGTGTAAAACTTAAAATTTCGGCCCTAGCCCGGTACGGCCCGTTTATAATTTTATCGGCTTTGTCTAAATATTTATATCGGGCTGGTAGACCGGCTTAATTGTTGTTATCGGCCCGGCCCTTTTATTATGTTTATCAGCCCGCTGATAAATGGAATGAAAACTGTCCTAATAAAGCATCCTGGCCAGTTTGAAATTTTGCCGCCCCGCCGCGGCCCGCGGGCCGGACCGGTGCAGACATCTATTAGAGATACAATTGAAGATTATTTTTCATAATGGTGTTAAAACATAATTTGCTTTCCTTACATTGCGGGTTCGGGTCGGTTTGCGGGTTGTAATATTGCGGGTTCGGGTCGGGTGCGGGTTGATATACTTCGGGTTCGGGTCGAGTTGCCTGAAATTATTTTTGCGGGTTCGGGTCGGGTTGCGGTTTGCCAAAAATTGTTTTTGCGGGTTCGAGTCGGGTTGCGGCTTGAGTTAAAATGGAATTTGTGGGTTCGGGTCGGGTAGAACCCGACCCGCGCAGGACTCTACATTGAACTTTCGAAAATCTAATTATTATTATTAAAAAATACGTTTTTTGGACTCGCTTTTCCTCGATGTTGCACAGCGTGTAGTGTTCCACAGTACCAAAGATTTGTCTGAATGGTATTATTTGAAACCAATGAAACAAAATGCACGTTAAAATCTATATTATAAAGTAAAAACACATGGCCGCGAGCAACGCTGACGTCATATTGACTGTGGCTACACCTATAATTTGTTCTTATACTGCAATTTTTTTTAACTTCTAAACGTCGCACAATTTTAATTTTTACACCGTCGAATAGGAAAAATAATGTTTCAAATGCAGTTTGTTTGAAACCTGTATCTCAATTTACTGATTTTTTTATGATTTTGAAAATAATTTTCAAGCATGAATTTTTAAAAATTTCATGGTTGCGTGCAACCCGAATTCGAAAGATTAACCCAATTTGCATTTAAAACAATATAAAGATTTCAGCATTTGTTTCCAGTTAATATTCCATGACGAAATTATAATTTCATCAATAAATAAATATTACAAATAAAACATAAATTTAACAGACATGTAACTGAACTAGGTGTTTAAATCACTGAAATATCAGTATAAAATACTCTGCTGTCATTAGCCAAATCTTTGGCGATTTATTCGGCTATTAATTTCTAAGTATGCAGCTGGTACGAATGTATCACTTTTTATACATTTCAAAACGTTATTTAAGTAATTCTTGAAAGTATAAATTCAATTTATTAGCTGAAAAGGTTTCATTGAGAATTAGCGGAATCCTAAAAACCTACATTCCGGCTTGATAACACTATAAAAATTACTCGGAAACGTTTCTGAAAATCAGTGGCAGCAAAAGAAACCTGGATGCTTCTTTAAATCTCGAAAATAGATGCGTTTTTAAGGTTTCTAAAAATAAAGAATACTTTTTAAATTCATGGATAAGTCGGAACAGGTAATGTTATATTTTCGGTTGTGGTTATAGTATATTTTCGTAGATTAAGATCATCTGTCTTTTTTTACAGTGTATGGTTGTTTCACGACTTTTTATATGAACACAATGTTTTGTGAGACAAGTATTTCATATATTAAATTAAAAAACTACGTCTAATACTTTTTTATAATCCTTATAAATAAAACAATGTTCACATTATTTTTATACAATATTCTTTAACCTCTGACAGTCTAGCAAAAGGGCAAACTTGCAATACTGTTTTCTCTTCATTTTGTTTTAAATACTAAAAGAAGATGATTCTTTCAACATTACGATAAAAAAAAAAAAACTTAAGGGTCTACTTCAGTCACGCGAAAAGACCCTTCGCTAATGCTATTCCTATGGAAAAAATTTATAAAGATATCTCGGTCGCACTTCAATTCATTATAAAAAGGCCGTTTTTTACTTTTTCGATTTTCATTGGGAATTTTTTTCAAGAGGATGCTTTCATTTTAGGGACCGGTTCTGAAAATGAAAGTGTCCTGATAAAAAATACTTGTAAACGAAATTGAAAAAGTAGAAAACGTCCTGCATACAGATCGACTTCAGCAAAAAATCATCTAAAAATATTGAAATGCGACCGAGATATCTTTATAAATTTCTTCCATAGGAATAGCATTAGCGAACGGGTCTTTTCGCGTGACTGAAGTAGGCCCTTAATTACGAGTATGAATATAACCCTTGAGAGTATTAATCATTGTTCAATGTATTAAAAATGCATTAAATCTATAGAATTACATTACTTTAAATAATGCTTATTCTTAAAAAAAAGACAAATGTTTCTTAATCTCCAATAATATAATATAATCACGAATGAAAACATAATTTATAGTCTTCCGAGTCACCCAAGATTTCGAAAAGCATTGCTTTATCTTCAGATTTTTCAGAAACTACCGTGTTTAGTCGCGTAATAGTCGCACTCCCGTTTTGAAGCAGAAAAAATCGTCAAAATATTTTCTTCGAATAAAAGTCGCAGTCGCGCATTTGACATTTATTTAGAAAATAGAAAATCATCAGCTGTTCTCTTCCCAGAATTAGTACTCATAATGAATTCATCTGTTGTGCTACTCCCATTGACATACCCGATGGTCACTCCATTCTTCAGATACCGATTCACATTATATTTGTGATACTGATACCTTCAGTGAAAGTGATTTATCATGAGAGTTTGTCAAAATTTTCACAAAGATTCTTCGTAAATTTTATTTCTATAAAATTATTACCGTAAAAAGAAAAATGGTATTTAATAAACAACACACAATCTAGAAAGTTTTAGTAAGTAAAATTTTATTATGTGTTTTTTTTATACCAGTAATGTTTTAGCATTAGAGTGTACAATATTGTGTAGTAGTATTGTGTCCTCGCATAATAGTCGCACCTAGAATTTCACAATGAAAAATTGGCAAAAAAAGTACGACTATTACGCGAGTAAACACGGTAATATATTTTCAAGACTTAAAGAAGCATTTATAAAAAAAAAAAGTTTCTTTAGCTGCCCTTGATTTTTGGAAACGTTTCCCAGTAGCTTTCACAGTGTATTAATCAGTTTTCTCAAATCGGAATATCACTTTTTCGGATGCTATCCATTCTCAAGTATATATTTTCATGTTCAGAAAACATGTTTAACAGACAAACATGCAAAATATAACAGGAATGACATTTACATTAAAATGAACATTATTTTGTTACTCTTTCATCTAAAAATTCCGTTCTGCAGCTGAAAATGTTTATTTGAGAATGGATGGCATCCGAAAAACCGATATTCCGGGTAAGGAGAACTGATTAATGCACTGTAAAAGCTGCTCGGAAACATTTCCGAAAATTACGGAAGCTAAAGTAACCGTATTTTTATAAATGCTTCTTTAAATCTCGAAAATATATTAGTTTCTGAAAGTTCTAAAGATAAAGCAATGCTTTTCGGAACATTCGGTCACTCGGAAGACGATAAATTATGTTTTTATTCGTGATTATGTTATAGTTTTGCAGATTATGGGGGTCCGGGACACATTTTAAAATAATTTTTATTTATTGAGTTAAAATTCTGAATTTTTTTTGCGATGGTTAACCTTATCATTTCTAAACAAAATCAGATGATAAAACTTCTCATAATTTCTTTAAAAAAAAATTTTAATTTAAAATTTATTAAACAAGTGGGGTAATTTAAAATCCTTATAACTCGAAATATTGTTTATAGAATTTCGATTTTTTATTTCATTTAAATAAACAGAAATATATAAGTTTTAATTTTTATTCGGCATTTTTAAAAATATTAATTTATAAAAAAAATTAAAAATATTTAACGAAAAAATTTAATAAAAAGTGGTGCAACTTTTAAAAAAAAAATCATATTTTCAAAAGTAAATATTTTTTTCAAAATATGCTGAATCAAAGTTTAAGTAAAACAATTGATAAAGATATGTTCCAAGTTTGAACCCTTTATCTTTAACGGTTCTCGAGTTATAAGAATTTAAATACAGAAATGGCGAAAAAATCTATCATGAAGAAAAACGCCTTTTTACAAGAAGTCGTTTCCGTGACAGCCATTTTTTGAAAGCTAGATTTTGAAAACAAACCAAAACGAAAAAAATTAATATTTTTTGTTCTAATTCAGATAGAAACATGATTTAAATGTTATTTTAAGCAAGAAAAAACAGAGAAAGTTTTAATGAAATAAAATGTTTTGCGAAATTTGAAGATTTTTGTGTCCCGGACCCCCTATGCATTTTTAATACATTGAAATATTATTGAGGGCACATGGAACATCTCAACAAGTAAAATGAAGCATGTTTTTGCGAAATATTTAACATGGTGTATTTTATTTAAAAATAGAGATAGAAAAAAAATTACATTAATTATACACATTATAGTCCATATATAAATTAAAAGAAATTAATTTCATGCACAAATTAGTTTTCAAGAACTAATTATCTTTTTACATATTTTTGAACAATATGTCTGTTCGGTACACTTTTCTAAAAAATCAGTTGAATATATCACCGACAGAAAACATACTATTTCAGAATAATAAGAAGCAATTTTCATTTTGGCTTAAAAGAAATAAAATTAAAAATATTTTACTAAAAATCTTTGAAAATTCTAAAAATTTTAAGAACATATTTTTCATTATTTTAAAACATTTTTCACTCAGACCTATAATATTTTTAGAAAAAAACTGGTTAGTTACACAATTTTGGAAAGTTTCAACGGTTTACCTAAAACAGAATTTTAGAAAAGTGTACCAAAGCATAAAAAAATATTTCGAAAAATATATATATACACTCGCAGTGCTTAAAAAAAATTTTTTTTTAACCTTCCAGCACCATAATCTTTTATGTTCCTAATCATTTAGCACCTTAATCTCTTAGCTCTTTTTTTTAGGCCGATGATTAAAAACTCAAAAATTTGAACCATTTCATGTTCCATGTACCGTTAATACTCTCTAGGATTACATTTATATTCGTAATTAATGTTTCTTACATAATGTTGAAAGAATCATTGTTACTCATAAATATTGATTCATAATTATAAAACTGATTTCTTTTGACAGAAAAAATGAGGACATGTTACATGTTCTCTGCTTGGTTACAGAGTCAAGACCGACCATTTTAAAAATGATACATATTATATAAAATAAACATCAAAATAAAAATTACAATATGCAGTTATAAATCTTCTAAATAGCTATAATATTCATTTAAATGACATCCAAGTAATTATAAAACTAATAAATCACCATCAATTCAAAATTATTATAAAGTAAATAAATCTATATTACATGACCTTGAAATCATAATGTTACTCATAAATATTGATTCAGGGTTATAAACAATTTAGATAAACAGATTAGATTTTTTCTGTCAAAAGAAATCAGTTTTATAATTATGTTTCACAATATAAAGATAAACAGAGTTAAATTATAAACAAATAAGTTTGAGGGCACTTACGCCGAAACAATCATCTTTTTTTAGCATTTAAATACAGAGAAAACAATATTATAATATTGCCTTTTTGCTAGAGTATATTGTATAAAAATAATGTGAATATTGTTTTATTTATAAGGATTATAAAAAAGTATTACACGCAGTTTTTTTCATTTAATATATGAAACGTCTCACAAAGCGTTGTATTGAGGTAAAAAATCATGAAACAACCATACACTGTAAAAAAGACAGATGTTTTTTAATTTGCGAAAATATAATATAACCATAACCGAAAATATGGCATAACCTGTTCTGAGTTATCCATGAATTCAAAAAGCATTATTTACCTTTAGAAACTTCAAAATATATTAGTTTCTGAAATTTCTAAATATAAAAGAACGCTTTTCGGAAACTTGGGTTACTGTATATTTTCGTTCGTGATTATTAGTACATTTTCGTAGATTAAGCAACATTTGTCTTTTTTAAGCAGTGTATCTTGCAGTGAAACCTGAAGCTTAGTGAACTCATTAACAAGTGCTTATCCGTGAGAGAGTTAAAGCTTAATTTAAAACATGTTATTTTGATATATTCACGACATATTTTTCCTCCTTGCATGCATAAATCTTTCAAGTTCCAAATAACAAAACATTTACTCGTTTAACCCGAACTGTAATGTATCTCTTATGAAACATTGCCAAAATCAATTTCTTGAAACATTTACCAAACACGGGATAACAATCAGTAATATTCAAAATTGTATCAATTTGTAAGTAAATATGAAATAGCGGATTATTTATTTTGGATGTGAACCTGAACTAAAATACTAAATTCATACAATGGATTTATTTATAACACTATTTGGTAATCCTATATTACGAAAAGGGTAAAAAACTAAAAAGCAGCTCCAAACAAAAAAAAAGTGAACATATTTACAATACCTTTTAATAGAAAATATTCAACTTGTTTTTATTTCAAATCAAGATCAAACAATGTTCATTCATTGACTTTTCATATTTATGAGAGTAATAAATATTACATTATTTATTCATAAACAATTTTCACGGCACACATTATCACTAAGCAAGTAAATTTCATGAATAATTGGGAGATGGGGTGAAATAAATAATGTAGAATTTGCTACTCACCGAGCACAACTGAATCTTTTATAGTTCAGGTATCATGCATGCATTCACACGCACGAAGTGTAAACGATATCATTTACTTCTTCGGAACAAAACCAGTTGGCTTGTTTTCTTCAGGTAACTACTAACATCAACAATACAAGTCTTTGTTCATTTGTTTAACTTTGAAAAGAAATTATTTCATACAGTTCAAAATTTCACCCAATAAAATTACAAATATTTAGTGAATTCGTTGTATTTGTTCGACTCATTTTCACAGAATACAGAACAGAGTTCCAGCACAAGAAGTTAAAATGCATAAAAATTATTTTTAGGAAGGTGGCAACATATTTCACCAAAAACACCAGTAACGGATAATCTAAATCCTAGAATTATTTGTATTTTTTTCTCAAAATTTAAAAAACATTGTACGTAATTTGTCTACTCTAGTTTATTATTCTTGCACAAATTTGTTTTATCATGTGGAAGTAAAGTTTCAGCAAACTATGTAATATAAAAAAAAATCAAGAAACAATTGTAAAAAATGTTTGTTTTACTACATATCTATCAAATAATCTGAACAAAGGTGATTTAAAAGTACATTTTTCTCCTTAGTATTGTTCGTTACATTTCCAGGCAAAATTATGTGGCTGATTTTATTTAAACACAAAATGGAAGAGTTTTTACAGCAGCAATAAAATCGGAGATTTTATCAGGTAGAATATGGAAAGTCTTGGGTGACATGTGAAAAATCTTTAAGTAAGTATATTGCATAAGACTAGAATGTTTTAATGAAAATCTTCCGAGCACAGAATTTCTCAATACTTCAGCTTAATTTTATTTTATGAGGAACAAAATTAATATTTCAAATCAGGGTCATTAATTATGTAGTAGCTTTATTATAATAACCACTTTTCCAATATTTTCTATTATAAATCTTAAATTCATTTACACCAGCAACAAAGTGAGGGATTTCATTAAAAGTAGCAACAGAGTCAGAGAATCAACGTTTTATAAATTCATTTTAGAGAAACAAAAATGTCAGAGATTTTATGAGAGAGACCTTATGAAATCTTGAGTGACATGTGAAGACAGTTTTTAAATAAATAATTTTTCGTAAGACTTAGAGTGCTTTAACGAAATTCTTCCAAGCACGTTTTTTTCAATGAAATACATTAATTTATTTTTATTTTATATCGAACCAAATTTGTATTTCAAATCAGCATCATTATTTATATAGTAGCAGATTTATTATAATAACTCGTTCCCTGATATTTTTTTTTATTATAAATCTTCAATTCATTTACAGCAGCAACAAAGTGAGGGATTTTATCAACAACAGCAACAAAGTCAAAGAGTCAATATCTTATAAATTCCTTTTAAAACAGCAAAGCAGCAACGAAGTCGCAGATTTTATGAGAGAGAACTTATGAAATATTGAGTGACATGTGAAAACAGTTTTTAAATAAATAATCTTTCATTACACTTAGATTGTTTGAACGAAAATCTTCCAAGCACACTTTTCTTGATAAAAATACTTCAGCTCAATTTCATTTTATAAGATACAAAGTTAATGTTTCAAATGAGCATCATTAACTATCTTGAAGTAGCTTAATAACCGCTACCCATATATTTTTAATCTCATAAATTAACTGATCACGTAAATGTTAACAAATCTTCCGGAATTCTGTACCAATAAATGTCTGTAAACTAAATCTATTAAAAATATTTAAAATGTTTGTTGTAATTTCCATACGAAGTTGGCTTTTAAACATGCGAAAACTTTGATTCGGTTATTTTCAATAGCTTAAATCCTTTTTTAAAGGACTATTTAATACAATTTTTCAAAAATACAAGCATTTATTTAAAAAGGTGAGAAGTTCTTGTGCAAACATGCAATAAATATTCGACAAATTAGATAATTAAAACATTCGATTATTTTTTAACACGATTTTTACTTACAAAGCCTGCTTTGGAAAATATTTATTATCAGCATATTATCTTTGTTTTGCAATTTTTTTTAAAGTAATGTGTGTCAGTTTTTAAATAATATATCACGTAATTAATTATTATAATGCTAAAACAATGCAAACTGTGCCATAAATTAAAATGTTGTTTTGAAAGTTATATTTTTAAATAAAATTTTTTTAAAGGATGCATTTATTACAGGCGATACTTTTCCAGTTAAGTCTTTATTATATTAAAAAGCATGCACTTTTAAAAAAATGTATTTGTATTATTGAAAATATCCGAGTCAAAGTTTTCGCATGTTTAGCACGCCGGTATCTTATGAAAAGTACTTTTACTAATTTTGTTTGCTTATCATATCCATTTTTTCTTCAAAAACAGAAAATTAATTAGTAGAATATAGTATCCTTTGAAAATAATTCTTCCTCTAATACTTTCTCAGAACTATTGCAGTGAACACACATATACATTTTCTTGAAACAATTATATAAAATCTTCACAAAACTGAAGCTTGATTGGCAGCTCCCTGTGACAAAATTTCTCAGCCTTATCTGAAATAGTTGTAATGAAAACTTCTAATATGTAAATGCCTCTAAGGCTTCCAGTGATAATCTCTCTTTAAAACCTTCTTGCGTTTTTCTTCAAAATCTAAAAAAAAAAAAAGTTACATATTAATTTTCTTATAATAAAGATAATAAAGTATTTAAAAAAATATCACATTTATATAATTAGAACAATAAGAAGTTTTACACTAATTTTGATATATTAAAAAACAAAACAAATAAAATCAAATATTTTAAATTTTGAAAACATTTTCTCTACAACAACTACTATATGCATTATTAACATACTTCTAACAAATGGAGGTTGTACAAATTGTTTGTATGTTTTTCCTGTGTATGTCTGCTCATAACTTTTGTACGGATATTCCTATTTTGATTATTTACTTTTGTCAGAAAGAGTTTGCTTTGGTAGTGATCCTACTATTAACATGTTATTATCAATTTCATCAGGATTCAAAAATTACATTCTTGCCTGACTGGGTTTTTTTGTTTGTTTGTTTAGCTCTTTTTTTTTTTTTTTAGTTTTTTAATGATATAACTTTCTTAATTAGTCAATCTCCGCAAAATCAGAGTATGTTGTTAAGATACAAAATGACACTTAAAGATTTTTGAAATAGTCGTTTAGTGTTTTACAGAGACAAACCAAAAACTTTAAGATATGATCGTCAATTACGTCTCAAAACGTGTGATATTTGCACAAATGTGACTGAATTTTAATGAAAATGACAATAAAGGGTTGCCACAAGAAACACGCCAAACTATTTAGTGTAAATTACGCTTACTATCACGCAATATGTCTGCATAATAAGTTAAGGAAAAATTTGTTTTATTTTTATTTTTCCTAAAAAATTACTTGTTTTGCAAGTAAAATTTGAATCACCAAGAATACCCATGCGTTTAACCCTATCAGGGGCAAGCGAAGGTTCGTAATGTTGAATTCACACCGGAATTTTCGAAAAATTTACTTCAAAATGAGGAAAAGCTTTTTTCCATCTTTTTTCTACCAAAGTTAAAAAAGCAAATTTTAATTAAAAGTTTCCGGTGCAAATCATGATTAAAATTAGGTGGGATATAATATATTCCACCGCCCCTCGAGGGGTTACAATGAAAAAATATAACGAGAGATATATTCTTATGGCTTGGGATTCTTATTAGATCTTATATGAATTCGAATTAGTATTGGGATTCACTTATGGATCTGATTACACATAGGATGCAAGATGGTTGCACATATCCAGTGGAGATTATACCTAAAATATAATGCTTGAAACCAAATGTAATACATAGATCTATTTATTTATTTATTTATTTTTAATAGATGTGAGAGAAAAGGAAAAGTATCCTATTACTAACAGAATGCGATGCATTTTGTATGTTCACAATATATCATATTATCCTCTCTAAACAAAATATATTGGCAAATAAGCTGTAAATATCTGGATGCTTTATTTTTCAAAATGCTATTATCATTGAAAATATTGTTCGTTCACAAAGGAACCTACATTAAAATTAAGATCAAAATTCTAAAATTGAATCTTAATTCTAGCTAATAAACTTTAAATAAGCGCAATAAAATAAATGTAGCGTATACGCTAATGTAAAATCCATATATTTTACCTTCAAAATAATAATAGTAATGTTAATGTCCAAAAGTATCATGCAAGTTAAATATATTAAGCAAAAATTAATTTTAAAAAGATAATACATACCTTATTTAAGTGTCCATTTAATGACGTAGTCTTCATTATTATTTGAGTAGTTTATTTCTTTCTAAAATATATATGGCATCATATTTCATAAACTGCATCAATATATAATAAGAAAAGGTTCAAATATTTACACTGCCAAAAAAAAGATAAAACATCTAAGATGAATGTTCTGCAGCCTTAGTGAAATAAAAGATAAGATTTCTAGATGAATAACTGATATCAAATGTAATTAATAAAACAAACATTTTCAAGTTAAACGGCTCGTTGTGCTAATATGGAACATATACGAATTCGGGCGATATAATTTTGAAATTACTTTATTTTCCCCAACTGCTAGTTTCAGTCAAACTATTACTCCAAAGTTAGTTTATTTTATTAATGTGTACTTAATTTTGTTCAATAGCTAGGCAAGTTAGTTATTTGCAATGAAAAAAATCCCTCAAAACTCTAAGCTTTTTTCTCGATTAAATTTCATTACTTTATCAAACTTACCTTGTTAACTGCATAACCAAGTGAAACTTTTTATTTACAGTAAAATTGAAGAAAGAAAGCAGAAAGAAAGAAAGAAAAGTAACAAGAATTCGAAAGCTTGCACTTAATTATGTAATGTCTGAAAAAGATACGTTTACGTTCGATAACATTTTATTTTTTAATTAAAGCGATAACTTTACATTCTATATTGAATTTTATAAATGGAGATGGTAATACACAAGAATATAGTTTTTATAGTTCATTTTTTCAAGGGGAGTAGGGGGGGGGGGGGTCTCCCACCTTAGTTGCAGAGACGAATTTTCCACTGCATTTACATTTAGAAATTTAACATCTACATAAGAATATAAAAGATTCTTCCTAAAGCTAGAGCAATAATGTTAGGTAAACGAATTATTAGTCTTTGCAACTTAAATAAATGACCAAAGTATATTTTTCAATTTTTAGTGATTTATTTTTATTCACAGTTATGGTTTTTGTAATAATTATTTTCGATTTCAAAGCCAGTAATTAATCATATTCATTTACGATGTGTTTAATTCACTATTGCTTTCCCGAATAATTTTTTTTAATACTTTTATAAGTTTAAATTTCTCATGTTATAAATAGTGATGTAATTAAAATAAAAGAAAATTTAATTGTTTTTCTTAACATTTTTAACACAGATTTTCTATAAATGTTAAATTGAATTTAGAAGTGTGTCTAAATTTAAAATTTGTGATTATCTTTTATTTTATATGATTTAAACTGTATTAACTAGAATCATTCAAAACATTTCGGGATGTAAGAATGTAAGTTCATTTAAGTAAGTTAATAAATATGGAAAAGAATTGAAGAAACAGGAAATGAATATAAATATACTTACATAGAAAACCATTAAGACAAAGAAATTTTCTCCACACGCATGCATCAAAATAAAAATATGATGCTTGTAAAAAATTTTAAATAATGCACCTTTGTTCCAATCGAGAACTTACGAAAAAACTTTGTTTTACGTGAAAATACCTAAAGGTTACTAAGAAATCATCCGCAAAAATTAGAAAGACTAATCTTTTACACCGATAACTATTTAAATCTACTGCGAATTCACTATTTCCTTATAAATAAGCCATTTATGTAGTAATTTATATTGTAGTTCTAAAAGACTTTTTGGTTATTTTAGAAAAAATTTATATCAGAAAATGCTTCACCGGAGATGAATTGCTCCTATCTTCTAATCATTATTTATCTAAAGCACCCAAACCACTTCATAGATTTTAATTGTGAAATACATCTTCACAACAATAATATTTTTTTTTAAATGTACACAATTTTTTTTTATTATGATTACAGTTTTGAAAACCATTCTTATTTTAAAACTAGTTATAGGAACAGTTTAAGGAAGTTTTAGAAGTGAAAGGAACAGTTTTAAGTTTTAAAAAAAATCTCCTGACTTTGATAATTATTCCCTTGTCAAGTCAAATTCAAAGACTATTCTCTATTTCGTGATACAATTGATTAGTCCTTTAATTTACCTTCTGAAGTAACTGCACATAACATTCATCCTTATAGTTACAGATAAAATTAATAATCTTAGAATAAAATTTAAAAATTTTTATCATTAGGTAATCGTACGTGGTAATGATTTTCGGATAAAATATTCAAAACTCAAAATATTTTAAATCGTTTTTAACACAAATTAACATGCTAAAAGTTTTCACAATAGATTAAAATTTTAATTCAAAATGTTTGTTATATATTTTGCCAAGTGAGACAATAGATCTGAGGCATGATATCAGAAGACTTTCAGTTAAAGCAAAAAAGGAACACTTGAATAGAGCGTAGATAAATTAAATTCTGAAATGAATACGAACTATTTCGAGACCTAAAAAAAATTAATACCCTATTTAGCAGCGTTTAAGCGTACCTCTGAGCTTTTAATGCATTCACATGCACCTTAGTTTAATGACACAAATTTTTTGCGTGATATTTTATCTTTTGCACAATTTAGAATAGATACATATATATCAAATTATTAACCATTTTTTTTTTTAATCTTACCTCCTTGTATGCACATTTCAGGAATCAATACTTGATTTAGTTAGTTAAAGTACTGAGAAAATGAAGGCAATAAAATGTATCTTACTTACCTTTTTGCACTTCGTCAATAACCACGCTGATGCCCTTTGTCTAAAAATTCAGATATGGCTAAATATGTTTCCTGGATTCTACTATATCAGCTATCTAATCAAAATAACAAGTTTGAAAGCTAACTACAACTGAATTTTAACACATATCAAGTGGAAAAATGCTTTTGATTTTAGTTCTTTAAAATGACAACACAAAAATCTTCAGTTTGCAATTTAGTGATAAACATTTGACAAATTATTCCTATATTTAAATTGTCTTTCCTAGAGAAGTAATAATCATAAACACCAACGAAAAATTCAAGCCATCGAACGTTTTTACACAAAGGAAAATGTATAAACCGCAGCTTCTTTACAAAAAACTTTCACGAATATTGAAACCATACGTTTGTGCTATTTTTTTTCTTTAATTCATAGCATAATTCGGTAAAAGCTACCGAAATATTCAGATAACTAGAATTTTTTTTTTTTTTTTAATCTAATTTGTATTAAAACTAGAGTAACCCATTTAACATAGCTGCCAAGTTTTACGCTTTTTTCCCTACCACTATTTTTTAACAGAGAAATTTGTCTCCTTTAATCATCGAAACCATGGGATTAAATAAGGCATTTTTCTGATTAAAAATAGTGGTAGGAAAAAAGCGTAAAAGTTGGCATCTATGATTTAATTACACTGGAAAAAATGTACTCAAAAATGAGTAAATCGATGTACTCATATCGAATTGAGTATGTTTGGATCAAAAATGAACGCATGTTTTCTCATTTTTGAAACATCACATGTTATCATACCCAAACATACGATAATTTTGTATCCTGTAATGCTTTATTTCATTTATGGTGGCATAAAAGATGTTCATGATGATTCAAATAATAAATTATGTACAGTATTTTAAAATAATTTTAAAGTGCTTACAAATAAAGCTGTTGTTATAAAAATATTCGATTTGGGTATCTTGCTAATAATTTTGCCATTTTTGTTAATAAATAATCAGTTAGTATATTTTTACTTTAATTTGTAAGTTCAGTGGGGCAGCACATAATGATTCATATTTGAACACAACCATTGGATCAAAAATGAGTACCGTATTTTATGGAAGAAACGCCGCACTCCTCAAATTGGCCTGAATAAGCTTAAAAATATCGTAATCGCCGCACCCGTTGTAAACGCCGCATCCATCGGAACGCTACTTTTGTCGACAGCGTCACATTGATCAAAGTTTTCTGAGCAGTGTAGGATGCCTCGTTTTTAATATCTTAAGATGTCTGAAGTTTTATTTAGAATATTTAAATCCGATTTTAAATATTTTTATGAATTTTTAAATTAAGGAAACTCAGTTGGTATTTAAAAAAATCGTAAACGCCGCACATGGCGTAAACGCCGCACTTGGAAAAAAATTAACTTTTAAACTCGTAAACGCAGCGGCGTTTCTTCCATAAAATACGGTACATGTGTTTCTCAATTCTGAGTATACTTGGGTCGGAGCTATTTTGAGTATGTCACGTATTTAAAATTGAGTACTTCTTACTCAGTTTTGAGTACCCATTTTTTTTCAGTGTAAGCAAAAAATAGACTAATTGGATAGCAATTCATTAAGAACTGTTACTGCATAAATATCAGATTTTTATTTTTTTTTTTTTTTTAGTTACAAAAAATATAAATATTTTTCTAAAAAAAATGTGTAAAATAATTATCTTTAAAATTATTAAAAAATATATTTCAAATTACTATTTCATGTATATCTAATTTTTCAGTGGCAAACGCTGTTATAAGAAACTACAAGGAAATATTTTTAAAACTGGTATAAAACAGAGCGCAATTCGAAATAATTTAACTTTCAGTACAAGAATCAGCACCAGAAACACATGCAGGCTGTCTCAAGTATTTTTATTAAATAACAAAATGATGCCGTTATTTCTTAAGCTTGTTTGTTATGATTAAAGTTATTATTTTTTTTCTTTTCTTATTGCAAAAACTAGTATAAACAAGAACAACAACAAAAAATCATGAATCAGGCATAGATTATAAAACACTTTCAAACAATAACAGAATATTACTTTCAAAAAATTCATTTTTTCATGCAACGAAATAAAGTCCATAGAGTCCATCCTGTAACTGAATTCTTTTGTGGCTCTTTGTAAACAATCTATAAATGCTACGCACTCCATAATCTATAGAAAACATATTGTAGTGCATCTGGGTGATCCTTTTAAAATTCCATTATGTTTAAAGTGTCATGTCATTATTAAAATGCATCGCAAACTATACTATAAATTCTACAGTCCTGAAAAAGCATGTTTTTGTCTACTTCAGTGACGCATATCAACTTCAGAATGTTTGAAGTATTGTAATATCATTAAAATGCATCGGAAAGGATTTTGCATCACATACCGTAATGTAACGGAATTCTTCTGTGCGTCAATGTAAATGAAATATAAATTGTACTTTTTAATACTGAATATTCTATAGTAAGGCTCGTTAACATATAAAAATTACACAGCAATCCGCATATATTTACGAGAGTTAGAGCACGGACAGACTGAATTCATAAACACTTTTCAACTATGTTGGAAATTGTAAGAAAAATAAATGTCTTGATCGTCAAATGAAAAAGAAAGGGGAATGGGTAAAATTTTTCGGTCTACTTTAGACTCTTTCAACTTAACAACATCAATTACTTTTTTTTTTTTTACCAATATCAAAATTTATTTGAGAAAATTCCCTTTGAAAATATTAGTAATCGAAGAGCAGATATTAAGCTCGAAGAAGAAAGAAATGGCTTCAAAATGTATAAGATAAAAGAAGAGAGGGGAAAGCTCTTGACCGGATATTATTAATGAATTTATTAAATTCATAACTTCTTAAAGGAGAATTTATTTAAAATAATTTCCTTTAAAATCCCAATAATCGAAGCACAGAGAGAAAAAAAAATAATCGTGTATTATCGCTTAACCATTTATAAAGACGTTAAAAAATGAGGGGAGAAAAATTTTCATGAAAACATGATTGCTGAATTTAATAAATTACTACACGTTCTAAATAAATATTTATTGAAAAAATTCTTGTTTAAAAATCCTAATAATATGAGCACGAATAGAAAATGAAAACAAGAAGAAAAAGAGAAGAGCTATTTCAAGATTATATAAGCCCATTACAAAACGTCAAAAGAAGAATAAAGACATGTCTCGAATTATATATGGTAAAAGAAGAAAGGAAAAAACTCTTCACAAGATATTACTGCTGAATTCAATAAATTCGCATCTTCTTAAAGGTGAATTTATTTGAAATAATTCCTTTTAAAATCCCAATAATCGAAGCACAGGAGAAAAAAAAAACAAAAGTGTATCAACGTTTAACCTTTTAGTATAAAGATGTCAAAAAAAGAGGGAGAAAAACGTTCGTGAAAACATGGTTGCTGAATTTAATAAATTACGAAACATTCTAACAAAACATTTATTGAAAAAAATCTCGTTTAAAAAATCCTAATAATATGAGCACGACGAAAGAAAAAAAGAAAGATGAAAATTGCTATCTATTTCAATATATATAAGCCTATTATAAAGTCGTCAAAAAAGAATAAAGACATGCCTCAAAATATGTGTGGCAACAGAAGAGAGGATAGAGCTCTTCACAAGATATTACTGCTGAATTCAATAAATTAGCAACTTCTTAAAGGTGAATTTATTTGAAATGATTTCTTTCAAAATCCCAATAATTGAAGCACACAGAGAAAAAAAAAATCATGTATCAACGCTTAACCTTTTAGTATAAAGATGTCAAAAGAAGAGATGGCGAAAAACGTTCATCAAAACACTATTGCTGAATTTAATAAATTACGAAACATTTATTGAAAAAAAATCTCGTTTAAAAAATCCTAATAATATAAGCACGGCAAAAAAAAAAAGAAGAAAGAAAGAAGAAAAAGAGAAGAACCATTTCAAGATATATAAACCTATTACAAAGATGTCAAAAAAAGAGAGAGGAAAAACCGTTGATCAGAACATGATTGCTGATTGAAAATCTCAGCACTAAACGCGAACCATCATCTGAGCAAGAGGTCTGAAAGTAGTGTGAATGAACAGTTAAAAGAAACAAAAATATCCTCTAGGGTCCGCGATATTCTTCTTATTAATATTTCACGAAAACTAGTTTTTCGCAGTAGGATATCAGTCCTTCATTTCATGTACAAGTATCCTGCAGTTTGACAGTTGCCCCCTATAGGGCTGACTTTGAAGTGGTAACGCAACGCAAAACTGGGCGCCCAGTGCATATGGTAGTCTTGACAGAAATACGAGTTCGTTCGTAAATTATAGAGAATTTTATATATCATTTTATAGAAAAAGGAGAGTATCAATCAGAAGTAGCAGAGGCCACGGTTGGCAAAATATGATTTTCCAAGCAGGGATCCCTCATACGTTGCGTGGGTTAAAGGTGGTATTTCTTTGGGTGGAAAAAGGATATCCTAGCTGATTTACTGACATTTATTGGTCATAGTAGCACGTTTTTATTGGACTAAAGCTCTTTATAGAGCTTCTTATATCAAAATAACGTAGCCTTAGATAGGAATGCTCTTGTAGAATTCTCTTGATAATATCTATATACAATAAAAAAAAAATCCACGGTGAGATACGTAAAGTATTTTGGAAAAGGTAGACTACACAAGGAATAAACAAAAAAAGGATAATTCAACCTTTGTGTTTCATGGGATGCTCGTTATAATTTAATAGTTAATCTATGAATGTGATTAACAGTTTTAAAATTGAAGAATTTGTATTAATATTTTTTATTAATACATTCAGGAGTCTGATTTACGTAAAATCTTTTCAGTCATGAATTACAAGATATCTTCTATTTTTCAGTTCAAAAAAGTATTTAACTGACTCAATTGGAAAGATGCGTATCTGATTAAAAATTTAAAAATTTCTCAAAAATAAATAAATACATAAAACGGAGAAACAGTATTTTTAACAACGTGATCTTCTTCGAATTCTACGATATTATAAAGTTCATTCACACTGGTTTACCCAGAAGTATTGTAAATGCTAATAGTGTTTTTATTAGAACATAAACTAGCCGAACTTTGCTCATCTAAACGCTTCCATATTGTCAATTATTTTTATCAGATTTTAAAATTTTAAGTGAAAAATACAATTTTTACCCACCGTCCTAGGACCGGCATTTACACTAGTAGAACATATAATTTACAAAAGTACATTCTCGTGTCGCAAAATGCATTCAGCCGTTTGCGCACTTGAGATGTGCCATGATTTAGACGTTTTTCCTACCTGTTAAATTTCTTTTAGCACTTTATTGAACCAAAATACATATAAAAGTTCTTGCAACATTGATTTGGGAAATTGTTGAGCCACCAATAGTTGTCCTTTCTTTAAAGAAAACACCTTTCTATGGTTCAACAGCTTCCCATTTCATCGTAAGCAGCAACTTTATTGATATTTTTTCTCAATGTAGATTAACATTTTTGACAAAATGTTTATAAGCTTTCGCCTACCTATTCTATAAAATTTTAACAGAAAGCAACTAATGCTTAAAAAAACTAATTTGTTTCTTGTTCGGCAAAAAAACCTTCCTCTAAATTCGTGTTAAGTTAAAATAGAATGCAGTCTTAATACAATCATGAAAAAATAAAACCGTAAGAAAATTTCAAATGTACCAATTTAGATACTTTCAATAAAAATGTATGTTATTTTTGAAAATAAAGAAATACGTAAAATTAATTACAAAATTTATTCTGCGTACTTCAGCCTTATTAAGGAAAGCATCAGATGAATGTGATGTCGACCGCCTAAAATTGTTATCATCAGTATTCATACAGGAGCAACATACATTAAAACAAACAGAAAATAAACAAATGAATGAAAATAAAGATGCAATCGGATATTTAAATGAAAATGTGAAATGTGTTGTTAATGAGAAATTAATGTAATATGTTCTAATTTTATAAAAATCGGGTGTACTTATAAGAATAAAGCTGTGTAATAATATTTAGTATAAATACAAGTGATAATGACTAATTTAATTCGAAGATATGTTTTTATTGCATTTATTTAGCTATTATTTATCAGCAATTCATATTGAATAGCTTATTTCTGATCGAAACAATCTACGTACTATATTATGTGCACCATATGCAAATAAAATTTGTAAGATAAGACATTTCTAAACTGTAGAATTATACAATCCAAGTTATAAAATATATAACAATTTTCAATTACCGTCGAGCAAAAAAAAAAAAAAAAAAAAAAAATGTTTTGTAAAGCGAAATAAATTATTTAACAAATGAAAAAATTAAAAAAGTCCAAAATTGATCTTTTCAGTGTGTGTTATGATATCTCAACTTTTTTAAAGTAGGTACATTTCATTTGCTATATTCAATATTTGGCATTTCGGTGCTACTTTCTTTTAAATGAACGATTTTATAATTAATTACGATAGTTCTAACCACTTATGAGTCACGAATTTTCTTAACCATTCATGAATATTTTACTGTGAAAAAGAGGAATTTTTTCAAGAAACACTTAAGAAATGTGATAAAAGTGATATACAATGCGTAAATTCCAGTTGTAAATCACTAAACTTGGCAACTGTTCATTCAAATTTGGATTTACTTCCTGAAATTATGTAAAACTTGAAGTCGTGCAATAGTATCTGATTCTAAAAGCAGTATCACGCAAAAAATATTCTATGAAATAAATGATCTATCCAATGAAAAATAAAAGTGTCTGTTAGCCAAAATTTATCATTTCAACATGTGTTCTACTATCAATTTTTCAAAGGTAGGAAAATTTCATGCTTAAGCAATCCACAATATTTCTTGATTGAGCGTTACTTCATTTTAAATCAACTATATGACTATACATTTGTAACAGACTATTACTTATGAATTACCATAATTCTAACCACTTATGAATCACAATTGTTCTAACCGCATATAAATATTTAATTGTGAAAACAAGGATTTATTCGAGAAACAGTTGGGAAATGTGATAAGGGTGAAATACAATACATAAAATCCAGTTGTGAACCGTAAAATTTGGCAACTGTTCATTCAAATTTATATTTAGTTTCTGAAATTACATAAAACATGAAGCCATGCATTAATAGCTGATTCTAAAGATAGTATCATGCAAAGAGAAAAAACCACTATGAAATAAAGATTTTTCCACATAATCGCGAATGCTGAAAGGTTTTTCATATATATTTTTAAATTAACTTCATTATGTTGTATTTTAAAATTTCCTCTTTTCTCATGCATTGTATTATTAAATTTTCTAGTATTATTTTGCCGCAACCAAAGTGAAATTTGTAAATACTTTATGCTTGGTATTACGTAATATATATTAGAAATACTCTAAATACAATTGCATTTTTAAAGAAGGTTACGAATGATTTTTATAAGAATGAAATTTTCTCTAAATAATATTCTATTTTTAACTTGGTGTGTGACAGTTTAAAGCGTCTTGCACTCCTTTTTCATATTTCGTGCACATTTTTTACGAACAAGAACCTCTGTAGTTATCTGTAAGGTTGTCTCATACGATCAACAAAAACATTTTTGTAGGGTTTTTTTTTTTTTTTTTTAAAGCTTAAATAACAAGCAATATAGCATGAATTATTACTTAAATTATAGCAATGATATCTATTATATTACTTGAATGATATGTGCTAAACTACATTAATAGATATACCATAGATGATGCTATAATATATATTATAATATAATGAAGAATGCATTAGCATTTCTTGTAAAGTATGCAGAAGAAATAAATTAATTAGAAACAATCTTTAAAACAATCCAAGACTGTTTCTTAAAATCTGTTTTGTAAAATTTTATTTCTCTTAACTTCGGATAACTCCTTAACACGTATGTTTCAAAGCACATGATCTGACAAACATTTTGATGATAAAAGTACAGAAACTGGAGGTTGCAAAATTACTACTGGCTAATAGAATCAGCTGTTTTAATGAAATAAACATTTGATTTATGAATTAAAATTTAACACAAAATGAAATTCTAATAAAAAAGTTTCCTTCAGTTTGTATCACGGCCTTTATTGAATCAAAATGGATGTCACAAGCGTGATTTATTTAACCACCGGCTATTACAGGTAGATTTCATTGAGATTTTAAGACGAAAGAGTTAATTAAACAAAGTTATCTGCAAAAATTGTAATTATTACGGTAATAACTTAGGAAACCAGTAAGAATTAATTATACTTTCTTACAACAAACGACCTTCACATCATACATTTTTAAAGACAATTATACATTTTTTTTTTTTTTAATCTGCCAAAAAAAAAAAAAAAAAAAAAAAAAAAAAAAAAATCGAACTCGAACTCAACGTTGAATTCTAAAATATATATGTATTTAATTTGACTGTCACTGTTAATTTTTATTCTTAATAGCTTAAATATTTTATCAAGTAAATACTTGAGAATTAAAATGTATATATATAGTTATTGACAGGGTTGGCAAGGTTTTGGACACAACGGTAAAAACCACGGTAAAATCCATGGTTTAAACCGTACTGTCCAAAACCCTTCTGTCTAAAACTGTCTTAAACTGTCCAAAACTATATTTTGCAGTAAAATTGTATTTATCAGAACAATGCTAAAAGTTTAAAAAATTGGCAAAACGATTACAATACAAAAATACTAATTTAGTATTAACAACCTTATTACCCTACGTTATACTACCTAACAATTTAGTAGTAACAACCTAATTGCCCTACGTAACAAAGTAATTACATTAAAAAGATATTAAATTTAATTATGTATCATAATTTTAATGTCATTCATTTAAATAATAGTAGTTAATAGAAGTACTAACGATTTTTATGAAGAATACATTCTGATTCTGTTACTGAAAGTCCCGAGAGTTGTTACTGGAAATAATTGATAAATGGAGTTTAGATTCAGCATACTGATTAAACCAGCTTACTGCTGGCAACTATGCATATGTGTATATTAAGAAATAGTATAAATAAAAATAATTCATTTTGTTTGATTTTAAGATATTTAGATATTGACTATTATTATAACACTAATATTATATGACTATTATTATAACAACGCTATTTAACTCTTAAGAAATAGAATGTTCACTAGAATTAGATTAAATTCATAATAAAAATACGTATTTTAAAAAATAACTTCTAGACTTTAAATTAAATATTTGTGTTTTCTTTCATTATCTTATAGCCTAGAACAGATAATTTACAATGAAACATTATTTAAAAGAAATTTTTTGTAACATTTCCTTGCACAAAAATTGAAACAAAAGCACTAGTGTTAAGCAAATATCCCTTATTATTATAACTAAATTTTTACAGAATCTTATTATTATAACTAAATTTTTACAGAAACAGAATATTACATTAAATCTAAATGGAATGTTAGTCAAATATATTGTGAGATATTTATATTTATTCATATGTTTAATAAGTGTGCAGTAGTTACATGTGGAATGTTGCTTTTTTTAAGGTTTTGGACACTTTAGTACAGTTTTGGACGCTTTAGTACAGTTTTGGACAGTAAAACCCACACGTCCTGTCCAAATTTTGGTAAAAAGCCCCCCAAAAAAGGTTTTTATTAAAAAATTCCATTTTTTTATTGTTTTAGAGGAAAGGTAGCGAGAAATTCAGAAAGTAGATAAAATTTGCAACAAATTAGGTATATGACATTATGACTTAGGATGAAGGGGAAGGGAGATCTGCCTCGGAACATGCGCCGCAGTGCTGCGTGGACTAAGTTGCGCAATTCCACTTAACCACTCACACGTTTACATTAGCCCTCCCATCTTCCCTCCGAACTTTTTCTATAAGGTTTACTTTAAGTTTTTTGGGTCGCTGAATCCGAATTTTTAACTTACCGCCAAAATCCCCCCCCCCCCCCCACGAAAATTCCCCGCGCGCTTTTCTCAAAAACCAATTTTTTTTTAAAAAAAATAAATTTTTGGGGGGGTTGCCGGGTGAAATTTTGGTGGGAAGTTACAAATTCGGATTCAGCGACCCAAAAAACATAAAGTGAGTCGAAATTCAGAATTAGTATTAATTTTGCCAGATAAAATCCCCTATTGCCCGGACTTCATCATTTAATGCACGTAGCGCCGCAGTGCATGTTCCGAGGCAGCCCTCACCCTCCCCGTTCATCCTAATTCATAATGTAATATATCCTATTTGTTGCAAATTTTGTCTAGTTTCTGAATTTCGTAATGTTTTTCCCCTAAAATAATAAGAAATTTAAGTTAAAAACAACTATTTAGGGGGGGGGGGGGGGGGGTTCGGGGAAAAATTTTTTGGGGAATGTTAAAAATTCGGATTCAGCGACCCAAAAATCTTAAAGTAAACCTTATAGAGAAAGTTCGGAGGGGAGATGGGAGGGCGAATGTAAACGTGTGAGTGGTTAAGTGGAATTGCGCAACTTAGTTTACGCAGCACCGCGCGCATGTTCCGAGGCTGATCCCCCCTTCCCCTTCATCCTAAGTCATAATGTCATATATCTAATTTGTTGCAAATTTTGTCTACTTTCTGAATTTCTAGATACGTTTAATCTAAAACAATAAAAAAATGGAATTTTTTAATAAAAACCTTTTTTGGGGGGCTTTTTACCAAAATTTGGGGAGGTTGCCGGGGGAAATTTTGGTGGGAAGTTACAAATTCGGATTCAGCGACCCAAAAAACATCTAGAAAGCCGATTTCCAGTACTACCATTAATTTTGCTAGGTAAAATTCCCTATTGCCTGCACTATTATTGATACGATAGAAACCAAATGTTAACTTCAAATTTTATAATTACAAGTGTCTGAACATAATTTGTCTTTAAAGTTTCTTTTAGTTAAAAATATGATAACTACAGAATAAATTAAAATTTCTTTTGAAAAACAGTCAATAAAAGAATTACATTACATAATTCTAAAGCTCTTTTAAGAATGTAGCAACGCACATAGCTTTAGGACCAAAAAAAATGGTTATCTATTAAATGAATCTTAAAAATTTAACCTTCTCCCTAAGCGCAGAACCCTTGCACATACCACTATGTTACATTATAATGTTACATTATAATGTTACATAACTCTATGTTACATTATACAAAGCCAACACATTGGCTTCTTTGTCAAGAGAATAAATTCATAAAATAATATGTTTAGAAAATCTTTCATTCGTAAGAAAGATGGTTGTTGGCTACACCACTCCATCTTTTTAACCTGGAAGATGGTTTTAGATATTATCACACTGTTTTATTCTTATTATTCAACTTGTGATGTGAAGCAATTGTTGCCGGCTCCAAACGTCATCTATTCATTATAATGATTAAATTCCATTATAATTCCTTTTCTTTCTGGATTTTTTTAATAATACATTCAAAATAATTTTACTAATTAAAGTAAACATTATTTGCATAGTCTTTATTTATAAAGAATATGAAGGATTAACATATAAAAAATGAAAATCTAGCATATTTGACCAAACAAAAGATATTTCTAGAGGATGTTTTATGTGCTTGTTTTCTTAACGCAAACGTGTTACACAATTAAAACCTGCTAAAACGAAATCACAAGGGACCTGAAAATATCTATTTCAGATAGGTTTGTGTCTTAGCAGGTATCTATTGGGTGATTTCAAAAGTTCGTGCCCTATTTCATAGATAGCAGAAACTTGCAATTTTGACTGTGCCATTGTTTCTTTTATAACCATATTAACTGACATCTATATGTATCGTGAGTGAACATAAAGTTTAAAAAAAGTTTTTCAAATTAATTTTGTGTGCCAGGTTAATATTTAAAATAGATAAGGAAAAGTTACATTTCCGTCATATTATGTTATATAAGTTTAAAAAAGGAGTGAGTGTTGGACGTGCTAGAAAAAATATTCAAGACATTTATTTGGATCGTGATCCCGCTCTTTGGACAGTTAAAAAGTGGTTTTGTAGATTTCGAAACAATGATTTCAAACTAAACGATAAAATTCACTCTGGGCGACCTTCTGGCATTGATAATGACTTAATCCGTGATTTAGTGGATAATAACCAACGTATTACTACAGAAGAGATGGCTGAAAGACTAAATGTTGACTATTCGACTTCATTTCGCCGTTTAAAACAACTTGGGTACACTTAGAAACTCGATGCATCGGAAATCGGACAAGAACTTTTGCAATTATCCAATAGTTACTCTATCTGCAATAATTGTATTGCATTCTATTCGCCAGTACCATGAACATTCCTGTTTAAGGATTTCGTTATATATATAGGTTAAGTTTTAACAGTTTTACTGTATAAATTAAAAGAAATGTAAAATTTTGTAACTAGTAATATACAATGCGTCCGTAAACTGCTTTTATAAAATAAGAGAGGCGATAGCATCCATTAAGAAGAGCAATTTTTGCATAGTTAAGCGTATCTCACTTCTAGCTGAACCCGAAATATCGTATATACTTTTAAGATGCGAATTCGGTCACCTGAAAAGACCCGCTCACTAATGCTAATCCCCTGGAAGAAATTTTTAAAGATATCTCGTTTGCATTTCAGTACTTTTAAACAATTCTTTTTGCATTGTCTAGCTGAGATTGATCTGTACAAAAGGTGTTTTTTTTACTTTTTCGATTTTGTTTACAGATATTTTTAACTAGGACACTTTCATTTTCGAAACCGGTTTCAAAAGTGAAAGCATCGTCTCGAAAAAAATCTACAAACAAAATCGAAAAAGTAAAAAAGGGCAGATGTAGAGATTAATCTCATCTATACAACGCAAAAAAAAAATCATTTAAAGATATTAAAATACAAACGAAATATCTTTAAAAGTTTCTTCCATAGAATTAGTATTAGCGAGCGAGTCTTTTCAGGTGACTGAAGTAGCCCTTTAACAAAAATGAAGATATTTCAGCAAATTTTCCAAAAGTCTAACTTTGCTTTGTGCGAAATGGGATTACATTACAAAAAGTGGAAAATGCATTGTAATTCGGCCAGTGACACTACATGTATTGTCAGCCACATTCTGAATTACCAAGCGTTTAGGTCAGTTCAGTGTTGTTTAAACACAAATGGTGTTCATTTACAACACTTCTCGTGATTGCATCACAAGGCAAAGTTATTCTTTCGAAAATTAAGCTGGAAATATCGCTCACCAGCAAGAAAAGTGACACAAAAGAAAATGCGCATCATTTTTCTGTGACATGAAATTATAGAATGAATTTATATATGAAATTATAGAATATTTTGCTCCTGCATGCAGGAGTAAAAAAAAGTGCATAAAAACGTAAAACCCTTAAAAATGAAGACACAGGATGAGGTTTGGAGTGTTGGATAAGTTTACCTCTCCGCACAATCCACCCCTCTTCTGTGGTCACGAATGGACAAATAGCGTAATAAAGCGATTTTCCTTATAACTACACTTATGAAACTTTTTGTGTAGCAAGACACACCATATGACAGACCTATTAGTGGAATAAAACGCAAAATGAATTTTTGCGAGATGTGTCACTTTTCTTGCGGGTGTACAGTATATCCGATATATACTGTAAAAATAGGAAATGGATAAATTGTTTTCTTCATTTAGTAAAGAAAACAATTTTACATTTATAAAGAAGTAAATAACTTGGATAACAATATTTTCAAAACTCCAAAAATGGAATATATTAAACTCTTTCTAAAACTGTAAAGTAAATTGCCCCTTTACTTCGACATAACTTTCTTTTTATTTTTAACCTACACTTGCAATATGAAGCGAAAGGTATTTTGACTTGGTGTCATAATCCGAAGAGAGAAAATATTTCGGAACTATCCCCCTGCATATTTTGAAATAAAATACATTTAATTGTGACTGAATAGTGAGGAATATGATTGGTGATGAACTACAGACTTATACACTAGTTTAAAAAATGCTTACATTATCTGCGAAATTCAGCTTATATACAAGGTAATTTGCTGCCGCATGTACAAATGCCTGGGAGGGATAGGTTATTCAAAGGCTAATTAGAATTACATAACAATTTGGGATCGGAAACGAAGATCAGTCTTTCCAATTTGGAGGAATTTTTATTAAAGAATTCCGAATTCATACCAGAAAATCCAAATAGCACTTTTTGTTTTCTCTGATGACAGAAATTTGGGGACTAAATAAAGCGAAAATTAATAAGTAGGATTTTCTGGTTAAAAATTCCGCCACTGGTAAGACTGATTTTCGTTTCCCAGCCTACACTGTTATGTTATTCTAATTAGTCTTTGAATGACCTATCCCTCCCAGACGTTTGTACATGCGGCAGCGAATCACCCTGTATATAAGCTGGATATCTCAGATAATGTAAGTATTTTTTAAACTATTGTGTAAGTCCGTAGTTCATCACTAATCATATTCCTCACTACTCAGTTTCAATTAGTTCCAATTTGATTTGATTCGGCTTTGAATAGCCTATTCCTCCCAGAAGTTCGTACACGCGTTATCGATTCATCCTGTATATATTAAAGCTCAAGATGTTGCGAGAGTCATTCTTAAAAATAAATTTATTAAAAAAGATACTACTGTTTTCAACGTTTAAAAGCTGTCCTTATATATCAATATTTCCTTTATTGATTTTATAGGTGACAGAAGTTAAATACAAAATGATTTTGGGGTGTGGTGAATACCTAACATGTAAAAATCAACATAAAAACATGAATGGTAAAAAAAATCCTTGTAAATTAATGTGGTTATATGTGATTGTTTTTTCTCCCCAGATGCATAGGCCGTACAGAATGTCATTCATGTGTTTTATTTGTCACCAAAATATATCTTGCGCATGTGACGAATATGTATGGAATGCACTTTATTAGTCTATGAATTTTTTCATTGCATTTTTCCTCTGATACTTTAATTTATAATCTCATTTTGGCTTTATAAAATGATTTTGTTTGGTTGAAAATACAGGATAAATATAGCTGCTTATGCGCGTTTTATTCTGTATTTATTTATTATATTTCATACAATACTAATATTGTTTTCTGTATCAGTGCAGCATATCACATTCCTTTGTAATTTCAAAATAAACACCTAATTTCAAGTTCTTTTATCTTAGAATTTTAAATTGTACCACTAGTATTTTGTTGATAGATTTTTGTTAGCATAGGGTAGATGTAGTAATGAAGTTAGGCTTATTATATATAGAAAATGACTTTACTTTAATAGTGTTTTAGTATAACGATTAATGTATAATATTAGTACACGCCATCTTCATTTAGAATTTTGATTAATATTGTTATATGAACTTACAAGATAAATTTTGATTCCTATTATAAAATTTGATTTCAGATTGATATATATTGTATTTTTTTTTTCTTTTTTCCCCTCTGTAACTAGTATCTATTATATTACTAAAGGAGATCTTTAAACGGAGTTTTTATCATTTAATTGTCAATTAGTTATTAAATTAAATGTATATTAATACTTTCCATCTTTAATAAGAGATTTGATCAGATTTTGTAAGAAGAACTTGTATACTGTATTTTGATTTTCAAAGGTATTTATATAGGGTAACTTGAGGTTAGATGCCGTATGACATAGTTTTCATATACGCAGGCGCTGTAGGGAAACGCCACTCAGTTGTAAGGAAGAAGGTTCTCAACTGATACTTTAATTTTCGTTTGCGTTCTCTTTAAAAAAAAATTAAGTGGTGCATTTTTATTGCTATTTCGTCTTTACACTTCTGGTAAGTGTCCAAAATCTTTTACGTGCCTTATTTATTTGCTATATAAGTCTTAGTTTAAACACCAGAGAAATAAATCTGGTATTTTTAGAGAGTACTGGTACCAGGCCTTTCTGTAAAGCGTAAATGGTGGTCGATTCCCTCTTCTTCACGTCAGTGGGGGGGACCGTCGTTTTGCCCAATGCTTTGGGGTGAGTCGACAAAAATTTTTTAGGGTAAGTTGCTGGTTGTTTTTACCGCATTTAAACTTGTCATAATGTTTAAAAATAGGCATACTTAAGAGCCATAAAGCTTTTAAATGTTAAGTAGAACATAACCTTTTTTTTAAATATTAGTTTGCTCTTTTATTAAATTGCCAACGTTTGTTACATTCATATTTTTGTAATTTCCTAATATTAAGAAAGTTAACAACTTTAGTACGTCGAAAATATTAAAGTTACTTTTATTCGTCCCATTATGCTTTATACTACTTCACAAAAATTATTGTTTTCATTGTAACTCCAGAAGGCATCTTACTCCTAGATTGTTGGCCATCTTACCCGTACCTTGGGGGTAAGATGCCGAAATACAATTGCTTACAAAAACAAAATTTTCGAGGCTTTCTATAAAAACTGTAAAATGAAATAAGTTTTTAAATAATACATAAGAGTGCAAACTTTAAGAAGAAATCAATGAATAACAAATAAAAACAACAGGCGATTTTTAAAGCAATTAAGTCAAAAACTACGGCTTCACCCAATCTATAAATTGCTTTAGATATGAATTTGTATTTGCTTATACCGGTTAAAAAATATTCTGTATACGCGTCTAAAATTGACTGGAAAGTAACACTGAAGGAAGACCTGTTGTAATTTCTGTTCACATTCAATGGATTAGTTCCGATTCTTCTGCCGTGACTCAACGCACTACTACGGGTGTGGCCAAGCGGTCTCTGCCGGTCTTCGATAGCCACGTTAGAGTTAGTTCGTAAAGTATTACCCAGGGTGTGGCACACACCGTCAATCGACTTTCATTCTATGTTCGAAGCATCCGAATGTTCCAGGAGAACCAGAAATAGTTTCTTTAATGTAAAAAATAATTTCAGCCGCCTTTCATCGCAGACATTTGTAAAATATTTCCGCTTTAAAGATGAAGTTGCAGGAATGCGTCTGTATGTGTTACAGTAACGTATTTTTTGTGGATCACATTCATATATCAGAATATCAATGAAGTTTACGTTATCATTTTGCACTTTATATGCGTAGTATCCGAATGTTCCAGGAGATCTAGAAACAATTTCTTTAATTTAAAAAATGTGTTTTAAACTGTGTGACAGTTTTTTTTTCGGGGGGGGGGGGGGGTGTTTTTATTTTAATCTTGTGTGTGTGTGGTTTGCTTGTTTGTTTTTTCATTTTTTGTGGCATCTAAAATTGGAAATTAGTGACCCGTAGTTACTTTCATTTGCGGAAAAGTTTTCCAACAGAATGATTGCCAAACAGAGCAACTTTCAGTTTCTCTCTTCAAGATTAGGGGTCTTCGACATGTGACCCACTGGCTACCAAACTCCCAGTATTTCAGAATAAAAAAGGCGAAGATTACCTTACGGAATTTGTGGTGGCGAACAACAATTGGTTGAAGATGGTATAATCCAATTTCAACTAACACAATTTGAACAAGTATTTACATTTAATAATTCCACTACATTTCCAAACTTTTAACTTCCAGCTCTTGACTTTTTGTATATAAAAAGATACACTTAATTTTTTTCCCTTAACCATAGCTGCCAACTCTTCCGCTTTTTCGTACCACAAAAATTTAATAGAAATTTTTGCCTTATTTAATCGGCAAATTACAGCGATTAAAAAAAGCAAAATTTACTATAAAATTTTTGTGGTACAGAAAAGCGTAAGATGTCTGCAGCTATGCCTTAACCCTACTGTTCTCCCTGGGTCTATATGATCCAAAATGAAATTTAATTGCTCATAACTTTTTGGCTAAAAATTGTTTTTGCTTAAAATTTATGGCTCAAATGTTAGGTATAACAACAAACTCGTCAAATTTTACGCAAAAACAATTTTTATTAAATAGTTATGAGGAATTAAATTTTATTTCGGGTCATATAGACCCAAGCTGAACAGCAGGCTGTTCTCAACTGCTCTGCTCAACAAGCTCAAAACGGTTTGACACATTTACAAATTCATTTTTTAACTGAAAGATATAAAACCGGAAAGCCTGGCCATGGAAGCGATTTGGAATTGAACTGTTTATTCCCCCCCCCCTTTTTTTTTATCAATCTATTACCTATTGAGTTATAAGCATTTTTAATCACGTGACAAACGCGTTTTTCGCCCGCTCTTGAGAGCTTTTTCTCCGTTCGCGCGGAAACTCGGTTCAAAACGTCTAATTTGACACTGTTTTCTGAAAGATCTATTGTGTTCGCAAAAAATTGGAAAAAACAGCTCGATGACATAGTTTCTGAACAACAACACCAGCTAGTTTCATGCATTTTCGAACAAAAATAAATTAAAATTTATGCCAGAAAGTTGCCCTTTGCTATTTGAGAACACCCTTAAGATGAATGACAGTGAATTGGAGATCATTTAATAATTAAGAAAGAAGTCACATTTCATAATCATTTTCTTTAGAATAAATTTTAACCAACAAGTTTGAAAGCCCGTAAAGTGATCAATTTGTTTTTAAAAGGTAAATATCAAATACAATTAATAAAATTCTCATTTGCCTAATTTTCTTTTGAGTGAAAGATACACAGTCGACTGACTCTTGCAGCAGAAACCGCATTGAGAAGTCACAGGCTCTGGGGATGAATTCAGTGAAAAGTAAAAGCTTATTTTTAACCCTCCGAGTACTGCTTGATTCCTGAAAACGGGGCGAATGCTTCTTTATTTTCGCTATCTGCATATATAGATTTCTTAGAAATATACAACAAATATTATTGTTTAAAAATAGTGGTAGACACAATTGTTAAAAAGTAGGTTGCCTGTTGCAAACATTCGCCTGCATTTTCATGTGCAGTGCACTAGCGGACGAACTTGATTATCATCGGAAACTGCGGAGCCGCACGCGGAGGATTAATTAAAAAAAATGAAGTTAATTTAAAATAATTAACTATTCTAACTTTCGGAAACAAGAGAGATAAAAATATTGTAATCATGGAAAATAACGTCTTTGTTCCATATCTAAAGGTAACGACAGGGTTAAATGGTATACATTTATTGTTGCACAGAAAATATAAACATAACATAAGAAATCATAATCATATATTCGCACTTTTCAAAGACTATTCAAACTGGGCTAACTTTGGCCTGTTGCCTAAGATCGGCCTACATGCATTTTGACAAATGAAGAGTTCAGATGATAAAGGTGGAAAGGGAAATAATCATCATTTTGAGAAAATGAGCTGTAAAGTTCCAAATATCTATTTGCATTTATTGTCAAATTTCTCTTTTATCAATTAAAATCTCTGTGAGTATTGGGTTTTTTACCCGACTGCCAAGAAGGGTTATGTGTTTCACGCGTATCTGGGTATGTGGATTTCTTTATACCCTCGAAACATCCCAACGGCTGGATGGATTTTAATGAATGAGGTCTCTATCGATTCGTCTTAACCGTCCGATGGTTATAGGCTAGCTTTTATTTTTGTAAATTCAAAATGGCGGTCATAAAATACAAAATGGCGGTAGAGACGAAAAAAATTTTTACGCACCCTATTGAGGGGCATAGCATTGGATAGGTCTTTCAAAATGAAGGCGATGTTTCAATGACTATTTTACAGTCAGAAGCTCCGTTTAAATATTACACAACCTGGACGTTGTATAGGTAGGATCTCTAGCTTTACTGCAACTCTAACCATCATAGACATCTATAGGCCTCATCTAAACAGCGTTTATAGATAGGAACTAACAATTAAACACAACTTAAAAGTCATCAATACAAGTAAATAAAAAAATAGGTAAGTAATATAAAAAACAGTTTCACATTGATGAGAAATAATTAATTCGCTTTTTACGCAGTCGGGTTTGATTTTTTAAATTTAATTTTTACTTGTTCAAATAGTAATTTAACAGATGGTAGAGGACCACTGATTATCTTCAATCATATGATTAACTAAATTTTTGTTGTTGTTACATACCACCTTTATCACCCGAGTTCTTCAGTTAATAACCGAACTTTCGGAACGATACTTTAAATTTATCTTCAATTATGATGGCTAACACTTGAAATTTTTTGTAGATGTTATGAACTTTTATTCAAGAAACTCAAAATTTCAATTAATTTGGAATCTCCAAAATTTAGCTGGTTATGTATGCATGTCGATTAAAAAGTACTTGTGGTTTGGAAATAATTATAAAAGTGAAAATATAACTAAATTATTAATTAAATTATAAGTTTGTAGAATTTAACTGGTGATATTAAAAATTAGCAAAAAGCTATATAAAACAGAGCATTGAAAATTATAAATATTTAATAAAAAATTCAATTGTATGTAGTGGAGTTTTATTGGTCAATAATGTCAAATAATTTTGAAGATTAAGATAAATATTTCATTAAGTCAATAATTTTGAAGTAAAATTTCAAATAGCGCAGATAAATACTTTGAAACTAAGATTCTTTTTATATTGTGTACTTGAAATATCTATATTTTTTTTTATTGAAAAATTTCGATCAAATATTTTAGGAAATAATATTGATGTAAGATATTCACGTAAAGTGGGAACTTTTGTCATCGATCCCGTTTGTCAAATAACTTGAACAGTCAAACAATTTATCAATGAAGAGTAACGAAACGGCGTCGTGGTTTTTTAAAAGTCCAATGTCACTTTAAATTAAGATTCCTCATCAATACGTTTAATATCCTTGAAGGGAACTTTTAGTGACTAAACGTCTTCTCAAAATTGTTTCAACAGTAAAACAATTACTGAATTAAGCAGTTCTAGATATTTTTAATGCAGTTAGCTCACATACTTTTATTTTGCCATTTTTCTCACACTTAAAAATTCTAGATTCATCGTGATGCTTTGCTTAGAAGTTTCAAACATCTTAAAAGGAGATGGTAAAAAACAACTTATCTTTATATGGTTCAGAAAAAATTAAGAGTTCAAAAGGTCCTGAGAGATTTAAAACAATGAATATCAAAATTCTCGGAGCCTTTTGATTTTGTTCTTTCATAGAAACATTTGATAGATGTTTTTCGGTTTGAATGACAGTTGACCTCTCTCTATTGAACTACTTTGAAACAGGACGCACTGCGTTAAAGATATAACTATGAAAAAAGCTCAATGGGTAGAAAAATCAAGGCCATAATCGTTTAAAAACATGCTAAGCAGGTGGAATTGGACATAGATATGTAGATATCTCGCCTTTCATTTGTTAATAAGGATCCTCATCAAAGTTCTATTTTTGAAAAGACAGATGTATGAATGAGAAAAATGTTTTTTTTTTTTTTTTTTTTTTTTTTTTCAAGCATTCATAGACAATTCTAAAAGACGCTAATAGAAATATTTAACTCATTTTATTTCCATTTACAATTTTTCTTTGTAGTTTTAAAGCGAATAAATTAAACGACCTTTAAAGGATATTCTTCACAAACACTGTTATTTTAATTTATAAACGATTTCAATGGATCTTCATAATAAAATTATAAGTGCATTCCATTATGTGGCAAAGATTCAACGTCTTTTACTCATTTCTTTCTTTATTATCTAAAATAAGCAAAATTAATGTCTATTCTAAGGTTTCGGATTTTTTTTTTCAATTTTATTTGCTTATTATGTGGTAAATGCGCCCATTCTGTATAATTTTTGGTTCTAAACCAATATCGTATAGAATATATATCGTACAGTATATGTTTCTCATGCAACCTTTTTTCAAGTGGGGACTTTTTCAAGTCTTTTATATTACACTTTTGTACTCTTTTATTACTCTCATTATTCCCATCTATAGTATGTAATGTGCAATTCATCATAATTTCATTTTTCTGTTTTGTTTTGTTTGTTTAGGGGGGAATTTAATTAGACCACAAGAGCAGGCATCGAGGACCACTAGTAGTTCGTGGACCATAGTTCAAAACGCTGGCATAGATCATTAAATCGAAAACATCTATGTTTTCGTACTGTTTTAGCTAAGAAAACTAATCTTGTTAAGACCAATATACAATATTTTACCAAAATATAGTGCATTTAAAGCAACCAATATGTTTCGACATTTGTTCCAATCAACCCGATTCTGTCAGTTTTCGAAAAAAAGTAAATAAAACATCAGTAGAGAAAAGTATCAAAACCGCTGTCGTACGATTCCACAGGTTAATCTGATCTAATGTTACAAACTTTTGCAAATGACAATAGTTATATCAGCATTTTCTGCGAAGATGACGAACAAGATTTTAAAAGGTTGGATTTTATTCAATAACGTACGGAATAGATTTGAAAAAGAATGAATTTTATTCCAATCGGGAGAGATTGAATTTGCAACATTTTGAATTTGGAGAAGCTCGTAAAACAACCGAAAAAGTTTTGCTAAAAAAGTTCTATGACAATTTTCCAATAACATAATTTTTTTTTTTAAGGAATTGCAACACTATAAAGTGAATCAAAAAATAAAAGATTAGAATTAGTGAATTTTTATCACCCCGCTAAATCAAGATATGGTCGTTAATTTTTTTAACGCCCATTCATCCCTCTCTTTCCCCCTCAAAAATATATATATATTGACGTAATATTGGACCAATGCTGTACAACATGCCAGTACTGAAGTGATAACCTTTCAAAAATATATATGCGATTCCTTTTTTTCAATATTGGCAAAATGCGACCTATATCGTTTGTTAAAAAGTTTTTTTTAATTTCAGTATATTAAAATTATTAAGGTTGAAAAATTGTAAATGTTATAGAAATAAATTGAAAAATATTGTTGTACCGCTTCTGTGAAAAAAATAAAGTAAAATCTTGAAATTTCTAGTTTTGAAACATAGTACTAATATACTATTATAGCTTACAAAGACATTCATTTACACTGAATTGTGCCATTGTCATATCATTATGCGGACATAAGTACCATTATATTATATCAGCGTAAAAAAAAATATCTGGAATTAGAATGCAGATTTCCAATCGGCTCTAAAATCGTAATTTCTAATTTCGAATTGCTGCAAATTTCTAATCGGCAATTGTGATTTACGTACGATTGCTTGCGTAACAAAATTTCTGTTTCGGATAAAGTTTCTTTCTTCTCCATGGCTTCTTCAGACTTCAGAAAAATAATTTTTGATGCCGAGAAATTTATGTGCACCTTTAAAAAATTTTTACATTATCAGTTTTTAATACTTCATGAAAAAAGAACTTAACCCGGGAGAACTCGCTGCATGAGATTTTCTCTCACAGTCGTACTTTTTTAAGACTCTTATTTAAATCATTTTTCATTTTAATTAAAATTTCAAAATGTTTTTCAATTATTTTACCTATTTTGTGAATAAAAGTACTAAGCCAACCAGAAAAAGTTGATATTATATGAATGCAAAGTAAAAGAAAAGCAATTGGGCATTCTCACTAGCGAGTTCTCCCGGGTTAAATAAAAGCAATTATTTCATTTTGTTAGATTGCGGCTAGTCTACGCATTGGGATATTTGTAATGGAATAACAACTTGAGAAGAAGACATGCAAAGAACTCTAGCTGATATTAAATGTGCTGTTAGGGGAAACGGCTCAAATGTTTAACGAAAGAGGACGATTCAAACTCGAACTGTATTGCGATTTACTGCTAAACCACGTCTAAAGAGAAAATATTACACATAAGGCTAAATTCCCACTGACTAACATAGATGTAAACAGTTTTTAAATTTCAGAAAAACTTCTAAATACAATGACATCTTAAAATAATTATAATTAAGCATACTTAAAACAATTTGTTGCAATAAGTAATGATGTTTAAGCTCTCTTTGTTGAAATTCCATGATAAAGCTATTTTAATTTGATCGAATTTATATTTAATTATTTTTCATAAGAGTGAAAAATACTAATACATCACGTGTCGCTTTGCTTTTCATTTTCCATCATCATACTTCTACTTTCCCATAAGTCAAGTGACACTAAGGTATACTGCCTTCTATATTCTGAAATTAAGGAGCAACTATTAGTTCGTAATTTCAATTTTGGCAAGGTGATGGCTATTTCCTTTCGGCTTAGCCAAGATATATTATTGCTAGCTGTGAAAAAAGATGTAATTCTAGAGATGTAAAGCTGCAGAAATCTGTATGCTTAATAAATTTTATCTGTACACTATACAAAACAAGATGTAAATCTACAAAACTAGTTTTTGTAAAGCTACAGAAATCTGTAGCTTTACAAAAGAATCTACTAAAATTACCGTAATCTTACTAAAATTTTATCTGTAACCCGGTTGCAGTTACATAACAAATTCTAGGCATCCCAGTTTCCTAAAAGTTCTTAATAATCTTACAGATTTTTTTATTTTCAGTGCAAACATGTATCTGTTACATGAATTTTTGTTGTTGCCATTACATAAAAAGTTCTAGGCATCCCAATTTCCTAGAAAATTCTTAGTAACTTTATAATTTTTTTTTTTTTTTTTTTTTTACAGTGTACTCCAGTTTCCCTATGTAATATATGATTACATCATCATATGACTTCTATATTCCCTTTCTGTTCCAATTTATGATTAAATCGTTTTTATTTAATTTTCTATTTCGCATAATCTATGTTTAAAATTTTTATAATTCTAAATATACTGAGATTTCCTTGTAGATTTTATTTATTAAGATGTTTTCTGTATATATAAATATATATATAACCATTAATTAAACATTACTGACCACCATCAATAATTGTGATAGTATGAATGAATTTACAACAATACGGTGTCCCCAAACACACTATATATATATATATATATATTACTATAACAATTAATGTAAAATATTATTACATGTTATGTTTAAATAAGAGATTCGGTCATATTCGTTGTACGAACTTGCAAGCTATTCTTTGATTTCAAAGATATGATATGCATGAGGACGTGAGTTTCAAAATTCTCCTTATCCAAAAATTCAATATTTTTGAAAACTCGAAAAACCGCTGTATCCATTGGTTTTCATTGCAAACGAAGATTTTACAGTGGCAGAAATACAAGATAAAACTATTTTTTTTTTTTTTCATATTGTCGTGTTTTTTCGGTACAGGCTTGCCAGTAGAATAAATTGATGGAGAAAACACGATTTTTTGAATTTTGGATAAGACGAGTTTTGAAACTAACGTCTTCATATATATACCCTTTTAAAATTGTAAGGGCTTTTCCAATTAATTTTAAGGGGCAACAACACTTTCGAAATCCTGTGGAAAATTGATTGAATTACCTTTTCTTTGGAACTACTGAAGCAATTTCAATGTTTAAAAAATAATAATTTTGGTAATACGTAAACAATAAATGGACCTTTCTGCAAAAAAGAAAAATTCAATGGTTCATTGTCAATAATTTAAGTTAAAAAGTATATATATTGTTACTAAAAAGAAATTGATTTTTAAAAAACGATCGAAATATTGGTAATAATAAAATTAATAAAAGAAATTTTAAAGAAATATTGAAATCACTTCAGTAGTTCTCGAGAGAAAGGTAACCAATACCAGCTGTTTTCTACAGAATTTCGCAATTCTTGTTGCATCCTTAGAGCAGACCTTAAAAGAACATATCTTTCCGCTCAACAACGCGAAATGTTTGTCCTTTTTAAGTCAGGATACTTGCAGGCATGATGTTTCACTTTATTTGTAATTGATGGGATTTTCTATTTTCTTATAAATTAATTATAAGTTGAGTTATAAGCAATTATTGTCTCAGGGCGGCAGTATTTTTCCTTCCTGCATTGTAGCGTTCGGAAATTCTGTTTAAAACGCCCACTTTGATTGCATTTCCTGGAAACTCTGCCTTTACGGAAAAAAAACCCATTTCGATTACATAGATTCTTACTAGCAGCACCTGTCGATTTGATATGTTTGCGAACAAAAGATGAATTAAAAGAGTGCCCGAAAATAGCCTTAAGGCTGTTCTCAAATCTGAAGGAGCTACTTTTTGACACTTTTTTAAATTCATTTTTGTTCGGATGCGGATGAAATCAGCAAGTGTTCTTATTCAGAAACTATGTGATTGAAAGACAATTTCCATTTTTTGGTGAAGGCAGAAGATCTCCTAGAAAATATAATCAAAACTGGCGTTTTGAAACGAATTTCCGATCGTGACACCGCCAGAAAGGCGAAAAACTGGTTGTCGCGCGACCACAATTGCTTATATATAAGTAATTTATTTATCAAAAACTGGAAACTCCTTTCGATTCCACATCATTTCATTAGTCAGGCACTTCACTTTTATCCTTTTACTGTTAAAAAATGAGTCAGAAAATGTGTCAGAAAGTTTCGCGCTGTTGAACAGGGGATTTGAGGCCTTAAGATAATTTTAAAGTAAACGGTACCTAAAATAAGAAAAACCCAAAATAACCCAAAATAAAGAAATTTATTCTCCTTCGAATTTTAGGACTGCACATGTTTCTCTGAATATTATTTATTCACGGGAAATGAAATAGCGAAGAAATTCCATTTACCATAAGTATATCTTGTCTTATTTAGCATTGAATAAATAATAGAATGTTGGTTTTATAATTATTTTAATCGTATTTACTATTTCTTTCATATTTCGACAGCGAGAACGTTTTAACACTGCGTTTTAGAAATTTCTTTCCTCATTTGAAACAATGTTTTTATCATTAATCAAATATATACTAAATGAAAAATTATTTGAATGGATCTGTGATAATTAGTACATGTTGCAAATCTCACTCTAATTGAAAAATAAAGTAAACAACTTCATTTTTCAAATTTTGACCTTATTGAGCTCGGACGAGTTTTTCTTGCATCGGACTACTTTTCAGATTCTCTAGACTACTTTTCTTTTCTTTTTCCACTTTTTTTCTAATACTAAAACTACAATAGTTCAAAAGAGAATAAAAATATGGCTCAATCATAAAAAAATTATTTTAATTCAAGTTTAATAAAGTGCTGAAATTGAAGAAATTTATTTTATTTAAGACAGATTATTTTTAATTTTATCTTATTAAATGAGGCAAATTGCTGTGATGTACATTTTCACGATTTAACCTCTTCAGGGATGATTTTTTTGTATGGTGAGAAATAAATAAATAAATAAATAAATAAATAAATATATATATATATATATATATATATATATATATATATATATATATTTTTTTTTTTTTTTTGAGATTTCTCCATTTTATATTAATAGGAATTCAAAAAAAAAAAAAAATGGTAAAACAATAAAAATTCGCACAAAAAGAATAACGTCCACATTTGGGGCCGCTGAGCGTTAATGGTAATTTATGAGAGAAATCACTTCTTATAAAATAAAAAATTAACAGTAAATTTCTTTCTCACATTTCTACAAATTATTAAAACTTAATGTATTTAGTATACAGTAAAACCTCCCCAAAGCGCCCACGTTCCGTTCTAATAAAAATTGGTCGCTCCGAGGGGTGGTCTCTTAATGGAGGTCATGTTTAAATGTTGATTTTAATTGTCGAAAAAAGGTAACAATGTTATTAAAATTTAATTTTCACATTAGGGAAAAATATCAAAATTTAATTACATAAGTTAATTACTACAGAGTTTAAAAAATGAATACATTGACGTTTACTTTGATTTTACGGTTTTATCTTTTATAACTTTTATTTCCAAGTCCTTTCGAAGTTCAGTAAATAAATGCCATTTTTTTTCTTTTAAGGACGAGAACAAATAATGACGATTTCATTAATTTATCTATTTATTTGAGAGTTTCCTAACAGAATAGGGCAGGGGAGTTTATTGACCGTCATTTTTAATTTGTCATCAGAGTTAAATTCATTGCCTAAAAAGGCACAAAGGGGTTTAAACACTTAAAAGTTACCGGAATAAATAAAAATTCTAAACTTAGTTTAGAAGTTTGATGAATAATGCGCTCTCCGGAATTATTTTTCTAATAAAACCTTCTTTAAGCGACCAGGAAAAGATGGAATTTGTTTCATTTTCTTCAAAGAAATGGGTCGCTCATGGAGGGAGTTCAACTGGGATGGTCTCTGAACGGAGGTAAAATTAGTATTGAGCCTATGGGAATAAATTTCGTCCCGTGAAAAAATGGTCATTCAGAGAGGTGGTCGCTTAATTGAGGTGGTCGCTTAATGGAGGTGGTCGCACAGGGAGGTTTCACTGTATATGATATTTTTATCAAATATTAACGTTTTGTTCAAATAATCTAACAACACTGGCTGCCAAAAAATTACTTCACCCTTTTTTATATATCTAACTGTACCAGTGCAACCAAACCATAAATTTTTTACTTCTTTTGCTGAGAGATTCTGTAATGAATACGTTATTATCAAATTTTTTATATTTTTATTATTAACAGAAATTATAATTGTAAAAAAATAAACGTTCACATATGTGACCAAGGGCGTGAAAAGCTTAAAGTAGAAGACAAAAGAAAATACACGAAATGTCCTGTGAATCCCTAATCCCAAAGCATTTAAATATATTTGTTGCAGTACTTGGTTTGTACTGACAGGGATACGCAAACCGAATATGATTTCAATTTGTCCGTTGCTGCGAATGATAAGATTCCGCAACAAACAAAAGAGAAATTTGTTACAATCTTGATATATTGAAAGTATGTTTTTTTTTTCAATCCCTTGCCTCTTTTAAGCATCTTTCTTCTTCGTAAAATTTTCCCTCTTTAACGAGCTATAGGCAAGGAGACATCAATATTTTTTCAAACTTTTAACTGTAAGATGACCTATAATTAACTTTTTCTTTTATTCATTTCTCACTTATTTTTAATCTCGGAAAGTTAGGCTTATACAGAATGCTATTTTGTTTTCTTTTTTGGCTTTCTTAACTATCGTATTTGCACTTTCATTTTTTTTTTTTTTTGTGTTTAACCCATTTGCATTATTAGCGCATATATGCGTCTATTTTTGGAATTACTTTTTTATTCAGAAATTCCGAATCTATACAAGAAATTTCGAAAGAAGAATTTTTACATTAAGTAATCAAGGAACGTCCGTTATTAAATAACGCAAAAATTACTGTTCAGAATTTCAGGTATGAATTCGAAATTTCAGAATAATAATAAAAAAAATCCTGAAATGCACGCTAATGATGCAAAAGGGTTAAGCTTTCTTAAGATTTGATGTTTCAACGGGAAATAAGTTTTTTTCTCCATAGATTATTATTAAGCAAAATATTAGAACTACGAGAATAATCATAATGTCAGAAAAGAGGAAATTTTATCATATAGAAATTTTTATTTATACAATTAAAATTTAAAAGTAAAAAATAATAACCTTTACACACTTTATACTGGAATTCTTCACCACGTTACATATCATGAGGTTTTATTATTTATTTTTTTTTTCAATCTAGTACACAGTTTTCTAAAACTTATTATTTTGCTTCCGCTTATTTATCTATATACCGGCAAACATCTTTCTAAAGTTCTCTTTGTATCTCATATAATCTGTTGTGATGAATACGGAGACAAAATTTAAGGCTTTTATGATGTAACAAGTTTAACCCTTAACTGATGCTGTCATGCCATTTAGTACCGTGTATTTCTCTAATCGCGTGATTGCTTCATCAATCAATAAGATTCAGATTCAAAAATTTCACGACGCCAATTAAGGTTTAAGGGGTCTCAGGACTCTTAAAATTGGAAAAAATCGAAAAAACAAGGCCATTTTCAAGATATAATATCTTAAAATGTAATTGATTTCAAGACAAAATTTTATATTGGGATGAAAGATATAAGCATGTTCTTTCATTTCATGTATTTGAAAAATTACAAGATGCAGAAATAGAATTTACAGCGGGCTCCAAAATGTCAGACATTTGGCGAGCGGAAAATCGGCATAACAGATTATGCGCACGATTACAAAATAAATTTTGCAAGTAGAAAGAAACTTTTGAGTCCTACTTATGCTTCACATTGTAATAATTACTCTGAACCTAAATAAATTTGTATTTAAAGCATTTTTCTATTTTTAATACAAAGTTGTATTTAGTTAATGCAAAATACAGAAATTTTCAACAGTATAATCACCTATAAAGAATATATTTCTGAACAATAAGAAGGAAATTTTAGGTTCAGTTTATACAGACTAACATGAAACATATGTTTTGAAAATTTCATGAAAAAAAATTCAGAAGTTTTTCAGATATCGTGCGCGTTATGCCCAAAAACGTCATTTGGAGAAAATTGACTTCAAAGTTTCTGAAATGCAGCTTCAGCTATTGAGCGTGTATAATTCTAAAAGCCATAACTTCTGTACTAATAGGAATTTCAAGGAAACATTTATACCAAAATGTTCAGAAAAGATAGTCGTTTAATATCCAAAAAAATTAAAATTTCGAAAATTTTCAAGCTTTAAGAATCCTGAGACCCCTTAATGTAAAAAAAATGGTTGAATTTTACAAAATAAAACTGTGTGCCAGGACGCCAAAAGAAAACCTGTTAATTAAGCCGAAAAATCTGCATTTATTAGTTATTGCGAACTTTCTGTTTTCTAACAAATTTTGCCGGTAAAATAAGCAATTTACAACTTTTCCCCGTTAAATAGTTGTTTACTGATGTTCTGACTAACAGTTTTTCTATAAAATATTTTTTTGTTAAACAGTGTAACTATTAAAAGTTTCTGTTAATATAAATTAAATTTCTGATTTGCGTAGTATTAAAAGGAATACAACTTAAAAATTTCGAAAAAGAAAAAAAAAATTCTCTAAAAGTTACTATTTAGATCTGCCATACGCAACCTTTTTTCTTGAGCGCAGCAAACATAAGTTTCCTTACATTAAGTGGGCCATATGACAGTTGAATTACGCAATAATGTAAAAAAAAGGTGGGGTAATTAAAATATTAAGATAACAAAACAACATAGCAAAATTAATATAATCAATCAATCAATATTAGCAATTTAATAATGTAAGTATAACCTTATAAAATTCCCAAAATTGCAAAATTCTCAAATTCTGAAAGATAAAAATCAGGAGATTTTCTTTAATAAATCGGGCTTTTGCGCTATCCAATGAAAAACCTTTTATCTTTTTTAAATTTAAAAATACTTAGTGCAAATTTAAATAATTTTATATAACATTTGATTAATGTTGTAAGATTGTAACGCAAATAGGACAATGTGGAAAAATTACTTTTAACTAAGCAAATGTCATTGTAAAGATTTAATATAATCTTAAATTAATTTTAAATAGCGTGGCAGATTTTTTCTTCTCTTAAAAATATCTTAACCAATAGTAATTAATAAATATGGATTAATGATCATAAAACGTCGGTGGTCCGCAGATAGAGTATATTAATGGTTTAGACCCTTAAAAATAAGTTATATTTATTCAAATGAGAAATACTTTTCAAAATATACCCAACCTATAACATAATTTATTTTTTCTTATCTATTGTATTTAATTGTGTCTTTACATTTTAAACACATTTACTTTTCTGAAAACTGTCATTTTCCCTAAAAATATACAGTCTAGATCTAACAAATTTCAACCAACTGGCATGAAGTGTTCCGGAAATCTTATTTATGTGTCTTGTTTATTTATTAAAGAAATATGTAACGGTTCTAAAGGTTAGAAAGTGTTGCGTCGTTATGACTAATTTTAAATGATATTTTTATGTTGAAAATGAGCTGTTTTATTTAGTTATGTCTAATTTTTTAAATTTTCAATAGTTTGCAAAAGCTATTTCGATTTTATTTTATCTATTTATTTATATTTATCAATACCATGTAGAAGAAAATCAGTCTCTATTTACTTTCAGATACAAATTTTTTGCACCATTTTCACCCTCTACCCTCACTCCTTTAGAAAAAAAAGTTTACGGCGGAGGTCGTGTTTAATTGATTTAACGCCATTTAAGTTAAAAATATATTTACTACTGTTTTCATATACTTGCATACATGTTTTTCGTCAAATCATGTTAATGTTTATTACTTACTCCACAAAAATTCCTAAAGATAACTTTAAAAGTACAATTTTTTTCACTTAAAAGTGGTGTTTTCTACACATATTTATGTTTTACATGAACTGTCACACGTGAATATAATTATGTGCTATGACCATTTTTGAGTGAAACGAAACAATATCATCGACTTCATTTTAGTTCGCATTGTACTTAAAAATAAATGTATTGCCGAGTTCTTAATTTATTTAATTGATTTAACACCATTTAAATTTATAAAATATATTTACTACTATTTTCATATACATGAATACATGTTTTTCGTCAAATCATGTTATTGCTTATTACTTACTCCACAAAAATTCCTAATGATAACTTTAAAAGCACCATTTCTTTTTCACTTAAAACTGGTGTTTTCTACACATATTCATGTTTTTCATGAACTGTCCCACATGAATATAATTATGTGAATGAACATATTTGAGTAAAGCAAAACAATTAATATCATCGACTTCATTTTAGTTCGTATGGTACTTAAAAATAAATGTATTGCCGAGTTCTTAATTTATTTAATTGTTCTTGATGAATTATATAAAACCAAAATATTTAAAGAATCATTTCTTAATTTTTTAAAAGCATTTTAAACTTCTTGGATCATCCATCACATAATATATTTTTTGAATAACTCACAGTTTATGCAACTAAATAGATCTTTCGAGATACTTATTTTCCTTTCCTGCAACTCCATTACTCTAACAAATGCTTAACCTTTTTACTTATTTATTAGAAAAAATAATTTTATCTTTACAGCAAAAACCGATAAAATGTCGGGCATTATAAAGAAATCCAATAACAACTATCACTTTAGGAATAAAACCAGATTTATCTGTTTGATAAACAGCGCCATTGAAGAAACGGGAAATCGCTATTGAATTTGTAACCTTAAGTAATAAAGATAACTGAAAACTATGATCTGACATAAACTGTTTACTTTGGTACCAAGCTCTTTTTCAGCATAAAGAAAACTTTTATGGATTATTTTCTGCATAATGATAGTCGGTTATAAAACTTGAATAAGTAAATCACGACACACACTCCATGAAAAAGACGGCTGTTTTTCATACTTTGATCATTGTGCAAGCATTTATATTTTAAAAATGACGGCATGAACAATTTTTTGTAATTTTTTTTTATATTTACACAAAAAATTTGAGTTGTCTTTTGAAAATCTAAATTCTGCATTGTGTTAGTGAAAAGAATTTTCATTTTCAACCAAACTAATAATGCAAATAATGAAATATAATGTTTGTTAATTAGTATATATTGGCTGATTGCAAAAGTTCGTGCCCAATTTCCGATGCATCGAGTTTCGAAGCATACCCAAGCTGTTTTAAAGGGTGAAATTCAGTCAAATTGTCAACATTTAGTCTCCCAGCAATCTCTTCAGTACCAGGCATGAAGGTGGGAAATGGGGAAAAAAGATGGACATTTTTTTCCATGTATACAATAAGGCCAAACTTGTATAATTTGGACGCATTTCAACCGTTATTCATACAATAAAATGAATTATAACTGTACATATGGTTGATTTTTTTTCCTTGTAACTTAGAAAGTATTGAAAGAAAAAAATATGTGTAACAATAAATGTATAAATTCATTAAATCAAAAAAGAAAATTGGAAACAGTTTGCTAAAAGTATAAATCCATCCAAATGTGTCTGATGAACTTACGTGAAGTACAGAGATTAATTTTTCAAAATAAATGCATTATTTTGAATGATTTGAATGTTTAAGAATTTACTTAAAGAAAAAAAAATCTCTGATGCTAAATATACGCACGCCAAATTGATCTTTATTCCAGAAATACATTTCCAAACATGCATCACTGAAATTACCCAAGAAGTGTTTTATAAATAGAATAAAATATTCTATTTCAAAAGAACCATGTGGAAACTTCATTTCTCTAGTTAAAGGTCTTAATTTACATGACTTTCAGATGCTTATAATAAAATCTTGCCTTTGATTTGATAGTACAGCAATTCAGAAACAAACTCCAAGGACTTGAATAGACAAAATGTCTAATTATTAAGCTTTCTAGACCCCCCCCCCCCCATTTGCTTCTAATATTTTCTTTGCATTTTTGCATCAATCCAGAGAATGCCCAAATGTCTTTTTAAAAGGTGGAATTCCTCCTTTAGGAGGAATTCTTTCATGCCTGCATTAGTAATCCGTGGATATTATTCACTAAATCACGGATTAAGTCATTATCAATGCCAATCGACAAAACCACTTTTTAAATGTTCTAAGAGTGGTAGCGTGATCCAAATAAATGTCTTCAATATTTTTCGTAGCACTCCAACACTCACTCCTTTTTTAAACTCATATAACATAATATGCCGAAAATGTAACTTTTCATTTACCATTTTGAATTGCTTTGACACAAATGCACACAAATTAATTTGAAAAACTATTTTAACGTTACGTTCACTCACGACACATATAGTTAACTGTCAGTTAATAATATGGTTATAAAAGAAAGATCAGCACAGTCAAAATTGCAAGTTTCTGCCATCTATGAAATAGGGCATGAGCTTTTGCAATCATCCAATAATTCTGAAAATACCGAACGGCTTTGTAATTATTATAGATATTATAAATTCGCCGATTAAACTTAGAAAATAGGAAGATTTACGCAAAGGCGAATTCATTAAAATTGTTTAAGATTGATATTATTAATGAATGAAATTACTGTGAACTTTACAAAAATTAAAAAATATATTGCATAAAACTTGTGTTAAATAATTATATTTAATCAAAGTACACATTGTACGAATTTTTTCAGTGGAATATAGTGTAGCTGAGCTTAGCCTGACACGAAACTCGGATATTAATACATAAAAAAACAGCATTTTCCACATGTTTAATTAATCCACTCATAATAATATTAGCGGACTGTTGCCGAAATATTATTATTATTAAGGCTACATAACTAACTATTATGCATCCAGTAAGGATCAAATTTATCGTGATGCATCCAATTCCTAACAAACAAGACATTTAAATAACTTTCAAACAGAGGAAACATGCTCTAAAGTCAATTTCCCAGATTTATTTCACAGTAAATGTGTTAATTCATTTTTATAAATTAAGTTTTAATAATTAGAATATTTTTTTATTAAGCTTTTTCTAAGTAAATATAGTGAATGTCTGAAAAGTAAACTTCCAATTTTATTGAGTGATACTTTAAACTTAAATAAATTTTAACATTCATTTACTTAGACAATTACGAGTTTTCACTTGCATACGAACTTCCTGAGGCGCAGATAAAGAACTCTTCTTGATAAGACTTATTTTTGGCTCATTCCGCAGTAAATATTTTCTTGTTTTCTGGGTTCACTTAAGGTACCATTTTAATAAATTTCTGGCATGAAGTGTCGCATAAATGGAATTATTTCGCTAATAGTGCAAGTTTATTTTTCATTATCATAATATTAGATTTTTTAAGTCTATGGACATTTTAAAAGGTTGGTTGGTTGTATACGTTTAATGGCACAAGGTCCCTTCAGGGACATGCTGCGCCAACCTTTATCACACTTTAGTCCATTTTTCAAATATTGGATAATTCTGCGCAATATTTTATACATATGCTATTTCCCTGTGTACAGTAGCAATAGCACGGCACAGTACAATTGTTCCAGGATTTCGAGAAATGACCGTAAGCGAAAGAAAAATTCTAAAATACAGAAAAGTTTAAAATAATTTAACTTTATCAGCATGGAAAATAAATTTGCTTTGCAGTTTAAAAACTCTAGCTCTGCGGACATAAAATACATTTTTTAAGAGCATCCAGTATTAAAAAATTCCAAATAATAAAACTGATTATTTAGTTACGTCTAATCTCTTTAAAATATTAAAGTTTACACGACAAATCACAACATAGCGGACTTATCCTTTACAATAAAATATCATTTACTCTTCCGTAATATACGCTTAGCAATACTAAGTCTCCCATAGTAACACTTAATGGTCCCTTATACTGTCACTTTGTAGATTTTTTTTTTTCTATCCAATACAGCAACCACAAGAGCGAGTGAAAAATGTCATCATTCGCGATGTATAGATTACTGTGCGTCATTAGCTACGCTTTACTAGAGCTACCACAATCATATATTTTGAGACCAATTGTGGGTATTATAGTGATAGATGTGCAGATTTTCGAATAGAAAAGCAGGGAGAAAATAAGAAGTAAAAAAGGTGCTATAATAAATTGCCCTGACTCCCTACCCCTAGGCTGTTTAAAACGGGTAAGTATTCTGTGAAATTACAGACTTCGCTTTATGCCTTCAAAATACGATACGGAAAAATAAAAATAACAATTTTCTTTTTTGGAATATATCGTGGGTTTTTATTCCACAAATATGGATTTCTTGAGGTTTATTAATTACAAACTTTACACGTGAATTAAGCACTTTGCAGAAATGATAAGAGTTTGTGTTCCTTTCGGGCAAAAATAAATAAATAAATAAATATTTTTTTTTTAAACCTGGACTATAACAATCGTAGAATTTTACCTTATCTAGCACGATTTTCTTGTATTTTTAGTTGTTCCATATGAACTTCATGCGTGAATTGATTTCGCGTACCCTTTAAAATACTGCGATAAGAAAGTAAAAGTATTTTTGTTTCCTACAATAAGCATATCTGAGACTTCTGTTTTACACAATATGGATTCCTTTTACTGTTATTCAATTTATTAATTACCAAATTAATGACAGATTTGCCGAATTTATATAAATAACAGAATTGACATTCCTTTAAGAATATAATACGAAAAATAAATACAAATAAGATTATTTCTATATATTTTTTTCTTATACGCACACTTTACTGTATACAAATTATATGCATATGTTTTTTTATGTACTATAACTGAACTCAAGTCGTGTAAATATATGTCTCTCACTGTGGCTCTATAAAATACATGCAAGTCTAAAATTTTAGTATAAATTCGTTTATTGTACTTTATTAGACTTTAATTTAATTTTGTTCTGGCGAATCTAATAATTTCTTGTATAAACTTAATATATCTTATGCCTAACCATAAGTGTCATAAAACAATTTTTTTAATGTTACCTAATTTAATTAATAACTCTTATGTATTTCGTATTTATATGTTAAAATTTATTATTTTCAAAGCGATAATCACCATTACAAAAGTGATATGTCTGTGAGTTTTCCTTTTTCGTTAAGAATAAATATATAAAAACCTGGTTATTTTGTATAAGTTTGAATCAGCAAGAACACTATGTTCATCTGTGCTCCAATTGACAAATAACATAATTCAGTTTCATTATCAAAATTATTTCATCCATATCAATAATACAATTTATTTTCTAATTATAACGGCAACAAACGAAATTTTATTTCACCTTTTAAGGAAATAATTTTTAAATGCATGATGCAAACGCAAAGCATTATATCAACAGGCCAATAAAATGGAATTGAGGCTGAACTTCATTAGAAAAAGTTAAGCATAGTACATAGTATAGGGCACTTTTTAAATAATGTAAAATGTGATAAAGATAATTCATAGATCAATCAACAAAAGAAAAACAGTTAGTAATTATGAACGTTTATGAAAGCATTATGTAAAACTAAATTATTTGAGGAAGAATTGCTGAATTACTGAAGCGATAAAAAAAATCGACAATTGGTGTTATAAAGTTAACTTTATTTCGCAAATCAAGCAACATATTTTGGTATTTTTGAAAATACATTATATTTGCCTTTTTGATGTTCCATTGAGATATTGTTGTTTAAACAAAGAAAGTCTTTAAATCTGTTAAATATTTTTTTGTTAGAATATCGAGCAAAATGTGTTTCAAAATGAAGACGTGAGTTTCAAAACACGTCTTATACAAAATTTGAAAAATCGAGTTTTCTCTGTCAACATTGGTGAACCCGCATTAAAAAAAAAAAAAACACTACAATCTGCAAAAAAAAAAAACTAGTTTTATCGTGTATTTCTGTCATTGTAATGAAAACCAATGAACGCAGTCAATGGCTTTTCGAGATTACCCAAAATTTGATTTTCTGGATAAGGTGAGTTTTGAAACTCACGTCCTTTTTTTTTTTTTTTTTTTACTTTGGAGCTTTAGAAATTGTCGTTTTTTTTATTATATCAGAAGAAAAACAACCCAAATTAAGCTTTTATTCCATTAGATCAGTAAAATCAGTTAAGCTTTAAGGCTGTTCTTAAGGGTGTTCTCAAATCCAAAAGGGCAACTTTCTGACATAAGTTTTAATTTATTTTTGCTCGAAAATGCATGAAACTAGCTGGTGTTGTTGTTCAGAAACTATGTCATCGAGCTGTTTTTTCCATTTTTTTGCAAACGCAATAGATCTTTCAGAAAAGAGTGTGAAAGGGGACGTTTTGAACCGAGTTTCCACGCGCACGGAGAAAAAGTACTTAAGAGCGGGCGAAAAACGGGCTTGTCACGTGATCCAAAACGCTTATAACTCAACAGGTAATTGATGGATCAAAAAATTAAAAAAAAAAAATGTTCCATTCCAAATCGCCTCCATGGCCAGGGTTTCCAATTTTATACCTTTCCGTTAAAAATTGAATTTGTAAATGTGTCAAAACGTTTTGAGCTTATTGAGCAGAGCTGTTAAGAACAGCCTTAACTGCTCTGCTCAACAATCGAAAAACGTTTTGACATATTTACAAATTCATTTTTTAACGGAAAGATATTAAAATTGGAAAACCTGGCCATGGAAGCGATTTGGAATGGAACTGTTTTTTCCATTTTTTGATCAATCAATTACCTATTGAGTTATAAGCTAATTCGATCACGTGACAAACCCGTTTTTCGCCCATTCTTGAGCGCCCTTTCTCCGTTCCCGCGGAATTTCGGTTCAAAACGCCCACTTTGACATTATTTTCTGAAAGATCTATTGCGTTTGCAAAAAAATGGAAAAAAACAGCTCGATGACATGGTTTCTGAACAACAACACCAGCTAGTTTCAATGCATTTTCGAACAAAAATAAATTTAAACTTATGTCAGAAAGTTGCCCTTTTCGATTTGAGAACATCCTTAAGGAGTATAGTGCAGAAATTAAGTATTTTTTAAAGCTCTCGAACAGAACTTATAAAAAAAAAAAAAAAAAAAAAAAAACAATACTTAAAGTAACTAATATTTAAATTGAATAAGACCACTATTTTCATAATATTGTTTTTAATAACTATCAAATTTATGTTGACTATAAGCATTTATAATTTTTAATCGTGCATTTCAAATTTACAGTATGAAAATTTACGGTTATAAATTTTGTGCCCTATTTTAACAAATACTTCTCAAGAGGTTAATTATGAAGTATAAATATTAGGATTTAATAAAATTAAATCTAATTGAATTTTGGTAAATGTAGCTATCAACTGAATATTACAATTTTTATATTTACTTAAATTTATCGGAGAAATGTTGAACTTTTTAAAAATCTCATTGTTAGTGAGACGCACCATCGCTGAGGACTGAGTTGTGCGTAGAAAAAAAATGGTGACAATGCGTTTTTAATAGTCTTAGATCGTCCAAGAATTTTTGATTTTGTTGAATATAAAATTACATAGATATATTTTGTAGAACTATTTCAAATTTCCATGCTTTATATCGAATTATTAGTAGGATATATATATATATATTACTGTATAAGATGGTATTTAGATATTTCTTTTTAATGTTGCTTTGTGAATAATATTTAACACTATCATGCATGCATAGTAGTTTCATATTAGTTGGATTGAAAAATAAATCTCGGAGAACTGTATATATTTTAATTCCATCCCTTTATCACATATAAACCTCATATGAAGTTCCCTAATTCTTGTGAAATACAACGATACGATGGCAGGACAGAGTTCTTTTCAGATATTCCTTTGTAAAGTCCTTCTTTCACAAATTTGATTCTATTATATGTAAGAGAATATTTCCTCAAAGAATTTTTGCCCATGATCTGAACAAGAATATGACCAAAAATTATTTTTAACTTCCTACTCTATGATAATGCATCCAAGATTTAAATTATCACAAAAACTGTTTATTAACTCTTAATGATAATTTTTTAGTGTTTGTAAACTTTATATGAGGATCAATTTTTAATTTTATAATAAATGTAAGATTCTTTAAAAATCATCATTATTTATTCCTAATAATCCATTTTGAATGCAAAATGTCTTTTTGATCAAAAATTAAAAGCAACTCATATATGAGAGAGTTGTTGCAGTTTTCTTTTAGAAAACATTTCAAATACAATCCTTATTTAATCAAATCGTTTCAAACTTTCATATTATATGTATGTTGAACAATATTCATTAAATTTTAGTTTAAATAGCTACACTTAAGAAGTAATTTAATATAGCTAACAGAAAATTTATCGTTTATTTACACAGATGCCAGGGACTGTTTTGATTAATAAGAACTTTTCATTATGCAATAATAAACTGTTTGCTATTTCATCCTAACATATTAAATATTTTTTACAAATAAGTATTGTAAAGATATTCATTAATAATAGTAAATAAGTAAAAAAGTGCATCGAGCAGTTTTAAATCATTGACTATTATTATTATTATTATTAAGATTATTTTGAAAAATTCCCTTTAACATTCAATACTCTTTCATACTAACATATTAAATATTTCTTACAAATAAAGTATTGTGAAGATATTCATTAATAATAGTAAATAAATAACAAAGCGCATCGAGCAATTTTAAACAAGGATTATTATTATTATTATTATTATTATTATTATTTTAAATTTACTTTAATATTCATTTTAACAACTAAGTACATCTTTAAACTGCAATCGAAAATATTTTTCAATTGCTATTAAAGGAATTTTGCGAATGCAATTAATTCAAGTTTGTGAATCACTTAATTTAATTTCGAATGCAATTAATTCAATTTTGTGATTACACATAATTTTATTTCGAATGCAAATAATTCAATTTTATAAATACACTTAATTTTTGAATACAACATACGTTTTGAAAATTTTAAATTAAATTCTGGCATTCTCGAATGCAATTAAATTTTTGAATTCAATTAGTTTGAATTTTGAATGCAATTTGGTGATTTAATTACTTCCTCTGAATCAGGGGTCCCCAAACTTTTACGTTGGCATTCCACTAAAATCATATTTCCTCTGTACCACATAGCAAAAGATGGAACGAAGACACTTTAAAATGCATGATTATATGTATTACTTAAATGGAATTTAAATTATCTCATTTTATTTACATTTTAAAAAATAGACAAATAATTATTATAAGCAGTAACAAGATGCACCCTATCATAGTGCACTTATGTTGAGGAGGAAACTTTAATACTTATTTGGTATACACTTATTTTTTTACAGCTTTCCCAGAAATCACAGACATTCCGTTCTCTTAGGGGGACCGGGAAAGCAAAATTCAACCAAAAAATCGATTTTTACTTTTTTTATATCATTAAATAGTTTAAACTTTTATCTTTCCAACGATGTGTCACACATGTTTATACATAAAAAAAATAAGTGTTGAAATTATTAATTCTTTCTAAGAGCACTTCACAGCTTAATGGCCATTTAAATCTTTAATTGACTTTTTCTCAAAACTTGGATTTTTCATGTTTATGTTCCTATTTTTCAATATCTATTAAACTTAAGAACTCAGATTTTTTTTTTTTAATACTTATGTTATATTGTATACTTTAACACAGGGATTTAATGATTTGTTGAGAATTATTTATTTTAGGCAGTGAAATCTTACCAAAAATGCTAATTTAAAAATGACTTTCAATAAATAATTAATTTTAAGTTTCACTTAGAAAGAAAATGGTCTGTTGAAATACGTAAATCATGTTATTGTAACTATTCCAAAAAATCTAGATCTCTATCTTTCACCATTTCTGAGAAAAAGGTACATAAAGTTGGTGAATTTGACATGGCGAAGATAGGGCTTTCCCGGTCCCCTTAACAAAATTTAGTTCTAGTAAATTTGAAAACTGTGTCTTTTTTATTTTACAGTAATTTGTTGCATTTTATTCGCGTATCACAACCGAAAGATTCCTGTACCAGGACTGGTACGCATATATCATAGTTTGGGAAACCCTGTCCTTAACAATAATATAAAATTTCAAATGAATGTTAAAATAATTATTATTGTCACTCATGAAAGTCTCTTCAAGTTCCTACTGAATTAATTGCATTAGAAATGCATTTCATTTTTAAAAGAAAAAAAATATGTGACAGAGAAATATTTAAAATAAATTATACACTTACGTTTGTCGCAGGATTACTACCAAAATTAGCTGCATTATGTTGTCCATTCAAAGTCACTTTTGCCGAAGGTACAATTTGATCTCCTAATTCTTGACTACTGTCATCTGCATTTAGAAAGTAAAAACTTGCATCCATTATTGGATGCGCTAACACTTAGGAAGATTCGACCCGAAATTTGGGCCAAAACTGAGTTTGTCGAAGACCTGCATGAGGTAGAAATAAAGATGACACAAGTTCCAGTGTTCTGAGTTTATCTCACACTATAGAAACACAAACAAAAGTTTCACGAAAATCCAACAACAGCATAAAATGCGGTAACGTGTTTTAATCGTGCGGCAATTTTTTCCGACTAATAGCCGGCACACGATAACCGTCCGTCTCCCACTAGGCCTAGTCCGCAAAACTTCAGGCGAAGATCGTACATGTATCAAACGGCACGGGCGAAAAGTATGTTCGCCCTCAGGGAACACAGTCCCGACTTGGCTGTTTGGGGCTTTTCGGGCTTCTAATGACAGACGATTATTTTTGCAGGGAAAAAATTGTTTTCCCGACTTTTCCTTTAAGGTACGTTCTTCTACACTCGATCTGGATCGAATCGGGCACCGTCTCTGGGAGGGGAATTCATGACGTCAAAAGTGACGTTTTGGATGAAGTCAATTATCATTGGATGAAAAGCAGAAAGTTTTCGTTTGGGGTTAGTCGAAGTTTTGTTCACTTTGTTGGCAATGTTTCGCTCGATTGGCAGTTATGTTTCAGAATTCAAAGAATATACAAAATTTAGATAAAAATGAAAAGAGAAAAGAAATCTTTTTTTTTTTACCATGACATTGGCGGGAGAATCATGAAAAATTCACTTAATGACATGAATGCAGAATAAAGCTATTTGTGAAAAAATGTTTTTTTTTATAAATAAAAAATGCTTATCGATGAACATTTTTTTTAATGCCTTCATTTTCTTTGAAAGAACGCAGAAATTTGTGAAAAACCATCGTTTAAGAAAAAAAACATGTTTATGCTTGAAAAATTAATTTAATAAAACCGCCGATTCTTTTCAACGATAATATATATATGGGGTCGTTCAAGTATTACGTAAGCAGTAAGTGGGGGAGGGGGGTCCAGTGTCTGCTTATTTTTGCTGACAAGGGGAAGAGGGGTCACGAGAATTCTTACGTAAGCATTAGACAACGAAGCAACTATAGTTTAACAACAAAAAGCAAAAGAACATGATTTAGATGAGCGTTCTGCGGATGTTGAACGACTTGAAAAAAAAAGATATGGAGTAAACAAGGACTGGAAACGAGGATCATGCCAGCCCACCACTACATTGAAAACTTAAAAATAGACAATGCAGAAACATGGATTCAAAGATCTTGGACACCAGACTAGAAATGTGAACGCCAGACACATAATATTCCTATAATTCTTGTTAAAATTTTTAGTTATGTGCCTAAATAAGTTAGGGCCGGTTGTATTTCTTAAAGTTTTTTTTTTTGTTGTTGTTGTTGTTGTTCAATGCGCTAAATAATAATATATAAAAACTATTTTGTATTCTATGAATTGTTTAATGCCGTAAGTAATAATATATTAAACCGATATTTTTTTTCCTTCAATACCACAACCCCTATGTGCCTGTTTATGTAAATTTGCTGGATTAATAATGTAATTTATCGCTAACTGTAATTTTTTATGGCAAATAGTGTTGATGTTGTCCATAAAATCTTACGTAAGCAAAGGGGGAGGGGGTCTAGTATTTGCTTATTTTTCCTTACAAGGGGGAGGGAGGGGTACAAAAGGACTAAAAATATGCTTACGTAATACTTGAATGGCCCCTATATATATTATCCTTCACGGATTTTTTTCGACAATTTTATTAATAAAAAAGTTGATTCGATTAACCACTGAATCATACAAACGATGGATATTGTCATTATAAAGAAATACATAAATTTAACTGCATGATATGTATACTACAAAAGTGGGGGGGGGGGGAATCATTATTGTGTTACAAGATTTAAATTCCAATTACTAATTCAAGCTTCTTTGGAACAAGACACACTTTAATCCGTAAGTTGTTTATGTGATATATTTGGTTCCTAAAATCTCTAAAGCGAATTATGGTCAGAGAAACACTAAAGGCTATGAAGAAAGAAATAATTTGAAATCTCTTCTAATTAAAAATAAATTTAAACTATTATTTCCTTCAACACCCCGTTTTCCATCTTTCATCATTTTCCACCCTGATTATTTGTTAATTTTTTAATATTATGCTTTCGCAAAAAGGAAAAAAAAATGCAATTTTGAATAATTTAATTTTGCTTGTAAATTCTAATTTAGTGGCATTTTTAAAAATTTGTATACCACAATTTCTGGCATATAATATTAAATAAACAAGTTTGACAGGAAGTTTTAATTAAAAATGAACTCAAATAAGTACCACGTAGAAATAAATTACGTTTTATTAAATTAAATTTCTGGTTCTAAACATGCTTGTTTGATCTGCGGATTATACGCCGAAAATTACGGTAATGATAAAAAATTTGAAGACCATAAATAAAAAATTTTAAAAATATTCAAATTATACTGTTTTTGTTTTTGTTTATTTAGCGCGATAAAACCTGAAACCAGTGTTGTGCAAACTCCCCCAAAAAGAAGGAATTCGAATTAACAAACTCAAATGTTTTAACGCAACTTCACTTTCTGAAAAATGAGTTAAGTTCACGTTAAAATTAAAATTCAACATTTCGAAAAAGAAATAAGAAAAAGAAAATCATGATAATAAAAGAAAATAATATTTTGCTTAAATTTATGAACTTATAGTGATGTCAAAATCTCTTTAATTAATTTAATATTGGGAAAATACTTATAGTACTTCGTTGTAACATTTTTAATCAAACTTGAAAATGAAACATTTTGGAAATGCTATTGTGAAATTACCTATCAACTATTGTTTGATGAAAGATAACAGTATAGGAAATAAAAAGATTGACAGTCGGTCTGTGATAAAACATTGTGATAACTTATATTTCCTTATTTATCTGTATAAAAATAACATATTAGAAAATCGATGAAACAAACGTGAAGAAAAGCAGGCATGATTAGGATTTTCCCTTTTCTTTGCGTTTGTTTTAATTCCATTTTATTTGTCAAGACTATTTTTCGGGCAAGTACATGTTTTGCCGCTTTGTTTTTTTTTTTTTTTTTTTCATTTCTTTCTTAACAAATTGGGATAACACGGAATCGGAATTTCAGAACTCAGAAGCATTTTGACTCACACGAAAAAAAAAGAAGCCTGATGACACATAAGTTTATCAGATATTTTCTCCGAATTCTAAACTAGAGTTCCACTAGTTTGTGTAAACTGGCATTTAAAGGGGGAAGGGGCGCGTTTTTAAGAGTAAGAAATTTTGAAAAAAAAATCGAATAAGTTTGAGTTATAATTTTGACTTAAACTCGTGAATTTTTTTAGTCTAAGTCAACTCACACTCGGGAGTTGAGAAGTATTTTCAAGTTGTGGATAAAACGCAACTCAAAACTCACAGAAAGTTAGTCAAACTCAATTTCTGTTAAGTTTTGATGAGCTTCAACTCATGAGTTCGCTCCTACACAAAACTGCTTAAAATATTCATAATTTTATTTATTTATTTATTTATTTATTTATTTTGCAAGGATACACAAAATAATTCGAATACATTATTTTCTATGGAAGGTAGTTATTGGAAGGTAATTTTCAGTTGTGTTATGTATTTTATAACTTAGTCTATGATGTGTCTATAAAATCTAAAATTCATATACACGACCACAGAAAAGAATTCGAATGCATTTTGATCTATCTAAATTTATTGTTTTAAAATCTTTTCAGTGATGTTATGCGTTTTTTATTAAACGAAATTTTAAATTTCATAGAAAATCCTAAAAATAGTTCCCCTTAGATGTTATACTATTACATTAAAAGTGAATTTTAAACTATTGGTTGAAAATAAATCTAATGTATTAACCGCTTTAGAAACCGGATTTGAAGACATCAGCTACTTTTCGGTGACACAATTTTGCATCAAATACTTAATTTATTAATTTTAAAATCAAGCGCTTACTTACCCATAAGAACCGATAAAGAATGTTCCATAGATATAGCATTAATCTATTTTCGTGAATTTTATCATAATTTTTACGGTCAGTGGTTTGTTAGTGGTCAAACATTCTTTGAGCAGGAATAACCTTTTGTCGTATTAAAAGGTAAAAATGTGTAGCCATAATCATAAATTATTAGAAAGTGCTTCATAATCTATGCGCGATTTATATTGAACTAACTAACTTAATAATTCATTTATCGCAGAAACAGTGTTTTAAAATAACATTCAAATATCACCTGTTTATCCATCTTGAATCTGTGGAAACGGAGATTTGAAAATAATGGGTTAGATACCTAAAACTTTTTTCCTGGTCTTCCACACATCGACTATTATTATTTTTTTTAATCGCACTCATTTTTGGATTCGCGGAAACATTCAAAACAAAACAGAATTATACATGTGTGGAGGGTATTATTTCACATTCGTAATTTTTCAAATATGATATGCCATGAACTTAACAAGTATGATTAATTAACTTAATAAACCTGATTTCTTGCACATTAACTGCAAAATAATTAATAACATACTAAAAATTATTTCGAAATAGATAGATTTTTTTTCAAACTATCGTCTGATATTAATTTAGTAAATATGTTTAACTTAATAAAGCCAAATGCTTATACTTTAACTGATGGAAAGACATTAGAAACAAACTAAAAATTATACATAAATAGATTTATTTTTTTTTTTTAATATCGTCTGCTATGAATTTCACTAGTATTATTACTTAATAAACTGGACTGCTGATACTTAATTTTTAAATTATATAATTTCTGTATTTTAATTTTTGAAAATATGATATGCCATGAATTTTAAATGTATGATTAATTGACTTAATAAATCTGACTGCTTAGACATTAACTGTAAAGCAGTGGTGGAAAATTGGCGCAGAGATGGAGCCTATTGACACCACTAAATTTTTATGGTATTATTCAGTTTAATAAAAACTCAGAAATTTGATCATTAGACAAGAGGCAAAATACTACTATAATTTAGTGGTGTCAATAGGCTCCACCTCTGCGCCAATTTTCCACAACTGCTGTAAAGTCATTACACAGATATTAAAAATTATGTTCAAATATACAGGATGTTGCCGAATTTGGCAGACAAATTCATAGGGGTAATAGTAGGGAGAAGGGATAGGATGAGAAATTAGCACAGAACACGGTGTTAACAGTATTTAAACTTTGTTAACATTAATTGCGTGATGTTCGGTTTTCCTCAAAAATAAACTATTTATTTTTCAATATAAAACGAAACATAGGTAAGATAAGTTGGGTTTACCTTGTATTTATGTATATCCATATATGATCTGGCATCCTGCATCCGGAAGGGTAAATCTATCTACATATTCTCCTTGTATTTCTGTTTTTTATCCACATGTAATGATCGTGTGGTGTTCCATGATATTTAAAAGACACTTTTTTTTTTTTTTTTGACTTGTAAAACTTAAATATGTCCGGAAACTTTTAAATAGAAAGAAATTTAACATTTAATTCAGCTTAGGAAAATACATCTCTCCTTTGGAGAGTCTAGTTTACAAGTAACAGTAGAAAAACATGTATAATATATTATTAGCAATAAAGAACAGGAAATTAGTGACATAAATATTAAATTATTTGTATCAATATTTATACTTATAGTAATAAAAAAAAAAGAGTTTATCAATGTCTCTAGTTCTTGAGCATCATGATATGTTTATAATAGAATGTTTGTTTACGATTGTGCAATCACTTTTCACTTTCACTTCCTTCCTTCAGATCATAATCACTTTTCATAATTGCTTTTATAAATCACATTTGACACATGAAAAACAATTTACTTAGCTTGATTATTTTAATGTCCTTGTTTGGAGATTATATTTCACAATAGCTGTCAACACATGGGGTCGCAGACCATATGTTTAATCAAAAATACATGGTGTTCTACCCTAACTCAAGTTGGGTTGACGGTAATAACTTTCAGAAGACTAAAGTGTATATAATGAAACTTTTAATAGACATGCTCACCTTTGTTGTAAATGTGATAACATAAAACAGTGGAAGAAGTTTCCATTATACTCTCCAGCAGTATGCACTTGATTCTCCACATTTTGTAATAAAAAACTGAAGAGAGTGAGTTCGTTAGCTTGCGCCAAATGCCCAGTTTAGATGCACACTTATTTATTTATCATAACAATAGAATATCAAAAGTTTCTCTACTTTTGCTGGTAAGTAGACGAAGAGTTTTCTTTCTTCTTTCGTCGATATCGGAATTGCTAAAAAGGTTTGAAATGATTTTATTTACTAATAAACTGTGTTGATTCACTATGAGAAAGGTTTTTCTTCATAAAAGAGACTGGATTTAAAACTCTCTTCTTTTAATTTAGTTAACACATTCTGGAATATAGATGAGTACTGCAAAATACAAAATAAAATAGGCTAGATTACATAAATTTTAAGCATCAAATACGGGCAGGGGAGGAGAGTTTTTTAGACAACGGATTTCTGCTCTGGGAGTCCGTGCGTAGTTGCTTGGTTGAAACCAGCATACGAACTGAAGCTTTGGGGCTCTCAAAAGTTCTGAGAAAGTTCAAAAAACAAAGAAAACTGCGGACTTTGCATAATTAATTTTATCACCTGGTGCACACATGAGCTGGCCGCTGAAACAGAATAGGGCAGCAGGCTTCCGTGATGCTGCCATCTGTTAACAGTTTCGAATAACTCTTTGGTCCCAACGTGGTGTCCCCCATCTGGTGGATTTCTGCAGAAATACTAAAGTAGGTTCTTGACTATTATGAATTGGAAAGTTAAATATGGTTTCTACGAAGCACAGATAACATATTTCACAAACAAATAATTATGTACGGCGTATATCACAAGAAAAATGGTTGTTTCAAGCGCCGAGAGGTTTGTCACAAAACACGCATGTCACAATAAGAATTCCATCATTTTAGACTGCGATTACCGCTTCATACGGTATCACCGATTACGTGAGCACCCTGTTTTTCCAGAACTTTTCGTGATGTTATTATATTTCATACAAAACAAGGTACTTATAGTTACATTTCCAAAGTAATATTTTTATTTTTCTCAAAATTATTACCGTCAACCAGTGTTGGATGAAACACCCTGTACTTGTGACTATAAATAATTGCTTTACGATCCCATGTTCTATGGCAATTTTTTATCCTCATGATGCCTATTATTACCCCTCTAAATTTGCCGGTGGAATTCTGCAACACCTTGTGTATACCATAGATTGTTCAAAATATCGTCTGCTATGAATTTTACAAGTATGATTACTTAAAGTGGTGGAAACAAATATTTGAGCAAGGCATATTTTCTTGTTGAGTAATTATAAATTTGCTTGTGGATTCCAGAAAAATAAATCCACTTCTCTCTCAAATTAAATCAGCTAAAAAAAAAAAAAAATAAAAAGAACGAATAACGTTTAAAATACAAAATGTGAAATTAATTTTTTTACATTAATTTTATAACAAATTAATTTTTTGTGTGGAGAGAGTATCGCTTATAAAAAGAGCTACAATTTCTTTGAAAACAAACTATATTATTGTCTGCAACGGATTCTAGTCTGCTTGGATGTTGAAACATCTTTTGTTAAATTTCAAAATAACTCTTGCTATTTTCCTAAAACAGTGTTTTGAAATTCAGATTTATTTTAAAAACTTTTCTCAACCTATCCATCCAACAATGACTTACATATTCTCAATCGTACTAAACTCTCATGGCTGGAGATATGCTTGAAGCACTCTGTGAAACTTACCGGATGGCCACAATTACAATACCCCTACTCTGACCTCCCTATACAGGGTGATCCATAAAGATCCAAATAATAGGCTGGTTCCTTAAATATTGCCTCAAGACACATACTTCCAATTGCAAAGTTTCATAATAAAGGAAGGGGAAAATTTGATGAGATAAGTTGCAACTCCATGGGGGGTCTATTTGAGAAAATACGAAAAAACAATTTTATACGGCCCCCGTAGGGTAAAATTTCCAATAAAGAAACTTTTTCTTATCCATTCCGGAATTAAACACAAAAAATTCCTTTTTCATATCTGCAAAACTCATCAATATATATATATTTTTTCAATCTTCAATCCTTTTCTATGATTTACTTCACTGATATATGGGATTTATTGACACTTCTACTCTGAAAACCTTATTTAATGGTAATATATAAATATATTTTGCCTTAACGGGTGACGTGAATACCAGAACAAAAAGGAACATGTTTAGCTAAGGGTTCATTGCTAAAAGGATTTTTTCAACTGACATCCATAAGTTTCTGCTATCCCTTCTTAAAATAGATTTAGGTCGCCCAGTTCTTGTTAATACATAAACATTTCCGAATACGTTTCCGAATATCTAGAAACATTTCTCATATTTTTTAGAGTTACTTTGCTGTCCCATTATTTAGAGTAATGTTTCTGGATCTTTTTTCTTATAGTTTATTTTAAATAAAACCATTGTTATATTTGTGCTAATTACCCATTTAACACTTTGCAATATACTTTAAAAGTGTTTATGACTTCGGTTTGCCTATCCATCTGCCCGAGCTCTAACTCTCGTAAATATACTCGGATTGCCCTGATTGTTTTGTATGTTATTAATGTTTAGCACGATCGGTATTGAAGTGTGTAGAATTTTTAGTTCATTTACAGGGACAGTCAAACGTTTTCCGTTACATTACAGTCTATAGCAAAAAAATAATCGTTTCAAGTTCATTTTAATGGTATTAGACAATTTCAAACATAATGAAACTCATAAGCATTTATGTAGTGCACTCAATCATGCATTCTGAAGAATATGGGGTGCAAAGCATTTACTATTCATTTTCAGGGCCACACAAAAGAATTCCGTTACATAATAGTCTACAGGAGAAAACTGTTTGCAGCGTATTTTAGTTCTGTTACACTATTTCAAATATAATGAAATTGATATGCATTACTGAGGTTTACTACAAGATACTTGTTGTATAACATGATGTGCATAGCATTTATCGTTTATTTACAGGGACACGCAAAAGATTCGGATAGAGTATCTGAAGAACACAATCTATTAGCTATAAATCCCGGAAATGCGATTTCCTTTATGGTATGCGCATTTAAGTTTAACTGAATTTTTGCTTAGTATGTAGGGTGTATAAATGCTATATATCATTATACAGGGCTACACAAAAGAATTCGCAAGCATGGCGGATTATCAGCACAAATGTCTTAAAGGCAGCTTTTAATTGAGTTATGCACTTTCAAGTTGAATTATTGTATACTAAGAAATGTTTGTATAAAGTATAATATAAATAAATTCATATACAGGGCCACGCAAAGAACTGGATACATGACCTCCTAAGGATGATAATGTTCGGAAGTGTGATTTGAGTGGTTTTAATAATGTTTTAGTCTGAATTAAATTTTAGCTTAATATGTTGGGCCTATAAAAATCTGTTAGTAATATGCAGGGCTATGCAAAAGAATTCAAGTAGGTTTTAGTATATTGAAAGAAACTGCTGAAGATGAATTTTCAGCCCATTATGCATTTTCTTACTAAACTAAGTTTTAGCATATTATGTAGAATATGTACAAATTGTAGATTAAATACATGCTGTACAAAATAATTTGACTACTTTTTCGCTATGGATGGTAATTGCTGAAATCTGGTTTTCAAAAATGTTATGAGTTTTTGTAAAAGGTTTACATAGGTTTTTTTTTTTTTTTTTTACCTTATTAAACAGCGAAGTTTTGGTACTCGAAGAGAATATTCTGTTGTATTATTTTAGCGGAAAAGGGCAAACAATGTGATTATTATATCTTTTAGATAGCATTTTTATTTAAATTGCAAAGAAAATAAAGTCAAACTGAATAAATGGTATAAACTCGTATGATTTAATGTCATAGTTATCATTTGCTCCCGAGCTGGTGAAGAAATGTCTTTGGTTTTCTTTCGTTTGCATGAAACGGTTTAATGATTTTTAGCTTACCTTTTCTTTAAAAAAAAAAACATTTTAAAGAATATGATACGAATTACCAACACATTTATTTAATTATTACCAGATAGCTTAAATACTGTAACATGTTTTCTGAATTTTAATAAAATGTAGATGAATTGCAAAGTACAACTTAAACTAATTCTAAACTAATGAGTTTTCAGTGCCAATGAGTGTGATGATACAAACAAATGAATAAGTATTAACCATTAGATTCCCGATTTTTATGATGGAATTCCTCAATTTTTTCAACAGTGATTCCGCTTTGTGCTGTGTTTTTGCACCAATTTGGCAGCCGTAACATCATATGCATACTATTTTTATATAACTCTTCTCCTGGAGCCTAAAACTGAAATGTTTTAATGGATGAAAAACTCAATCACAGCATTTCAAAAGAATGCATTTATTTATTAACTAAAATATTTTTGTATACGTGCGTAAAAGTGACATTATTATCATCCCATCAGCTTCAATTTCTTCAAAGGACGAAATGCTTTTGAGAAATAACGTTACTTTCGAAAATGATGTCATTGAAATTGCCTTTTTTTCACTGAGAAAACTGCATTTTTTTACTATGATTTAGAGTGCTTTTGTACGAGAGTGGAGACCTACGAACAGGATGTACCCTAATATTGGACATTTGAGTCCGAATAACAACAATCCGCGTCTTTACGAGTTCTTTTCGACGAATAATACAAGCAAACGAACAGTACACTGTTAAAAATATCGTGAAAAATTACCTCTGTTTTTAAAGGCTATCTATTTTCTGACCAATGAGAACGTTACATAAACACCTATGCAGCGTTTTCATTGGTCAGAAAATAGATAGCCTTTAAAAACAGAGGTAATTTTTCACGATATTTTTAACAGTGTAGCTTGCCGATAATGCAAGCTCGCCAAGTTTAGGATAATGTCAAGTTTACTAAAAAGTTTTCCAAAATCCTCTCGATCAATCCATTTTTATTGCCCATTTCTCGTCACTTTCTTATAAAGGCACTCGACTGTATGCATGAAAATCAAGTAATTTGCAAAATACAAGTTTCAGTTAACCCACATGGTAAATAAGATTTGTTACTTATAATAAGGAATTTAATTTAACTAATATTATAAATCTTTTATAAATGTGGATTAAAAATAGATGTATTTTTTCCTCAAAAAATTCAAAGATCACATATGCTGTAAATACCACACATCACATTGTTACGCAACAAGTACAGTCGTGGAAAAAAAAAAGTAAACACCCCCTACTAACTCCTCAACAAATTATCGTAGACGAAAGTTACTGGTACCGAACAATTGTAAATAAAATCTACTTTTAAATGATCTATATAAAATTTGCTTAGGGGCCATCTACATATTAAAACGAATCCAAACTTCATTTTTTTTTTTCAATGGCAATGCTTAATTTTAACGAGATATTTCAAATCTTTGGTTCAAACTATGCCTAGACATCAAATTTCAAGTCATTTGAATGAAAAGATTTTGAACTATAAACATTCAAAATTTAGTGCTTCTAATGTTAAATTACATTTTCATATTTTTATTTATAACTTCTGAAATTATGATCCTAATGTTTTAATTTTTTGTGTATCAATAATACTAATATACCCAAACATAAATGCGTTGAATTTGCAATTTTTATAGTTTTCTGATATGAATTATGAAATTAATATTGAAAAAAATTATGAATTGCAAACCTACAATTTTTTTGATGGATTCAGATTATTAAGTCCTGCTTTATGGAAATCCAAAATTTCACATTTTTCTTCCAAGTAGTTTTCAAATTATGCTTAAAAAACGTCTAAATGATGGTTTAAAGGGCCGTCTATGATAGAAGTGACTAAATATTTTGAAATTTCTTATGCTATCTTGTAATCTAGCAGGCTTAATTGACTGCTTAAGGTGCCTTGATCAAGAAGGAAGCTCTCTTGGTTAATAATGGAGTACCGAAATTCAATTTGGATACAGCCCTTAAATTACGCTCGTTTTAAAATAATTAATTTCTCGGAAACTTATGGTACGAATTGCATAAAAATTTGTTTTTAGACTATTTGAAGGGTGTGGAGTTCATTTATGCTGTCAGAATTGTGTACTGCTATTGTAAAAAACAAGGTTATGGTTCGTTTTAATATGTAGATGTTCCCTAAGCAAATTTTATATACATCATTTAAAAGTAGACTATTTCCAATCGTTCGGTACCAGTAAATTTCTTCTACGATAATTTGTTTAGGAGTTAGTAGGGTGTGTTTACTTTTTTTCCCACGACTGTACATATTAAAATACTAAATATATTTTTTATACGGCCCTTAGAAAGAAGACTTTTGATCTCGCCAATTCTTCTTCCAATCCTGTCAGAAGAATCACAATGAAAAGTTTATATTTTTAATGATTGTCACTTTTACGATAACGGCTGCAATGTTTTTTGAATTGTTTGATAAAATGTACACTTGATTAACCCGAAAAATATCCATCAGTAATGTATGTCGTAAAAAAACCAGATGGTATATGCAATAGGCAGAGGGCAGATGCAATAAGTATATACCCAAAAGAGTATACGCTATAGCTTTAGTTTAGAAACATAGGGTATACGGAGTTTCTTAAAGAAATCCAGAAAGTATATGGCGAGTACGACTGCGTATCTTCCACTAGACCCCTGATCCTCAGTCTCGATGAAGGTCTCGTTGTTCTCCGAATGAAAATATTATCGTTGCTTAGTTATACTGACAATGTTTAGAAAAAGGACAAAAACAATATTAAGGGTGTCCGGGACCACAAAAATCTTCAAATTTTGTAAAAACATTTTATTTTTTTTCTGCTTAAAATGACTTTTAAATCATGTTTCTATCTTAAGGGGTCTCAGGACTCTTAAAGCTCTAAAATTTTCGAAATTTTAATTTTTTTAGATGTTAAACTTCTATGTTTTCTGAACATTTTGATATAATCGTTATCTTGAAATTCCCATTAGAACAGAAGTTATGGCATTTAGAATTATACACGCTCAATAGCTGAAGCGGTGTTTCCAAAATTTTGAAGTCATTATTCTCCAATTGACGTTTTTGGTCATAACGCGCACGATATCTCAAAAACCTCTGAATATTTTTTCATGAAATTTTCAAAATATATGTTTCATGTTAGTCTGTATAAACTGAACCTAAAATTTCCTTTTTATTGTAAAAAGAAAATATTTTTTTATGGGTTTATATTGTTGAAATTTTCTAAATTTTGCATTAGCTAAATACAACTTTGTATTAAAAATATAAAAATGCTTTAAATACAAAGTTATTTAGGTTCCGTGTAAGTATTATAATCTGAGGTATAAGTAAGCACCTACATTTTCATTCTAGTTGCAAAATTTATTTTGTAATCGTGCGCATAAGCTGTTATGCAGATTTCCTGCTCGTCAAATGCCTGACAGTTTTGAGCCCCCCTGTAAATGCTAATTCTGCATCTAGCAATTTTACAAATATTTGAAATGAAAGAACATACTTGTATCTTTCATTCCCAATTAAAATTGTGTCTTAATATCAAATACATTTTAAAATATTCGATGTTGAAAGTTGTTATTCGATGTTGGTCCTTTTTTTTTTTTCATTTTTTTCCAATTTTAAGAGTCCTGAGACCCCTTAATTAGAACAAGAAATATTAATTTTTTCATTTTGGTTTGTTTTCAAAATCCAGCTTTCAAGCAATGGCTGTCATGGAAACGACTTCTTTTAAAAATGCGTTTTTCTTCATGATGGGTTTTTCAACATTTCTCATGTTTAAATTCTTATAACTCAAGAACCGTTTAAGATAAATAATTCAAACTTGGAACATGTTTTTTCCAATTGTTTTACTTTAATTTTGATTCAGCATATTTGAAAAAAAAAAAAATATTTACTTTTGAAAATATGTTTTTTTTTTTTTTTTTAAGTTGCACCACTTTTTTTAAATTATTTTCGTAAAATATTTTTAATTTTTTTAATTAATATTTTTAAAAATGCTGAATCTAAATTAAAGTTTATATACTTCTGTTTATTTAAATGAAAACAAAATGAAATTCTATAAATAGCCTTTCGAATTATAACGATTTTTACTTTACCCCCTTTTTTAATAAAATTTAAATTATTATTATTATTTTTTTTAATTATGAGAAATTTTATCATGTGATTTTTTTTTACAAATGATATGGTTAATCATAAAGAAAAATTCAGAATTTTAACTCAATAAATAAAAATTATTTTAAAATGCTCAAATTTATGTTATTTTGTACGAATAATCAATTTTATTTTGTTTTCATGATTAGTAGACACGTAAAATAATACGATGCCACAAAATTAGGAAATGCACCATATTTTTTGTAATGTATTGCGAGTAAAATAATAATAATAATCCGAAGGTGGGCTGACGTTTTAGTTCTAATTCATGTAAGGAAAAGAGAGAGAAAGTACAATTTCTGTTCATGAAATGTCCTTTATGACTTATTTTATCATAAGAGCTATCTAAATATCAAAATTAAACTTTACTTTAAATAGTTCAATAATAACAGCATAATTATTTATTATATATTTAAGTTTAGAAAGACCAAAAACTGCATTTTTATAGAACTTGGATCCGTGGTTAGAGAAATGTAAATTAATGAAAACTGAACATTGTTATTAAAATAGAACGTAAGTTAGTATTTAGGGATAGATGAATAAGGTGCTAGACAATTTATGTATATCATTACTTTTTTTTTTTTTTTCTTATGTGATACTTTCTGAAAACTGAAAGGTAAAAGGCAAGCATATTTTAAATTAAACTGTTTTTAAAATACTTATTATTGATTATCACTGCAATTTTCATAAGTTCCAAAACGTAAACATACATTTTTGATCCCATAGTATGGTCACCAGTATGGTCATGATTTCCTACTATTTCAGATATGCTAATTGTTAGCAAACAACGGCATGAAAGTATAACACACTTTGTTTAAGAGTAATTTACAAATTTAAAAAAAAGTGAGATCGTTTCGGATTGGAAAAAGCAACCTAGCCTTTCTTCAGGTGAGTAAAATGCCACGTGGACTTAAAGAAAGGCACACACGCAATGTTTTTGGTATGAAAGGATCGTAGTGATTTTAAAATATTTATTACAGGGTGTCCAGCGAATAAGACCCTGATTTCAAAATTAAATATCTGAAAAACGAAGATCAATAGAATTATGCGGTAAACGGTTTGTTTATTAGCTACGCTGTAAAAATGTTGTACAGAAGTTTCAAAATTTAGTTGCAAAAACCGTTAACAGATGGCGCTGGAATCGCAATACTTGTAAACTGCTTCGAAGTCCAGAGCACTGGCGTCTCATTCCTAGATGGCCCCCTACGTGAAAACGAATATTGGAAAAGTCCATTTTTTCATTGGAGTGATGTGCAGAAGTGGAGACATCTGGTCACAGAATTATTGCATCAGCTTTAATTTTAGAAAATTTCAATTAATAGAATTTTCAATAAAAAGTTTAGAAATCATTATAAGAATTTTTTTAATATTTTATTAAATTCAATCTTTAATGCCATATAATTATTTAAATCAAAATGCATATATTTAGAAAAATAATTTTGCACTTTTTATTTATTTTTTATATTTTTAGATCACAGCATAATATTTTGGTATTATTGTTTATACCTGAATTATTATAAATAAAAAAGTAATTTTTCACTTTTAATTTATTTTTAAATCACGGCATAATACTTTGGTTTTAGCACAACACATATATTTCTTTTCTTTGTAAACAAAGTTTTAGAGACAGAAATTATGCGTTAAATTATTTCTTTTTTAAAAGGAATTGATGATAAGTCATATCATCAACGTCAAAGCAAAAGTATTTTTGATGCTGCATTCCTTTCGAGCACTTCGGATCCTATCGCTAGAAGCTGCACCATATTTCTGTGCTCAATGATAAAAAAAAAATGAAAACCTGTTTTTTAAATTAAAATTACTTTTTTAACTTAATTAAAGTTTTTAAAATTAGAAACTTTGTATTTTTTCATTCAAACTATTCTCTACAATAAAAAAAAATGATTTATGAATCACTATTGAAAATGCTCAATGATTTGTAAAATAGAGGTTTCTTTTAGCTTAATTAAATTTTAAAACCAGAGACTTTGGATTTTTACATTCAAACTTTTTTCACAGTTTAAAAGACGTACCACAAAGATATTGGTATTCGGACCGAAGTACCTTATAACAAAATTTGAAACAAATCTCAATTCTGTCAACACATGGCTCCGCTTCTGCACATTACCAAAATAAAATATTTTTTAAGTTCTTATATAATGATTGCTAAACTTTTTATTGAAAATTCTATTAATTGAAATTCTCTAAAATTGAAGCTGATGCAATAATTCTGAGACGAGATGCCTCCACTTTTGCACATCACCCCGAAGAAAAAACGGTCTTTCCCAATTTTCGTTCTTTCACAGGAAGCCATCTAGGAATCACACGCTAGGGCTCTCGACTTCGAAACACAATTTATAGGCATTGCGATTACAGCGCCATATGTTAGCGGTTTTTGCAATTAATTTTTGAAACTTCTGTTCAACATTTTTACAGCTTAGCTAATAAACAAACCGTTTACCGCATAATTCTATTGATCTTTGTTTTTGAGATATTTAATTTTGAAATCAGGGTCTAATTCGCTGGACACCCTGTATGTTATTACATAAAATAATTTATGCCTCCGTTGTATAACTTAATGTTTAAATCGTACTTAAGCATTTTGGCAAACCCTCGCAGACATTTATTGTCTAAATTTTTTTGGATGTTTGAAATTGTAAATGTCCCATATATGTATATGCGACATGCTCCATTTGTTCTAAATATAAATTCCAAAATTTTCCAGTACAGTGTGTTTTTATTTCTGCCAGTTTTTTTTTCTCTTCTTTTTTTCTCTTTTTACTTCAGTCACAAATGTAAAATCATCTTTTTTTCTGGTAAAAAATTTTACTCCCTAATATTTATAATCTAATGTAATAAGTCAGTATAGCATTTCCATATATGCATAATGGTTATATGTATAATGGTCCATAAATGGTCCATATATATATAATGGTTATATATATATATATATATAACCATTAATTAAACATAACCTACCACCATCAAAAATCGTAATATTATGAATTAAAGTTGTAAGTATAAAAAAAGAGTGCCAAATAATTTATTATAAGAATTATTATGGAAGAAAAAATAAGAAAGTGGACACCGACAAATAATGGAATAGCTTATATATTGAATTACGTTTTCAAGGGCACAGAATTCAATTATATAATCAATATGGTTGTTTTCTGTGAGAAAAATAAGCAAAAGCTAAAAATTATTTTTCTCTGTGCCCGAACAACCATTATAATCAAGTGAATAGATTAAAAATGAAAACAGAATAGAAACAAATAATATGAAATGGAAAAATCAATAAAGCCTGTTTAAATATTTATAGGATATAAAATAGAAATAATACACAACATACCGATTAATATTTCAGTATTTTTCAATATATCCACTCGCACATGGCTACCAAAATATCGTAAAGATTAAGGTGAATAAAACAGTTAAGAATTCACAGTAATTGATACCAAAGGATGCAGTTAATACATTTTGAAATACCATGATAAATGGAATTAATATAATATAAAATAAAATAAATAGAAAGTAATTACATTATTTAAAATAACTAAAATGCACTATTAAATTAATTAACTACTATTTAACAATATCGTCAAAATTTAGCAAAAAATCCACCTGGTGTAGGAAAATATAACTTAAAAGGAGCTGCAAAAGACAAAATTTATAACTTATCGTCAAAAGACAAATTTTGGTGCTGCCATCTAGTATTATTTTTATTATTTAAATGTCACAAGATGAACAATTGAAAGCCGTTGAATGTAAAAAAATTTTATTAACAGCAAAACCAAACAAATCCTTATATATAGATAATTATAAACCTAATATAAACCACACTGTATATTTAAAAAAAAAAACTAGGGGGCTCGGCCCCCTACGAGCTACGCTCGCCAACCCCCGTCCAGACACCGCAGACTCTAAATGCACGCTAATGTGATCGGCTTTAAAAAGATTTCGAAAGATTGAATTATAATTTAAAAAAACAGTGGCGATTTCCCTATAAACGGATTTTTATTCATTTCTCTTTGATTGGGGAAATTTTAACGCCAAATCCGCTGCGGTACTACTTGATTATCCCGTCGACTAATTTCGCCAAATTATATAAATCGCCAAACCACTCGCCAAATTATACAAATTGATATAATTTTTATTTTAAATAACGAAAGAAAAAATAAATTAGTACAATATTAATAAAAATACAAATAAAACGTCGAAATAAAAATAACTTGATGACCTAGACACGTGTAACAACATTTCAAAATAAGCTAATATAAAAGGAATTAAGTAAACAGAATCTTTGTCTCCCGGTATTTTTTAACAAAGCGAAAAGAAAGTTCTTTTAAATGAGACATTTTAAATTAATCGTTTTTAATCTGACGTAATTTTGACCAAACTATTCTTTCTCTTTTTAATATTCACGTGAAAATACTTGTGTTAGAAATGAAATATTATTTGCGCTTTCCTAAGAAAAATAGTTGAAAAGTATCCGCTCAAAATATCAAATAAATGTCTAGCGCAATTTCTAAATTTAAACCGTTTTGCAATATTATTTTGCGTTCGTTTTATGTAATAACTGTAATGTGATGTATATATGACGCAATTTCTCCTATTTAAGACTTCTAACGCATGTTAATAAATTTATTATTTTACAAATTCCTTTCTCTCTTAAAATTCACGTGTAATTATAGTTTTATGACGTATTTTTTAATAAGTTCCTGCTTTTTGTACATAATTATTTAATTCTAATTCCAATGTTTTTTTCTGTTTATAATAGTCACGTGTAAATAAATTTTTAATTTATTACACGTATAAATATTTTTTTTTTTTTTTGAAGCAAACATTATTGTTTCCGCTGTTTATACAGTTGGGAACAGTTTAAATTAATATCACTTTCTAAAATCTGTAAAAAATATCTCTAGAAATGCTGAAAATTTGAATTTAAAATAGAAATAAAACCTCAAAAAATTAGCCAAATTAAAAAAAGAAATACAATCTGCACACCGGCAAATTCTAATGCATAAAAAGATCTAAAAATGATTACATTCCCATGTATAGTTTTTTCTGCTATAAAACTTTTTTAATGGAACGATTTTGTCCAACTTTAGCATTAAATATCTCTTACAATAATTCTTCGATTTGAAAACTGTCTGCATCAGCGTGTTTATCAAAAATTTCTCTATAATACCACCGATTTTCATATTTTTGTACGCAATATTTTTCTTAATATTAACGAAGAAAGACCTCCTGTCACAAAATATTCAAAACCGGCGGCGGCGGTGACAGCGGTAGTTACTTTTTTTTAGAATAGAGATACTATTGTTAATAAAATTTTAAAAAAGCATTCAAAATATTCTATTATCTTACACATTTAAACAACACTAAGAATTTAAATAATTCTATAACATTGATAATATATAGCATATAGCTATATGCTATAAAATAAAATAAATTCAATAATAATTAATATAAATATATATTAAAATAATATAAAAATCGTTAATAATAACTATTATATATAAGATAATTATAAAATGAACAGGAAATAAAAAAACATATGGAAGTAAATAGAAGATTATCAGATACTTAAATTCCTATTACCTAAAAATCTCAAATATAGTATGTGGATTATTTTCATACAGCCATAAAAATATTAAAAGTATGAATGTGGGACATTCAAACACATTAAACCGATAATAAATTTTATAACACAAAGTGAAAATAGATCAATATTAAAAAGAATAGAGGAATAAAAATAAAAATAATTACCCAATTTTAATACATACAGTATAACTTTATTTATATTAAATATACTTATATGTATATTAATCACTATAAAAATGGCATACTATTAGTAATTAATATGATATTGTCCTTAGTAAATTAAAATGTAATAACAAATGATTGTAAATAAGATAAAACTTTAATTAAGCTAAATATAATATTAATGAAAGTCACCAATTACATATAAAATATCAAATCAACATCCTTATAAAATACGTATCAAAAATATAGTAATAATACAAAAGCCCCATTTTTTAAAAATTAACCATTGCGAATTATCCAGACAACACCACCCTCCTCCGTACTCTAACATCTACCCACCTATCCAACCTATAATAATTTTTTTATATTATTTTACAATTTTTAATTTTTTATAGACATTTTTTTTATTTTATATATTTTTTTGTAATTTTGTTTACGCATGTGTTAATTTGTTTTAAAAGATCATGTAAGTAAAGTACTAATTGTAAATTAATGAATATATGAATTTTTTGGAAAACCATGATTTAATGCATCATAAATTAGTTTTTTAATATTATTGTTAATTAGAGGAGAAGAACATAAACATTTTATTCTATATAAATGATTAAGTATTATATTTCGAAATACAGAATGATGTAGACAAGATTTAAAATTTGTAAATGTATTAACTTTGAATTTAAATTCTTTACGTTTGTCATATAAATCTGTGATTGTTTTGTTGTCTTTTATTGTAATTTTAAGATCTAAGAAGTTAATTGGATTGTTAGATAAAAGGTTTTCTGTTAATTCCAAATTAGTGGTATAATCTACTGGAAATTGGGTAATTACAGATTGATCAGTTTCAATTAAAATTATGTCATCAATATAACGATATAAATGTAGATTATTATTAGTAAAAGTACGTTCATAATGATATAAGTATAAGTCTGATAGTAAACTGGATGTACAACCGCCTTGTGGTATACCGACATGCTGTAAATATAAAGTGTTATCTTGCAATATATAATTATTATAGATAATGAAGTTTGTTAAAGATTTAAAATATGCAATATCTATATTAGATGGTAATTCCAGTTTTTTATAATACTTTTTAAATAATGCATTTATAATTTTATGTAAATCTAATAGGTCTATATTATTAAAAAGATCTTTGAAGTCATATGTCGTTATATTATATACACAATGAAGATTTTTTAAAATATTGACAAGTTGATAGCTATTTTTTATACAGTGTGTATTATCATTGTATGTAGTAAGTACATATAATTGATTAAGAATTTTTAAGAGAAGTTATATATATAGGGTAACTCTAGGACAGATGGCCATAGAGGAGAGATGGCCAGTCTAAATATTTCCAAAACTTCATTATAGATTGCAACATAAACTTTGTTCGCATGAACATAGTTCAACAAGTTTATTTATTGCGACGTGCAGTTGTGTTTTTCGATTATAAAAAAATAAGTGTAATTTTAATGTTTATTTAATTTAGGGATTGAATATATATATATTTGTTTTTTTTTTACTTAGGTATCTGAATGTTTTACAATACGTACGTTATATATATTTTTTACTATATGGACTTTTAAAGTACGTAGATAATCTAATCTTTACTTCTAAGCCTAAACAAAGACGTACAATGGCTACTGATGCTTTAAATTGGGCGACTGTCAGTCCTTCAAATTCAGGAGAAATGGCCACATGAAATCGAGGAGAGATGGCCACCTTTAATCAATATTTCAAAATTATACGGAGTGATGATTTTAACAAAATATAATTACATTTAAAATAAATACATAATGTTTATGTTTATAAATATATTAATTGATATAATTATTTAAATTTTAACTAATATAAATATTTTAATAACAATAATAATAATATAATAAGACCGAACGATTTATTTGTTTCAGAAAATACTGAAAAACGTCGGAACTTTCATAACAGAAACTGGTAAAGTTAATAAATAAACTAAATTAGCGTAATAAACCTAAAATTAACGAGAGAAAAAAAAACACGACACTTCTAGTAGCAAAGAAAATCAGATATCAGATTAAATTAATCTGATATTAAATTATCAGATTCTACAGATTCTGAGTAAATAGAATTGGATTAAGACCACTATACTGCTTGTTCAAAACAATATAATATCACATCCAAAAAGGATGTCTGGATACAATGCATAATGTACCTGAATTCGTTCCATGAAATGTGTACAAATTATCAAGACCTTTGCAAAACATGTGGTAAGATTTTACGAAAAGTGAAGTATTGAAATCATACTTCAAATTTTGTTTTTTGGAGTTTTATTCACTCATTTTCCATCATATAACTGCATCTTTACAAATTACTGTATGTGTTTCCTGATTAACTATATGAAATGTGTTTTTTTTTTTTGTTTGTTTGTTTTGTTATTTAACTTCACTTTTTCTTTCTTGTATTGGATGGCCACCTTTCCCCGGCTTTAAGGAGAGATGGCCATCTGCCATTTTAATTTCAATTTTGTTTAACACTTTTTGTTTTCAATATTTAATTATATTTTGCATAAAATATTTTGAGTATATGTATAAGAATTTTAAATATCCATAAATATTTCTTGTATTTGTATTCTAAGAATTTTTATTTCAATCTTTAAAAACTATGGCCATCTATCCTAGAGTTGCCCTATATTACTAATATTATGTAGAGCTTTAGAGATTTATATTTACGGTAAATAAAGCATGTCGCATTATATGGAGCATTCAAAATTTCAAACATCGGAAAAATAAAATTGTAGACGCAGTATTCTACTGTATCTGCAAGAGTCGAGATTATTGGGTCCGGGCTCGGTCCGTTCATTTTTCCTTTATTCATGACCCGGCTCGATCCATGCAAAAAACCCAATGAAATCAGATCCAACTTGACCTGGTCCTGCTCAACTTAATTTCTAAAAAGAATTCTTATATTTCTGAATCCACATTATCTTAGAATATTAATTATTTTAAAAGAATATTGTTTATGAAAAAAAAAATAAGAGTAGCATTTTTCGGATTATATGACCGCAAGCAATGGAATACGGAATAACATAACAATGTTAATGATCACTTAGACAATTACATGCACTAAGAATCATTAAATTATTAATATAATTCAGAATGGAAGAAATTGATGAATAAAGAAAATCATTACTTTTAATCCCTATAAAGATAAATGTTGGTTTTTAAAGTTTTTTATAGACTTTATAAAACGAAAATAGATTTTAAATCAGGCCCAAGCCCAGGCCTGTAGAGTTCCCAAGAAGACAGTTCAAGACAACAACAATAACAATTAAAAGAATGGAAAATCTTAAAAAAGTAACTTTTTCACAAACTTTCTTATTCTTCGACTTATGACTTGCTTTCGATTGTTTCTATTAAGAATATAAAACATACCGAAAAATTTACCTTTATTTAGAATGCAAATTTTGATAAATTGCAAAGAATGATTAATTGCTTCGGTGTTGAAATGACATCATTTGTCGCTGTAAAGTTAAACAATATCTCTTAATGATTCATTCTTTTTCGCGATTCTTTCTTGTAACCACTTTTATCTTTCAGATCTTACTGGGTGGTTGTTTTCGGTAATTCGAGCCTTTGGCATGTTATGTTTCCCTCGAATTTACTTATTTATTAGCTGTCAAGCCTCTTTTCTGGTCTTCTTTTCCTTTGGCAAATACTGTTTCTTTCTCTCACCGTCTCTAATCCAGAGGGGATGCTAGGCTCACCCCTGTGTCATTGAATCAAAAAGTTGTTCACTGTTTCGCTTCCACTTCCACTTTAAATGTTTGCGTACACCAGATAAAGGAAAATACAAAATACCTACTCTCACCACAAGTCTTTATAACAGTATTTTTCTAAAGTTTTCAGCAAATTAGTTGTTTTAATTTATTTATATTTAGTAATTTTGCTGTTTAAATCGTTTTCTCTCGATAGATTCATTAATCTGCTTACTGCGTTATCTTAAAAAAAAAAAACTTACATTTCCTTTGTTTGCTTTGCTGATAATTTATAAAATATATTTGCATTGCAATTTATGAATGTGTTTCAGAACAGTCATACAATAAAATTTTTTTTAAATCTTTCTACGGGGGAAAAATAAGAATTTTTGTGTTCATAAAAATTACCTTTTCACAATCAATTTCTTTTAAATAAATTAAGAAAAAGAGGTGTAATCGGATTATTGAAAACTTTAAAAGACTTATAGCCATATTATAGTTGCCAGCTTTTACACTTTTTTGTTGCCACTAAAATTGAAAAATATATATATTACTCATTTAATCAAAGATTTCGCCGATTAAATAAGACAAAATTTACTAGTAAATTTTATTAGTAAGGAAAAAGAGTAAAACTTGGCAGCTATGGCCATATATACATACTTTTAGCACTAAACAGCCATCAGAAACTGGCTTGATTCAACTACTTGCTTCTGGATATGTCGATGTGAAGTTAGAGTTTCGATGATTTTTTTCGAATCTAATCGATATGAAATCCTGAATCTACCGCTTTCTGACACATTCAGGGAACTATTATTATTCATTAAATGCATAAAACTCCCTGATATACTTATTCAAAATACAAAAAAATCAAACGACAGTTTCCTTTAAAAAATAAAAATGTTCCTCAGTAAATATCGTCAAATATGGGGCTTTGAATTGATTTTCCGGACACGACAGCACTATCTTCTCGTTATTACCAAGTAACAATTGACGAAAATCAAAAGTGTATCGCATGTTATAAAAAATAAAAATAACAGTAAATTTAGTTTATTCTTTGGCACATGAATTGGCCAGGGGTGTTAGGTATTTTAAATGAAAGCTTCCACGGAGCAATTCCACTGGCATATTTAATTACATGCTTCTAAAAATTTCGTTTAGCGGGCACAATATCTGATCAGATCAGACATGTTTAGTCAACATACGATAGTACGTTACCAGTTCCACTGGTAATTAGGAGCGGACTGTTGTATATAGGCGATGCGGAATTCTAAAATTCTCATTTTCTTCTAAACTCGTAAAAGGCATTTTATTTATACATATTTGAACATACAATTTATTTTTTATCAACAGAAATTCTGTACATTTAATTCTTCCGGTATTAGTAATACATAAAAATAAAAGTAATTTGCCAAATATAGCCGTTAAGAAAGCAAAAAACACTAAGAACTCTGTGTTTACTAGAGTAACAGTACCATATGATAGCATGAGTAAGCTAAATATAGGCTATCGTGATCTATTTGCATAAAGCGGTGTTAGTCTCACAAAGTTGCAGCCTTTCACGGCCCGCATGAAGTAAGTTCACTTCGCCGGATTTTGTGTTATTATGAAGGGAAATTATGTACACCGAGTTGATTTGTCGCACCTTTGTTTGTATTTCTATATATATAAATATATAAAGAATTACAAAAGTATTTTTTATGTTTCTTAATATTTGAAATGACACAGCGGGCCACTAAAATACTCTCGATGAGCCACCCCTACCTTAACGAATAGTATAAGGTTGAAGAACCCTACCTTAAAGAATAGGAATAAATCTGCCATATTATTATATTGCCAATTATTAAAATGAAGCATCACATTCGACGCACCAGCTCAATGGTTTCTTCAACAAGCTTATCGAAAACAGGAACCAGAACATTCCGGTGAAAAATTCTCTTAAATAAATTTTGGGAGATGAAAAATTGCTTTAATTTATTTTATACATTGATTGTCCTTAAAATGTTACTGTTGTGAATCAGGAAGTTTTCTTTACGATTTTAACTTATCTAAATTTGTGGATTAACCTTTAATGAACTCTCTTTTATAACTCTATGACGATTTAATAATGTATATATATATATACATTTTTCCAAGGAACTAAAATATGGTGTCAGGTATGGATGTTACTATTTTAAAAATAGAATTCGGTGTAATTTTCAATACGTAGACGACCCCTATTTCAAAAATTACATTCATATTCTGAAAGAAAACAATATAGCGAGCCTTATGACACTTTTGTTGTGATTTTATCTCATAAACAGTCTGCGAATAAAGACAGGTGAATTTTCTTTTTTGCTCACAGGCTATCAAACCTTGAGAGCTTATATAGGCCCGCCGGTTCTGTATGTATGTATGTACGTAACGCGATAACTTATGATAGAAATATCCGATTTGCTTCAAATTTTTTCCTAGGTTCATTCTGATAAGGCGCTTCCCTGATTAGTTTTGGGGGTTCATTGGTTAAGTATAAAGGGGGGAATATAATAATAATAATATAAGGGAATAATAAGTATAAGGGGGTCTAATCCCCCCTTAACTTAGATAAATGGGTTTTTCACGCAGAATTATCAGGTTTTCTTCATATCTTGGCATACCGGTTAATTCTGATAACGAGATTCCCTGATTAGGTTCATTGTTTAAGTCTAAAGGGTGGGGAACGGGGGTCTAATACCCCCTTAATTTAGATAAACGGGTTTTTCTATCCGATTTGCTTCAACCCAGCAAAGAAAGAAACAGTAGGCCATCAGCTGGAAAAAATATGGCAGCCAGCACTGCCATCAGCGGTAAAGTGCTATGGTGCCATTACTTAAATATGTACAAAAGTGTCCGTGCGGAATGCAGCTGGTCCATCAGTGATGGCCAACAGCAGGCCAGCATTGGTATACCATCACATTACTTCAATCCGGCACTTTTTCTGCAGTGCTAGCACCTATCCCACTGCTATTCCTTTGCTGGCCCAGCACTTTCCCTTACAAAAATTTCTTATAGAATTCTATAAAAAAAGTATTATGGCTCTTTTTTCTATAAGCTAGTTTCACCAAGAGCTATAGAAATATCTGTAGAAATATTTTAACTTGCAGCGGTTTCCATGTGGTCACCCTCCCAAGTACTGACCGCGCTCGATGCTGTTTGGTTTTCGTGATCGGACATGAACAATTACTTTCAGCGTATGTTACGACCGCTCGTAGTTCTCAAGCTCTCATTGCACTATTTCAAGTTTTTTCTTTTGTGATTTACGTTCCCAATCATTAAACTGGTATAGAAATTATTGTATTGTATAGAAATCCTATATATTTTATACTTTTTTTAATTATTGATTCTGAACTTTGTAAATTATGAAAACCGAAATCCTTTGTAACTTAGTAAAACCAGATTTAAGGAGAAAAAAATAGTGCGTTGAAATAAAGAATTTATTTATTTACTCATTTACTTATTTATTTTGTTGGTGGCAATGGTACTATTTATTTACATTTTCAAAAAAAAATTAGCTTCACAGCTTAAATTGTGTTAAGATATTCATTTCAGATTTGTGTTCAAATACTCAGTGTCTTCGATATTCGCAACGCCACTTATCGTAAGGGTTCCCAGAAATAATACTGCATAAGTTCGTGCACTTCCATGTAGTGGTAGGCCAGCGCATGAGATAAAACGGAAGCCCATCAGAATTTTATCTGATGATTTCCAACAGCAAAGTTGACTGAAGTTGTCCTGCAGTGGTCATGCAGTGGTAGACCATTAGCCAGCACTTCTTCATCATTGCCAGCACCTATCTTGCTGCTGGCCAGCAGTTTCCTCTTTGCTGGGAAATTTGATACATCGATTTTTATCGAGGATACGTTTTCGCACGCTTGGAAAAAAAATTGCAGATAACAGTAATGAAGTTTGAAACCGCAAAACTCTTTCAAATGCTGTTTGAAAATGTTCTTCTGCATTCTTTATGAATTAATTACATTTAATTTAATATGAACATAAAAAGTTCCCTAAATAATTGCTTTAATAGTATCGGGATATTTTTATTCTAAAATGGCTTATCTTAAAAAAGCGTCGTAGACAAGATTATTCTGATTGTCTGATTATTAATACCCATACAATACTCACTCTTGCTTAGAGTGAATAGTCACTCTTTCAGAGGAGTGACTATTCACTCTTGAAAAGGCGTGCGTTTTAGTACGTAATTTCCAAGGTTACATTATGAAATGAAGTTCTTGAAAATTAAGAAGTGACATATTTTGGTGCCTTTTCGTTATTTTACTCCATATATTGGTTCAAAGTTAAACGCAAATTATTTTAAAAGTGTATAATACCAGGCTTTCACTCTTCAGCGGAGTGAGATATCACACTCCCTTCTAGAGAGTAGAAAATTCCACTCTTTATGGAGTGCATTTTTATAAAATTCGCTCCAAAAAGAGTGAAAATGCCTGTCCCTTTTTCAAAGAGTGAACTTTTCACTCCTCCCAATTTTAGAGTGTGAGGCGCGCACCATGCTTAGATTCTTTGGCACTTAACCATTTCAGGGGCAAAATACTTTCGTTCCTAAAATGTTGGAATAACTGAATTACACCTGGAAGCAAAATTTTATTAAAAAATTCCGGTACAATTGTGGCATTTGGCGATTAAATTTAAGTGGGATATATTTGTCCCACCACCCTTCGAGGGGTTAATATTCGATGGACATATTTAATTTTTATTAATTTTCTGTATAAGTCAATTTAGGTTTTATTACAATTTGATATAAGTTTATTTCAATTTCTTCGTTTTTTTTTTCTTTTTTAGAATTTAAAATATGTATAAATGTTTTTGGATTCGTTGTCTGTGAAACATGTGTGATGAGGTATTTTCAAGATTGCAGATTTCTGCCATAAAAAGCGTGCATTAATGACGCGATATGAGAGTTTATCTCAAAACGAATAAACAACGGCGATGCAACAAGGAAAAAATGTGATAAGTTAATATATTAACTAGTTGGATGTGCCAATCCCAAAACTTTCCCCTTTCTCATATATTTTAATATTTCAAAATGTTGTTACAAATGTCAATATTTCATTTTTATGAGTTCAATACACTATCAACTTTGACTTTCATCTTAAATATCTGCTTCAGTGAATTAATCGGAGTAAAAACGAGTTAATCTCGATCAGGTTGTTTATTAAAATCAATAGTTTTCCGTTATTCTGTTGTATATCAGCTGTTCGGGAATAGTCGGCGTATCAGGATGGGAAGTTCCCGTCGCTTCACGAGCCGTCGGTGTACAATAGAACTACGAGAAATCAAGAAAATTACGCAAAAATCGCTATTATAGTGCCCCCTTTCGGCGGAATGTTTCCAAATTCAGGGAGGACCTTCTTGCCATGGCCAAAAACATACACAAAAAATTTGGTTCTATAACTTCATACACTTTTCGATGGTCCAATATTGAAAACTGCACAAAAAATCGCTATTACAGCACCCCATTCTGCCGAAATTTTTGCAAATTCAGGGTGGACCTTCTTGCCATGGCCAAAAACAAACACAAAAAATTTGGTTCAATTCTATGCATAACTTCATACACTTTTCAATGGTACAATATTTAAAATGGCACAAAAATCGCTATTACAGCGGCGCCCCCTTCCGGCGGATTTTTTCCAAATTAAGGGAGAACCTGCTTGCCATAGCCAAAAACTTAAAAAAAAATAAAAAAATATTCAATCTATGCATAACTTCATACATTTCTTGATGGTACGATGGCGACAGACACACGAACAGACAAACATTTTTTATAAACATGTTTCTTGGTATCTCTGACCCATAAAACATGTAAATCCGTGAAAACCGAAAGTCGAAAAAAATTTCGATTGCAATACTTTCTTCTATCTTCAATAGAAGAAAGTATTACGATCGAAATCATAAAAAAGGGAATGTTGTTCGATAGTTTGAAAATGACAACTGTAAGTGCATTAAGGTTTATAGACTGCTGATCAAAAGATTTAACACCATTTAAATAGGTAAAAAGTACATTATGTTGTATCTGTGTTACTTGTATTTGCTCATTTTCTAACTAAATAAAGAGCTTCTGTTCTTTCAAACTTCCTTCATTATTTAAGTTAAACAAAACTGATTGGAGACAGATTTTGTTTACTATTCATACATCTATCTGAAATTAATCCAAGTAGAACCATGGAAACTTCCTATGAATATGCTTCTTATCCCCATTAATGGCGAAAACTTACACTGTTTGACGACAGATTATTTCTATGGCGTTCGGTTTTTATGACCGAAAAGAAAAGTGAACAAGTACCGATTTTTAGTTTTATTTTTATTTATTTATTTATTGTAGAAAAATGTATTCATTGCAAAACATTTTTTATTATTATTATCTTCTTCTTTTTCTAGTATTTGATTATTACAGCTATTTTATTGTAATCTTTGTCATATTAGTTAATAATATTTGGGCTCATTCATTAATACTGTCATAATACTGTCATGCACATTAATTACGATATAGTTTAGTACATTAACCCCTTGACCTCCAGGCTTAATTTCGCCCGTGAAGGACTATATACCAGGCTATGTGGTGTAAGATGTTTGTGTCATAAAATTCAACTTCGGCCAGTTCCCTGTTATATCAGTTGCTTATCACAGACCTATAAGTTTTAAATATGAAACCATTACTGTGTAGTAAACGACGTATGGGGTGTACGTCATGGTCGTCCGTTACTGTATTGAGAGGAAGTACGCAGCGTACATCCTGGCGGTCAAGGGGTTATAAAGTAAGAAAATGGCTTAGCTTATACGGTGAGTATCAGTTATATGAATCAAAACTGTAATTAAATCATCTGCTGTTATATGATGATTAACGAAGCAAACAGATAATAATGTTACCAATGCATTTCAATTAAACAACACCTGTTATGCTATTAAATGACTTTAAAATGTAATATTCAAGTAAGACTACAGAAAATAATTTGGTAAATACAAGACATTAAACTAGAACAGTTGAAAACAGCCTTAACAACTTATATTTTTGTTTAAAATGGAAAATTTGATTCGTATATACGTTTTTCAAGGGGCTATTTCTACAGAACTTACAACTGGAAAAACGTGTTATTGAAATGAATTTCGATATACTGATAAATAATGAAAAGCCAAATATAGTAATAAAATTCTAATTATGCATTTTAATGGTTTTGGTAAATATCTTTTAAAGCAGTTTTAACGAAATTATAATGAATTTAAATTTAATCGTGAATGCAATTTCTCGCAACTAATCTATTCACAAAAGTTATTTTCATCCTATGTCCTACAAGGCACTTTTAAATTTAAAAACAAAAGTAAGAAAAACACCAAAAAAATACCGAGAATAAAATATAATAAAAAGCAATATTTTTAACTCGAATCTTTTAGGGATAAAACGCATAAATGAAATTCAGTATTAATTTGGCTTATAAACGAACCATTTGATCATTAGAACATAGGACTGAACGAATGTTGAACCAGGACAATAATGTATGAATTGTGTTTTATTGGAATTAGTTTTTAAAAAATCTTAATGTCGCAAAATACATTATAAGGTCTAAAGTTCAATTCTCTTACCTTTTCACGTGATAATCTTACTTCGCATTTAAAATAATCCGCTCGAACTCAATTCATCTCTTAATCTTTAAAGGTCTGATCTATACGCCTTCAATAAAGGAAAAAAGAAAAAGATTTCTTTGAGACAAAGTCGAATCAGTTTGTAAGATTTCACTTTCTTTTCAATACATGCTTTTACATTTAATAAATAAATAAACATACTCACATGATCAGGTAGTAGCTGATATTGCTACAAGCATTGCGATAACAGTAATCAATATACGAAACGCTTGTTATCGTAAGTAAAAATACATAGGAAAACCTTAATGAAAACGAAAATACAAATAACCGCTTTTAAAACTATCAGGTTTATACACAAGAAGATCATTTAACGAAGTTGTTGACTTTATTTGAAAGCAAAAATTTCATATTATACATTATACTCATATTTTACTAAACTATCTGATACATCATGTATTTCTATTTACATAAATTACTGTTTATGCGAAACTGTTGTTTAACGTAGATTCCGTTTAATAAAATCTCATTTGTACTACAAAATTTTATTCAATTTAGTGGGATATTCCTATATATAGCAAGTATAACATGACTTTACTTTTCTTTCAATTAATTGATTCACAAAAGTTTTTGACTCGATTGAACCAACGATTCTTACAATATGGCACACATGGTAACCTATAGTACAAATCTCTATTTTCTTTTCACTGTCTCCATTAATAATTTTTAAAAAATCCAAGTTCAAAGAATCACTTTTAATGGGAATTTACATTTTTTTCTTCAATATATTTTTTTATCTTTCGCTCAGCGTGGAGCCAATAAGCGCAACGAAATTTATCCAGCCATATGTAACCTCTACCCCAGTAATAAACATATCAAACAACGAATACACTCAATTAGCTCCCCCAAATCTGACAAACACGATTGGGGGCATGTCTTCTTTCACCCCTGACCCCGTGTGATATAATAGTGCATCATTCAAGAGTTTGAACTCACTTATGAAGACTACTGTTCATCGGAAAATTTAAGTGACAAACAATCGCTCCTGAAATTGTTTGGATATGTGGTATACACTAAAAAAGAACAACGTATAAATCATTCCCTTGCCTAATTAATATCTGCCTTTTAGTTTGCTGGTCGTATATTTTTATGTCGAACAGAATCTCATTAAACTAAATGACATGATTTTTGACTGATTTATAAATACGGTAATCCTCTATGCGGATATGCGTAACTGTAAACTTTTTGCTAGCTTAACGAAATTTTTAATATCCGGTGGCCTTAAGGTTGTATTATCATAAATAATGTAACAAAAATGAAAAAAAAAAGTGTATCTTGAGCTAAAATCGTGATATAATGTTTATCGATTCGCTTGTAAAAATTTCCGCTATAATAAATTGTAAATTCAAATCTTATTCCTTTAAATTCCAAACAGCACCTTTAACCAATTCAGGGGAAAGAAATTCTGGTACGAATTTTGGTTAAAATTAGGTGGTTAAATAATAACCATCGCTCGTCAAAGGGTTCAATCCTTTCAATTTATTTTATAAATTATAAATTCATTATAATTTTAATTCAAACTCTAAAAAACTTTTCTATATAAAATAGGTGTCGCTTATGGTTCATTTCACAGAATTTCAACAAATTATATTACTTGTATATATTTCATCTTTTTAATTTGTCTTCTGTTTTTACATTTATTATAATTTTTCAATTAACTGTAAACTATTTGCTAGCTTAACGAAATTTTTAATACCCAGTAGTCTTAAGGTTGTATTATCATAAATAATATAGCAAAAAAAAAAAAAAAAAAAAAAAAGTGTATCTTGAGCTAAAATTGATATATAATATTTATGGATTAACATGTAAAAATTTTCGCAATAATATATTGTAAACTAAAATATTTTTATTCCTTTAAATTCAAAAACGCACCTTTAACAGATTCCAGGCAAGAAATTCTGTTATTGAAATGTTGAAAATCACTAGAATATACGAGCAATTTCATCTTAAAATAAATAAACACAATTTTAAATATTATGTCAGGCAAATTATAAAAGAAAAACTTTATTCAAAAATTCTGGTTCGAATTTTGATTAAAATTAGGTGATTAAATAATAACCACCACTCATCGAAGGGTTAAATCCCCTAAATTTATTTTATGAAATTATAAATTCATCATACTTTAAATTCAAACTCTAAAAAACTTATCCATATAAAATAGGTGTCGCTTATGGTTCATTTCACAGAATTTCAACAAATTATATTACTATATATAATTCCTTCTTTTTAATTTATTTTCTATTTTTACATTTATTATAAATTTTCAATTAACTGTAAACTTTTGATAGCTTAAAGAAATTTTTAATATCCGTTGGCCTTAAAGTATTATCATAAATTAAGGTATTATCATAAATACATATCATGTATTATTATAAATAATATAATAAAAGAGAAAAATATGTGTATATTGAGCTAAACTCGTGATGATAACGTTTATCGATTCGTATGTAAAAATTTCCACAATAATAAATTGTAAACTCAAACATTTCTGTTCCTTTAAATTGAAAAAAGCACCTTTAACCGATTCAGGGGCAAGAAATTCTGTTATTGAAATGTTGAAAATCACCAGAATTTACGTGCAATTTCATTTAAAAATAAATAAATACCATTTTAAGTATTTCTTCGCGTAAATCATAAAAGCAAAACTTTATCTGAAATTGTTGTACGAATTTTGGTTAAAATTAGGTGTTTAAATAATAACCAGGTTCTTCAAAGGGTTAAATTACCCAAATTTATTTTATTATATTACTAATTCCTTATGCTTTAAATTCAAACACTAAAAATTTTATCTACATAAAATGGGTTTCGCGTATGGCTCATTTCACAGAATTTCAACAAATTATATATATATATATGGGACATTCTCACAATCTTTTGACTTTCATGTCCCTGAATAATAATTTTTTTATTTAATACACTTTTTGTGTTTCTTTTATTTCATATACTCGGGAACATCCCATTGCATGATTGCATAACAATATTAACGAGATAAATAAGTTTTGGACGATGTTGGGGGTCCAAATACCTGGAAAACTCATCTACCGTCCCGTGTCCCTGATGCTGATTTTAAGTTTGGAGCTGTCTGTGTAAAATTGTTTCAATAAAAGTAATTCGATGTAATTTTTTTTCCGAAACTGGGATAATTGTTTTATATAAATATGTAGCAAAAAATTAACCTACACACATTTTTACGGTTAATATTATTTTTTTAACTCTGTCCCTGGGTTTTTCATCCTTACCGTCCCTCTTGCTAAACTTATACAGGAAATCACTTCAGATGCAGCCACAGAAGATTTTTCAAGTTTTTTCTCATTCAGATGTATGCTAGAGAAATAATGTCTAAAATTATTTGACATGAAATTTACTGCAGAATTTAAATCAGCATTTAAATATCAATTTCAAGATCGTGCCTTTATTGGTAGTCTTACCGTCCCCAAGGTTTAATCCTGCACTTTTCGAGGTAAATTTAAAAAAAAAAAAAAATTAATTTAATCCAATGTTAACAACTGTTTCTAAAAATCAATGAACATTGTGGCTATCACTTAGTCTTAACATGATTTTTCTAAAAATAGGTGGTAATTTTCCCTACCGTTCCATCCTTACCGTCACTTTTTTTACCACTTCGTCCCTTTTTCCCTATACCACCCCACCCCTTTTTTTTTTTATCTTACCGTCCCTTCTTTAACACCCTTTTAAGACAATGTTATACAAAAATTCTGTATTGAAAGTACTACATTTTTATTATTTCTTATTTGAATGTCCTGTGGGTACTATGCAAATTCATTATAAGTAAAAATTTAGAAGAAAATAAAAAGTTATAGGGGTAAAACGGTAAGGAAAATTAAACTCGCAAGTTTAACTTAAACCTCAGTTAAATAAAAAAAATTTCACTGCTGACCTTTTTTTTCTTTATTTTGAATCATTAAGGCATTCGTCTATCAGATTAAAATGCTATTTTAGCATGTTTAATTTCGCCAGATTTTTTTTTTCCCAAAAGTCAAAAGATTGTGAGAATGCCCTATATATAAGTGTTAGAAATATAAATACATATAACTTGTTTTTTTCCCTTATTTTGTAAGTGAAAAGAAATATTAAAAGAAAAAATTAAAAGCCATTTGCGAAAGAATTCTAGCTTAAAAATCTTTTTAATTAGACAGGGTCGAAGACAGCTAGTTGACACGTTCTAAGAAAATTCAAAAGTTTTACAAAATATTTGCACATTTTTTAAACTGTTTGTATTAGATTATATGACTTTATGAATTTATCTGTATTTAAAAATTGAGTACTTCCATAAATTTCCGAAATATTGATCAAAATGATTCGTTTTGAACAAAATCTCGTGAAAGGAAAGAAATAACAGTATGGATTTTTTAAATGTGTCATTACTATTTCCAAACATGTCCCGAAAAAAAAAAAATCAGGCTTTTTTTTTTCTTTACTCCTGAATTATAACAATTTAAAATTTTAAAAATTTTAGAAATCATACAGCACTTTTTGAAGCAGGTAACTCGAAAGTTGTGGGAATGCGCTATGGTATCATGAGATATAGATTTATGAAGAGGTTTTACTATAAAACTTATTCTATTATTCCAAATGGTCTATGAGTTAAAGAGTCTTGAAATTGGAAAAACAGTCATGAACAAAAATAATATTTAGAAACATTTAGGTACATTTTATTGAATAAATTCCCTGGGTTTATTTAGCGAAATATTTCTGGAGTCCATGTCATCTATGTTAAAATTACAAGTTCTACAGGCAGATGAATTTCTTCGCAACTGATTTGATTCTTGTTTTTAGAATATTGACTGTTCGAAGTTACCATAGTTATATTATGTTCATATCATATAATACCGTGAAATCTTCCTTTCTGAACACTGAATCGAAACAAAAATCAATTTAAGGTAACACATAAAATATTTTATTTCACGGACTCTTGTGGTATTATTCTTATCTATAAAATTAAATGGTCCTCTAATAAAAATGTGTCTTGTTTCTAAATGTTCTCTTTCTTCGTGACTGACTGTCATTTCTTCAAATGGAAGTCTACAGAAAGCATGTTTTAGCGCCCCTCAGAAATGCATAACAATTTCATTATGTTTGGAATAGTGTAACACCATTAAAATGCATTTCAAACGATTTTCCTCTATTGATGTATTGTAAAGGGATATTTTGAGTGTGTCTGTAAACGGACTATAATTACAGGCTTCATTTTCAATAGCGATCACGGTATAATAAATCTCAATAATATAATAACAATTACATGCCAATCCGGTGTGTATTTACGGTAGTTTAATAACGGACGGGTGGCTAAACTGCCAGACAAATCGAATTCATAAACACTTTTCCACTATTTAGGAAAATGCTAATAAACCATAACGTTATTTCTTTCTCTATGAGAATACATTTTTCGAAAAACTGACATTTTAAACAATATTTCGTTAGTTTTTAAAGTACGGAACTTCTTAAGAATATAGATAATCCACAAAAACGATCTGATACAAAAATTGTGCAGATTTAAGATCTTTTGAGCATTTTGTTTATCTCTATTAGTTCAATAATTATGCAAGGTGTCATAGACCTTTGAATTTTCAAAAAACGCGAAAATTGCAGTTTTCAACCCTTCTTATTAAAAAGATTTTCATTACAGAATTTTTCGCAAATTGATTTTATGTTCTTTTCTATATGTTTCCGCAAACTATGCGAAAAATCAAAATGGGCCAGGCAATTCATTTTTGTCGAAATTCTGTGGAATGATCCTTATACATATCTCCTACTTAATGAATCAGCCGCTTTTAAAAATAAAATAAGTCAGAAGAAAATGCAAATTCTAATTTTTTTGTCACTTATTGGAATCTATAGCTTAATTAAATTAAACACTTTGGTACAACCGTGATTCAATTAAATGTCTACTGTGCTTCTATTTTGCTGTTATTTAAGTTACCTCTGATTCATGTTAATTATTAGTTTGTAAACACCGAGCCTATTTGAGACATATACAGTAGTCAATGTTTTAATGAATAATTGGTTAATCGAATCAATAGCTTTAATTAATTAAATATTTCAGAACAAACGAGAATATAAATGTCATTTTTTGTAATTCAATAAAACAAGCTGTTACTGAATTAATTTTTCATGAGTTTGTACATAAAAATGAACAGAAAATATCCATTAATTGAATCAAGGTTATACCAAATTTTTTTATTTAATTCAATTTTCATAATTTATATAATACCTTTTGAAATGTATCCTAATACTGAGGTACTCTGACGGTATCTCAAAGAATTGTGCATTTTACGCTCGCAGGTATAACATATATCGTTTTAAGCGTATGAGAACATAAAACAAAGTTACAACAATGTAAATTAATTTGCCACGTTCCCAAAAGCTCATAAATGAAACCTGATTATGGAAAAATCTAACACCACAACATTTCAAACTACTATATCTCAGACATCTTTTAAGTTAGAGGCAAAACAAAAAATGCTTCGGAATCCTTGTATCAAGGCCTGACACTTAAAGGTAAAAACTTTTTGGATTTCTAATTTAATGTAGATATTTTTAAATTTTAAATATTTAAGTGGCCATCATTTTAAAACAAGGGGGCGGGTGAAGCTGGCCAACGAACTAGGTCGATACCTTGGTAGGTTTTGAACACATCTGCGATCCCATCGAAATCGGTTCACAGATACGAGTGCTATCGCATGATGTAGAAATGGGATATAAGGTAATTCGGGGGAATACGCCACATAATAGGATGTTTTGCTTAGTAGAGACAAAATTGAAATTATAAGATAAAGAAAAAATATACTACCATGCTCTGTAATATTTAATTGGTTATGTACACTTATTAATTCCTTTCCCAGTGTTTAAATGTTTGATAATTTTAATGTTAAATAAACTCATGTAATTGTGGCATGTTCCCCCATATATATACGGGGAAGATGCCGCACCAAAGAAAAAAAAAAAGACTAATATTGGAACATTACCTGTGAATTAACTATAACTATGGTCAAACAAACAAATCTGTTAACTAAAATCCTTTTTTTTTATTATTTACTTTACTAAAAATAATAATGGTACAAGCATGCACAACATTTCATTTAGTGCAAATGTTCACCATTGCAATCTTCGTGCAACAATTTCTTGCATTTGATGCACTGAATCCAACCACATTCGAGATCTTTTTTTAGCGTAAAATTATCCTTTACGAATCATCATCATCTTCATCAAAACTATCACCACAGGTATCCAGAGGAATTTCTTCACTTGAGGAAGACGCGCTTACATGCCTCTTTTACTTCTGCTTTTTCGAAGGTTTTTTAATTTATTTTGCCTTTTCCGGATTTTCTCTGACCTTTTCCCGCATAGTTTTTCTTGTCTCTGATGCAATTAAGACTTCTGCTGCTTGTTTCTTATGCCCAAAAGGTTTAGGTTTTCTGACCTAAGGAATAGGACTAATTGCTTCTAGATAGGAAATCCCTTTTTCTGTGCTGGTGGAGGAAATTGCTGGTGACAATCCACTGCCACTAGATCTGCTGTTGGAAACAACTGCTGGTGTAGACCCACATGATCTGCATAGGCGTAACTAGAACTATTTTGTGGGGTGGGCCCAGTCCCCCAAGCTCATAAGTTCATTTTGTGTGTGTGTGCATGCATGCATGCGTGTGTGTTGGGAAAAGGAAAATATCTAATAAATCCGTATTGAGACCAAACTCGTTAATTTAATGGAAAATTTTAATTAATATTAATAACCAACTTCTTGTTAAGGTTAATAGGCAAGAATTCGATCGATTGTGACATTGCAATTTTTAAGATGACCGGACGTTCCAATACAATTTCAGCTGTACGCTTATTGTCCAAGCGTCCCTACACATTTACTCATATTTAATATCCTCGTTTTCAACAGAGCACCTACACTAACTCGATTTTCCGAAATTCAATTTAAAAAAATTACTGTTTTGAATCTTATGAAATTCCTCTTTTCTATTAACAATATGTTAAAACACTTCACTCTGTGTAATAAAATACAGTAAAACCGGTTAAAACGAAACCTGTCTAAAAACAGAATCCTGTCTTGAGAAAAATTTCGTGGTTTCGACAGCGGTAATGCCATACCTTCCATAATTTAAACTTGTCTAAACTGTAGAAGTTTTCCAATCACTTGTGATTTTTTTACGCGTGCCCCTTTTATATAGGTATAGTAAACTGGATCTATTTATTTTAAGAATGAATAAGCAAAACAAATACAGAAAATGTTTCTGAAAATCCTTAATATAAATTCTAAATTCGTTTTAAAATTCTGAAATTGATAAAAATAACATTTTGAGGGGTAGGAAAAAGAATAGGTTTTATATCGGGGGGATGTGGACTCAGCATTTCCGTTTTGTGTCACGGCATTTGTTTACTGCAGAAGTGTCCTTAACAAAAGCGAGGCCTAGTGCAAGAACATTTTCGAGTCCCTTTTAAAAAAAAAAAAAATTAGTTCCTCTCCCTCTCAACCTTTCTATAACGGCCGGCTTAAGGCTGTTCTCAAATCCATAGGGTCAGCTTTCTGACATAAGTTTTAATTCATTTTTGTTTGGAAACGCATGAAACTAGAAGGTATTGTTATTCAGAAACTATGTCATCCAACTGTTTTTTCCGTTTTCTTGTAAACGGAATAGATCTTTCAGAAAATACTGTCAAAATTGGCATTTTGATATGAACTTCCGAACGAAAGAAGAAAATCCAGTCTGTAAGGGGAGAAAAATGCCGTGTCACGTGATCTAAATCGCTTATAACTCAATAGGTAATTGATTGATCAAAAAATGAAAAAAACAGTTCGATTCCAAATTATGAATTTGTAAGTGTGTCAAAACGTTTTGCGCTTGTTGAGCAGAGCAGTTGAGAACAGCCTTAAGTACCAGCTCTTGTTTGTAAGGGCAGTGGCTTACAGCAAAGTTCATGACATCAGATCACGTGATCTCTGCTGACCACATGGTTTGAGAAAGCTATCCTAGGAAGGGGGAAACAAATAAGAACTCTCTCAGCATTGATTCATTGGCAACATCGGGCATCAGCCCGATTTTACCGATTTTTTTACACAAACCGGATGGGCATTGAGCATTTATGCTGGCCCAATAATGTTTTCACACGGTCCAGACAGCGCTAGGCCTCTAAATTTCGGCTTGTACAGACCCGTAGCTTTACTTGGTTGTCTTGAGTACGCATAGTAGACTGAACTACTTCATTCCATTCTTAAAAAATGCCACACTAGTTGCATTTTAAATAGACATATTGTATGCTGAGAAAAGATAAGAATCAATTTTCCTTTTCGATGTTGGAGGTAAAAACGCCGATCGATTGCGAATACTACAAATTTAGAAATTAAAACACACAATGTACATTTCATAAAAAATAAAAAAAATTATGTGAAATAAAGTGAATAGCGCAATGAAGGCTCATTATTTAAATATCTATGCAAACAAATGCTAAATATTAAAGAAAATAATAATTATATGTATAAAATCTATTGATAGATTATTAAAGCTATGTTAGTTATATGCTATATTCTTGAAAATTTAAGAGCAGCCTATAATAAGTATAGTCTTATAAGGTATTTTTAATGTCAAAACTCATATGAAATTATTATGTAGAATAAAATTATCTATATTAAAAATTAATGATATGTATATATCATTAATACATCGAACTATATATTTAAGATATAAATATAAGTAAATTTATATAAAAAAGGCCAAAGTATTACACTCCTAGTAATCTATAGCAATAAAAACAAAAACAGGAAAATAAAAAGACACAAATCATCTAGTTCTACAGGAACGCACACAAAACACAATGTATCTGTAACCATATTAAATTACCGGTTTCTATAATAAGCCAATATATCCCACCTGTATTATATAGTCCAAGAGCCGACAGCACAAAAACCTATGTTATCAAGCACAAGAAAAAAAAAACCTTTATTTTATGGAAAAGTAGAAGTAGGGTAATCCAATGATCCATGTCTGTCGGAAGTGAAATGGTGCATAAGCCAAAAATTAATACCACCCGTGGTTGACTCGTAGGTTTATCATTGTGTTTTCCTGCTCCCAGTCCTCCATGTGTTTATACCTTTGTATGTAGGACAAACACAATGATAAACCTACGAGTCAACCACTGGTGGTATTAATTTTTGGCTTATGCACCACTTCACTTCCGGCAGACATTCCCCTACTTCTACTCTTCCATAAAATCAAGGTTTTTTTTTTCTTGTGCTTGATAACATAGGTTTTTGTGCTGTCGGCTCTTCGACTAATACTCTAGCATTAAAAAAAAAAAAAAAAAAAAAAAAAAGACATAAAAACAGTAAAATTAAAGAAGGCACAAATCATTTAGTTTTTGCGGCAACGCACACAATATACACTGCAATTGTTACCTAATTGACTTACTGGGAACAAATAATTAAAATAAATAAATAAATAACAAAAGCAACTTTTGAAATTTTGTGGAAACTGTAAAATAGCATATATCCATAATGAATGCTTAATTGTATGTGTAAAACAGATTTAACAAGAAAAGATGGATAACTGTTTTTTATTGCTTTTTGATGAACAAGTTTTAAATTTCGAGTTTTAATGCTATTTGAACAAAGATTTTCGATTCTGTGTGCAAAGTTTAGTAAGATATTGGCATAAACTAATTTATGTAGACATGAAATATAATGAGTAAATAAGTTAACATTAAATGGGAAATCGTTTCGTTTGTCATAAATGTCAAAGGGTATATTCTTATTATCACAAAGACATACTATAGATACATTTCTTGGGCGCGAGACACTTCTTAGACGCGAGGCCCTGCGAGGCCGCACCTGTCACACACCCCTAAGGACGGCTCTAGTTTACTGAAAACTGGATACCTTAGCGTCTTTATTTTTCAACCTTTCAAAAAAATTCTAATCCGATACGGCCCGGAAAGAATAAAGTACAGTCCCGGTTCGGCCAGAATCCACAGAAGAAAATGTAAGGCCCGGACCTGTACCAGGAAAAATAAAGTTCAGGTCCTGCCCAACTTTTCAAAAAAATAAAATTTAAAACCAGTCTTGCCCGAGTCTTCAAATAAGAATTAACCCCGGACCGAGTTTAATGAAAGAAATTTCACCGAGTTCGGACTTCGGGACAGGTTGAGGCTCGTGGAGACTGCTAAACACATTATAAATTTGGCCCCACTGGGATAGCACCCCCACCCCCACCCCGTCGGACAAATTCTGACGCCACCCCTGCTCATGAAAATATTTTTACTTAAAATTATTATCGCGCAAAATACATCTATATATATAAAAGAAAGTCTGGATTTTGTATTAATCAACGCGCAGCCAAAACTACTGAACCTAAAATCTTGAAAATCGGAGTAAAAATACTTCTTATAATATAGAGTGCCGCTAAGAAAGGATTTTCTAAAATTCCACCCCTAAGGGGGGTAAAAAAGAGACCGAACTTTAAAAAAATTCCTTAAAAATCTGTTTTTATAGTTATTTTTCAACTGATAACATATTTTGGTGTATTTTTGCATGCTGAATCGAATGGTACTAACTAAATTCTTTTAAGCCCAATAGTTCGAGAGATATTTCATATTTTTCTAATTTGGCACTATCTTTGGCGCCAAAACCTGAATTTTTCAAGTGATAATTTCTAAAAACTCATTCTTTTCATTTTGTTACTATAGCAAGGAAAAAAAATTCAAATTGAATAATTTTTTAACCAATTCTTTTGGTTAAATAAAAACAACTTCGTCAATTAGAAAAAAAAAAAATTCAAACGCCTCAAAAACTAAAACTAAATTAAAAAAAAAAAAAAAAAACTTTGGTACTTTTTCGTTCTAATTTTCGTCGCTATACCACGCCAAAATGTATGGTATCGCGCCATTTATTTCAACCCTAATCGTGGAAACGATTTTTATTGCAAACCGTGCCACACATTAACATTTGCTAATTATTGAACGTGAATATTTTTATGCGGGAATTTTTAATGATGGAATTTATTTTATTCCATCATAATCTCGCAAAACTTTTTAATATGTTATTTTTTGAATAGAAAATATTTATTACTGATACTGATATATATTTTACCATTTCGCAGTTATCTGATGATGAGGAAGCTACAATAAAATTATTTCAAAAGTTAGGAATTATACATATAAAAATGTTTTGTTCAAAAAACCATGAATGTTTTCATTGAAAGAATGAAATTTTTACTGCAATTGGAGACATACGTATTACGTACGCCATGCTTCAGTAGTAAAAGACATTTACAATTTCAAGAGTGCAGTTTAAATTGACTATATTTTATTACTTGCAAAATATTTATATATCCTTATATTTTAAATATTTATTTTGGTACCCGTCGACCAATTTCGCCAAATTATATAAATCGCCAAACCACTCGCCAAATTACACAAACTGACTTTTTTATTTTAAATAACGAAAGAAGAAATAAATTAGTATAACATTAATAAAAATACATTTAAAACGTCGAAATAAAAATCACTTGATGACGTAAATACGTGTAACTTGCTTAAAGTCAAGTGTATGTGACATTTACGATCAAGCATTATTGGCATTTAATCTTATAGTTTGGCAATAGATTTTTGGTCAACGGGATAACCAAGTAGTACCATTATTTTTATTGATTTAAAAAAATGGTAGGTCAAAGTCTGTAATTTTCAAAAGTTATATTTTTTAAATGCTCATTTTTTTTATCAACAATTTTTTTTTCTTTCTAATGTACCATTTCATTTTTGTGCCAACTATTACGCTTGGCGAGAATGGTGTTGGCATAACAGGAAAATACCAAAACAGTTACTGATTTTATTTCAAATGTAAAGAAAAAAGGCTTAATGAGCAATAAATATTGTAAATATGACTATAACTCAGATTCAACTGAACATAATTTTGTAGAACTTACACTGTTAAATAGTAAATTTGGTTTATAAATGGTTTAATGTAAAAACTATCATTCTAAGTTGCTACGAGAGTTCTAAAATTATGTGAACTCGGTTATGAAAGATTTCAAGCCAACTAATTAAATGCACAGTAAGTTAGATAATATTTCAGGAATTTTTTCAATATTTATCATATCATTCTGTGTTGTTTAGTTACGGAGCTATGCGGAAAAAATTCTCAGTGGTACTGTAAAGAAAATTGGAAGATATACGCTACAGAGAGAGGGTATACTAGAGAGTGTATATGCTATAGTTATAGCATTATATGAGTTCCTTAAAAAATTCAGAAGTGATGCGGTATATACCTACCCCTACCTCCCAGAGAGTTCTATAATCAGGTTAACGCGATTATGAAAGTTATATTTAACTATCTCAATATATATATATAATGCAAAGTGAAATTTCATTCCGGCCGCTTATACCTTGAGTTCTGCTGAATAGATTTTGACGGCACTTACATTGTTAGTTAGATAATTTTTCAGAAAAGATGTTAGTATAAAACATAACGTTCTACGTTGTTTAGTTAAATAATAATGGGGAAAGTTCTAAATCAGATGAACCCAATTTTGAAAGATTTCCTTTTTTTAAACGTTCCACTGAATGAATTTTTATGGGATTTAAACTGTTAATTAGATCATTTTTAGGGAAGGTTTCGGTATATTTTCCAGTTTAAAAGAGTCTGCTAAGTGGATTTCGAAGCAACTTGATCGGTTAGTTAATTTTTCAGTGAATGTTTTTGTATAAAGAACATATCATTTGCTGTTGCTTGGTTGTTAGGTTGCTTGATTGTAGAATTATAGATGTAAGTTCTAGAATCAGGCGAACCCAATTATTATGAAAGATCAGCCTTTTGAATAAGTCCAATTAACAGATTCTGATGAGACTTGCATTGATAATTTTTCATGAACGCTTTTAGTATATTGCATATTGTTCTATTGTTCTTTACCGAATCCTACACTAACAGATCAAATAAAGAAATTGGTCCTTAACAGTCTAAATTTTGTATGACTCAATAAAAGATATAATAGCGTAATGACATTCATATTACTTTCAGCAATTCGGTTGGATACACCAGGTAAATTTCCATATTGCTTTAAAACGCATGATCAAATTCACAGATATATTTTGTTTCATTCAAGATTTCTTTAGAAAAACCGACCAGCGTAGCGGGCGAAGGCGGCTAGTAAATAAATAAAGCTTAAGGCGGTTCTCAAATTCCTGTACAACAACGCGAAACTTTGACACATTTTGTTTCATTTTTAAACGCAAAGGCATGAAATTGGTACACCTGACTATTGAAGCGATTTAGGAATCGAAAGATGTTTTCCATTTTTTGATAAATAAATTATTTATCGAGTTATAAGCGATTGTTGTCACTTAACCACGAGTTTTTCAACTTTTCTGTGGTTTCGCACCCGAAAATTCGGTTTTAAATGCCTATTTTGAGAGTATTTTTCTGAAACATTTTCTGCATTTGCCAAAAAAAAAAAAAAAAAAAAAAAAACGGAAAACGCTATTGGATAGTTTATGAATAAGAATACCTGCAAATTTTTGTGTTTCCGAACAAAAATAAATTCAGAAATGTGTCATAAATTAGGAGTTTAATTGGATAGCAGTCTTAAGTTTAACTTTTTTTTTTTTTTTTTTTCCATTAAAAAAATATATATATATATATATATATATACATATATATATATATATATATATATATATATATATATATATATATATATATATATATTCTTCTTGTTTCTGTCGCATTTGAAAGGTGTTTATAGGAATAGGCCGGTCAGAGATTTTGGATAAACACCATATATTCGACACATGTGTAAACCGAATACCGAAAACTCGTCTGGCCGAATACCCCTATATTTCAGGTTTTAAAGGCATCTGTACTTTAAACCCTGTATTAATACCTGTATTATACTTTAACCCCTTGAGGGGCGCCGTTTGCAGTCTGCAAACGGCTAATTTTAACGTCTAAATGGCCAAATGACACCAGTAATTTTTTAGTACAATTCCGATCTCATAATATACGTGAAAAAATGCTTTTAATTATTTTCAAATACATTTGTTCGTTAATTGCGGTGTGAATTAATTATTTGAACATTTTTGGAGCAGAAATGCCTTGCCCCTGAAAGGGTTAACACCCATACTTTAAAGCAATTTTGCATCATATTTAACACAAATACTTCCATTTTGATGAACAAAACCTTCTTACAAGTAAACTGTACACTACAAAAAATATGCTTTCAGTTATTCTTTAAAAATAGAATTATCTTGAAACTTTTTAAATTAGCAAAGCGTTAAACTCTATAGCTTCTTCTGTGAATTAAAATAAATGAGTAATACTTTCTTGGATTTTAAAACAAATATTTTTAAATCGAAAAGAAATGTTTAAGGACCTAGAAGGAAAATTTTACAATCATAGTTTTTTTTTTCCGTCAGAAAGGAACTAAAGTAAAAAAACAAATTCTATTCATGATGGAAACTCAAAAAAAAAAAAAAAAAAAAAAAAAAAAAAAAAAAAAAAAAAAAAAGCTTTTTTAAATTTATCTATTAAGTTTCAAGTACACCCGAGTGGGTGATCATTTTCAGAAGTTGTAAACGTACAAGCTGTTCCTAAAATTTTGAAACAAACTTTCAGGAGAGATAATGCAGTCAAAACAACCAGTTTTTGTACAATAGACCAGTACCGTAATCCACTTATTATATTACTGCAAGCTGAACCCGAATTTTCGTTCGCAAACTATAATGACGATATTTTAGAGATTTTCATCATATTAACTTTGCTTTGAAAGTAATATGACGAAATCATTGGAAATGACTGAATTTTGGTTAACGACACGGTATATGCAGTCAGCTGCATTTTGAATAATGCAATGTCTAGTACTGTTTGGATGTGAATTTTGGCAATTTCCAGCATTTCTCGCCATGTCACCATATTTCACAAAAAAGCCAAATAAGTGTCTGTGGAAAATATATCATTACAATATTTTCAGTTTGGCCGAATATTCAGTAGTACTAGCCGCCCTTGGCGACCAGTTTGGTCTCCTTTAAATCTATGCTAAGCATTGTATCATGTTACTTTTATTCATAATTGAATTTACTTGCTCAAATCGGAACATTCTGATACAGAAATCATGAACTCGGTATTTTTATGTTAGCCGAGTGCAGGTGACAAATCGCCAAACATTATACTCGTCGTATTTTTTCTTATTTCCTTAATTTCATTTAAAATATAATACTTTCACTCATTTTATTTAAAATGCATAACTTTATTAAAACTGAAATACTTAAAATTTATGACTCTCAATTTTCTCTTATTTCTTAAAAGAAAATAGAAGAAGAAGAAGAAAAGTAATAAATAATACCATAAACTATGATATTTAATTTCAACATCAAAGCTTTGTTTTAATTTACCTCACGAAAAATTGTTTATGATGGTCGCATGAGATGGACTATTATAATAACGGTGATATGATGGCGATGGAACAATACTTGGCGATTTATCACCTGCGCCTGGCTAACATTAAATTACCAAATTGGCTGTTTGGCATATAAAAAGTGAAGCGGTCAGCCCGGAACTATTGATGACAGTCACATGACTTAGGCTATTATTATAGAGATGATCAAATAGACCAAATACGGAATATTCGGTGCGTCCTTAATTTTAAAGGTAGAGGAATGAAACGCTCACAGGTAAAAGTGGCCATTAAAATGTTTTATAATGTTTATTACAAATAATCCACCTGTTTAAAAGAAAATTTTTACAAAAATTCATAAATACTTTTAGAAGTATGCAGCTGAAAGACGTTTTTCTATTCAAAACTTAAGTTTAAAATTCAATAAAACTTGTAAGCAAAATATGCGTTTGACGTTTGATTGAGAAATTTCATCCCGTCTTAGATAGTTAAGAAACCAGATCGGGTTTTAATCTCGACAAGATATTAAAACTAAAGAAACAGGTCTCTCAGATCTCACAGATCGTTAAAAAAATATTTGTATTTCACCAAACCGAAATATGGACTGAATTGCTATTGTTCATTAATTAAAATTCAACTTTCTAACGAAAGATTCTATATGGCGATTTAAGCACGATATGTTGTGTTCATTATTAAGCATGTATTCTTTTCGCAATGATTAGTACTACAGCAATATAAAAACTAAATAAATTTAAATAAAAGAAGCTAAATTTGACTAATTTCTGCCTCTATGAATTTTTATTTATAACAAATGACATTAATTAAAGAGCTTTATTAGTTTTTCGATGAAGGTGCAATGAGATACTTTATCATATGATAGAGCTAAAATACCAAGATTCTAATTAGTCTAAGATCTGATCAATTATTTATTAACACTTAATATTTTAATATCAAATCTCTCTATTCTAAAAAAAAGTAACTAACGCTGTCACCGCCGCTGCCGTAAATGAATTTTTTGTGACCAGAGGTCTTTCTTCGCTTATATTAAGAAAACTACTGCATATAAAAATATAACAATCTGTAGTATTACAGAGAAATGTTTGATAAACAAGCTGAAGCAGGCAATTTTTAAATCAAAGAATTATTTCAAGCTTTTTTAACGTTAAATTCGGTCAAAATCCTTCTATTAAAAAAGTTTTATGGAAACAAAAACTATACATAGGAATTTAATAATTTTTTCTGAGGATATACATTACAAACTCGCGGTGTGCAGACTGCATTTATTTTTTTTAATTTGAGTAATTTTTTTAGATTTTTCTTTTCAGATTTCTATTCAAATTTCCGTCATTCCAAGCGATATATTTTTGATATTTAGAAAAGGTAAATTTTTTATACTGCTGCCAACTGGTAAAACAGCGCAAATAATTACACGTTCTCTCAAATAAAAAAAAATATTTACACGTGACTATTAAAAAGAGAAAGGAAATATTTAAATAATAATTAAATGATCACCTGTTAAAAGTAGAAAATAGGGAAAATTACGTCATAAAAATTGCATTTACTCGTGAATTATGAAAAAGTAAGAACATTTGAAAATAATTTAATTATTACACGAGAAACGCATTTAATAGGGAAAAATACATCATATGTAAAATGCCGAAATATTAAATATCGCCATATGTAAAATTCCTAAAACAATTAAATTATTACAAATACTAAATTATTACAAATATTAAATTATTACTAAAACAATTAAATTACGCCGGAAAAACTTTTAGTGGTTAAAATGTGGCCATTTTAAAAAAGCTCAAATAATAACATTTTTAAATTGAATAATATATTTGCACGTGAATATTAAAAGAAAAAAAAAACTTTAAATAATTAAAACATTACATGTGAAACGCATTAATAGTAAAAATTACTTCATATAATAAAACTATGCATTTGAAACGATTTTCTTTTTGGACAATATTAATGTGACGTCTCATTGGAATCACAAGGTATAAAAAAAGCGCGGCTAACAAATTTGTTTACATATTTCATTACTTGATGCAGCATAAATAAAGGTAAATCATGCACAAAATACTTTCAATTAATTTTGTACGATTACTATTCAATAAATACATATTAGAAAATTCGTATATACATTAATAAAAATAAACAATTTACATTTTAAAAATAACATGAAAATATGCATGATGGTGCAATAAAATAAAAGACTACGTGGATAAGCTATACCTGTTCCTGAAAATATCTAAAACTCGATCAAAAGATAAAATTAATATATAAGCGTACAATTTCAAAACACAATGCTTTTCAACACCGTGGTTCTGAATGTTATTCCTAACCAGATGGAGTTTTCTAACCTCGGACCCAAAGGAAGAATATTTTCTATAGCATCATTATATAAATCCGAGAGGCAACAGAATTTTTAACCTAACCCTTTTGTGGAAGCTGATTTTCAAATGAGTAATTGATCTTAATTATAAATCCTCAAAACAGCCGTCAGCTATCGTGATAGCGGTGGATGGGGCCATGGTAAACGAAAATTTAAACAGAATATTCATACGGCTCTATTCAAACGGAAAAGCATGGCAACCCGATTGCAGAAGATAATCTCCATTCATAATAATATCATTCAATCTTCCATAACTTGATAATATTTGTAAAACAGGGCACATTACCATGCTTTTAAAAGCTGCGAAGTCTGAACGGGGGGTGACGAGGCGAGAGGCGAGCATAGCTCGCAGGGGGCAGAGCCCCCTAGTAATTTAAATATCATTAGTAATTTTTATATTTGAAAATTAAATGTCGATAAGTTTTTCTGGAGTTTAGTTACACCTGGAGTTTAGTAGAACTGGAAACGCACTTCCAGCAGTTATTGTTAATAGACAGCATAGTAACAGAATTTTTTGTATATCCTTGTAAAGGAACTATGAATGCTATGCACGCCATATTCTATAGTAAGCCTCTTTTGGTGTACTTCAGTGACATATATCAATTTCGATACGTTTGAAATTGTGTAACATCATTAAAATACACCACAAACGATTTCTCTCCATAGACCGTAATATAACGTAATTCTTTTGAGTGCCTTTGTAGACGAACTATAAATGCTATACACTTCATTTTCAATACCAAACATGCCATAGTAAACCTCAATAACATATATTAATTGCATGGCAATCCGAGCATATTTACGAGAGTTAGAGTCGGGGATCGAGTTACAGAATTTAGGGGTAGACGGAATGCGCTCTTTTCTGGGATTCGATTTTAGGGTCCCTGGTCACAAACATAATAGCGGCCACCTATAACATTTTAAGTGCAAAACTAATGCATACAAGCATAATAATTTTTGAAATTTTAGATATGTTTACTATTTTTTGGAATAATGTAACTTGAGGATCATCTAAAATCGGGGGCCCGGGCCCATGCCCTGAATGCCCTCCAGTAAATCACACTCCGGTTACAGCACGAATACGGACAGACAGAAAAACCAAATTCATAAATACTTTAGAGCTATGTTGAAATATGTTAAAAACAACAATAAAATTTACAACAAAAAGCTTTCCTCTCAATTTGGTTACATAATACCTTTTCCTCTAAGTACCTCCATTTATACAGAATATCAAAGAATTTGATTAGGAAAATTTTACTCACAAAAAATACAGTCTGGAATTCGAAGCGAAGGGCCACATGACAGTAACACTTCCCGTACTTTAAAGAACAGGATTTATTTGTGCAGATAATTAGGCATGAAAACGGAAAGTTATCCCACAGGCACACACACAGTCACAGAGAACATGAGAAAAATCTAAAAGGAAACCCCCTGCCAAGATGATCCTCCTTCTGGACAATTAATGAAAAAATAAGTTGACATTTGGTTTGCCTAAAAGGTGTTAGTTATCACTTCTTAGAATTCTAATGGTCATTTCCGTACCCGAAGTGTAGCGATAAAAAGTTTGTCGTTATTTTGTTAGAGAAAAGTTGCATGTAGCTTGAGCTCCTGTGCCACCCCCTTCCCTCCTCTTCTTACCGGCTCTGACCACAGCGCATGCTTATGCTTTTCCCCATCCCCTCGTGACAAAAAAGAAAACTCTAGCTGGCTCATATGAGCCTTCAGATAATATATTTCTCTATTAGCTCCGGGCTACATAGCTGTTGCACATTTGACACCCCCTCCCCTCACACACACATTAGACGTGCTTTGATTACATTAGTTCACAAATCAGAAATATATTTGTGTAACCATTCAAACATTTAAAAATTAAAATTTTGACTATATCGCAGTCATAACAGTCTCACTTGAATTTGAAATTCTGGGGTGGGCACTGGGACTACCTGGGACTACCCCCCTCCCCCCCCCCCAACTAGTTACGCCTATGATGATCTGTTGGTGGAAGCAACTGTTGGTGTAGGCCAGTGTTGGGCACGCTCACAAAAAAAAAACGAACTAATTCAAACTTAAATTCAATTTCTCAAAAATGAGTCCAGTTCACGTTCAAACTCAATTGCTTTCAAACGAACTCGCTCAACTCAAACTCAATTATGAAAGTGAGCGAAGTTCACTAAAAACTCGTTTTTTTTTTTTTTTTTTTTTTTTTTTTTTTTTTTTTTTTAAGCAAAAAATGCACGTATTTTTAAATCGCTATTATTCCACAATTAAAATTGACATATGTATTTTTATTATCTTTTATGATGGGTAGATGCATTGCTAGGCAATAAAATTAAAGTACGGTAAAACTTTAGAATAAGAACCTGCCTATAACGGAATCTCGTGTTTAACAACAAAAAATATGTTGATCTATGTAAATTGAGAATAACAGTACTTGTGAAAAGAAAATAATGCATTTACAACAGACGATAAACCTGTTCATAGAGGAACCTGTCCATAACGGATTTTTCTTCTTTTCTATGCAAATCGGTCTTAGAAGATTTTATAATATAGAATTTTTAATTTTTTTAAATCCCCAAGCCACAGAATGTGGATTAACGATATTAATGATAATTGTGACATTTGCATATAATCAGATGCATTTAAAAAATAAGTACCGCAGCTCACTTTTTTATAAATGAAGAATAAAAAGATAAAATAAGTATTTTTTTAGTTAGGACTTCTCGTACAAGACAATTTTAACATTATAGGTGTAAACATCTATATTCAGCAGGATCGAGCTTGGTCGGCTTTAGCGGAGTTAATTTTTTGTGCAGGCTGTGCCGAAGTTTTAGTTTTTATACCGGAGGTCCATAATTTTTTGAACGCGTATCAATTTTAATTACCAACGTACACATTCATATAAGAGACTATACATATATAACGTTATCGACTTTTTGTTAGTTTTGGATCCCTCCCCCCCTTCCAATATCACACGTTATCATTCCTCGATCCCCCCCCCCCCCTAATGATATCGTTATCAATGTCTAAAAAAAATTTTTTTTTTCTTTGGATTTTTTTACTTTGGTTTCGAGTGATATAGTTATATTTATTTTTTGCATACTTTATTGATTCAAGTGAAGCCAATAAAATATCCCTTTATATATGAAATAACTTTATATCAAATAATAAAATTTAATTTAAAAAATCAAAAAACCCGACTGCGTAAAAAGTGAAATAATTAATTTTTTCTGATCAATGTGAAACTATTTTTTTTTATATTACCTGCCTATTTTGTTTATTTACTTTTATTGATGACTTATAAATTGTGTTTAATTGTTAGTTCTTATCTATAAACACCGCTTTGATGAAGCCTATAGATGTCTATGATAGTTAGAGTTGCAGTAAAGCTAGAGATCCTACCTGCACAACTTCCAGGTTGTGTAAAATTTAAACGGAACTTCTGACTGTAAAATAGTAGTCAATGAAACATCATCTTCATTTTGAAAGACCTATCCAATGATATGCCACTCAATAGGGTGCGTAAATTTTTTTCGTCTCTTCCGCCATTTTGTATTTTACGGCCGCCATTTTGCATTTATAGAAACAAAAGCTAGCTTATAACCATCGGACGGTTAAGACGAATCGATAGAGACCTCATTCATTAAAATCCACCCAGCCGTTGGGATGCTTCGAGGGTATAAAGAAATCCACATACCAGATACGCGTGAAACACATAACCCTTCTTGGCAGCCGGGTAATAACACTTAAGGCTGTTCTCCCCTGCTCTGCTCAACAAGCGCAAAACGTTTTGACACTTAAAAAAAAAAAAAAAAAAAAAAAATAACGGAAAGATATAAAAATGGAAGACCTGACTATGGAAGCGATTTGAAATCGAACTGTGTTTTTCATTTTTTTCATAAATAAATTATTTTTTGAGTTATAAGCGATTTTGATCACCTTGACAAGATGTTTTTCTCCCTTCGCCTACAGTTTTTTTTTCTTTTCTTTCTTCGGGAACTTTGGTTCAAAACGTCAACTTTGACACTATTTTCTGAAAGATCTATTGCGTTTCCAAAAAAAAGGGCAAAGCAGTTCGATTACATAGTTTCTGAACAACAACATCTGCTAGTTTCATGCATTTCCGAACAAAAATAAAACAAAACATGTCATAAAGTTGCCCATTTGGATTTGAGAATAGCTTTAAAAGAAATAGCTACTATTTAAAAGAATTTAATAAAATATTTTTGTTACATAATGCATTCAACAGTTATAATGTATTTTTGCACTTGCACCTGCACGGGGGGAGGGGGGGCGGCAGACAGAGTTTCTTATCAATAAAACAGATGGACAACATTCTTTCTCTTTTATTTACTAGTAAACACAAGTATTATTTCAAAAATACTTCGCATATGCTTTCTGGAAAAGCGTATTATATATGCATACACATGACAGAAGAATAGGAATGACAAACTTTGGAGTAGTCCATAATTTTGGAATTAAATAATTTATAATCATTTAATAATTTTAATAATATCTTTGCATTTTCACAAGAATATATAAGACTAAAAAAACATACTATTTTGATGCAAAGCCAAAGTTAGTTACAAATAAAAAGAGGAAATTTTGTTTGGATCAAAAATGATAACAATATCATAAGACAACCCCCTCTCCCCCCTAGAGATATCTTACGATATCATGTGCCAGACCCCCACCCCCTTCCATCTAAAATGATAATGTTTTATATATGCAAGGTCCTTAACAGAAAAAAAAAAAAAAAACATACTTCTGATATTATTTTTTGAAAGAAATTGGGGATCAGGGGTGTTTACCCGCTCCATTACGACATGTTGACACAACACAAATATTCAGACTTTTGAAATATATATTTGACTTTCACAGAAAATTAACAGATTAAACGATAAGAAGTTCGGAAAATTTTTTGTTAACGAATAATGCAAGAGTTACATGGAAGTAGGAATACTTATAATAGGAATAATTAGTTCCAACTTCTTTGTAGAGATACGAGGAAAGCTATTGTAAATCATTATACCGTAACCGCTTCCTTGCGCGATGCGTGGGGTCATATCGGACTTAAAAAAGCCTCCCTGACAAGAAGGGAGAAAGTGAAAACAAACAAAGAATGGCCCGGAGAAAATTTCTCCTTACAAAGTTAAACAGTTCGAATACGCTTTGTCATCGTGTGGGAAAAATAATCATATGTCTATTTTTTTTATAGGTTTTTGCTGTGAATTGAAAACCATAGAAAATTTTCGGTTCATCTCTTAAATTTTTTAAATGAAAAATCTGAATATTTACAACTTTAAGAAAAATGCTAATTCATAAACTGTCGTATTTTTTAATTCGTTACAGACTGTATTAACATATTCTGAATTAAGAATCAAAGAAAAAAGCTCACCGCTATTTCTTACAAGAACAAAAAAATACATTACATATAAAACGATTTTTAAGACATTTAGATTTATCTGTTGGAAGGATATAGCCAAAGATTCTTTTATACAGCTATATTCATTTAATAGCAATATCAGCATTAAGATTTTTTTTCATATTACTTCATTTTTTTTCCTCCGTAATTTTTAACAAGTTTATTCTCACAACAAAACTTGCTACTTTGTGACACATTTATGAAATAATTTTCGTTCTTAAATGGGTACATTTTACGGTTATTCTTATTCAAATAAAAAGAAATTGAATAATCTCTCTCTTTTTTTTTCCTGTAAAAGAAAAATATATTTAAGAAAATGGTGTCAAAATGGATGTTTTGAACGAATTTCAGAGAATCAAAACAACCACAGAAAGTTCGCCATCATGGTGCATTTAAAAAAAAAATCATAGTGCAATAAATTTAATGGAAAATGAAAAATAGTAAATAAAAATAACTTTTCACTTTAATTTATTTTTCACCGCTGCATATGTATTATCTTCCCTTTTTTATTATTTCAAATTACGAGCAATAGAAAAATTAATATGATGTCGAATTAAAAACTCAAATGGTATGGTTCATTTAAAAAAATGCTTGCGTTATTACACATAATTTATCTTGATACGAAAATTTACATAAGATTTTTACATAAAAATTTTATGAAAAATTAACAATATTACTTAAAAAAATATATTGCTGTGTCTTTATAGATATGCATTAACTGTAACCAAAATTTGGAGTGTGATTGAATTAACCCCTAGAATAATTATTTGAATAGATTTGTTTTTAAAGAGAGGCTCGGCTCCCTACAAGATATGCTCGCCAATACACGCCCGGTCTCCTCATGCTCAAAACCCAAGCTTATTTGCTATGTTTTAAAAATATTATATGATTAATACAAAAGATTCAATGGTAGTATCACGGCTAATCGAGACCTTCTGTAATTGGGTTGCCATGAATTCAACCATTGATTTAGAAATTCATCGGTTTCCAAGGCCGCATCCACCGCAGTAGGGATAGCTGACGACCATTTTCGTAATTAAGTAAGATCAAATACACATTTTAAATACAATATTTAAACATTACTATACAAGAATAATAACAAAGGCTAATAATTTCAGTGAACAGTTTCAAAATTTTACAAGAAATAATAAATTTATAAATCAATATGAGGAGTTTTTGCAAAATTTAATAAGAAAATATTTCAGTAAAAAAAAAAAAAAAAATACAGCTAAAGTAATGCCGATTAAGTTTTTTTTTTTTTTTTTTTTTTTTTTTTAATGTTTAAAAGAGTTCTTTCTAAAATCAATATGATTGGTAAACATTTCTAAAAAGTATATATAGAATAATCACATCTCTTAACCGTTCATAAACTGTACTATCGTGTGTGAGTAAATCTGAAGTCATGATAATCATAACTATTTATACTCCACCCCCTTCCCCTTCGAACACATATTTAGATAAGAAAAAATAGATTTTTTAGAAAATTAAAGTAAAAGTAACAATAAAGCTATTTTCACTCTTATAAAATAAAATCTAAAACTGGTATTAATTAAAACAAACATGCCTTTGAATATTATCTGCTCTTTCATACACGATATGGGTCAGTAACAAAAAAAAAAAAAAAAAAAAAAAAAAAAAAAAAAAGTAAACAACGCCTACTATCTCAGCAACTAATTATAATAGAAAAAAATTACTGGTACCAAACGATTGAAAATAATGTCTACTTTTAAATGATGTATATAAAATTTGCTTAGGAAGCTATCTGCAAATCAAAACCAGGCCAGACTTTGCTCTTTTCAACAGCAACATCCAATTTTGACACTATATTTTAAATTTTCGGTTCAAACTATGCCTAGAAACGAAATTTTAAGTCATTTGGATGATAAGATTTTGAATTATAAACATTCAAAATTTAGAGCTGTTAAATTACATTTTTATATATTTATTAATATCTCCTAAAATTATAATCCTAATGTGATAATTTTGAATGTGGTTATAATATTAAAAAATTCAAACATAAATACTCTGAATTTGTAATTTTAAAAATTTCATAATATAAATTATGAAAAAAATTTCATAATATAAATTATGAATTATAAAATTAATATTAAAAAAGAATATGATATATAACCTGCAGTTTTTTTTTTTTTTTTTTTTTTTTTTTTTTGATAGATTTATACTTATTATATCCTGCTTTATGCGAATTCTGAATATAGAATTTTTCTCCCAAGTAGTTTTCGAATTATGATTAAAAACTGTCAAAATGGTTTAAGGGGCCATCTAGAAAGCATAATTTGAAAAAATGTATTTTAGTCGTTTTATTAAAATTTTAGGCTCGCAATAATCGAAAGATATTAAGCGAGTGAAATAGTCATATTGGCAAGTAGTAATACATTAAGGGTATATTCAAAAAAATATTTTCCCACGCTGAACAACTCAAAATTTTCGGACGCATTTTCAGACTCATTTTTAAAGGTGAAAACATGAAACTTGCTGACACGATTTTGGAAGATGTGTATAAGTAGCCGCGTGTTTTCATTTTTCGTTCAATTCATTAGAACTTGATTTATAAACAATTATTTTCTCAGTACGACCATTATTTTCGTTCCCAGCTCTCTCGCTCCGGGATATTCGGTTCAAAACACCACTTTGACGACTTTTTTTTGCAATATAGTCTGCCTTTATCAAAACATCAACAAGCACTGCCCATTATATAGTTTCTGAAAACAGAATCTGCCAATGGGATGCGTTTCAGAACAAAAATGAATTTAAGATAAGAATCGGAAAATAAGTTGTTTGAATTTTAAAACACCCTTAGATAGATAGTGAGATAGCCATTTTGTAGCATTTTAATAATCGAGTACTGAACTTCAATTTGGATAGTGCCCCTAAAATGTGCCCATTTTAAAATAATTTCTCTGAAACTAATCCTACGAACTTCATATTTTTTTTTTTTTTTCCTTTTGGCTAATTGAAGGGAGTAGAATTTATTTATGGTATCAAACTTGAGTATTGCTATTGAAAAAAAATAAAGTTTGGGTTCGTTTTGATATGCAGATGGCCCCTAAGCAAATTTTATATACATCATTTAAAAGTAGACTTTATTTCCAATCGTTTGGTACCAACCACTTTCGTCTGCATTAATTTGTTGCAGAGTTAGATGGGTTAATTTTTTTTTCCACGATTGTACGATTCACATGAGAAAGTTAGCCAAAGCAAAGAGAACCTGATATCTAATATACATTGCTTCCAAGAATTTAGCTTAGGCGTTCTACGACCAAGGTCATTTTATAGAAAAGGAGAGTAATGCCTTATCTCAGAAGAACGTACAATAGAGGTCCCTCTTTGCGCTTGAGGCATCATAAAAATATCCAGACTTTGTTACCATAAAGAATCAATCTCATAGCTGGCATGTCTGTTGTTATGTTGTATATTACTTATGTGACTTTGACTGTGCCCCCTCCCCGTCTCTAAAACAGTAAACCACAATTTGCGTTTTATTGGGTCTTGTTATAATAACTTATCATTTATAGCTCTACTGCTCTTTTAAAAATTCCTTTTTTCACTAAAAATTATTTTTTGGGGGGTCCAGTCGGAAATATGGGGGGGGGGGGTGGCACCCATGATTAGGAATTACTATGTGAATATATAATTGTGTTAAAAATTGAAAAGCGTTTGCTAAATAGAGGTACTCGCTTTTCGTATGTGTCCGCTTTGGAGATCTTATTGCATATAGATTTTTAACCTTTTTATTTTCGACATTCTTTTGAAAATTCTGGCCTTCCCGAATCCGACCCGCAAGAGTCAAAACAAATTCTGAAACCGAACTCGAATAACAAAAGGGCAACTTTATGACATAAGTTTTCGGAAATGCATGAAACTAGAAGGTGTTGTTGTTCAGAAACTATGTCATCGAACTGTTTTTTCCGTTTTTTTTTTTTTTTTTTTTTTTTTTTTTTTGAAACGCAATAGATCTTTCAGAAAATAGTGTCAAAGTGGACGTTTTGAACCGAATTTCCGCGCGAATTAAGAATAACCACTCAAAAAAGATTGAAAAAGTCTTTGTCACGTGATCAAAATCGCTTATAACTCAATAGGTAATTTATTGATAAACAAAAATGGAAAACACAGTTCGATTCGAAATCGCTTCCCTAGTAAAGCCTTCCAGTTTTAAATCTTTCCGTTAAAAAAAGAATTTGTAATTGTATCAAAACGTTTTGCACTTCTTTAGCAGAACAGTTGAGAACAGCCTTACGTGTTCTACAGGCAGATCTTTCGTAACATTATACAGGCCACAAACAGTGTTGCTGATTTTTTATTCAAATTTCGAGTTCACATCATAAGATTTTTAATACTAATTCTCCTTCATTTTATTCATTAAATGTTTATAATTATAATAATCAAAAATAACTATTTAAACTTTCTAGGAAGAATTTAGAATATTTTAATGACAGTTGTATAAGTGACACATAAAGTGCATTAGCAACCTGTATAGTATAAATTGTTTTGAATAGATATTTATTTTTACGTCGGTATGCTTAAAATTTTGTCTTGTGCGAAGGAGTTCTGGCAAAAATAAATAAATAAATAAATAAATAAATAAATAATATACATACATATATATATATATATATAATTACAGTCTGTTTTTCATGTTTATATTGTTCATTTTAAATAAAAATGCCATAGACCAGAGATCTGCACGGGCTGGGCCTGGGCCTATTTTCATTCACAGCAATCGGGCCAGGGACGGGCATACTGTTTTCTGAAGGCTCGGACCGGACGGGGCCTAGTTACTACTCTTTCCGGTCCGGGCTCGGACCTTTTTCCTGAAGGACCGGACAGGGCCTAACTTATTTTCTCCGTACCGAACCGGGACTGTTATCATTCTTCCTAGTCTTCACGGGCCTAAATTTTCAGTCCCGGTTTTGACACAGCCCGTAATAAAGTTATTGTCTCCGCGTGACCTGGTCCATTGAAAGATCAATAAAATTTGGCCTGGCCCAAAAATTTTTGCAAAAAATGCATACATTTTTAAATCGCCATTATTCTGCAATTAAACATTTAATATTATTCTTTATAATTTTATAATTTTTATTTATACATTTCTAGGCTTAACTCGTTTATGCCTGAATTTTTGTTTTCTCGAGTATGTTTATAAAATCACTTTAAAATGTGGCAAAATGAACTGAAAAAAAAAAAAAAAAAACCTAAAAAAATTACGTTAAAATATTTTTGTATTTATTTCATAAAATGCAAACATACTAAATATGTGAATATCCATACGTGCAAAAATGCATAATTGTACGCTTTGTCTAAATTTATATAAATTGAGCTTTGAAATTGTGTATTATATAGTACTATAATTACTATTTTTATGAACTATTAAAAATATATTTATTTCTTTACAGAGACTAATAACATTATAAGTATTATTTATAATGAATTAAGAATAATCATATTAGAGGATAAAAAACAAATTATTTCAAAATCATCTTGAAACGGATTTTACATAAATAACTGCCCCTAAATGGCTATAGAAATATGTACTCATTTGCGCCTGGCACCCTATATTTAGTACGTTACAAACATGCATAAAAATAGGCTTGAACATATAATTTCACAATTTAAAAAAATACATATTTCAAAGAAGTTTACAAGCTAAGATTATGGCTTATTTATTTGGATCTTTGATACAAAAAATACACTTATTATAAATTTAATTTTTACATTTCGCTATCTTGAAAAATGAAAAATTTATAAACACCGAAAAAAGGCCTTCATTTAAGCAAATAAATATCAATCTTATGCTGTCATAGAGGTCTGCACGGGCCCGGCCCGCAGGCTGGGCCAGCAAGGTGAAGGCGAATTTTCAAACGGACCGGGCCGGCAGAATTAGAACAACGTTTTCAACGGACCGGGCCAGGCCGACAAAAAAATTGAACGGGTACTACTGGGGCGGGGTGGGTCGATAAAAAAAAAATCAGCGGGCCTACCTTCCGCTATAAAAACTTAATCGAAGCTGATAAAATATGAGTCATTTTCAATGAAGGGACTTTCGCGAGAATAAGTATAAATGTGCATCACGAGCCGATAATAGTTTGACAATATCAATACAGAAATGTAATGTGTCCAGCGTAAGAGATCATCATCGGACAGTTAAATAGTATCTGAGCCGGGCTTTTTCTTTTCAGCAAACTCGTGCCGAGATCAGGATTGCATTTTTTTTTTTTTACATATTCGAGCAAGTCTGGAACTGGATTTTATTGTTCTCAGGATGTGTAGGGAAGGCAATATGCTTTGTAAAAACATTAATAGAGATAACGAACTTCTGTTAACTGAATCTTTGGAAAGATACCTTAAGGGGGTTCTCAAATTTACTGCTCAACAATGAGAAATTTTCTGACACATTTTCTAACAAATTTTTAACAGTAAATTCATAAAATCGACAGGCCTGACTATTGAAGGGATTTGGAATCGAACAGTGTTTTCCATTTTTTATAACTAAATTACTTATCCAGATATTAGAGATTCTTGTCTTGTGACTGCCGGTTTTTCTCCTTTCCCGTGCTATCGATTCTGGAAATTCGATTCAAAATTTTAACTTTAACAGTATTTTCTCAAACGTTATTCGATTACATAGTTTCTGAATAAGAACACTTATCAATCTTATGCCTTTCCGAAAAGAAATGAATTCAGAAATGTATCAGAAAGTAGCTCCTTTGGACTTGAGAAAAGCCTTATTAAATGGCAGATAAATAATTTTACAAATCTGCTTTTTATTATATAGCTTCAAAAGTTATGTTTTTAACTCTCCTTTTTCTTTTTTTCTAAACTACTTTAATTTTTTAATGAATCCTTATTTGAATGCCTTATTTGTAATCATTAATGTTGCAATTATGTATTTTCTGCCTTGCGAACACATAGTAATTTTAAAATATACTGTAAAACTAGCCCATAAATATGTATGTAGTATTATTCTGTAAAAGAATCGTAATTGTATGTTTAGAAAAATCTGAAATTTTTGTTGAAACTGAGTCGGATCTCATTTAATTGATTTTCCACTGGTCGGACCTGCTTTCACTGATTTTTGCCCGAGCCGTGCCGGGCCGTGAAGTGTAAAAATATAAACGGGCCGGGCCGAACTTTAAATTTTTTCATCAGGCCGGGCCAAGATTGCTTTTGTTCGGTCTGGGCAGGGCCACGGCCTGGAAATGCCGTCCTGTGCCGACATCTATGCTGTCATCTCTCGGTAATAGATAAAGGCATTTATAGACAATTACGTCATACAATTTCCATGCTGTAAAGTAGAAGAAAATTATAAAAATTTATTAAAATTCGAAACGTCCCAATATTGGGACGCTAGGCATAAATGGGTTAAAACGTAGCTAAATTAAAATACAGTAAAGCGTGTGAAAAAGAACCTGTCTATGACGAAATTCTCTCTTAATGTGAAAAATATGTTGTAATGTAAAAATATGTTGTAATGTATGTTGTAATGTGTTGCCATGTAAAATGAATGTACTGATACATAAGAAAATGAGTTACACCTGCTAAGAAGGGAACTTGTGTATAAAGCATTTTTTTTTTCTTTCCTATGCAATTCCGTCTTAGAAGATTTTACTGAATAGCATTTTTCAGATTTTTAAGTCTCCAACACATGGAATATGGATCAAATATATTAATTATAACTAAAACATTTACATGCAACAAATAGCGATTCCTTAAAAAATAAATATCGCAATAAATTCTATAAAAATGAAATCTATAAACATGACAATAAAAAGCATAGATAAGTATTTTTGGTCAGAACTCCTGGTACAAGACAAATTTTTAACCAAATCGACGCAAAAATCAATGTTTTGTAGAAATTCATTTAGGCCCGGCCGGTCTTGGACCGAACTTTTATCTGTGATACCTGGCCGGATGGGGTCCAATAATTTTTCTCTACGGGTCGGGCCAATATTTTTCTTATATGGCCCGGGCCGGGATCGTGCAGATTTTTTAATGTTTATACCGGGCTGGGTCAAATTTTTCTTTTACGGATCGAGCCGGACCCGGGCCTTGAAATTTCGGCCCGTGCAGACCGCACAGACCACAGACTGCATAGCACAGGGACCTCCACTCCAAAATACTGTTTCTACTACATTTCTTTCTATGTATCCTGTTGTAAGCTATATTGATTTTTTAATGGACCTCTACTTGTGTGTAAATATCTGAATTATTATTAATACCATTAATCCATTTACACGGTTTGAAGACTTAAAAATCTGAAAAATTCTATATCGATAAACCTTCTAAGACGGAATCACATAGGAGAGAAAGAAAATCGTTATAGTTAAGTTCCTTTTTTACCAGGTCTATTTTCAAACGGATAATTATATCCATTTTGAAGATCCAGATCAAAAAAAATTTCCGTTTGAAATAGGATCTCGTTATACACAGATTCTTATTTTGCAGTACAGGTTTTGCAGTACTGTATCCTCACCTTGCTGGGCAACATATAACAATGATATGTTCCCGCACCATGTTGGTTAAATCAAAGTAAAATTGCGTAATTTGTTATTTCTGTTTGTATAAATATTTTTTTATAAAATATAATTATGAGTGTAAAATTATAATGTTTATATATTTAAGTAAAATAGGAGTGTAAGTTCATACAAAAATTATTAAGTTGATTTTAAATATTAAATATATATTTTAAAAAAAATTGTTGTATTGTAAAATGAATGTATAATGTTGAATGTAGTTCGGATCTCAGATAACAACAATAGCCAGACGCCATGGTGTCGTTTTATGACAAGCAAATGGAAAGTGGTGTATAATTAGAAATCGTAAAATAATAAAAATGTTGGAATAAATTTATGGCCTTAATAAAAGTGTTGGGATAAATTTATGGCTTTTCAGACCACCCAAACTTTAAGGCATATAATAATATTAAAGTATATGTAAGGGGCCATTTGCAGACTGTTAGCTAATAGGCCTATCGAAGGATAATGCAAAATCTTCTCACATCCAATAAGGGTGGACTAGACAAATAGTTCCACCCACTGCAAGAGTTGGTGTGCCAGAAGAAAAAGGTTTGAAAAAGAGAGTCTGAAAAAAGATGTCGAGGACGCAGGAGCTCTCCTGAAAGCCCGTGCAATGAATCCTGAAAGCCCGTGCAATGAATCCTGAAAGCCCGTGCAATGAATCCAGAAAGCCCTAGTAATGCCCAGGCGAGATGGACATATCGGAGTGAGCCTAAGCAAGCCTAATTGAGGATGTCTTCCTGGTGTTAAAAGAAAGTGAATTGTTCTACTGAGGTCCGTAGCTATGCATCCTGCCATCCCGATATAGCCGCTCTGATAAGAAGCGGATTCCTGATGACATATGGATATGATCCTTAGCAACGCGACAACTCTGAATTTGATGAATAAAGGCCACCATCCCGTATATGAAATAAGGTACTACCTTAAACTTTTTCTTTTACCACTTGAAATCATATGAGAAATTATAAATATCCTTTTCTGATATTTTATGGTAGAGAGCAATCTGAGATCCAACAAAACCAATAATTAAATATAATTAAGGTAATTTAAAAATGAAAGAGAATTATTCTTTTAGCAAAAAGAAAAATATATAATAATAAGAGTAAATGAAAAAATTGTCTTTTTTTTTTTAAGATTAAATATACATAAAATAATGAGAAGCAAACAAAAGTGTTGCTTTCCTTTTTTTTGAATTAATATTATGTATTTCTGTATATAGTTGTGTTCAATGTAAATAAAATATTTAATCAAGTTTTAAAAAGTTTCTGCAATTATTTAATTGATAATGTTTAAGGTGTGTCAATTTATTTTTACAGCTTAAATTTTAGTTTAATTCATAAGTGGAAGAGTTCGTCTAAATAATTCACAACGCAAACTCTTAATTTTATTCGTAATTAATTAAATTTAATAATTACATTTTGACGCGGATTATAATTTAATTTTATTAATGCTTCGCGTTGCTCTTCTACTAGAATTATGTAATTACGATCACTTATGTTATTTGAATTTGTCTAAGGTATATAAAATTATATACCAATTTACTATGAGGTTGCTTGGATGATTTGGACCAATTAACAATTTTGGATGTAAATTAAATAGGAAATAAACAGGTGTAATTTTCTGTCCAGCACACCTCTAGAAATGTATTACTATTCTTTATTGTAGAATAATGGTAATTTAAAAATATATGTGTTTTTCAGAAAAAAATGATGACCTAAGGTAGGTTGTTCCTTAAACAGATTTTGCACGAGTCAGACTGGGACGGGGTCGGGGCAATGATTTTCATACAAGCAGCGGCGACCGAGCCAGAGAATTTCTGTCGGTGTAGACTTCTAGGAAGAGTAAAGCACAGGTCCAGAAATAAGTCCGGTTCGGTCCGGCCCGGGCACGACCCAGAAAAACTGATGATCAGACTCGACCCGTGCCGAGTCTGTTTAGGCCTCTAAATGGCATTTGAATGGGAAAAAACGTGTTCTTAACGGCTGGAAAATTAAAAAAAAATAAGTTATGAAAAAAATTGTGTTTGAGCTTTTTTTGAGCTTTCGTTCAGTTCATGTTCGTTTATCAAAAAGTGAGTCAAGTTCAGCTCAAAGTTCACAGAAAGTGAACGAAGTTCGTGAACTTTCGTTCAATGAACGCGTTCATACCCAACACTGGTGTAGGCCTATTGTCACATGCGCCGCTTGGAAAAGCAACAGCTCTATCATTAATGGAGCCCTCAGAGATATCATACCCATGTTCTGGGATTGCTTGTGGGCTATAGGGGATAAATTCCAGTAACTAAACGCCCAGAAGTGCCATTTCCTACTGTGGTTGCCTTGCTCCAAGCTGTATTCAGAAGAGATCAAATCTGAAGTCTTAAAAGTTTACGATATGGCTTACTGTTTAATCAGGCGTTTAGGACTTGTCACCAATATGTTTTTAATGGTTTGAAAATTATTGATCATGAGTCTGTCAGTACTGGGAATGTGATTTGGAAGACAGAAAAGAATTAATTTTTGTCTTCATTTTAGCTTATTTCTGAACCATGTTGCATCTTCCCCCAAGCATAAGGGGAAGATGCCACACACACTTATTTCACGTATTGCTGCAAGATTATAACCGCTTCTGCTTACCTTGTGTGTGTAACAAAATGCGGAACTCACTTATATTGCTAATATCTCATTTAAAATAAAACATCCGTTTATAAACTTTAAATATGAGCAACGGAATATTATAAGGGCTTTACTCACCCGGTTAAATATTCACGAGATTAAAAAATAACGGCAATTAAGGGCGACAAATTAAGATAAATTTACAAAGCACGTGCACACTGGGACAAGACTTTTCATACAAGCCGGTTATTATTGCAATCTGTTGACACATAAAAGTAATAGGAACGAACTTGCGTCTTCCTCCGAATTACCTTAAATACATATAAAAATCAACATTTGGACTGAAAGTTGTTTTGGGAGTCTAGGGTCTCATGATCAGTGTAAATAAACAAAAATTTTTCGAAATGGCTCCCTCCAAACGGCAGCCAGCCCCACCAGTGGCCGAGAGGTTCTGCTGTCAAAGCTGGTAGTCGGGAGGTGTTGGGTTCGAACCCAATCGCGCCCGTCAGCCGAATCGTTCGGAGTTTTCGTGGTTTTCTTCGAACCTTGGATAATACGGGTTTGGTTCCCTTAGAAAGACCCCCACGGTGGGCACTCCCTTTCGGGCCTATATCATTTGTGCAGATAATCGGCCGTCATAAATAACACCAACACCAAACGGCAGCAATAGGTAGCTTCTTTTTTTCTAATGGAAGCTAACTAAAAGCATGTAAACCAAGATGTGGTTTGCACCATGAGCAGATTTCCCATTTCAAAAAAATTTTGCGTACAGTTCACTGTTTAAACAAATTTGATCTCTAGTCTGGTATTAATGTAATTAAAGAAAATTTGCCTAGAAAAAAACTTCAACAATGTCTATGGTTTTCTGAGCACAATATGCATTTTTATCTTTTTGTATATTTAAATATTGTAAGTATTTAAGAAGCAAACAAGTACATTTTATCCTATACATTCAATCTCTTAAAATACTTGAAAGAAAAAAAATTGAACTTTTTAATGCCATTATTATGATACTAGTTTAAAATCTTGTATATGAAGTGATATTTATATGAAACTATAAAAAAGCTGTTTGATTTCATGATATTTTAATAGTAAAATATTATGCAATATACTTATCAAGTCGACCGCTTTTAAATGGAGAAAAAAAAAACATACATGGAACCAGAAAATTTGGTTAATAAAATTATTTAAGCACGTGTCTTTTTTCTATGTAGCATTTTTTTTTTCATTTATTAATTAAAATTTCTTGTTGAATATTTCACTTAAAAAAAAAAAAGAAAAAGAAACGGAGATTTTACAAGTATGATTTAAGTGTGAAAAGGTCCTCCTGGAATCATTAGAAATGAATAAATTTAGATTTGAGGAAAATCTTGGAATTTCTTTTCGGGAACGAACTGAAATTTCCTTTCTCTTTTGATAAAACTTTCCTTTTTAAACATTTATTATAAATTTTTTCTCTAAAATTTCGCACATTTATAGAAAATCAACAGATAAAATCAAAACAAAACGTATACAAGAATGTTTTAATTTAGCAATAAAAAGTGACGTTTTTATTACTCTAGTTGAAAAGAAAGATCTGTCATTATTTTCTAGTTGCAACCTGCTTTGTCCTACTAACTAAATGAATGCAAAAAGACGAGATAGCCTAGTTGAACAAGATAAGGATTGTTTGCTTACAAAGGGCTATAAAAATGTCAACACCTCATCCCACATGCACATATTAGTATTGCTTAGCCTACTCAGAGAACAGAGATGCTTGAGGTAGAAAAGATCTATCCCACGCTCATAAGAAATATATACAGGGTGTCTCCACTTATCGCTGCCTAATAGCTAATTTCCAAAAAGTTATTTTTTTTAAAGACATACTACTTACTGCAAAAATGTTTCAAATGTTGTTTATGAAAAAAGTAATTCAGCAAGTATTACCGGAAATTTTGCTTGTTGTGTAAGGAAAGAGTACATTTTTGGGGCATTCTTACAATCTTTTGACTTTCATGTCCTTGAATAATAATTTTCTATTTAATACACTTTTTTGTGTTTTTTTTTTATTCCATATACTGGGGAACATCCCATTGCATGATTGCATAACAATATTAACGAGATAAATAAGTTTTGGACGATGTTGGGGAGTTCAAATACCAGGAAAACTCATCTACCGTCCCGTGTCCCTGGTGCTGATTTTCAAGTTTGGAGCTGTCTGTATAAAATTGTTTCAATAAAAATAATTCGATGTAATTTTTTTCTGAAACTGGAGCTATTGTTTTATATAAATATGTAGCTAAAAATTAACCTGCATACATTTTTAGGGTTGTTATTGTTTTTTAAACTCTGTCCCTGGGTTTTAGATTCCTTACCATCCCTCTTCTAAAATTATGCAGAAAATCATTTCAGATGCAGCCACAGAATTTTTTTCAAGTTTTTTCTCATGCAGAAATATGCTAGAGAAATAATGTCTAAAATTCTTTGGCTGGAAATTTACTGTAGAATTTAAATCAGCATTTAAATATCAATTTCAAGCATCGTGGCTTTATTGGTAGCCTCACCGTCCCCAAGGTTTATTCCTGCACGTTTCGATGTAAATTAAAAAAATATATATATATTTAATCCAATGTTAACAACTGTTTCTAAAAATCAATGAACATTGTGGCTATCATTTAGTCTTAACATAATTTTCCTAAAAATAGGTGGTAATTTTCCTTAACTTTCTATCCTTACCGTCCCTTTTGTTACAATTTCGTCCCTTTTTTCCAATACCATCCCCCTTAATAAATAAACACTTATTGCAAAACTTTACTAGTACTCTTTTATTCATTTTCAAACATATAACGATTTTCCTCAAAACCCATATCCTCGTAAAAAATATTGAATATACCGAAGCCTTCACACAAATTACAAAAAAGAAAAAAAACTAGATTCATCTTGACTGAACCGGACCCGATACAGCAGCCTACTCTACTATCTTTATCCATTTTTTGCACGTACAGCATTGCCAAATTGCAGTTCTCTTGTTTTTCAAGTATATTAAGCTATTCTGATGCACAGTTATTTTTTTTTTTTCAAAAGGGTGTCTGTACTTTTTTAGCCTGCATCTTGGTATGGAAAAAAATTTCCTTTTTTATATAATGGTGTATTTTGTAAGCTTATGTATGAACAATAATTAATTATGTCTGGCATTCCATTTAATATAATAATATTGTGTCATGTACTTCTAAAAATCTTCGGAAATAAAAAAAAAAGCAAACGCATTTGTTTGAAGATCAATTAAAACAATTCAGTATTTTTATATCATATAATTCTCACATACAAACATATTTCTTAATAAAAGTCTTAATAGAAATACATATTGAACAAAAGATATCCTTTCCGACACTTGATACACTCTTTTTTTTTTTTGGCGGCGGCGGCGGCAGCGGTCGGGAGTGGGTGGGCTGGGAGACCGCCGCGAAGGAAGGCGAGCGTGGTCGTCGCAGGTCCCAATTCCCTTTCTGACACTTGACACGCTTTAAAAAAACTCTGATCGGTACACCGGAAAAATTTGAAGGGGCTAATTTCATTAAAGACTTCGGAAAGCGGGGAGTGTAGAGGTCGGGTTGGAGCTCTACGCTTCCCGCGGACGACCGCACCCACATACGTTGGCCGACCACTGCGGCTACGAGCTTAATGTTCGTCTCTGTGGCGGGTGGGCTGGGAGACCGTCGGAGGTCCCTCTACTTTTTCCGACGTTCCACACACTCTTTTTTTTAAAACACTGACGACTACATCGAAAAAACTTGAAAACTAATTTCATTAAATTGAATATATCGAACAGCGGTAAGTGTAGGGCTCGAGACTCTGATAACGGCAGGAGGCTTCGAGCTTAATGTTCATCTCATTAGAACACGCTGTTTCTCGCAAATTTACTTTAATTGTTGTAACCATTGTTGCTACTCTCATACGCTTGAAACTACACAGTCATATCCGCCAACATCAAATTATCCGCACGTTTGGCTATACTTGTCGAAATATCGCCAAATGTGGCGAGAAATATAGGTCGCCATAATTCAAGCTTCAAATTGACGATAGCTATATTTCCGAAATTCAAATTCAGTATTGATGAAAACTAATCCTCTATAATCCTGTTCTACTCATTTTATCTTCATGTGTTTGAGTAAAATTACTTGAATTCTTAAAAACAAGGAATAGGGAGCTAACTTTTCTTCCCGGTACTGGCCAGAAGAGGACGTTTTTATTGTTATTAAATTGAAACTATTAATTAGTAATTCCTTAACAATATGGTTTCTTAATATGGTTATTTCAACAGCATAAAAATTACCAAGTGAAATAACCAATTTCATTACTTTTCTGAACACATTAAAACCTATGTTTTCATCTGTATATAATATGCATGTGAGAGTAATTAAATTTACTAAAAAATTATCATAAACATCCAAATAGAGCAAAATACATTTCGGTCAGTATATATATACATTTTTATAATCTTTAAATCATTGAATTATTATTTTTTACTGTTATTACTAACTTTCTTAAGGGCATTTTACAGCGATACAGTTTATCATATACTAAACTTATTGAGAAATTTAATTAGGTGATTACTCATTAGGTGAGTATCAAGCTTGATTGGGAACTACATACCGAGGGTCGCGAAAACTTCCACATTTTCATTTGGACAAAATTTTCACAATTTAGAGACTTTTTAAAAATGCTTAAAACGTAAAAATATTTTTTTAAAACATACTACGTCGGCGTCGGACGACTACTTTCTGATGGTGAAAATCGTATTTCGATATTTATATTATGCGTAATCGCTTAATTAATTTTCTCCTTTATTTTCTCCTATCCAAATTTCTTCTTTCCACCTCGGATTTTGCGTTCGGTGAGAAATGATGAAGCGTCCCGTAAACCGTTTCGCCTTTTCCCTAGACGAGGATTGTCCAGCCTAGCGCCCACGGAATATCCCATATTTTTAACAAAAATCTTTACCTTATTTAATTGTATAATCATAAACAAAATATCCCAGATGCCTACACACAATTTTAAAAATGCATTTACCAATTAAAAAAACCTAAAATCGTACTTAGCACTTTTTTAATTACACTTTCATACAATTACAACAGATTGATAAATTACTTCTGCCATCCTTCGTCCATCTTCTTATCCACCAAACCTAGTAAATGAAAGAAATTACGAAACATTTTTATTAAACATACAAAATATATTAATACTGTTGTCAATTATTCTTAATTTTTTATCCCTTATTTTCACTAACAGTCGTTTTATAAAAATACTAATCCTTTTTTTTTTCTGCATATATTATTTATGTTAAAATAGTTTTTAAAATAATTATATTTCATATAAGGTGTGTCCCAACGAAATAAAGCCACCGCAATTGTGTGCCGTAACCGGGCACGAAACAAACAAATAAGATTGAAACAAATATATTAAGAAAGTCTATATATAAATACATATTTACAACGAGTAACTCACTTCCTGCCCCACCTGGGCAGGAGAAAAAGATGAATGTGTAAAAAAAGAGGGGGAAAAGTGCCCCGTCGAAATAAAGCCACTGCCAATATTAGTATTTATTGGTAACTACCGACATTCAAGCTGCTGAGTTCAGCATGTTTATGACGTCAGGAAGTTGTCAAATACTTGTTCTGTGCCAGTTGAACTTTATGCAGGCTTTAGAAGGTTGTATTTTCTATTTCTCCTGCTGTATTGCAATGGGAAAGAAAACCCACCTATCAAAGTTCGAGAAAGGACAGATAACAGCTTTAAGGAGCAAGGTCTTTCACATAGACAAATATCTAAAGCAAATCAAACGATCAAAAACCGTAATAGACAATTTTGTCAACCAGAGCAATGCGTACGGATATAAAAAAAAAGGAGATGTACCTGCAGAAAAATGACTTCCAGGCAGGCACGAGAACTTTTACGTCGTCTTTCAAGAGGTGGCATGTCTCTAAAACATTTGGCCAAAGAGGATAACATCCCTGTGACAAAATCAACCCCGTTACGAATTGAAAACGTAGAAGCAACTTGCGATATAAGAAAAGGAAACAGCAGCACATGTTGAAAGCTATCCACGTGCAAAGGAGAGTCGGCTGGGTCAAATATAATCAAACCTGGAAGGGCCAGTAGCATCGTGTTATAGTCTCAGATGAGAAAAAAATTAATCAGGAGCGACCAGATGGCCTTGCTTTCTATTGGTATGACATGAGGAAAGAAGAGGAAATTTTCTCCAAAAGACAGCAAGGTGAGGGCTCATTAATGGTGTGGGGAAGCTTCGGCTATGGAGGTAAACATAACCTGGCTGTTCTTTCAGGCCGCATGAAGGCTACCGATTACCAAGAAATGCTAGAAAACCATTTACTCCCATTTTCAAACAGACTTGGTAGACTAAGTTGGATTTTCCAGCAGGAAAAACCTTCATCTACATTGTAAAATCGTCCTGGGAATGGTTTTTGGACAATCGGGTGCATGCCATGGAATGGCCTGGCCTTTTTTCCTGATCTCAATCCCCAAGAAAATGTGTGAGGTATCCTCAATAGGGCTATATATGCCAATAGCAGACAGTTTCAATCTGTGGCAAAATTGAAGGTCGTCATCATTGAAGCGTGGGAGAATATTGATGCTACTGTCCTCCAAGAAGTGGTAAATGGTTTGCCACATAGTATATTCCAAATCATATTTAACCAGGACGGATATATTGTCTATTAACAGTAGTGGCTTTATTTCGGCGGGACACCTTTCCCCCTCTTTAAAAGAAAAATATTTTTTCCCTGTCCAGGTAATGCAGGGAGTGAGTTACTCCTTGTAAATATGTATTTATATATAGACTTTCTTAATATATTTGATTCGTTCTTATTGGTTTGTTTCGTGTCCAATTACAGCACACAATCACGTTGGCTTTATTTCGATGGGACACACCTTAAAGAAGGAACATACATAGTAACAATCACTTGCGAGATAAAAAATTTAACACTACGTAAGCATAAAAATGAGAGTGGGTATTTTAAAACGATATCAAATATTTTGCTATAAAATTTGTTAAAACTACTCGGCTCATATTCATAAGATAAAAAATTTCTAGGAATAAAAGATGAAAATGAAGTATCACTTAACCTGTCATTTCATAAATAAGTATCACAATAATTTCTATATCTTTTAATCCCAGCGATAATGGCGGACGGAAAGGAAATTTGATTTTATTCTCTGCCTATGTCATTAACATATTAAATCACATGAACAACAAACGCCATATAGAAAGACAACTTTACATCATGATGTGCTTGAAAAAATGCAAAACATAGATTACTTCACACTGCTGTAATTTTTTACATCCTAGAGAGTAGTATTGTTGCTTGAATTTTACAGCTTTTACGGTGTATCTGTACCGGGCCTCACAAATTCTGTGCATGCCCCTGTATATGTCATCATCTGTTGTATAGCTGCAAATGATAACTGTTTGGTTCACTCTTCCCTTAAGTAGGTGAGAAGTATTCCAAATATTCATTAAATAATTTAGAAGCATTTTCTTTTCTTTATTTATGTTCAAAATGGTAGTCTTTTTTAATTTTATTGTTATTATATCATATTATAGAACGCAATGATAGCCTCAGAATATACCTTTTCTTTAATATTTGGAATTCCATGCGGTGCATGATACTCCGAATCTCCATTAAGCTGCAGTTTACAAGTCGTTCAATCATGTCAGACAATAGAAAATTTATTATCGGATTTAAATAGATTGATTAGGAGCCAAAATTTATGTCCCTTTAAATACAAGATAAGTGTTCTTCCTCTTTATAATGAAAAAATGTTAGTCCGAGTAAAGATTCTAATTTGACAGATAGTATACTTTTATTGTTTTCATGTGAAGATAACTATCTCTAAACAGAATGATTTATACATTGATTTTGCATGTAATATAAGCCGCAATAACTGCTTCAAAAATTTACCCGGGACTACCACCATGCATTAGGTTATTATTTTCTTTCGAATCAGTATTATAGAAATAATGCATATTGTTTACATTCTGGCAGTGAGATGGATTATGAAATGAATTCTCTTAGCATATTTTAGGTTATTGAAAATTGATTTCATTTGTTTCATCGGGCAGCGTAATTTCAGATCGACAAGATTTATGATTGTATGAAAGGAACTATAGATAAATTTGTATTAATTCTATAAATCAGAATTAGGAAGTGCACTTACAATAAGATTTATGGTGCAAAACCTATATTATTTCATCACAAATGATGATCAAGTATATAAATCATCATTTTGGTTATGCTTTCATTGCCTCATTATACGTATTTAATTTATTAAATGAAAACCATTGAGAAATAAAAGAAAATATCTTGTTATATTACTGTCATCATTAAAAACTCCTTTCTGTAGAGCATTTTATCAAATTCTAATGCAGTAATGGAAAATATTTAAATTCACGTAAATATAAAAAAATACTTTTTATTCAATGGGTAGTTTAAATACATCCATCATGTATTCTATAAACAATAATCATTGCAAATTTGTTGTGAATACATGCATTCTTCAAATGAAGCAACGAATTAAAACTATTTTCCCCAGTAGAATCCTTAAACTTAATCGGTATTCGGTATCACGTGTGTGTGCCCGTGCGTGTGTAAAATATATACATTTCGTAAGTAACCAAGATATTTATAATTTTTTCCATGTGACTATGACACTCATTTTTACAGTTCGTTTTGCAGAGTATGTCTGTGTATGAAAAGAAAAAAAAATATGCTGTTTCTTTTCTCATATTCAAATTATTTTCAATGAAATTTTTCTTCTTTTTTCTTCCCAATTATTAAGTGATTTTATTTGCTATTATGAAAGCTTATCATCTTAGTATCTTATTAGCGTTTTTTCTTATATGGCATTAACACTAAAACACCCGAAAATTTTACTCCAAGCTTTATATATAAAAAAAAATTCACCAAAATTTTTATTTAAAACTATTTAACATATTTCTGAGTGGCTTATATTTAACTTATTTTTTCAAGAAATTTCTCGTTCAAATCTACTCTTGAGCGACTTACCGATTCTTATTTTCTATAATTTTGATATATGTGTGGCTCACAATCGTATTTCATTTTTCAAGGCCATTTTGAGAGGAAATGAGATAGTCCATTTAGTATGTGCATAAAATCTGTTTTATACACTCCCACAGGAAACAAGTCTGTAAACAGATGACATGTATAAGAAAGTTTGTGAAAACAGACTCGAAACACTGTGGGAGTGGATGAAACAGATTTTATGCATTTTCTAAATGGACAATCTCATTTATTTATTTATTTTTTTTTTCAAAATGAACTTGGTCTACTATGGTTGTGAATCCCTTATATATTATCGCAGCTGATCGGACAATTTGGAATAGAAATCTCGATACGATATACTTCCAAACATTAATCATTGCAACTTTCTTAAGTTGTAGAATATTGGCGTTAATAAAATTTTACAATATAAGTTTCCATTTTTTATTACGTTGTTCTTTCATTCTGTTTCTGGATCTCCAAGTTTCAGTGCCTTTATTGTAATGCAGTTATTTGCTAACGTTTTCTAATACTTCGTCGATTTTTCTAGATTTGATTTTATCTTATGATTTAAGAGTCATTTTATTTACAAAAAGTTTATATATATATATTTCAATTTTTTCGGAATCCATATTCTTCTTTTTTTCTTCCATGTTAATTCTTGTAATTAAGTATACGGTACTTTATTTTACACATATGCAGTTCTATATTGTTGGTTTATGGCGTGTAGTCAATCATTCACAATATAGCAGTTTTTGATGATGGTTGGTGATGTTTAATTAATGGTTATATATATATATTTATATATATATATATATATATATATATTACCATTAATTAAACATAACCTGCCACCGTCAATTATTATGAATTAAAGCTGTAAGTATTAAAAAAAATATTATAAGAATTATTATGGAAGAAAAAAGAAAAAAGTGGACACCGACAAAAAATGAAAAGCTTATACATTGAATTACGTTATCGAGGGCACAGAATTCAATGATATAAGCAAAATGGTTGTTTTCTGTGGGAGAAATAAGCTAAAGCTAAAATTAATTTTCCCCTGTGCCCGAACAACCACTAAAATCAAGTGAATTGATTAAAAATGAAAGCAGAATAGAAACAAATAATATGAAATGGAAGAATCAATAAAACGTATTTAAATATTTATAGGATATAAAAGAGAAATAATAAACACCATACCGATTAATATTTCAGTATTTTACAAAAATCCATGTGCACATGTCTTCCAGTATATCAAAAAAAATTAAGGTGAATAAAACAGTTAAGAAATCACAGTAAATGATACCAAAGGATGCAGTTAATACATTTTGAAATAATATTTGAAATACCTTGTAAAACAAATTTAATCTAATATAAAATATATAGAAATTAATTACATTATTTAAAATGCACTATTAAATTAATAGATAACAGTTTAACAATATCGTCAAAATTTAGCTAAAAATACACCCTGGTGTATAAAATATAACTAAAATGGAGCTAGAAAAATTAAAAATAAGAGCAATATGAAAGATACAATTTTAGTGCTGCCATCTATTAATAATTATATAAAACATCTATCGCAAGATAAAAATTTGCAAGCTTTTGAATGTAAATAACTGTTTAAACAGCAAAACCAAACAAATCCTTATATATAGAGAATTATAGAACAACCACTAAAATCAAGTGAATTGATTAAAAATATATATATATATATATATAAATGAAAAAAAAATGGGGCATTTGTTTTATAACTAAGTTGCTAATACACATTTTATAATGGATGTTGATTCGATACTTTTATATGTATATTGGTGTAGTTATATTCATATATTTATCAATTCATATTAAATTTATTCATATTCATTAATATTTAATAAAGTTAACGATTAATTTGTATTTAAATATTAGCCTTTTCAGGACAATATCGTATTAATTTCTAATAGTATACTATCTTAAATGAGAATAAAATGCATAATGAGTGTATTTGTTATAACTAATGCTATGACAGTATGGATTTAAATGTGATAATTTCTTTTTTCTATCTTCTTAACCATTTGGAAAAATGGTTAATGTCCTCGGTCAGGGTAGGAAATCAAAAACATATCTAAGCGTTTTATTAGTTGAATCCCGCATTTTATTCGTGTTCTGATTGGTCTATACAGTAATCTGTATTTTCCCTTTACTTTCAACAGAGATGGATACTTCTGTTGCCACTATGACAAAAAAGTAATAAAAACTACAAAAAATTTTAATAACTCAGAAACAAATTGAGATACAGTTTTCAAACAAATTGCACTTAAAAGTACATTTTTTTCTCTATACGACGATGTAAAAAGTAATATTGTGGGATGTTTAGAAGTTTAAAAATGAAATTTCATTTAAAATTGGTCTAGGAATATTAATGTTTAATCCATGACGTACGTAATATATGACCAGCTCCGTAGAAGTTTAAAAATTTACCGTACCGAAAATTGTAAAACAGAAATTTCTTTTAAAATTTGTTCATAATGGGTCCAGGAATGTTAATGTTTAATCCATGGCGTACGTAATGTATGATCAACTCCGTGCGATTTTTTATGTCTTAAATTTAGCCTTTGAAAAAATCATTTTCCAAATGGTCGTTGTAATTTGTTAAATTGCTTTTTTTTTTTTTTTTTTTTTTTTTTTAAATCTTGTTTCATTTTTAACTTAATTGGTATTCAATGGTTTATTTCTCGGTTTTCTGTGTGTGGTAGTCCCAAATTAATATTATTTAGCTAATTTATGGCTAATATGAAGATGAAACCACACATTTTATTTGTGGAACTTAAGGCATTTGGGACCCGATGATTCTGTCTAAGTTCTACAAATTTCCACCATTCCATTTCTGTTATTCAATTTCTGCTGTTTTTTACTATGTTTTTGCAATCTATGATACGTGTGTTGGGGATAACTGTATTTGTTAATGTCATTTTATTCATAATTTCACAGTTTTCGTTGGTGGTCGGTATGTTTATTTAATGGTTTTATATTAGCATTCAAATTATTATGCTGTATTTGCGGATGTAATTATGAATGTAAGTTATTTATGATGTTTTTATATTATTATATCTTTTCATTTTGAATGTCAACAATTAATTTTGAACTATTTCTTTATTAATAATGGTATCTTATATATTTTTTACTTTCATCATTGTTACTTTCATATAACCACGGTAGCTAAATGTTTTTACCAATCTTTTAAGTATTATATGCTTAGATCTCTGCTGTAATTGTGCATAATCTTTGTGTATTATCAATTTGATTTCTACTCTGTAGTTATCTGATACCTCTTCATAGGAAATTCCCTTAAATTTTGCATTGTTATCATCGCAAAGTTTTAATAAAGGAATTTAACCAATCTCGTTATATATGTTATATGCATTTTCTTGTTGTTATTGCATGATATTGTCCTATATCTATTCAATAGTTTTAATTAACTATTCGGCTATTCCTTTCATAATTTTTTCTGTAAAGTTATTCTTTATTTATATATCAATATTGGGAAACAAAAAATAAGTTATAATAATAGTTTAAATGTTCATAATGCTTTAGTAATATGTATAATTTATATTAACATGTACTGAGAAGTCCATTGGGATAATGTTATGGCAGTCTTTGGAAGATTATTGTCATTCATGGTTCTGAATTATTGTCATGGTTATTTATGACTTTTTTGTACTAAACAGTTCATTGGTTTCTTGCCATGGTAGTTTTTGCACTGCGGGTTATCATTATTATGGTTATGGATTTATTAATAGAGGTTTTTGAGCACTGCTTATCTGATTTGTACATATTGTATATACTTTCATTTATATTTCATAATCAAGACATTTTAATATTATTAAATTAATTATATTAATCGAGATTACTAAATTCCTTTTATTATTGATTTTTATGTTATTTTACTTATATGATTTTTGCAATTATTGCATTTTCTATGCATCAAAAAAATTTATAAAAAATTGCAGTTCTTAGTAAAAATCTCGATCCTGGCAAGATACACTCTGCATCTATGCAGTGTAGTGCCCGGTACAGGAACAATAATAGGGTTGTTCCTAGATCGTCAGCCAGTGACTTTATACTCTCTTCCTCGTCCATTATTTTTTCGCAAGTGTTTAGATGCTAGATGCAAGACTTGTCCATACGCTTCTCAGTCACAAATTGACTCAGATTCTAATTTTTCAAATTTTTGTAAAGCCTTTTATGTAATTTATCGTATAAAGTGCAACTTATGTAACTTGAAATATATAGGTGAAAGATCTGGTTCAATACATAAACGAACCAATCAACATCGTTCAGACTCTTAGCAAAAACAAAGTAAAAAATATACAGTCTACAGCTAAAATTCAGAATTTTCATAAACATCAATTTAAAAATACGACAATTGAAATCCTACAAATTCTAAAAAATAAATCAGAACGTCTTTATATGGAGTCATCGTATATGAAATATTACAACACCATTTATCCATATGGACTTAATAGTGAAATATTTAATAGACCTGTTAAATTGTTTTCATCTATAAATACGAGTAATACTATTGATTATTCTCCAATTTATCCTACTCTAAATCATAATTTAAATCGTAAAACAACACGAAAAAGCGAGAAAAGTGTTCTTTAGCAGATGTAGTTTCCAAAAAATATATCACTAAACAAATAAATAATCTTCAAAGTAACTATTTAAAGAATTATAACTGGTCATTAATTCGAAAATACATATTTGCTATTAAAAAGAAACAGATTGTACAACATTTAAATGTATTTCTCAGTAAATCTTTCTCTAAACATTTATCTGATTTTTTTTTTTTTTTTTTTTTTTTTTTTTTCCCATTATGACTATAGTTAATCTTTTCAACAATAATTTACAAAAAAAAAAAAAAAAAAAAAAACCATAAAATTCAAAACACGAATACTCAAATGATAATAACTTTTTCAAATCAAATATTTAATAAAATTAGTATTAATTCTATAATTAATGATAAAAACTGTTATTATCCTATTAATAATCTTCAAATATCAAAAACCTTTAAATATCCGAATACAGTCGGTAGAAAGATTTTTAACTATAATACATTTTCAAAAAATACATCTCTAGCAAGTACTTTTCCGTGTAAATGCAATGACCCCGCTCTAAAAAAATACATAAATAATGACCATGGACATATAATCACTGGAAATCTTAATATTGTTAATGATTTTAAATTGAAAAAACTAACGGGTTATGGTACTAAATATAGACTTCTATCTAAATTTAACGTAAAATCTATTATAAAACAGTTTACATATGATATAGATATTTTTATTTATAAAATTTCAATCTCGTACAATAAACCTATTGAATATTTTAATCAATGGAAAATACTAGTTACTGAAAAATTAACTAAGTCTTTAAAATATAATATTTCCGATTCGATTACTCTTAACACAAAGCATTTTTTTCCAGCAAATTACTAAATTACAAAAAAAACTACGTTATTACATATGTAGACAAATCTAATAATTATGCAATCATATGTAAATCTTATTATCACCAACTTCTTACATCCTGTATTTCTTCTAATAAATCTTTTCAAAAAACTAATGAAAATGTAATAGTAAACAATCGTAAAATTCAAAGTTATTATAAACTATTAAATATTTTCTCTACTAACTTTAATTATCCTTATTTAGTTCTTATACCCGAATTTCATAAGAAACCAATTAAATTTAGGACTGTAACTATTGGATGCAATACATATAATAATATAGCCAATAAACTTCTATTAAAAATTCTCAATCAAATATATATACTGACAACAACCACTGATAATACACATTGTATAAAAAATAGCTATCAACTGATCTATATTATGAAAAATCTTAAATTTGTAAACAATATAACGACATATGATTTCAAAGATATTTTTAATAATATAGATTTATAAGATCTACATATAATTATAAATGCATTATTTAAAAAGTATCATCATAAACTGGATTTACCATTTAATATAGATATAGCTTTAAATCTTTAACAAATTTCATATCTATAATAATTATATTTTGCAAGATAACACATTATATTTACAGAACGTCGGTTTACCACAAGGTGGATGTACATCCAGTTTATTATCAGACTTATATCACTATGAATATTCCTTTACTAATAGTAATCTACATTTGCATCGTTATATTGATGACATAATTTTAATTGCCACTGATCAAATTAATATTTCTTTGTTTCCAGTAGATTATCCTACTAATTTAGAATTAACGGAAAACCTCCTATCTAACAATACAATTAACTTTTTAGATCTTAAAATTACAATAAAAGAAAACAAAACAATCTCTGATCTACATGATAAACGTAAAGAATTTAAATTCAAAGTTAATACGTTTATTAATTTTAAATCTTGTCTTCATAATTCTGTATATTGTAATATAATCCTTAATCATTTATATAGAATAAAGTGTGTATGTTTTTTCTCATCCAATTAAAAATAATATTAAAATACTAATTTGTGATGCATTAAATCATGGTTTTCCAAAAAAAAAATTCATATATTCTTTAACATATAATTAGTATTTAAATGATATTTTAAAAAAAAATTAACACATGCGTAAATAAAATTACAAAAAAATACATAAAATAAGAAATTAATTATAAAAAGCTAAAAAATTGTAAAATAATAATAAAAAATTATTATAGTACGGTTGAGTTGGTAGATGTTAGAATACGGAGGAGGGTGGCGTTGTCTTGATAATATGCAATGGTTAATTTAAAAAAAATGGGGCATTTGATTTATAACTAGGTTGCTAATACACATTTTATAATGGATGTTGATTCCATGCGTAAATATGCATGGAATACATACTTTTATATGTATATTGGTGTAGTTATCATGGAAGACGGTAGTATTCCGAGTGATGCAGCCCTAAGCCTAAAATCGTATCGTAGAGCTCGTAGATGGCGAAATTCATATATACGGCGAACTCGACATCAAAGAAAACGCGAAAAGCCGCCTTTTAATAACTCAGCAGATATAAGCCATATTGTTCTGATTGTTTTAGAACAGTCTTATACCTGCAGTCTAATTCTGTTCTGAAATTTTTACATTTCTACGTGCAGTATATTTTGAGATCTAAATAGCCATTTTTAAAGCGAACGCGATGAAATGGTATGTAAGTGTATGATATGTAATTCCTAATGTCAAAATCTGAAAAACGGTACTAACGATTTTCTTTAAATTGATATATAATATTAATCTGATTAAGATGAGTTGAATAAGACATATCTTTTATCTGGGAAAACTCATTTTATTTTTGACATTTTCGTTTCCGTTAATGCCCAGTCAACCATTAATCTCTGGTAATTTTCTCGTCTGTGATTAGTGAGTGCGAGGCTAACATTAGCCTCGTAGTAAGTAGGTTTGACGTCATCACATCGCGCCAATGAGCGCGAAGGGCTGTGACTTTCAGTAGATAGATAATCCATATTTCTTTGTGTAGCGAGCAGAAATTACGCTATAATGATGGATTTAGTGTTTTAAGTCGTTGTTTCCTTTTGGATTTGAAGTTAATTATTTTACATTTCCTTATTTACATTTGGTTATTCCTGAGTGCGAAGTGTTGTCACTTTCAATTGATAGATAATCTATATTTATTTGTGTACTTCTTGCGAGCAGATGGTTTTGAAATTAATTATTTACATTTCCTTATTTACATTTGGTTATTCCTAATACTCAGAAATTTTGTCAGTCTTGGCTTGGATGAACTTCTTGCACCATGATAATATATTAGCATAACTTGACCAGGTTGAAAGCTTAATCCAATTTGCTATGCTGTCAGATTTACATATGTCTCAGCAGGGCTGTACGAAGGGTGCAGTCACCCTAGACGCGGAGGGGGCGCCAAATGTATACTACAAACCTCGTCTTTTTCTTCATTTAAAAAAAAAAGTATATGTTGTTAATTTTTTTCTCAGTGAAAGTACAAACATCTTTCGTTTCAAAATTATTGCATTATCCTTTACCTCATACCGACAGAGCCGTCCCTACGGGTGTGCGACAGGTGCGGCCGCACGGGGCCTCGCACCCGAAAAACCGTCAACCAATATTTTATGAATATTAGGCAGTTTTTATGTTTTTCTCTTGAAAAAAAATTATTTTGTCCTTGTAGGAAGGTAGCCGCTGACAATTTCTTAATAGCTACTTTTTACCATTTAGCGTCCCTATGGCAGGTGCGAATCCAGCAGGTCCCTATGGTAGGTGCAGGGGGGGGGGGATAATCACGCTGATCCCCCGCCCTCCAAAAAAAAATATAAATCCAACTTTTTTTATGGCAGTTTTTGCGAAAAATACAAACAAACGGAAACCCGAAAGTTTTCGGGTACAGAAGTGGCGGGGGGCAAACGGCCCCGATCATCCTCCCCACCAAATAAATATATATATCGGAAAAACGCAAATTTCACCAAGGGATAACGAAAAAACGCGAAGTTCGTCAAAGGACTCAGAAAAAACAGGAATTTAGCCACTGGATCGTGGAAAACACGCGAATTTCGTCAAAGAATCGCAGAAAAAAATTAATTTCGTTAAAGGATCGCGAAAAACGCGAATTTCGCAAAAAGATACAGAAAAAAACATGAATTTCGTCAAACGATCAAGAAAAAACGCAAATTTCGTCAGATTATTGCGAAAAAATGCGAATTTTGTCACAAGATCGAGGAAAAAGCGCGAATTTCACCACAGAATCGAGGATAAAACACTAATATCGTTAAAAATGCAAAATTCGCCAAAGGATGGGGAAATAAACACTAATTTCGTCAAAGGACCGCGAAAAAACGCTTGTCACAGGATGAAGGGAAAACCACTAATTTTGTCACACTATCGCAGAAAAAGTGCGAATTTTAGCCTCAGGATCGTAGATAAAACAATAATTTCACCAAAGGATCATTAAAAAAATGCGAATTTCGTCAAAGGATCGCGAAATAAATGCAAATTTCAACACAGGATCGTTGAAAAACAAGAATTTTGTCAAAGGAATGCCGAAAAACAGGAATTTTGACAATGGATTGGTTAAAAATGTGAATTTCGCCAAAGGATTGATTAAAAACACGGAAAAAACGCAAATTAGCCAAAGGCCGCAAAAAACTGGAATTTCGTCAATGGATCGCGGAAATAAAGCAAATTTCATCAGATAATTGCGAAAAAAACACAAATTTTGTCACAGCATGGTGAAAAAAGCACGAATTTCGACACAAGATCGCAGCGTTATAGGATCGTAAAAAAACACGAATTTCATCAAAGGGTCACGAAATAAAGGTGAATTTCGTCAAAGGACCGCATTGTAGTAAAAGCATTGTTGCAGTAAAAGATCTTTTTAATGCAATTCTCTGTATAACAGACAGCTTCTTTAATGTAAACAATGAATTTTACTCTTAAAAAAAGCCTGCAATCCATTTTGTAGAAATATTGCTACCCTCTAGAGCAGGGGTTCCCGAACTTTTAGATCGACGTACCACTGAATAGAACTCATACTTCTATAAGAAGTATAATAGAATTCTAATAGAATAATAGAAGTCTAATAGAATTCATACTTCCGCATTCCACCAAGTTACAAACTCCATGCTATTACAGAAAACCCTGTGTAAATGGAATATGTCTAAAACAAGGTATTTGTGCAGTCTTTTGTGCTCCGTCTGAACAGATTTTACTGTATTTAATTGTATGATTACATTATTAAATTGGTATACTTAGATTGACTGCCTTATATTAACATTCAAGTAAAAAGTAGTAGTATCATTATTACTATATTATTAATATGTACATTATCAAAGTATAGTGTTTTGATTTTTAAAAAAGCTACAATACTTAATGGCATATTGGTGTAGATTGATACATATGCACTAGGATGACTCTTAATTCTGTTGTATTGCTAATGATAAGGGTGATGCTTGCTTTACCAAACACATCTTCCTCATATCTGATTCAATCTTAGTTTTAGACATAAATCAGATTCGATGTTTATGTTTATTCCTGTATTTGTTTTTCATATAAAGAAGTGACGAGAAAGCATTTAAAAATAATATATGTTCTGCTAAAAGCAAGCAATAATTTTCAGGGTTGTAGTGGGTATCTGCCCGGGTACCCAGACCCACCCAGCTACCAGCCCGGACTGTGTTTTTTACAACCTTGATAATTTTAGAGCTCTCACCGATATCAGAGGGTATTTTCCTTTTTTCACCAATCAAAATTCTGATACCTTCATCTTTTTGAATGAAGATTCCAGCAATCCATTGTTATTGTTGCATTTTTTACTTCATTTCACGTACCAGTACTGGTATGCACACCATAGTTTAAGAACCCCTACTCTAGAGGGCTAAATTTCAAACATTATTTCATCTTTATCTCCATAATTCCGATTTTTTTAATGAAAAAATTGCTAGCGTTAAATCTGCACATCATCACAGATGTAAACAATGAAACTTTCAGTTCAAATGTAAGGGCAAAATTACAGAATTTTTTAATTTTATATCATTCCGTTTGTATTTCAGTTTGTAATTAATTCTCTATAATATGACTGAACTCATGATTTTTAGGAAGGAAGTACAATTTATTTCTGATAAAAAAAAAAAAAAAAAAAAAAAAAAAAAAAAATGGTAATTACAATCTTTTTATCAAATCTTTTTATGTATTTTAATCCAGATTTTTTGACTATTAAGACTGGCTAAACCTGAAATAAAACTTCCTTACTTTATGATTTTGATGCGAATTAATAGGTACCATTAGGAGGTAAGTTTCATTCAATAATTCAAGGAAAATGATTCTTATCTTTATAATGCAGATTTAATCATACATTATTATTCTACTTGATCTTTACTTTTAATAATTTAATCATTTTTAAAATTATCTTACTTCTTATCATTTTAGTTTATTACTGTAATTAATTATTTTAATATTTTACTATATTGCAAGGCTTTTTTATAACTTTGATTGCATAAATACATTCAAATGACTGTTTAAAAACTGTAAACAAAGCAAGGACCATAAATCTGCAAAATTCTAAAATCTGCACAACCTCTGGTCCCAAGTTGAGCGGATTTGAGGGAGTCTCCTGTATAATGATTTTGTTCAGAGGTACTGTTTGTTTTCGTAAAGCGAAACCTTCTGCGCTTTTGCGCATGCATCAGGTCTGTTTTGATTTTATCAAAATAGGGATGATCGGAGGCTGTTTAGCTGAGTGACAACATACAACTGGAACTTCGGCAAATACCCATCTCAGCATTACCCCTTTGGATCGTAAAATTGTCTCAGAGTGTTAGGCACAGCTTTCGAAAACGAACTGTATTTTTGATGTGTTTATAAGGCATAATTTTGTTTACTTCTTTTTTACTTCTATTTTAAAACTTCATCTAAATAGTTGTAATTTTTCTAATAAATATGTTACATATAATGCATGGCAGTAATAATCAGTATATCTGATGAAAATTCAATTAATTTTTTTTAAATAAACTATATTTATTTAATGATTTTTTTTTATCCCTATTACTGTATTTGATCAATAGTAGTTCGAGAGCCATAATTTTATATTGTAAAATTATTAAAGTATTCTGCAAGCAGTCCTTGTTCAATCACAAAAGCCTGCCACTAAAAAATTTTAATACAGAAGATGCATATAATGTTTTTCTCAGATGTAAACAATAAATCTTGCAGTTAAGAAGCACATGTATTTCACAAATATTACTATATTTTGGAACACTAAATTTGATATATTGTTGTCTTCAACACATTACTTTGAAGTAATGAAAACATTGTTATTGCATTAAAAATTTTTTGTAAATGAGTGTTATTACAAAAGCCTGCCACTAAAAAAATTTAATACAGAAAATGTATATAATGTATTTCTCAGATGTAAACAATGAATTTTGCAGTTAAGAAGCACACGTATTTTACAAATATTACCATTTCTTGAACACTAAATTTGATACATTGTTGTCCTTTACACATTACTTTGGAGTAATGAAAACATTGTTATTATATTAATTTTTTTTGTAAATGAGTGTTATCACAAAAGCCTGCCACTAAAAAAATTTAATACAGAAGATGCATATAATGTTTTTCTCAGATGAAAACAATAAATCTTGCAGTTAAGAAGCACATGTATTTCACAAATATTACTATTTCTTGGAACACTAAATTTGATATATTGTCGTCTTCAACACATTACTTTGAAGTAATGAAAACATTGTTATTGCATTAAAAATTTTTGTAAATGAGTGTTATTACAAAAGCCTGCCACTAAAAAAAATTAATACAGAAAATGTATATAATGTATTTCTCAGATGTAAACAATGAATTTTGCAGTTAAGAAGCACACGTATTTTACAAATATTACTATTTCTTAGAAACTAAATTTGATACACTGTTGTCCTTTACACATTACTTTGGAGTAATGAAAACATTGTTATTGCATTAAAAATTTTTGTAAATGAGTGTTATCACAAAAGCCTGCCACTAAAAAAATTTAATACAGAAAATGTATATAATGTATTTCTCAGATGTAAACAATGAATTTTGCAGTTAAGAAGCACACGTATTTTACAAATATTACTATTTCTTGGAACACTAAATTTGATACATTGTTGTCCTTTACACATTACTTTGGAGTAATGAAAACATTGTTATTGCATTAAAAATTTTTGTAAATGAGTGTTATCACAAAAGCCTGCCACTAAAAAAATTTAATACAGAAGATGTATATAATGCATTTCTCAGATGTAAACAATGAATTTTGCAGTTAAAAAGCACAATCGGTGGCAGCTCTTGACGGTTTTTTTTTAGGCACTAAATTCATGCCTTCCAAAAGCAATATTTTTAAAAAAAGAAATTTTTTCCTTATTTAATATAAGAAACTTCTGCCAAAAATAAGGCAAAGATTTCATTATTAAAAATAGTGAAAAAGGAATAAATTTGCCAGCCATGCATTTAGTGCTCCCAAAACTGTCAGTCACGAGCTAAAGGTAATTTAATAATGTGTGACATGATCTATCAGGGCCGAAACTAAGGGGGCGAGGGGGCATGTGCTCCGGCGCCAGAACGAAGGGGCGCCAAATGGAGGATTATACTTTTGGAATGGATCATTTTCTTCTGATGGATTGATGGCTTTCATTATTATAAAACAGCCATTATAAATGAAGTGTTGGGTGAAGATTAAAGAACAGTCCTAAAAAGTTAGAATTCTGATTTTCTAGTCAGAATGGGGGGAAGGGAAATGGCCTTTTTTTACGGCTGCTTTTTCATCTTCACCTAACACTTCATTTATAATGGCTGTTTCATAAAAATGGAAGCCATCAATCCATCAGAAGAAAATAACTCGGTTAAAACGGAAACTCGGTTAAGCAGGACTTGGATAATCGGGACTCTACTTTATATTTCATTTTAAAAACGCTCCTTAGAAAATTTTTGTTGGTGTTCAGAGGGGAATCATGACCCCCGTGACCTCCCCTTTGGACCCGCCATTGTAGATTACATAGTTCAGAATAACGTGTCTTATGATTACATACTTTAAATTTTAAAATAAGTCGGCAAAAGTAGTCGTAGAAAATTAATAAAATTATCTTTGTAAATATAGTTTACAGAAGAGGGGGGGGGGGGGCGCCAAAATCCATGTTTGCCCCGGGTACAAAAAAGGCTAGTTTCGGCCCTGTGATCTATACCTATTATGTATAGGTGCAGATTCACAGTCGCCATGTGACGACTAAATTTTTTGCTTCGGCCACTAACTTTCAATGTCTCAGTCGCCATACGTTATACAGGGATGCTCCTTTTCTGCTAATGGTGGATTTCTACCTTTTTAAAAAAATGAAATCTGTGTATTTTCCTTCCTACAGTCCAGAATGATCTGTTTAACACAGAAAACTATTGTATTACATAGAAAAACAAACGTCTGAAGTGTCTTTTGATTTTTATAGCGCTAAATAATTTTTCACATTCACAAATTTTTTAATGTAATGCTATACGATAAAATTAAAATTAGAAATATTGTTGTCCTAATATTTCCCACTACCATGATTGCTTAGCTTTACATTTTTTTAAAAATGTATCTTGTCCAACTATATCTTCTGAATGAACATAGTTAAGATTTGTATGAGACTTAATAATTACATTTAAAGAATTTTGTGATTAAATTAAACATACCCATTTGATGTAATTAGTCTGTGTTGTCTTGTACATAGACATATATATATATAAAATAAATTATTTTCCACTTTGAATTCAGTCCCTTAGAAACACTAAATTATTTTTATGTGTTTGTTTCACAATGAGGCCACTGGACTTTTTGGGTTTAGGAACCATTTTCTCCTTCCAGATATTGGGAATCTGCACCTATGCTATTATGTAAAATGTTATAATTTTCACTATTTCTAGTTCCAAGGAATGTAATTTAAAGCACGTTTACAAGGTAAATTTAATGATGGATGAAATATGACCTACATAATGCAAAATTCTGTAATATGCAGAACTTCTCATCCCAAGGTGTGTTATAAAGATCTATCGTATTTATCTTCATATGTAATTCACTCACCAAAAACCCTAAAGATTTAATATCTGCGAGTGCTTTTTTTTTTTTTTTTTTTAAATGCTGGGCAGTAGGGGGAGAGAGGAGAGGAGAAATGCACATTTGGGGAGTTAGGGCTTTATTTATTTATGTTAGTGAGCAACAAATATTGCAGATTATTTTTTTTTTTCAAACTAAAGTTTGAAAGATTTTAATTATTTAGGTAAGCTGGAGAGATTGGTGAGAAGGGAGAAGTGAAATTTTTGGGGCTCAGGAGATTATTTTATATGATTAACTATTATTGCCAATAAAGAGCTTTAAAGAAGGATGGTGGAAGTTTATATATATATATATATGTATGTTTAAAGAGCAATATTTCTTGCTATTTTTCGTAAGACAGTAAATTTTTTATTTAGTAAAATTTAACATAGCTTTTTATATCTCTGAAACAAACCAACAGAAATACCATCTAAACATGCATGTTGTGAATTACTTCCATATGTACCAATGAGTGGTTTAAAAAAATCTCATGGCATCCTTTTTTGCGGGGAGTGAGGGGGAGAGATTGATGGTGAATAGAAATCCTGACTATGAATACTTTGTCTGGTCTTTAATTTTTGTTGTTGTTGTTTACTTTTTTTATCATTAACTTAAAAAAGTACTGATATAAATACAAAGACCCTTAACGGGTTAAAAGTTTGTGACGCAGCGCTTTATCTTATGCTCTAAGAATTTTAAATATGGAACTTAAAAATAATGATATCAAATTTTGTGTGACACTATGCTATTAATTATAATATCTATATACCGGGTGTCCTAAAAAGGACTGACTGATTTTAAAATTCAATAACTTGCAAACGGTGACAGATATTTAAAAAATTCTTGCAGGAGCGTTATGCATAAGGTCAAAAGTTTTTTTACAGTGATTTTCGATTTTAGTTCGAATTACAAACAATAGATGGAACTGTAAGCAATACGCGCTAAAAACAGGCTCGATTTTTTGGTGGATATCTTCTTCTATGCGGAAAAAGGAGATGGAAATGTATTAAGTGGGTCCCGAAGGACCAAAAATCGAGCCTGAATTTAGCGTCTATTGATCGCAGCGCCGTCTATTGTTTGTAATTCTAACTAAAATTGAAAATCACTGTAAAAAAACTTTTGACCTTATACATAACCCTCCTGCAAGAATTTTTTAAATGTCTGTCACCGTTTACAAGTTATTGAATTTTAAAATCAGTCAGTCCTTTTTAGGACACCCGGTATATTTATTTCATCATTTTATTTTTTTATAATTGCATGTGCAAAAATTATGTTCAATTTAAAAAGATGTATAAAAGTTTATTTATTGATGCATTATCATTCATATCTCTCATAAATTCAAAATATGGGTTTTAAAAGATTTGATATCAAAATTTAAGTGACGCCTTGATGTTGCTTAAAACGATTAGTTTTAAAATTCTATTTAAATTTTCTTTTGGCTAAATACATTTACACATCTAAACAATACTTTTCATTTTACAATGCACTGTTGAATATAATACTTTCACTGAATCTATATAATGCACTGAAATGTATTCATTTGAATAAATTGATTTATCTTTTGTGCCACGCTATCCAAAAATCAAAAGTAAAATTTATGTAAATAGTTTTTTGCGTCATTGTATCCAAACTAAGTTAAATGTATGCAAATGGATAATATGACGAAAAAAACTATTTACATAAATTTTACTTTTGATTTTTGGATAGCGTGGCACAAAAGATAAATCAATTTATTCAAATGAATACATTTCAGTGCATTATATAGATTCAGTGAAAGTAATATATTCAACAGTGCATTGGAAAATGAAAAGTATTGTTTAGATGTGTAAATGTATTTAGCCAAAAGAAAATTTAAATTGAATTTTAAAACTAATCGTTTTAAGCAACATCAAGGCGTCACTTAAATTTTGATATCATATCTTTTAAAACTCATATTTTGAATTTATGAGAGATATGAATGATAATGCATCAATGAATAAACTTTTATACATCTTTTTAAATTGAACATAATTTTTGCACATGCAATTATAAAAAAATAAAATGATGAAATAAATATATATAGATATTATAATTAATAGCATAGTGTCACTCAAAATTTGATATCATTATTTTTAAGTTCCATATTTAAAATTCTTAGAGCATAAGATAAAGCGCTGCGTCACAAACTTTTAACCCGTTAAGGGTTTTTGTATTGTACTTATATACACTGCTCAAAAAAATTAGGGGAGCAAGCAAAAAAGTGAAGAGAACAGTGCAAAACAGCAATGTATGGGCATAAAATGAATAGTACACGTGTAGCAATGCGCAATACATAAAAAAAGACGCAAAAAATGGCAAGGGAGCTTTTATTATTATTATTTTTTTTTTTGAAAAGATGAAAAGAACATGAAAAGATGGTTTAGGGCAATAATTTGTTTTCATGTAAATCATAAAAAAAAGTATTGTTTAGAAATGATGCAAGATTTTTAATATGGCATGTGGTCTCCTCGAACAGCTAAGACTGCTGCACACCGGTTTTCCATTGTGTGATGTTGAATCACATATTTTTCTTAAATTACTCCTTTTGGTCTAAACTTGAATTAAAACTAGTCTTTCATTACTTATTCATTTTATCCTAACTTTTATTTCAGTTCCCATTATATTTTCACTCCAAAAGAAAAGAAATTTAACATATGCCTTTATCACTAAAATGGCTCTCACATAAATAGAATTCATTTGGATGATTATTCACGCTGACTAGACAAAAAAAAGAATAAAGATCGACTTTGATTTCGGTCAATAGAAATAACTCTTTGCTCGCTGCTTATTTTTTGAGTTTAACTTCCTTGTTAAATCATAAGCATTTCCAGTACATGCCGTCTGATTTGTCTTTCACCCGAGGTTCCCAAAACTTTGCTTCTAACGTACGAATTGGCGTTCAAATTCTTTTTGTCTTATTTTTTAGGACTGCTATGCTGGTGGCCCTGCCACGTAATTCAAAATTCTCCTAATTGTCCAAAGCGTAACAGATAAATTTTACTCATATGATATCATTCATTTTTCATGTGCTCTTTTCGCCAATTGTTTGATGCCAATGTGTATATTACAGAATAATTGGAAGTTGCTCTCGCTCGCTTCATGAGCTCAGTCATGTAGAAAAACGTCTTTATAAGTTCTGTCAGGCACCATCCCTATCCATTTCTCTATGAAATGCTTTAATTTTATATATTTACTCCAAATAAACAGATTCGTAAAAAAAAGCGACTTAAAGGCATTTATTTCTATAATTATCACAGCCTACAGCTATTTTATAAAACTCCCGCAAATGCAAACAAACTGAACCTGGTAATCATTTACGATCTACAAGAATTTTAAAGTACGGATCTCTATTATACATGGATGCGATGAGGTTATCGATAAGACTTGGGTAATACTGTTCCAATGCTCAAGAATTGCAATCTCCTTGTCCCGGACAGTAAAAGCAGGCCTCGGTCTCGCGGCAATGCATCGTCTGAGTATGTCCCAAACATGCTCGATCGGATTTAGGTCAAAAGAGCATGCTGGTCATTCCATACGCTGTATTGTTTTAGCTTCAAGCATGTTTTCCACAAGACGAACTGTATAAAGTCTGGCATTATCATGCATGGAAAAAAAGAAATCACTAATTACTGCAACATAAAATACGACATGAGGTCTCGGTATCTCGTCTATATTACTGCGGACCGTCAAAGTGCAATTCCGAATGATATGCAGGCCCGTACGTCCACCTATGCTGATTCCAGCCAAGAGCATCAACCCACCTCGTCTGTAATGTGATCTTTCACGAACGAATGTGGGATTATTTTTAGTGCCTCTTTCTCTCCATGCCAAAGCACATCAGATGTCATATCCAGACTGAATTGGGACTCGTCTGTAAACAGAATTTCACTCCAACAACGTTGCCTCCAAACTCGATGTTCAGTTCCCCACCTTCTTTGGGCCGCACAGTGCCTTGAGGTCAACGGAATACAGTCCAGTGGCTTACGTACATAGAGACCACCCTAATGAAGCCTATTTTGGACTGTTTGGCTGGACTCCCATCGTCCTTTGGCCAAGAACAACTGTGTTTGCAGCTGAGTAGCATTGCCCGTACCGACTCGACGGGCTGTTAACAGGATATATCGGTCATCAGTTTCTGTGTTAGCACATTTTCGACCTTGCACTTGTCGATGACTACCATTCCATGTGTCTTGTAATCAATTCCACAGCCTTTCGTGGACACTTCTTGCGACTCCAACAGCGTCCACTACACTTCGTTGTGTTTCCCCAAATTCAACTGTCCCGATAACACGCCAAGCCATGGATTGCGGTAAATCATGTTGTTGTGACATTTTCAAGCCACCTCTCAAAACATAAGCTGAGCAATTGAATTTTACAACTGAGGCAGTGAAACAGACGTTTCTACAAAATCCCGATTTCTGCATTTATCACCTTTTTCCAGTTTTTGACGTCATAAACTTTAATTTACGTGTGAAGTTTTCTTTATCTGTTTTCTACAGCCTTTTAAATTATGGGTGTTTTATTTTACGTTACTTATCGGTGTAAATATTTGCATAATTTCGTTAAAACCATGTGCTCCCCTAATTGTTTTGAACAGTGTATTTATGAAACATATTAAATTTATTCATATTCATTAATATTTAATAAAGTTAACGATTAACTTGAATTTAATTATTAGCCTACTCAGGACAATATCATATTAATTTCTAATAGTATACTATCTTAAATGAGAATAAAACACATAATGAGTGTATTTGTTATACCTAATGCTATGACAGTATGGATTTTAATTAGGTATTTTTTCCTCTATCCTTTTTAATCTTGTTTCATTTTGAATTTAATTGGTGCTCAATGGTTTATTTCTCGGTTTTCTGTGTGTGGTAGTCCCAAATTCATGTTCTTTAGCTAATTTATGGCTAACATGAAGATGAAACCACACATTTTATTTGTGGAACTTAAGGCATTTGGGACCCGATGATTCTGTCTAAGTTCTACAAATTTCCATCATTCCATTTCTGTTATTCAATTTCTGCTGTTTTTTACTATGTTTTTTTGAATCTATGTTAAGCGTGTTGGGGAGAACTGTATTTGTTAATGTCATTTTATTCATAATTTCACTGTTTTTGTTGGTGGTCGGTAATGTTTATAAACATTAAATAATTAGTTAATGATTATATATATATAACCACTAATTAAACATTACCGACCATCATCAAAAACCGAAATATTGTGAATGAAATGACAATAAAAATGGATACAACAATCCTATAATATACAACTGTATGTATAAATTAAAGTGCCTTATACTTAATTACAAGAATTAATATGGAAGAAAAAAAGAAGAATATGGATACCATAAAAAATAATTGAAAAACTTATATATTGAATTACGTTTTCAAGAGTACAGAATTCAATGATTTAAGCAAATCGGTTGTTTTCTGTGAGAAAAAAAAGCTAAAAGATGAAAAAAATTTTCCTCCTGTACTCAAACAACCAATATGACCAAGAGAATATTTTCAAGATGAAAACAGAATAATATCAAATGGCATGAAATGGAATAAACAATACAACCTTATAAATATTTAATTTATAGCATAAAAAATAGAAATATTACACAACATACCGAATAAAATCCCAGTTGTTTTTAAAATATCCTCCTGCACATGGTATCCAAAAGCACGACAAGATTAGGGTGAATTAAACAGTTAAGTTAACATAGAAATTAAAACCTATGGATTCAGTTAATTCATTTTGAAATACCGTGATAAATTCAATTAATATAATATAATTAGAAAATAATTACATTATTAAAATACCTAAAAACACTTTTAAATTGTTTAATTTCTATTTTACAATATTGCCAATATTCAACGTTCAATACCACCTGGTGTAAAAAATTTAAATTATTAATTAAATGTAAGCATTAAAAGACAAAATTTTGGTGCTTCCAATATATATATATATATATATATATATATATATATATATGCGTTTGTGGGGGTTATAAAGTTGATAAGGTTCTCTACTAAATTTACTCCAAATCGCATTCAACTTTCTTTTCTATTTTAAAAGCCTTTTGTTCCAAGTTTTTTTCTAACTTTTCCTGAAACTATTTAATTAATATATCCCCTGACCCAGTGTATCGTTTCAATTGGATTGAAACCCGCGAGAGATTTAAATCACAGTAATGGCGGCCTAATTAACCGTTACCAAATGGGTGTACATCAATTGCGCCTACGGTGGGAGGAGATCATAAATTGCGCCTACAGCTTCGGCCCCTTCTGTATGAACTGCGCTCGAAGGGGTGAGATAAGCAATCCATCATTTTATTGAGGGTTGCCTTAAAGAGTTCTTTTTCCCGAAAAAGTATTCTGGATGCAAATCCGGCCATGGTAAATCTTGGTGACAATAATCACAATACTTAAGGTCTGTATTCATCTAGCATTGCATTATATCTTATGAGATATTCAACGTAATGAATACAAATAAAATATTACTAGAGGATACTTACTAATATTTACTACGAAAGAAGGGGACATCTCATTTAAATGGCGCGGTGCAAACTGCCGCCCCAAATTTTGTTAGCTCTTTCAAGGTATTTAAAGAAATATCTAATGTTAATTAAAAAAAAAAACACACCATTGTTAAGAAAATTTTTATTTTGACTTGTAACATTTGGATAAAAAGTGTTTTTCCTTTTTCAATGACAAAAAAGCCTTTTTTGCAACCGGGCAAACATGGATTTTGCCGCCCCCCCCCCTTTCTCTTCCGGAAAGTATGTTTACAAAGAGAATTTTACTAATTTTCTAATAGCAGACTTATTTTAAAATTTAAAATATGTAATCATAATATATGTAATACTGAACTATGCAATCTACAATGACGCGTCCAAGAGGGAGGTCACGGAGGTCATGACCCCCCTCTGAACACCAACAAAAATATTCTAAAGACCATTTTTTAAATGAAATATACAGTAGAGTCCCGATTATCCGAGTCCCGCTTAACCAAGTTTCCGCCTTAACCGAGTGATTTTCTTCTGATGGGCTGGTGGCTTCCATTATTATGAAACAGCCATTATAAAGGAAGTGTTAGGTGAAGATGAAAGAGCAGCCGTAAAAAGTTAGAACTCTGATTTTTTGGTCAGAATGTGGGGAAAAAAATGCCCATATACATTTTTTTTTTTTTTTTTTTTTAATTATGGCCATTTTTCTTTCCCATTCTGACCAGAAAATCGGATTTCTAACTTTTTACGACTGCTCTTTCATCTTCACCTAACACTTCATTTATAATGGCTGTTTCATAATAATGGAAGTCATCAGTCCATCAGAAGAAAATGATCCATTCCAAAGACTGACGAAAAGCACAAACATCCATTATATAAATTGAGCATTCATGTGGTTAAAGGCTTCAGAAAAGACAGACAGAGAAACAGCAGTATAGCAGTAACATTACAACTTTGCTGCTATTACTGCATTCTTTTTCTTTCTTTAAATTTTTTTTCTTTTCTAATAAAGGCTCTCATTATGGAGCCACGAAACAGTTGTATGCTAAAAATTTTGACTGTTTATACTTTTCTTTACGTTGGGTTTGCATATAATGTATTTATTTAACACAATGAGTTCTATATGCATGTTATTAGTTTATACTCTTGGAGGAATTTGACGTAGAATTCCCTCCTCCCTTACCTTATTTTGCGATAATGATGTTTAAAACGGAATATTTTATTTATTTTAATCGAAAATCTATTGAATGGTTAAATAATAATAATAAAAAAAAACAGATTAAAAATGTATTCATTTTTGCAAGAACTATAGGTAGTAATATAAAATAAATGTTTATTCTCTGGTGGGAAAATTTTTGGCAAAATATTGGCGTCCGAAATAAATCGCGACATAACCTGTAAGAGATAATCATAACCCTCATTTCCAAAGCCATTATGATTTTTAATATACAGTGAAAATTCTTATTTTCGAAAGATAAAAATAATAGACTTGAACTTTTCATAATTATTTTCCTCAAATAATACCAAATCTGTCAGCAGCATGTTTAAATTAACAAGATTATTACTATATATAAGTTGTAGTATTACTATTATTATTACTAGTATTATTTTTTAAATGAAGCAGAATGGAGAATGGTCTAATTTAGGATTAATTTAAAAATCATTAATATGTTAAATTTTTCTATCACAGCATAATTCTCATCCATTCATGCATTTATATTCTCTTTCAGATGCCAAATAACTAATTCATCAGTTCTACTTAAAAATTTGGCTTTTAAAAGTCAGCAAAAATTTAATTTAAAAATATTTTGAGGATCAAAATCATAAAGTCAACTATAATCTATTATTTAAAGTGTATTTTTCTTTTATAGGAAGTCATCTATTATTAAACAAGTTGGAAATTGCTCGTCAAACGTGGCAAATGAGGTGCGTTCGTACTATAACTAGTTTTATAATTATTTTTTGCACCCCATATTGTACTGAATGTATATTTTTTTGCACTTCATAAGTGCATAGTCTGTAACATCATTAAAATATACTTGCAATATTTTTTTCCCATATTCCCCGTAATGTAACGGAACACTTTTAACTGTCCCTGTAATTAAACTATACATCCGATTATCATAAAATCTGAAATGGCTAGACAAAATTTTTCAACACTTATATATTTAAAATTTCAGACCATTCGGAAGGCTAAAACATCATTAAAATGCATTTGCAATAATTTTTTCATATTGGCCGTAATGTAACGGAAAAATTTGACTGTCCCTGTAATTAAACTATACATCCGATTTTCATAAAATTTAAAATGGCTCGACAAAATTGTGCAGCAATTATATATTTAAAATTTCAGATCATTCGGAGGGCTGTAACATCATTAAAATGCAATTGCAACAATTTTCCCCATTGGCCGTAATGTAAAGAAAAACTTTTGACTGTCCCTGTAATTAAACTATACATCCGATTTTCATAAAATTTGAAATGGCTCGACAAAATTGTGCAACAATTATATATTTAAAATTTCAGACCATTCGGAGGGCTGTAACATCATTAAAATGCAATTGCAACAATTTTCCCCATTGGCCGTAATGTAAAGAAAAACTTTTGACTGTCCCTGTAATTAAACTATACATCCGATTTTCATAAAATTTGAAATGGCTCGACAAAATTTTGGAACAATCATATATTTAAAATTTCAGACCATTCGGTTGGGTAGTTTTAGCTCTGTTACATGCGGACAGACGGACGGACAGACAGACGGACTGAACGACGACTATAGGTGCTACGTATTTATATAATTACGAACGCACCTAAAAAGGGATATTTTATCTTTATAGATAAATAAAACCTTGAAATTATATTTTGAGAAGATGCGTTGATTTAATACGAAATTAGGAAATCATAATCTAATGTGTGAAATTACTATATTTGGAGAAGATGTGTTGATTTAATAAGAAATTAGAAAATCATATTCTTATGTGTATAAAGGTAATTTTTTTTTAGATTTAAGGGTGTTGCAAAGAGTTTCCCTCAAAATTTTCTAACTTACAAACTTGCTTTTAAACGTAAAAGCATGTTACTTGCAGACATGACTATTGAATGGATTTATAATCTATTAATCTTTCATTTTCAGATAACTGAATTACATGTTGAATTATAAGCAATTGTTGTTTGATAAAAATTTATCGGACTGTCACGTCTGGAAATTCAGTTTAGCACGCATTGTGGAAATACAGTTCAAATGCTAAATGCTTTTAACAGCATTTTGTAAAAGATTGCCTTTAATGAAAATTGGAAAAACCGTTCGATTTCACAGATTCTAAATAACAGATAGGTCACTCTCATGTAAATACAAACAAATATGAATACTAGAAAGTAACGAGTTTGCATTTGAAAACAGTCTTAAAACTGCTCTCAAATTCAAAGAAGCTATTTTCTGACACATTTCTGAATGCTTGAAAACACATTAAATTAGAAGATGTTCTTATTAAGAAACTATGTAATCGAATGACTTTTCCATTTTTTGGAAAAAGCAGATAATTTTACAGAAAATACTGTAAAAGTTGGCGTTTTGAACCAAATTCACGAAGCAGCAGTGCGAGAAAGTATAAAAACTTCTCATCACATAACAAGAATGGGTTATAACTGTTTAAGTAATTTATTTATTTGGAAATGGAATACGCTATTCAATTAAAAATCGCTTAGGTTTGTTAATTTTATTTCTTTAAGTATAAAAATGAATCAGACAATGTGACACAAAATTTTGTGTTGCGAGCAGGGAATTTGTGAAGCACCTTAAGCTGTTCTTAACTGCTCTGCTCAACAAGCGCAAAACGTTTTGATACATTTACAAATTCATTTTTAACGGAAAGGTATAAAATGGGACAGCCTGGCCATTGAAGCGATTTGGAATGGAACTGTTTTTTCCATTTTTTGATCCATCCATTACTTATTGAGTTAGAAGCGAATTTGATTACGTGACAAACACGTTTTTCGCCCGCTCTTGAGGGCTCTTTCCTCCTTCGCGAGGAAATTCTATTCCAAACGTCTACTTGGACACTCTTTTCTGAAAAATCTATTGCGTTTGAAAAAAAAATGGAAAAAATAGCTCAATGACATAGTTTCTGAACAACAACACCTATTTTCATGCATTTTCGAACAAAAATAAATTAAAAATTATGTCAGAAAGTTGCCCTTTTGGATTTGAGAACACCCTTAAGGAATTAAGTTTCTTTACACCACTTTTGAATGCATATTTTTCAAATGATAACGCACTTCTCAGTTTTGAATTCACGAGAATTTAATGCTCTTCTTCTTATTATTATTAATTTATAAGCCTGTGCATAAGAGAATCGTGCGTGATTATAAGAATTATATATTCAGTACAAATTAAACTTCAAGAAATACATATTTAAGTTTTACTTATAAAACATCGTGCAACCGCTTTGGAATTTTAAAAATTACTTTAAAACTTAAAAAAAATTAAGTTTTGAAAGAAAATAAAAAATGATTATTTATATACCATAGTTCTAAATAAGTTAATAATAATAATAGTAAAAATAATAATATTAAGAGCAATAAAAGAAGTACAAATTAGCGTTCATAGGAATATTTCAGCAGCAAGAATATTCTTCCATTTAGAATGTTGTTCTTTTTCCTCAGCATCTTTCTTTCAAAATACTACAGAGAATAATATTAAAGTGAATTTATTTCTAGCATATTAACTGAATTATGAAATATCTGTAAATATCTGTATATAAATGTTAATAATGTTTAAGGTTCTTGAAGAATCTTAGAATGAAACATCTAAAGGCAGAGTGAATGAGATATTAGTTTAAATCTTACGAAAATATTTGTTTCCATACATAATTGGCCCATGTCAAATATTATATTATTGAACGAAAAATAATATGCTTGGAGAAAAAAATGGCATTATTAGGTAACAAGTTTTATTTCTTCATAAAATTTTCTCTTCTAAAGTAATTAAAAAAAATTCTTCAACGTTTAAATTTCTTATGTAAATATTTGAAATTGATGATGATTTGTAATGTTCTATAATGGTTATATATATGGATTTTTTTATCATCATACTTTTATTTATTTCCTTTTTTTTTTTTCAATTTGTGCATATTATAATAACGGAATATACATTTTTATAGTGTCGATTTTTCTGTGATTTAATAGTTATTATTAACAACAACAACAAAAAAAAAAAAATGTGTATAAGTCTTTTGCGAGTTTAAGAAAAGCATTATTGATAGCCGAAATTATCGATAAAGCGCCCAACTTAGCAAATCAACACCAACAGAAAAGAGCCTTTCTAACAAAAAAAGCTGTCACTTCGTGGCCATAAGTATAAGAGAGGGGGTTGACAATGATATACGGTCCAACGTGACGCCGAGCGCAGTTCATACAGGGGGAGGCAAAGAAGGGTCGGCATCGGCGCAGTTAGCCGGTCTCCTACCAAATATACCCTGCTTAATATTATGTCCGATGGCGGGCTGCTTAATATGAAAATCACAAGTTAAATTCTTTTTAGACATGTGTTCAATAGCTCGGCATTCTTCAAACACATGTTGGCAAACGTATGCGTAAACTTTCATAAGACGGCTGAATATAAAAAGTGAAATTCAAGGTCATCTGCTTCTCTTTGTTTCTTTTTCTTGCATAGATAATCAGCGTCGAATATTGTTCTTGATTCAGAGGAGAGGATCGACATGTAATTATTTTCTTCTTTCGGACATACACTGATAAAACAATTTAGCTTAAAATTATAATGGCTGTCTGCAAACATCTAATACTTCTGTATCATCCTCGTCTTAATTTTTGCTGTTGTTGAAATGTTCAATAAAAGAAGCCTTCCTGGAAAAATTGTAGTGTGTTGTGAACTGAACTGTGAAATAAAAAACGTTTTTGTAGTCATATTACAAAATACATATATATATTAAAATAATCAAACTGATTGGCAAATTGTATATTACACATATCCTCGTCTATTACATATGTATTGATATTTTTCTTGTCAACTTCTTAGATCTTAAAATTTATCTAAAATAATAATTCATTGCTTATAGATATTAGCGATAAAAGAACACCTTTTAAATATTATATAAATATTTTACACTCTTTCATTCATGTATGCATATTTCTGTTTTTCAAAATATATAATTACATCATTTATTCAGTATTAGCATTTTAAGTATTGACACATATAAAAATAATAAACTTTAGTTAAGACCATCACTTTTAAACACAATTTTCCTCAGAATTTCATCAATTCCATTATCAGCAAGCAATAAATAGAACTGTTTGTTATTTATATTACAACAATAATGTATAGCAAGGGTGATTGCTAGTTTAAGGAGGGTGGGTGGTCGTGGTGTTGTTTGGCTTCGTACAAAAAAGTGTGCGTTATATGTGCCAATTATGACATACTTCATGCGATGGTTAATTTATGATCATACTTGATAGTTAATTTATGTTCATATCACACACACCCGACAGTGACAAACATGCGCGTATAATAATAATAATAATAATAATAATAATAATAATAATAATAATAATAATAATAATAATAATAATAAACTTGGTTATCTTGTAGAAATTATTTTACTCTTCAATTGTTACTTTCTTTTCTTCATAATTTTGATCTTGTTGATATATTAGGGTATGTATTCTGACTTTCCAGTTTTGAAGTATTATTTCCTGATCCCATTCGTTCCATTTCCTGATTCCATTTGTTCAGTAGTTCTTGTAATCCTTTTTTAACACATAATGCTTGAAGTTGGCGTGAATCAGACTGAAATTAAACTTAAATAGCTAGTCTCATGAAAAAAACTTCACATTTTTTGCTAACATTATGGGAATCCACCCGCGATGAGATTTCTCTTGATGTAACCTATATGACTTCGTTTCTTTTATCAGTTTCTTATTTACTTCCTTTTATTTTATTTTTTTTTCTGTGTTAGGTAGATTTCGTATAAAATACTACCTATTGGCGTCGTTCCTATGTTGAATTTCTGAAAACTTTTTGCAGATCAACACCGATCATGACCCCTAGAGCCCAAAACCACCCTCAGTAAAAAACTTTATATATCTATCTATCTATCTATGTATGTATGTATCTATCTATATATATCACTTTCTTCTGGACACGATAACTTCCACAATTCTGCACCAATCTCTTCCAAACTGATACATAAAATCAAGGGGTATAAAATCTCGGTCGAGTTCGTTAATGGGCAAAATCGGACCAAGGGGATGGAAATAGGGAGGGGTTTTGTGAAAACCGAAAAACCCCTATAACTTCTTAAATTTTGTACATATCGAATCAGTTTAAAGTTTTTATTACTTCTAAAAATAGGGCCAAAAATTTATGTATCACAGATTTCTGATAAAGTTAAAAATGGGCTCAAGGGGCGCAAAAAATAGTGTTTTTGGGAGAAAAAAATTCATAACTTCGTCAATTCTCACAATATCAAATCCAATTAATTTTATCATGAATCTCCTTAACATTATCTACAACTTTTATATTCACAAGTTTTCGATAAGAAAAAAAACCATAACTCCGTCAATTCAAAAGATATAAAATCCCCATGAATTTATCATATATCTTCTTAATATTGTCTACAACATCTATATAGACAAGTTTTGGATAGGACCAATTCTTACAGCAAAAACAAATTAAAAATACATAGCGGTTGAAGAAAAAAATCATCTTAGTAAGGGTGTATTCAAATCCAAACTGCTTATTTTCTGACTCATTTTACAATTCATTTTTACTCTCAAAGGCTTCCAATTGGTACCTTTTCTTACTCAGAAACTATATAATGTACCGTAATGGTCAATTTTTTGATAGAGGCAGAATATATTTTAAAACATGCTGTCAAAGGGGGCCTTTTGAACAGAATTTCCCGAAGCGGATTGTGTTGGAAAAGGAAGTATTCAAATCCAAACTGCTTATTTTCTGACTCATTTTTAAATTCATTTTTGCTCTCAAACGCATCCAATTGGTAGATTCGCTTATTCAGAAACTATATAATGTACCGTAATGATCGATTTTTTGACAGAGGCAGAATATATTTCAAAAATGATGTCAAGGTGGGCATTTTGAACGGAATTTCCCGAAGCGATTGTGTTAGAAACGAAAAATATTGTCTTACTGAGAAAACAATTGTTTATGTATCAAGTTTTAATAAATTAAACGGAAATTAAAAACACAGGTCGCTTATAAATCTCTTCAAAAATCACGTCAACAAGTTTCATGTTTTTCCTAAAAAATGAATCTGGAGTTATGCCAGAAAATTTAGAGTTGTTGAGCATAGAAAAGTATTTTTTAGGGTTTCGTTCATCTGACGAAACCCTATTCGTCTCGCTCCTCTGTCTGTCTGTCTGTCTGTCCGTCTGTCTGTCTGTCCGTCACAGAGCCCGTTCTCAGAAACTATACATTTTGAAGACTTGAAATTTTGAGTACTTATAACTGAACACCTCACATGAAACGACAAATCCTAAAATTTTGAAAAAGTCTTAAATTTAACCTTTTGGGCTCCCACATGTGTATTTCAAACAATTCTGCCTAAGTCAGCCCCTAATAAGGTTGGAGCCATGAAATTCCTCATACTTATAGCTGAATACCTGAGACAATAAGACAAATCATAAAATTTTGAAAAATGTTTTATATTTAACCCTTTGGGCTCCAACTTGTGTATTTTAAGCATTTTTTTTTTAACAGAGCCCCTAATTAAGTTAGAGACATGGAATTTTGTATTATTATAGTTAAACACATGAGCCCACACAACAAATCATAAAATGTTGAAAAAGTGTTATATTTAACCCTTTGGGCTCCAATTTGTGTATTTTCAGCAATCCTTTATAACAGATTTCCTAATCAAATTGGAGGCATGCAATTTTATATTCTAATAGCTAAAAACCTCAGATCACACGACAAATAATAAATTTTGAAAAAGTTTTATGTTTAACCCTTTGGAGTCCAGCTTGTGTATTTTAAGCAATTCATTTTAACAGAGTTCCTAAGTGAATTGGGGACTTGAAATTTTGCATACTTATAGCTGAACGCCTCAGATCCCACGCCAAATAATAAATTTCGAAAAGGTTTTATATTTAACCCTTTAGACTCCAGCTTGTGTGTTTTAATCAATTCTTTTTAACAGAGCCCCTAATTGTATTGGGGACTTGAAATTTTGCATACTTATATCTGAAAACTTCAGATCACACGACAGATAATAAATTTCGAAAAAAGTTTCATATTTAACCCCTTGGACTCCAGCTTGTGTATTTTAAGCAATTCTTTCTAACTGAGCCCATAATTAAATTGGAGATTTGAAATTTTGCATACTTATTAGCAGAATACCTGAGGCCAGGTGACAGATCATAAAATCTTTAAAAAGTCTTACATTTAACCCTTTGAGCTCCCACATATATATTTTAAGCAATTCTTCCTAAATGAGCCCCATAATTAAGTTGAAGACATGAAATTTTGCATACTTATAGCTGAACACTTCAGATCACACGACAAATAATAAACTTCGAAAAACGTTTTGTATTTAACCCTTTGGACTCCAGCTTGTGTATTTTAAGCAATTTTTTCTAACTGAGACCATATTTAAATTGGAGATTTGAAATTTTGCATACTTATAAGCAGAACACCTGAGGCCAGGCGACAAATTATAAAATCTTGAAAAAGTCTTACATTTAACCCTTTGAGCTCCCACATATATATTTTAAGCAATTCTTTCTAAATGAGACCCATAATTAAGTTGGAGACATGAAATTTTGCATACTTATAGCAGAAGACCTGAGACCACACGACAAATATTTTTTTTTCGAAAAAGTTTTATATTTAACCCTTTGGACTCCAGCTTGTGTTTTTTAATCAATTCTTTCTAACTGAGCCCCTAATTAAATTGGAAACATGAAATTTTGCATACTTATAGCAGAAGACCTGAGACCACACGACAAATATTTTTTTTTCGAAAAAGTTTTATATTTAACCCTTTGGACTCCAGCTTGTGTTTTTTAATCAATTCTTTCTAACTGAGCCCCTAATTAAATTGGAAACATGAAATTTTGCATACTTATAGCTGAACGCGTCAGATCATAAGACAAAATATGAATTTTTGAAAAAGTCTTATAATTAACCCTTTGGGCTTCAACTTCTGTATTATAAGCAATTATTTCTAACTGAGCCCTAATTAAGCTGGGGATATGAAATTTTGCATACTTATAGCTGAACACTTGTGATCACGCGACAAATGATAAATTTTTCAAAAAGTCTTATATTATTGACTCCTCTGGGCTCTAACTTGTGTTTTTTAAGAATTTTTTCTAACTTAGCCGCTAATTAAGCTACAGCGAGCTAGTTTCTCTTGAAGGCTCCGGGAGGGGGGGGGGTTCAATTTTTCCCCAAACCCCTCATCTGATATATCCTTTGACGACCTTCGGCCACTCTTTCATTTTATGCACAATAGCCTTTCATATTTTATTTCCACTTGGCCAGGAGGGCTTTCCTATTTTACGTTTTATGGGTCCAATTTCCTCGACTAATATAAGTGCGAATAGGTTCTAAAACGGAGTTTTGTCGGGCAGACGTTTGTTTAGAATAGAGTGCACTCCCTAGTTGCGAATTGTGGAGCTAGCAGATTTTGCAAAAGGATAGTGTTTTGAAAGAAATATTAAACGAAACCCTCTGTGCGATCTCTGATCACACTTACCCACTTGTTTGAATACCGCCCTAACATGATTCTGATAAAACCAGTTATTATATAAAAATGAAATAAAAACTCGTCAAAAGCGGCCAGATAAAATTGTTAAAGTGGGTTTATCTCTAATCATGATTTGGTTTTTGTTTGTGAAATTAGTATACTTAACTTCGAAATCTACCTCCGCCTGTAGGCCGGGCCGGAAGGGATTTTATTTTGTATTGGAATTAAATTGTGATTGAAATTGTGTTCGTGTTGGCATTATTATATGATAAAACCTTTTGTAAAAAAGGGACAATTAAATCATATTATACATAACTTTTTCGTGTGGCCTAATGATCAAATAAAAAAATTAATTTCATTAATCAAAATTTGGCTACATTTAAACCAACGGTTCGCAACCTGTAAGCCGCGGATGCTCTAAAGAAGTAAGAATTGAATGAAATTAAGGTTTTAAATTAAGAAATTACCACCAATTGATATGAGAAAACAAGGCAAGAAAATGCAACACCATATAGGTGTCTCCTTAAACGTTTGTACGTTATTGATATTCTAACTGAAAATTATCATTTCTACAAAGTTAGTACTGAGGCTTACATTTTTTTTAAATTTATTTATTTATTTTATTTTATTTTATTTTATTTTATTTTGTTTTTTTTTTTTGTTTTTTTTTTTTTGTTTTGTTTTGTTTTTTTTTTTGTTTTTTTTTTTTTGCATACTCGGGCCGGACCTGGATTTCATTGTTCCCAAGATGTGTCGCGCAAGCTTTTTTTTTTTTTGTAGAAATAACAATGATAATGAACTTTTGAAAAAAAATATATAGGGGTATTAGAGAAATTCTGGTTTCCAGAACACCGGAATTGCGGGTGGTGATCTTTAATCTTAAATACATATAAGCAATGAATTATTATATTTTAGGTAAATTTTAAGATGTAAGAAGTTAAGAAAAATATCAATACATACATAATAGACGAGGATATGTGTAATTACGATTTAACAATCAGTTTGATTTTTTTAATATATGCATTCTGTGTAAAAAGTACCCGGATTTTATTATTTAAAAAACACGCATAAAAGGTATCACGATCATTTCTTTCCTGTAATTTGGGACCACTGTACCGAGTTACAACGGGGAATTTGAGCTCCATCTGTGATTTAGTTGTGTTAACAGCAGCTGTTTTTTTTTGCTTTTTTTTTTTTTTTTTTTTGCTTTTTTTTTTTTTTTTTTTTTTTTTTTTTTTTTTTTTTTTTAATCTTCTGCGATTTTTGCAATGGAAATTTAGTTGAGCAAAGGGTTTCCCTTAAATTTTGTATTTAAAATAGATTTTCTTGTGCTGAATCACTAAAATATTGCAAAAGATCTACAGTGAATCGTACCAGTCTAAAACTCAGACATATGAATTGTATAAAGCACTAGAGAACCAAGAAGTGGTAGTAGATTTGGCTCGTTCTAGTTGTCTCGAACGTCTACGAACGAATCAAACATCAATAAAATCAAGAAGTTGGTGCTTGAAAATCGCCGTATGAGTCTTGGAGAATTGTCTCGAGATATCCCACATATCTTTTAAGTCCGTTCATAACGGTATGACAAATATTTGGGGCTTGAAACTCATCGCCACACGACTGGTTTCGAAAGAGCTCAGTTTTTGCCTGCAAGAGTTTTTGGCCAAAAACGTAACTAATGCCATCCACTAAGGGCCGTACTCCACTGGTATGGCCTCGTGTGACTTTTTCTGCTCACAGAGCTAAAATTACTACTTCCAGGAAATTTTTTTAAGTCAATTGAGGCCATAAAAGAAAATTCCCAGAAGGATAGCTAAAGGTCATACCCCGATTTACCTACCTAAAAAGTATGGAAGATTGGGACCTGCGTGGTCACAGTTGCATTGAACTCAATGGGGTCTACTTTAAAGGTGGCAAAATAAATTTTGATGAAAAATATTTTTTTTTATGTTTTATAGAACAATTTCGGGTACTTTTTACACAGAATGTATATATAGATATAGAGATAGGTATTTGTAATATGACTGCAAAAATGCATTTCACTTCAGAGTTCAGAAAAACACACTACAATTTTCCAGGACGGCTTCCTTTATTACGCAATAACTTTGTAGCTGTCTTCATCAGGTGGTGTATACGTACGATAGAGAATAAACGGGGACAAAGAATAAACGGGCCGATTAAAAAATTAAACTGGACCGCTGAGCTGATAAAAAAAAAAAATTAGCGGGCTGACCGGCCCAATATAACAAATTTAAAAGAGTCGGACTAAGCCGACAAAATATGAACAATTTTCAAAGGATCTGTCAAGGCCCAAGTTATAAATGTGATGCAAGAGCCGGTGCTACTTTAACAACATCAATACAGAAATTCAACACGTCTACAGAGTAGAGATCTGCATCAGACAGTTACATCGTGGCTAAGCCCGGGCCTAATTTTTCAGCAGACTTGGGCTGGGCGGAGCCGAGGATTACATTTTTTCTGTATACTCGGGCCAGACCTGGACTTCATTGTTCCCAGGACGTGTCGGGCACGGTTTTTTTCTTTTTTCTTTTTCTTTTTTTTTTTGTAAAAATAACAGCGATAATGAACTTTTGTTAAAAAATAGTGGTATTAGAGAAATTTTGGTTTCCAGAACACCAGAATTCGTTTCGAGTGCATGGAAGTGAGCCTAAGAAATCCCCCGGGATTAGAAATTAACCTCAGGATTGTATGTCCTAGAGTCGCAACAAAATGGAGTTACATAGGAGACAAAACGCCTCTAGACTTCGTTATACAACAAATCAATTTTACAACCGTTAACAAACACTACCCAATAAGTTTCAAAAAATTATATGCATGCGAAGCAGCGTGCCCGCGAAACTGTGCAGAATAAATTAAACGCAATTTCTACGTATCATACGCAGTTACAGTTTTAAAATTTCGCCCAATAACCAATGACCCCCACGATGAGTTACAGTGACAATGTTGTTAATTGTCTAACATATTTAGATAATAAAATATGTTAATTACCTAAAACATATATTTTTTTCTTCTAGCACATTCTAAAATATATTTTTTCTGTTCTTAGAAACGTTGAGGATTATTCAATATTAATTTCGGCGATATATTAAAACATATTTAATTCTTTCAATATTATCGGTTAATTTTGAGTGCAATAACTTTGATGATGATCTTCATCAGATGGTGTATACATACGATAGAGGTCTGCACGGGCCCGTGGGCCAGGACAATGAAAAGAATAAAAGGGCCGAGCTGGGGCGATAAAAAGACAAAAAGGGCCGGCCCGGGGCGATAAAAGAATAAACGGGCCGATCCGGGGCGATAAAAAAAACTAAACGGGACCGCTTGCCCGACAAACTTTGAGATTTTAAAGAAATTTAAAAGAGTTGGACTAAGCCAACAAAATATGAACAATTTTCAATGGATCTGCCAGGGCCGAGAATAAGTTATAAATGTGCTGCAAGAGCTAGTTTGACAACATCAATGCGAAAATCTAACACGCCTCTAGCGTAGATATCTGCATCGGACATTTACATCGTGTCTAATCTCGGGCTTAATTTTTTCAGCAGACTCAGGACGGACCGAGCTGAGACTTACATTTTTTCCAGAATACTCGGGCCGGACATCATTGTTCCTAGGACGTGTAGAGCACGATTTTTTTTTTAAATAACAGTGATAATGAACTTTTGTTATATACTTTTACTTATACTGTTACCTTTTGAAATATACTTCAACAAATTACGCAGAAATATTTTCAAAAATCAACTTTTGTTTGATTAAACAGCTTTAAAATTTACGATGTGTTTAAGCATTTTTTTCTTTTATTCTAAATTACACTAATTTTCTCCATGAGTCTTTAATTGAATGTAAGATCATTAATGTTGCTTTATGGTCTGCGGACATATACTCTGAAATATACTGTAAATGTTTCTGATAAATTTGTACGCACTATTCTTGTAAAGAATCTTAGTTGTACATTAAGAAAAATAGAGTCTTTTTGCAGAAATTGAGTCCTGCCGGGCTTGGGGTCCGGCCGTAAACTACGAAAATATAAATGGACTGATCCCGGGCAGAACTTTAAGTTTTTACACCAAACCGGATCGGGTCGGACAATATTCGGGCAGGGGTAGGGCTTGAAAATTTTGGCACGTGCAGACCTCTAACATGCAATCCATACAAAGCAGGACTAACCTATGAAATGTAATTTTCTATCTTTGTGTAAGCTGGTTTAAACAATGTATTATGGAAACGAAAAAGAAACCTTCCATCATAACGAAAGCCAATCCAATTATATGATGATAGGTTGTATTCCAAATTATAGTTCGATTTTCATTATTATAAAAAAAAGTTTAGAATTTTTTTTAATTTAACAATGTTTTAAAAAAGACCCTAAAATCATTTCTTATAGAAATTATTTGTTTGTTACAAGCCAATGACAAGAATTTCGATCAGTAAATCCTCTTATTTTCTTGTACTTCCTGTCTCTGTCACTTCTGGGAAGTATTTTTATCTAAGAGTCACACGTGTCACTGCCAGTTATTATCTGCTCACTTCTGGTCTTATTGATGGAGATAAAAACGAGCTTCTTCTTTTATTGGATACCAAACATTTTATTTCTAAAAAATAAAATAAAATAATCATGTATGCCGTGCGCTCGGGTAGGATACATATTTTCATTTATAAGACCCCATTCGAGTAGTGGTGGGGCAGGGCCCGACTTAGGCTATGGGGGGGCCCCGGGGCAAGAATCATTCTGAGGGCCCCCTTCTACCTATCTATAGAATTTTTTTTTTTTGCAATAATATGCAAGTAAGTAGTACTAAACTTCATACATTTTATAAGTATGCATAAATTTTGTACCCAGTACTGCTCACATCTGTATACAGAGTATCACAAAAAATAGTCACAACTTTAAGAAAAAATGCTATTAGGATAATAGAAAAAAGGATAGATTGGTTGACACAAGTATTTCTTTGCAAACTCCACTTACCTACGTAGATTATAGGATGTCTAAAAGAAAATATCCCAAATGGGTCATAATGAATGGTTTTAACTTGCCATGTTACGTAAGAAAACGTTAATAAAGAATTTCTTTCGAAAACAATAGAATACTAAGTTGTCATAATATAATTTTAATCATTAGTTTTCTAATGATATAGTTTGTTTTTTGCATGGGTGGCGGGGGTACTGGAAGCAGAGAAGGGAAGGGGGACTGCACTCCCTTCTAAATGTTTCAAAATATATGAATTTTCTTTATTTTTCGCTAATTTTAATCATTTGGCATCTTTTAATGAAAATCTTGATTACTCTCATGGGGGGCCCCTAAAAAAGGGGGGGCCCGGGGCAGCTGCCCCGCATGCCCCTGCATAAGTCGGGCCCTGGGTGGGGGGGGGGGAAGAACGTTTCAGACATATATTAATTTGTTAAAATTTAATAGCTATTATTATAATTATACAGTACACACAAAGTATGGATTTAAGATCTCGTAAATTTAATTACAAAATGGAATGCTAAACGATTTCATGTAATATACAGAGTGTATCTAAACTCTTGGGTAAAACTTTAAGGGGTGATAGTACACATCAAGACAAACGATATTAAATAGGAAAACTAAGGGTCCCAAACGTCTTCTGAAAGAGATGAGCGCCATTGAAGTTCAGGGTCCAAAATTTCAAATGATTATAAAAAACGGAAAAATTGGTCGATACGTTTGTGGTTTTCGCTGAAACTATTCTTTATGTCAGTATTTTCTTGAAAATAAATTTTAAAGATAAACTTCAAAAAATGTCGATAGAGGGCGCTTTAGGCTTTGGAGTAACGAACAACTATTTTTTACCGTTATTTTTTGTGGAAGCAGGACGTTTCGGTCCCGCCATTTCGGTCCCGCCGTTTCGGTCCCAAGACATTTCGGTCCCGAGACATTTCGGTCCCGAGACAATTCGGTCCCAAGACATTTCGGTCCCAAGACATTTCGGTCCCGAGACAATTCGGTCCCAAGACAATTCGGTCCCGAGACAATTCGGTTCCAAGACATTTCGGTCCCGAGACAATTCGGTCCCAAGACATTTCGGTCCCGAGACATTTCGGTCCCGAGACATTTCGGTCCCGAGACAATTCGGTCCCAAGGCATTTCGGTCCCGAGACATTTCGGTCCCAAGACATTTCGGTCCCGAGACAATTCAGTCCCAAGACATTTCGGTCCCGAGATATTTCGGTCCCTTCTCCAGCAAGCTGAAATTTTGTGCACTTGAAATAGGTGACAATTTTATAAGGGTCATTGTAGAGTTTTTTAAATAAAGGCCTTAAAATTTTAGTAAACACACACAAATTTCGTATGGTAATCATTTTAAAAAACAAGGGGGGGGGGGATGACATTTTCTGTATTTTAGTGTATCATAAGTATAAGGGTCTGATAAATTAAGACATTTATAACTCGATCTATAATTATCGCAAAACACTCATATTTTGTATGGTAAACGTAATCTTTATAAAAGGAGGGACATTATCAAATTTTTTAACTGAACTCCCTAAATTTTAGTATAACTCGAATATAAGGACTCGAAAACGCAAACACTTATAACACAGATCAAAATTGTCGCAGCCCACACAAATTTCCTATGATAATCATAATCGTTTTATAAGGCAGGGGGGGGGGGGGGCTCTGTTGACTTTTTATATATTTTAGTGTATCTTAAGTATAAGGTCCTGATAAATTAAAACATTTATAACTCTCTCTGTAATTATCGTAATCACACTCATATTTTGTACGGTAAACGTAATCTTTAAAAAAGGAGGTACATTATAAGATTTTTTAACTGAACCCTTGAAATTTTAGTATAACCGAATATAAGGGCCCGAAAACCGCAAACACTTATAACTCGCAATCAAATTGTAGCACCCCATGCAAATTTTATATGGTAGAAGTAATCGTTTTCAGGAGTGGGGGAAAGGAGAGTTCTGTGGATTCTTTAGAGAAGCTCCCCATATTTTAGTCTATCATAAATATAAATTCCAGACAATTTAAAAATATTTATAAGTCGAGCTTTAATTTTCATATGCAAATGCCCATGCCAAAATGCACATATTCAATTGTATATAATTTGCACACTATGTGATTAATAATGAAAAAATCTGCAAATATTTTTACAATTCTTTATTTTATCCTATTATTTAACGGCGCATCAATTTTAAATGTATTGCATTTTACATATTTTTTAAAAAGGGGGTTCTTAACATGAATTGTAATAAAGACACATTATTTTTTAAATTCTGCACCGGAACAGACTAGAACTTTCTATTTTATTTTAATAATTATTTTAATTTACTATTTTTTGAAAAACTATTTAAAAGTTTGCATTAATCTTTTTACATGTAACAATAATATTACCGCTATTTCTACCGGTGTCGAATGACAAGTTTAAAAATATTTTTAATTTTGAACCACTTCACCGTTTGCCCCGAGATAACTCGGGGATAAAAGCACTTTTTCCCCATACCTGTCGACGGTGAAGTGGTTTGCAACAATTACAAATCCTTTTTAATATATTTAAGACTTTTATATGCTTATTACATTCAAAAACTACGAGCACAATAAACATAAATCAAAATTTTAAAATTTCTATTGTCATAAAATATTCTTTTCGTATTTAAAATTAATTCTGTATTTCAAATATTTCTTTGTTATTTATTTGACTTATATACTTAGAATTAAAGCAGCCTACATGTTTTAATATGACAAATAAAAAATAAAAAATAAAATACAAAAAAATAACATAAAATCTCAAAATAGTAATGCATAGGGAATCACTTTTACGTAAAATTTCATTTTAAATTAAGAAATTTTATAAACATATCACAATGAAGAAATTTGGAAATTTAGAAAACATATTTGGCTTTTCTTGATATCTATATGTTATTCATTCAAAATAATATTATACATGTATATATATATGTCAAGTGTAGATGTCCTGGCTTCCCCCATTTGATTATGCTAAATAAAGATCCAGATAGAAGAATTATTCTACTCGCGCTCTCTTTGTTCTAGTCAGCCTGCGCTTTTTTGTGAACACACGGCATTTTTCATCTTTAATGGCTTAAAAAAACCGGGACGACATGCAGTGGCGTAGCCAGGATTTCTTTTCGGGGGGGGGGGGGTGTCCAGAATTTTCCCTTCATGTTATATATATAGTAAAACCTGTCAAGATGAAATTGTAAATATTGGTGAAAAATTCCGTTTTACACAGGTTTTGTGTTATTTGTATAGTATTCTTTTCCGTAGCACTATGGAACATTTATGTTTAAGACAGAACTCCGTTATAGGCAGGTTCCATTTTTAAAAGTTCTGTGTATTTATATAAATATACTTATTTATATCATATGAATAGAATAAAACTTGTCAAAATAGTAATTGTCTATAACAGAATCCTGTCTTTAACGTAAGCGTTACATGGTCTTAATACGAATTGCGATACAATTAAATTTGCTGAAAACCTGTCTGAAAAGGGGATTTTCACCCTTCTTTAGTGAAGCATAGTGAAACCTGTGAAAGCGGAATCTTTCTATAATGGAATCCTGTCTCAAACGGAAGAGTTTCAGAATCCCTGCGAAACGAACAATAGATCTTATTTAGGTAGTGTATCTTAGAAGTATAATTAATTACACTTCTTTACATGGAAGCCTGTCTAAAATGGAGCTTTTTACCAGTCTTTGGAATCATGTCTTGACTGTGTATATATGATAGAAGTATTTCGAGTAACTTTAAGAATTTAGGTATATCCTTATTTAATTTCTTAATTAAAAAAAAGCATGGATAAAAAATATAAGGCCAATCTCTATAACTGCAACTAATAATACATTCAAGTTACATTAATATTTACCAGTGAAAAAGATTCACTTATGATGTAAAAAGCTGAGCGCATACTGAAGAGTTAAATTTAATTAACCCATTCGCTGTCATTCACGAGTATACTCGTGACTTTAATTTATTGATTACTTTGTCACCACTATTTTATAATTTAAAAAAAATGCCTCATTTATTGGCAGAAATTTCGCTGTATTAGTAAAGCGAAATTTATCTTTCTGAATTTGTGCTGACAAACGACCTTCAACAAAAAATTTGAAAATTCTTAGTTTTGGAAGCGAATGGGTTAAATCAAGTTTCATATTACATAACATTTGCCTACAATAAAGTTAGGGCCAAGTGGTTAAGTGTAAAACAGCAATTTTCATGTTTAATTTCTTGCCATTGAATTAAGAATTTGTGCTGTAATAGATATTGGATAATGATTTCACATAAGTGTCAATCGCATGAGCCGTTCATGCGATCCGCCGCGCTCCCCATGGAAATTTTTGAGATAACCCAGATAGCATGAACATTAGCAGAAAGTTTGATTTTTTCTGATATTATCTTGCCGTGACAAATTTGAATTGAGAAATTCGCAGCAAATCTCCCGCAAGGTATAATATCACCCACTTGCATGAGTAGTTTGTTGTGAAACTGATGGCAAGACTGTCTTTAAGTCACGAAAGTGACGAAAGCAAAAAATCCCTCTGTTGAGAGACTCAACAACAATGAGAATAAGCCCATACGCAGAAATTGCAGAAATTTTATTCGGTAGGCACCGTTTTTTCTAAACGCTATACTTATTAAATACCAAAAAATGCTCGAAATGAAAAGTACAAATATTACCTAAACTTGTTTATGGTGACAAAACTTATGCATACGCCTTCTGACGGCGCTTTCGCATCAATAGACCTGATCAGGTCTATTGACCCCTTCGGAAGGGGTTAAACTTATAGTGTGATATGGAAAGATTACTACTTTGCAGTAAGTTTGCAGTATTTTTGATTACTTGTTTGCCGTTAGTTTGCAATAAATTTGATACAGCATGAATTTAACTTGCACGACAAGTTGAAAACACTCATAGTTATATTGTTAAGTAAAAAAAAAAATCAAAAATTAAATTGTTTTTATTAAACGTATTTATCAATTCAAAATTATTTTAATTATTAATTGTTTAAATAACTAATTTATCACTTGCTTGTTTAAAAACTATTACATGAACTATATAATAGTTTTTATAGGGTAAATGCAAATATATTTTTTTTTAATTTTCGGTTATTATAACGTTATTAACTTCATTAGGATGTATAAAAGTGATAAGGGTTCTGAAGATAAACATGTTGTTTATTCATTTATTAGTTAGCTTATAATATTATTTTTGCTCTTTAATTACAATTAATTAATAATTTCTTACTTTTTTGCGAATTGTAAATTATAACTGTACTTAAAAAATTAAAATCTGCGTAATATCACCTAACACTGTTAAAAGGTATTTTTACGTATTAGTACAATGTTGCATTATTATTATTATTATTATTATTATTATTATTATTATGTTTAATTAATTAATTAATTATTACTTAGACTTTATGTTTTTGACAGATTTTTCAAAAAAATCCTATATTATTTTTTGGAAATTATAAATTAAAACTTTTGAATAAAAACTTTAAGTGCTATTAATAATTGCTACTAATAATTGCTATTAATTAATTCTCAAAAAAGTTAGGAATTTTAGTATAAAAATTAAATTAATATTTTATTAAATATATTTTTTATTTAATGTATCCTTAATTTATTAAATTAATAACATTATTAATATACATTACATTTTTTTACTTTAAAATAAACTCAATACATAATACATTTGATATTCAATTTATCATATAGTAGTTATAAACTGAAATTTATCTTTTACATGTTTATTTATTTTATATTTAAAGTCACCGAAATTTAAAACTATTAATATAATTAATAATAAAACTAAAATAAAAAATTATTAATTTTTTTTCTGGGAAAGCGGGAGGAAAATGGTAATATTAAAAATCAATAAATAAACGACAAATACAAACAAGTTGGAAATTGCTCGTCAAACGTGGCAAATGAGGTGCGTTCGTACTATAACTAGTTTTATAATTATTTTTTGCACCCCATATTGTACTGAATGTATATATTTTTTTTTTGCACTTCATGAGTGCATAGCCTGTGACATCATTAAAATGCACTTGCAATAATTTTTTCCAATTCTCCGTAATGTAACGCAAAACTTTTGACTGTCTCTGTAATTAAACTATACACCGATTTTCATAAAATTTCAAATGGCTCGACAAAATTTTTTGTAACAATTATATATTTAAAATTTCAGATCATTCGGAAGGCTGTAACATCATTAAAATGCACATGCAGTAATTTTTTCCTATTGGCCGTAATGTAACGGAAAACTTTTGACTGTCCCTGTAATTAAACTATACACCGATTTTCATAAAATTTCAAATGGCTCGACAAAAGTTTTTGTAACAATTATATATTTAAAATTTCAGACCACTCGGAAGGTCGGAAAACTGTAACATCATTAAAATGCACTTGCAATAATTTTTTCCCATTGGCCGTAATGTAACGGAAATTTTTTGACTGTCCCTGTAATTAAATTATACTTCCGATTTTCCTAAAATTTGAAATGGCTCGACAAAATTTTCAACAATTATATATTTAAAATTTCAGACCATTCGGAAGGCTGTAACATCATTAAAATGCACTTGCAATAATTTTTCCCATTGGCCGCAATGTAAAGGAAAACTTTTGACAGTCCCTGTAATTAAACTATGCATCCGATATCCATAAAATTTGAAATGGCTCGACAAAATTATGCAACAATCATATATTTAAAATTTCAGACCACATTCGGTTAGGTTGTTTTTGCTCTGTTATATGCGGACAGACAGACGGGCAGATGGACGGACTGAACGACGACTATAGGTGCTACGTATTTATATAATTACGAACGCACCTAAAAACCTTAGTTTTGTCAGTTAAAAATTGAAAATAAAATTAATTAAAATAATACTTACACTATTACATAAAATAAACAATAATCATCTTATTACAAAGAAATAGGCCCAGTTTCAATAAAATTAGTTCACAAAAATCGTCTGCAACGGGTGAGAAGACTGTTAACAATGCAACCAATAATTATTTTTAAAAAAATGAAGCGGTGGGTGGAGTTTTCTGACAACAAAATATTTTTCCTGGCACACCTAATTACCAAATCACTATTGTTTTCCCAATGTTTATAATGGTAAAGTAACTTATGAAAACAAAATTATAACTTTGTATTATAAAAGTAATAAGAAAAATTAAATATTTTTGCTTCAATAAATATATCTCATTTCTGAATTATTAAAGGAGAGGATGTAGAAGAATGATTTGAGGAAATATTTACCTGCAATAGCTTTTAAGTGTCCAATTGAATTATTGAAGACATTTATTATTAATCTAATTGTAAGAAGGAGAAATAATAACAACAGTTTTTTAAATTATTTAATTAATGATGATAATTTAAAGGTTCTAAAAAACGTATGAAAACAACCAAAAAATCATCTATGGCAGTTTATAGTATATATAAAATACCTAATATTAATAAAAATTAATAAAGCTTAAAAAATCCATTTTGTTAAATAATAATAATAATAAAAAGACAATGTCCCCTGTAAAATTATATCACATTGTTCAATCAAACAAATTTTCAGCTCGCTGTGATTTCATTATCACGAGTTATAAAAGCTTAAATTTATCGGACTGTTATATTCAGCTTTTTAGGTGCGTTCGTAATTATATAAATACGTAGCACCTATAGTCGTCGTTCAGTCCGTCTGTCCGTCTGTCCGTCTGTCCGTCCGTCCGCATATAACAGAGCAAAAACTACCCAACCGAATGGTCTGAAATTTTAACTATATGATTGTTGCAAAAAGTGGTCGAGCCATTTCAAATTTTATGAAAATCGGATGTATAGTTTAGTTACAGGGACATTCAAAAGTTTTTCTTTACATTACGGCCAATGGGAAAAAATTATTGCAAGTGCATTTTAATGATGTTACAGTCTTCCGAATGGTCTGAAATTTTAAATATATAATTGTTGCAAAATTTTGTAGAGCCATTTCAGATTTTATTAAAATTGGGTGTATAGTTTAGTTACAGGGACAGTCAAAAGTTTTCCATTACATTACGGGCAATGGGAAAAAAATTATTGCAAGTGCATTTTAATGATGTTACAGACTGTGCACTTATGAAGTGCAAAAAAATATACATTCAGTACAATATGGGGTGCAAAAAATAGTTATAAAACTAGTTATAGTACGAACGCACCTCATTTGCCACGTTTGACGAGCAATTTCCTACTTGTTTTTTAATTTGGAAGGGTGGGGAGTGTTAAAAAAATTTAAAAAAGTCCCAAATAATGTTTAAATTACAGCGTTTGGCGGCCCACGACAATTAGAATACGAGTTATAAGGTGGTGGGCACCGAAATGACAAGGGACCGAAATGGCTAAGGACCGAAATGGCCAGGGACCGAAATGGCTGGGGACCGAAATGGCCAGGGACCGAAATGTCTCGGGACCGAAATGGCCAGGGACGGAAATGTCTCGGGACCGAAACGGCGGGACCGAAATGGCGGGACTGAAATGTCGTGTACCCATTTTTTGTATCTCATTAAATGCTTTCAAAAGCTTAGACTTAAACTTAAATTTTGAGCTGAAAATCTAAATCGTTGGGAGCGATTAAGTAGCGCAAGCTGAACTGGGTTCAGGAGTTGAAATTTGAACCCCCCCCCCCCCCTCCTGAACACAGCTAAGGCTGTTCTTAACTGCTCTGTTCAACGAGCGCAAAACGTTCTGACACATTTATAAATTCATTTTTTAACGAAAAGACATAAAATTGGAAAGCCTGGCCATGGAAGCTATTTGGAATTGAACTGTTTTTTCCATTTTTTGATCAATCAATTACCCATTGAGTTATAAGCAATTTCGATCACGTGACAAACCCATTTTTCGCCCGCTCTTGGGTGATTTTTCTACTGTCGCGCGGAAATTCGGTTCAAAACGTCCATTTTGACACAATTTTCTGAAAGATCTACTGTGTTTAAAAAAAAAAAAAAAAAAAAATGAAAAAAACCAGCTCGATGACATAGTTTCTGAACAACAACACCAGCTAGTTTCATACATTTTCGAACAAAAATAAATTAAGAGTTATATCAGGAAGTTGCCCTTTTTGATTTGAGAACAGCCTTAAGTTTGCGCTACTTAACCACTTCCAACGATTCAGATTTTGAGCTCAAAATTTAAGGTTCAGTCTAAGCTTTTAAAAGTATTTAATGAGATACAAAAAATAACGGTAAAAATTAGTTGTTCTTTACTCCAAAGTCTAAAGCGTCCTCTATCGGAATTTTTTTAACTTTATCTTTAAAATTTATTTTCAAGAAAATACTGACATAAAGAATAGTTTTAGCAAAAAGCGCAAACGAATCGACCAATTTTTCCGTTTTTTATAATCATTTGAAATTTTGGACCCTAAACTTTAATGGTGCCTATCTCCTTCGGAAGACGTTTGGGACCCTTAGTCCCCTATTTAATATCGTTTGTCTTGATGTGTACTATCACCCCTTAAAGTTTTGCCCAAGAGTTTAGATACACCCTGTATACAGAAGAAAATGTTGAAGTTTTTCAAGAATGTTTTTCAATATACTGCTGGTTTATATGTGTTGCTATTCTAAATGAAGCAGTGGGCAGTCGAATGCCAAATCCTCATATATCACGCACACCCCGGGATTCAAAATAAAATTATTTTGTATAAACTGCGCAGCATAAGCGAAACATAACAAAATTACAGCTAATCTTTAGGATGATCGTGGCACATTTTTAGAAATTTTCACTTAAGTAGTTTTTCGAAAACAAGACAAACATTCGAACACATGCATCGAAATCACGAAGAAATTAATTAATCCTTTCAAGAGTAACTTTAAAGAGAAAAGATAAACAATATGGAACATTTTACTTATTAAGAATCAAGGGGAAATATATACTTTCAATAATTCACTGATGATAAAGCATAAATTTTAAAAAATCTAATAATATTTTACTGTAATATTCGCTGCTTATATTAATCACATTTGTAAATCATATTTTCCTTTAATCAAGTGGTAGATTCCAAAGCACGGCAAAAAATAGAATAACAATTGGAGTTTTGTTCTCAGTGATATTCTGACAAAAGCCGAAAATGAAAGAAAGCGTGTGGGAATTGCAAATGCAAATAGTAAACCCCTATTATAATAATAACCTCTACGGTTTTTCCTTCAACTGACTTATTCTTTCTATTGATGCAAATGTTAAGAAAACTCTTCCAAATTATATTACTGCTAATACTGTAAAACTGCACTGCAAGATTTATAGCCAAAAAAATAAATTGCTTTTCGAAGTTACTCCCCCGATATTTGATGCCACGGCAAAACTTCGTAAGGGGTGTGCGTATTTCCCAGCATTGCGACATAAATCACCTTAATCCCTTTAAAGCACTGTTTCTTTCTTCGCCAACTATTTCTTTCCTCCTCTACTATTACACCATTATTTCTGTCGTCATTTGTTTAGGACAAACATCGTTATTTACTCAACAGAGTAGGCACTCGGGAAGTGAAACACGAGGCTTCACTTTGTGGGTGGTTTTGAATAGTAAAAATAAGGTGGGAAATATATTGGAAATAAGAGGGGAAAAAACAGTTAAAGGTCATACAATTGTGGGTGGTTGGATTTTGGATTCACACGACGTTGCTTCCATATATACACTTTATACAGCTAAATTGGTGTCTTCGAAGACGCCTTGCAGCCGGAAAAGAAGTCACAGTATCTTACTATTACAAAGGATAGGCGATGCCAGTCAGTGTCCCAAAGAGCGAGACACAAAAATATAGTAAACCCTATTATAACGGAAATCGTCTATGATAGTATACTGTCTAAAACGTGAAAATTTCATTGTCTCTGTGGTAAGAATATCGTACAAATCTGCCTGCTAAGACGGAAACCTGTTTAAAATTAAATTTTCCTCCACCCCTTGCGATTCTTTTTCAGCAGATTTTATAATACTAGATAAACACAACGATATTATACAGTAAAACCTGTAAAAGCGGAATAGTTGGGATAGGGAAATTTAAATTTTTAAAGCAGAATTCCGTTATAAACAGGTCCATTTTCGAAGGGCTTACTGAACAAAGCCCAGTAAAACTTGTGAAAAAGAATCGGTATGAGCCACAAAAAAATCCTTTCATACAGGTTTCAGGCTAGGCTTCCTTTCGAAAAAACTTTCCCATTATAGACAGCTTCTTTCTTCACAGGTTTTAGTGTATTAAGTTCCACTGTATGCATACTAATGAAAAGAATTTTAAAAGAATTTGTGCATGAAAAATTGGGACTTTTGACATTCCGCTCAGTGGTTACAACGGGACCTGCCTTGGAGTCCCTGAAAATAGGAACACCAGGGCTTAATTTCTAACAAAAAAAGTACCGGAGCCCTAATATTTTGCCCTAATACTAATAACCGCAGCGTCCCCCACCCCTCTCCCAGTCACTCTAATTCGCATATTTATATTTAATACACTATTTGCAAAATTTAAAGCTTTTTTTTCTTTAGCAAAATAAAATTTTTAAATATTTCTGCATATATTACATACATCTGTCAGTTATTCCACTTTTTAGTTATCACTCTTTTCGAATAGAAATCTTTGCCTAATTATTATGTTAATTAATCGCAGGATTCCGCGAGTAAATAAAATAAGGATTATGATTCGAAAATAGTGTTAAATCAAACTAGTCGGATGTATCAATCCCAAAACTTTCTTCTATCTCATACATGTCGATATCTCAAAATTCGTTATCACTGTGCCAAAATTAAATGACAATCTGTAATCATCATAAGATTCTAAAAAGATGAAATTCCGTGCATTAGTTCTTGAGATATGACAATCGCTGAAATCGTGTAAATCCAGCAAAATGCAGTATAGCAGCGCCACCTATAGAGTGATTTACACAAGAATCTAATAATAATCAACTTATCTGAACGTCTAACTGAATATGAAGTTTGGGAAAAATTCGTGCATTAGTTCTTGAGATAGGGCTAATGTGCAAATCATGAGAAATGCAGCACAGCAGCGCCACCTGTTGAGCGATTTTCACCAACACATAATCAGCAATAATATTAATCAAGATATACTGGAATCTGAAGTTTGGTGAAAATTCGGGCATTAGTTCTTGAGATAGAGCTATTGAGAAAATCGTGCAAAATGCAGCACAGCAGCGCCACCTATTGGGCGATTTACATCAAAACGTAGTCAACATCATTTCATATCAAGGACTAACTGAATCTGAAGTTTGATGAAAATGTGTGCATTAGTTCTTGAGATAGAACTACTGCGGAAATCGTGTAAATCCTGCAAAATGTAGCATAGCAGCGCCACCTGTTGGGCGATTTACACCAAAACGTAAACAGCACCAATACATATCAAGGACTAACTGAATCTGATGTTTTATAAAAATCTGTGCATTAGTTCTTGAGATAGAGCTATTGAGGAAATCCTGCAAAATGCAGCATAGCAGCGCCACCTGTTGAGCGATTTACACCAAAAGCTAATCAGCACCAATTTATATCAGGAACTACCTGAATATAAATTTTTATTAAATTCTGTGCATTAGTTCTTCAGATAGAGCGCTCACAAAATTTGTGTCACATACAGACAGACAGCTGATACTCGTTGACTAAAATACGAAAACATTCTTTTCCGGTTAGATATCTAAATTTTTAAAAAAATGATCCAATTAAAAAATATCCTAGTGTCAGAAAAAATATCAAACTGAAAGCAAATTCATTGTTCGCGCTCTTGAATGGCGCCAATATACATGTCGCGAAAATCAATACCAGACATAAATCTGCGAATATCAGTAGGATAAACAAAACACGTTTTCTGTTTCTCCTGTTCTGATCAAAATATCATTACAAAGTGGAAGAATAATTTTATTTTTTCTATGCCTGAGTAAATGAAATTTGTAATTTACAGACAGATTGAGTTCGAGCGCTTGGTTTTTTCGGAAGCGCTATTGCACTAGGCTCCGGAGCCCTGTATTTATGGGCTTCGGTTAATTCCGACCAATATTTAAATATTAACTAAATACAGAGAAGTGGCGGAGCCGGGCTCCGGTGGGCAGCACCGCTAATTGGCAATTTAAGCCCTGAGGAACACCGGGCAACACTAATAGTAACCGAGAGTTAAAATTAGTCACCATTAAACAATTAACTTTCTAATTAGGAACATATTATACATTTTGATGCTTTACTTACTAAAATGATAATAATGTAACAGTATTCATTTAAAAAAGAAAAAGGGACAGGATGCTTGTTCCAAAAAAGGGTATTATTTCATAAGGAAATATATTAGTAATATGTAAGGCCACTAGTCCCCCAGCTTCCGATTTCCCCTCGCTAATGCTAAGTGCTAAGTCTATGGGCAAGAATGCATTCGTATATTTCAAATATCTCCTCAGGAAATTAATATTTTTAACTCCTTTTTTTTGTGTACTCTTCTTAAAGAATGTCTCTTTTTTCTTAGTTCACAAAATATTTCTAAAATCGTGCTTAATTTAATATTTTATGTGTTAAAAGCTGAAGAACTGTGAGTAAGATTTTAACACTTCCTATAAAATTAAGTATATATTTTAGAAATATTTTGAGAATTAAGGGGGAAAAAAGAAATCCTTTAAGAAGAGTATGCAGAGAAAAGGAGTTAGAAACATTAATTTCCCGAGGAGATATTTTAAATATACACTATATCAAACGTCCATAGACTTAACATTAATGAGGGGAATTCGAAGTCTGACTGACTAGTAGCCTTAAAAGTATTCCGATCAATTTAAATTGGCTATTATTTTGTATTAGGGGGAGATTTGCCTCTAGAAGACCGAAAAAAGAGTGTTTTTCAGCATTTCCCCTCCCCCTTCTACCTATTTTTTTTAGCAACCTCTATAAATCCTTAAAAGATATGAGGCCCATCATTCATCACATGAAAGCTAATAAGAATGGCACAACCAGCAATTGAAGTTGGCAAATTTTGAAGTTTTCTTTCCTTTTATGAAGCGGATTTTTGCTGCAGTTAAAAGAAATTATTTTTTCTATTTTTCGAAATATAAGTAATGGTTTTCCATCGTAACTGACGTAACACTTGATCATCGAATTTTGTTTTCAAAACTGTGTAGAAATTTTACTCATAAAGCTAGAACAAATTTTTACAATTTAAAATATTTCTTACTAAGGCCTTAATACCCAAATACCTACAGATTATTTCAATCTCTCTTTTAGTTCCAAAAATTGCAATTCAAAATTCTGTAACTGATGCAACATAAAATAGACAAACATTTTTTCTACCTTTATTGAAGTGTAAAAATTATCAAAACTATCTCGGTAAAAAAAGTGATTTAATTTTCTTAATAACACTAAGTAATGGCAAATTATAACAGTAACTTGTTTAATTAATTTCTGAACAATGAGAAAGAAAAAATGGCATTTGCACATGTAACTAACGTAACTTTTATTGTGTAACTGACCTAACATTATGACTTTACAAAGACAATAATGGTACTTAACTTAGTTTGTAAACAGTAATTTACAATGCCTTTTTATTAGGATTTTATTATAGAACATAAAAATATCAAGCTTTCCAATCACACCCTTAAATTAAACATATTATAAATTTTATCCCCCCCACCCCCTCCCAAAACAAATTATAATTTTCAGTGGAATTGCCCTAAATTGATACGTCAGTTAAAGCATATATAGCTTTACCACGATCGTTGTTTCTTTTAACTTATTTATTAACATATTTCAACTACTTCTTAGATTAAAATGTATTATTTTAAGCATTTATTATGAAATATATCCATTCATTTGCCCGAATGCTTCAGCTTATTCTGATTTCAAGTCGCTGAAAAGCGTTTTAGTGTTATTATTTTATTATTTATCTAGAGAAGAAATGTATCTTCCATAAAGCATTGCTAAAATTCCAGTTTCAAATCACTACTTTGTTTTAGTAAGCACTAAAAGTACAGAGGCAAAAATTATTGTAAACGAGCCGCCGTAAATGATTATAAAGCGACAAATTTCAAGAGCAATAATTTTGTGTCTCCATTCATCAGTATACGCGATCCAAAAAAAAAAAAAAAAAAAAAAAAAAAAAAAAAAAACGTAGAGCGGGCTTATTATATTATTATAGGCTCAAAAAATCATATTCTTATACTGTTATATTTCAAAGAGGTCCTTTGGTTTAAACTCTACAAGAGGATGTGAGTTTCAAAACTCGCCTTATCCAGAAAATCAAATTTTGGAGAATCGCGAAAAGCCTCTGACTGCGTCCATTGGTTTTTATTGTAAACTAAGATTTTACAATGCCAGAAATACACGATAAAACTACCTTTTTTGCAGATTGTAGTGCTTTTTCGATGCAGTTTCACCAATAAAATAGATTGATAGATAATCTCGATTTTTTAAATTTTGGATAAGGCGAGTTTTGAAATTCACGTCCTTATATGTATTATCAGAAAAAACATCGATCAAAACTTTTAAAACCATTTTTTTTTTTTTTTTTTAATATCACATCCAATCAAAATACATGCAACATTTTTCTGAGATTTGACGCATATTTTAAAATGTAATAGAAAAGTTAATATTAGCAATTTCTTGAAAAATTGTGCATATTTACAACGGTAACTTTAAATATCTTACACTCTAAATAAAAAGGAGTGACTCTATCGCAGAATCAAAATATGGCCAACCTCTTTAGCAAGGGTCGGAGCATATAGGACAAATTTTATTGTTCTTACCAGAATCTTTTATCAATAACTATCAAGAGACATTTTTATAAAATATACAATCGAAATATATCATGAAGATTGTTGATAAAAGATATTGGTAAGAACAATAAAATTTGTCCTATATGCTTCGACACCTGCTTTAAAGTGACTATTCACTATGAGCAAATGTGAAATTTTTGACTCTCTAAAAGAGTGAATAGTCACTCCTGGGAAGTGAATATTCACTCTAAACAGGGGTGGTTAATCACTCTTTCGGAAGAGTGACACACTCTTGCTAAAGGAGTGGCGTTTTTTCACCCCTGGTAAGAGTGAATATTCACTCTTTCATTGGAGTGAATGTTCATTTTTTATGGAGTTCATTCTTTTTTTATTTTGCTCTTATGGACATTTTAAAAGAATCACATCTTTTACAGTATGCAATGAAAATAGATACAAGCGTGGTAAAGATTGGAATAAAATACTTTACCAACAATATTTATTTAATTCATAGTTTGTAACAGTAATTGAACTTTTAAGGAAAAATTCAGTTAAAGTTACATATGAATTAAATTAGATTACTAAGAGAAATAAACTAAAATATTTTATTCCAATCTTATCCTTTGTGTTTGCTTTTATTGCATGCCCTATAAAGATATGATAGTTTTAAAATTCCAATAAGGACAAGTAATTAAACAAAATATTAATCAGTTAATATTATTTCTTTCTTTTCCAGTACCCATAAAGTTGTATTAAGTGTTTTAATAATTCCTGTGATGTACGTTAATTATGTTCTTTTTTTTAGTTCTTTTTTTTTATTTATTTTAGTTACTTTAAAGTTTTATTAATAACTTTTTAATAGGTGGATGTTATATGTTTAACAATGTTTGATTTCATTTTAATTTTTGTTCTAAATATAAATTCTTATCTTTTTACCGTACTTTTCCGTGAATTATTGCTATTTTTGCAAATTCCTATTCTTCTAAAATATTTTTAATTTTTCCACATAAAAAACAATGCTTATAAACTCACATCTTTTTTAAATAAGCTCTAAGTATGATCTAAATATTAAGAATGTGTATTTTTTTTTTTTTAACCGTTGTGGTTTGCTTTTGTTTTATTTAACATGAACATGGAGTCTAAATTTTAAGTTCTCTGGAATATATATATATATTTTTTTCTTTTAAACACATTCCTTAACTTAATCATGATTTCTAATTTTCGTCCGCTGAAACATAAAAATAATACAATATTTAATGAAACGACACGATAAGCCATATTTAATTTAATTTTTTCCCCCGTAGATATTGTATTTTGTGAATATGAGCAAAATAGATTTTATATGTTTTATAGGAAAATATTGACGTAGGAAATAGAAAAAAAGGAGGAAATATAAAAAATAAAATAAATGACTGCATATGAACTCTTCTTATTGTTTGAAAAACTTTTTTATGTAAAAAGTAGTTATTAAGCTCTTTTTTAAAAAAACATTCAGCCCTGTATTATGTAAGTAAATATAAACTTTTTTTAAAATATACTAAAGCAGTCTTATCCATAAACTTAAAAAAAAAATTATTTCAATGCTTAAATATCATGTTTTATTTTTAGTGCCAATAATTACTTGTATCAAAAACGTAGAAAATCCATTTACAATAGAAGAAAATTTAATAACTGATGCAGTATGTCTATAATTAACTGATTTTATATTACTCAGTCTCGAAATTTTACATTCATAAACCGCAGAAAAATTACTTACATACAATTAAAAAAAAATAATGTACCAACCTTTTCGTAATATCATAATCATCAAATATCATAGCTCCAAAATAATAACAATGGTGATAAATACTCTTGAGTGTTTATAATCATAAATCAGTAATAAACAAAAAAAAAACAAATCTCATATAACAGCAAATTAATGTTTACATCATGTCTGCTATGAATTGAAAAGAATCCAGATATCTTCTGAGTCAGCTTTTGAAACGAAACAGATAAAACTTTTCTTCCGATCGTTGGCAAAAGTATTTTACATCACGGTATAGAATGGCAAGAATAAAATATTTACACTAATTTTTTTTCACATTGGCCGAACTAATGAAGTTCTGATTATTTTTTGCTAAGCATTGTGTGTTATTCAATTTTTAAAACAATTATATTTCAAACCGCTACATGAAGGAATATAATAGACAATCACATTTGAAATCAGGAGAACACTTCGCGATCAATCTTTTTCTATACAACATAAAACTATTTAACTCATAATCTTAATATGCAAAATCTACAGGAATAAATGATTTAAATTAAATAAGACTTGCCTTTAAGTTCCATAAAGAATCATTTTAATGATATCCAAATCTGTTAATCCTAAAATGGCGGACGAAAAAGCGATCCTTTCTCTTATCTTAAAAAGGCGTCCGCGCCTTGCTGTTCTGATTGGTTGATGAGCAATGCATACTTAAGTCACTCTTTCAGGACTGACTATTCACTCGTGTAAAAAGAATGCGTTTTAGTACCAAATCAGCGTAATTTTCGAGGTTACATTATGAAATGGAGTTTTGAAAATTAAGAAGCACAAAATTCACTTCAAAAATAGTGAAAATGCCTGTCACTCTTTCAAAGAGTAGACTTTTCACTCCTCCCAATTTTAGAGTGTACATTGTAAATGATTTTTCATTCATTTTTGATTGCTTAGTCTCATTCATTCTTCATAGATACATTCACACATAAATATACATGAGTCATTTTCTTGCACATCTTTTATTTAAATCTTATCCCATTTCCTTATACAGTGTGTCCCAAAAAATATCACCCCCCCCCCTTTTTTTTTTTTCATCTGTTGGAAATGAGTAGGGAATGTCCGAGGCAAAACTGTTCAAAATAGTAATTTCGTTAATTTTCAAATTTTCAATACACCTTTTAAATTATTATATGGCCCTTCCAAACAAAGTGTTTAATTAGAAAATTTTCCCTTTTTATGCAACAAGATTATTACAAAACTTTGTACTTGTAGCATTAAAATAAGCCACTTTTTTGTTCCCTTTTAAAGAATATTTTGTCAGTTAAAACAGGGACTGTTATAGCAAATGGACGGTCGCGTTGTTTAGATTAAAAATATATTAACAAGCACGAAAACAGTGCATCACAAATACGCGTTAATAAAGACAGACAGCGATCGTGTAAATTGTAGAGAGATCAATGTAGTTTTAAATCCTAAATACATATTTTTTCTTTTTAAATAATTCGTAAAATATTGTCAATTGTCATTTTTCTTCCAACTCCAATACATAAGTGATCTCTTCTATTCATGCTTCTGTGTAAGGAGTTTGAATTTCACTAGTAATATTGTTGCAATAATCGATTACCTTTTGTTTTTAAGGTCAATTGCATATGCATTATAATACTTGTTTTCTTTTTCTTGCAATATGCCACAGATTTACATTTCTAATTCGATGTGTGGTCCCCATTCACAATGGTAAATTTTTAATTAATCGTAACTCATTCACTTTTAAAGACACAGATATGCAGATTTTTGTAATGATCTTGCTAAAGCAAAAGACATTTTTTTTTTAACTGAACAATTTTTTCTAGTGAGATCGCATACAAATTTAAAAAGTGAACTTTATTAAAATTAACGTCAGGACTATTAAGGTAAAGCTCCTATAGGGGACCACGAACCAATAGTGGGCCACTAATTTTTAAAGTTTAGAAACAAGTCGAAAATACATGTCTGAAAAACGACTGAAAGAAATTTGATTGACTAACCTCCTTAAATGTTAACTTTCCAAAAACTGTTTGGAATAATTGTTTTTTTTTTCTGTTGTTACGTTTGATTATTTTCTAGAGTGTCTTCTAAAAAGGATATATTGGCAAATTCTTAGAGATTTCATTAAGAGATAAGTTTTCATCTAAAATATTGTTTCTTTAATATTATTTTTCATTTTGAATTAAACTACTGCTGATATACTCTATTACATTTTAAATAATTTGTTGGATAAGCCGAAAACTTAAAAGTTCATGCATCAGAAATTTACTGTGCCCACTACTGGAGCATGATAGAGGAAGGTAACATTTTTTATTTTTCATTTTTTCCGAAGAATATATTTCGAAACTTTGAATGTTTATTCTGATACGTGAAAGTTAAGACTAGGCTAAAATATATATATATATATCTTTTGGAATTCATTAACACTTTAATAATAATTAGATAAAAGTCTGTAAGGGGCCCATTACTAGCGCGTTTACTTTATATTAATATAAACTTATTTCCTAACCTTTTTTTCGACACGTTTGCAATTTACATTGCAAATAGGTAAATAAATAATAGAACAAGTAAGAAATAAAGCACGTTTGAACCTTTTTGAGACACCATATATATTTATGCAACACACATACATATATGCATATGAATGTGCACGGATGTATGCGTGTACGAAATAATCGCAGAGACATTCATTTAAAAGAGTATTTTGAAACGTATAACCGATCTTGGAAGATGTATTTTCAGTTACATGTCTGTCATAATGATTGCTTCATCGTACGTTATCGCATCACACTAACGCAGCCCTGTTCCGTATAATTAGCAGAGGCGGAGAGGTTCAGAATTTAAAGCCTAGCCGTGTGTGCATCAGCTGACATTTGAAGAAAAGCGATAATTTTATGGGGTGGAGAGATCTTAACCTTCTTTTTGACCTGCAAGGTAGATGTGTAGCAATTCCCCTTATTTACTCTAATCCGAAAAGTTAGTATCTGTCATTCAGAAACTACCAATTACGAAGGAATTCTTACAAACCAGAGTAACGAAAAAGGATCAACAACTAACGAATATTTATTTGTCAAACTAAAGAGATTTGGTGTTATATATTTTTCTCTTTAATACTTTTATAGAAAATTATGAAGGAATTTACCTATACGAATGCAAGTTCTTTATTGTTGATCCAATAATCGCTTTAGGCACGAGAAAAAATTATAGTATAAGTGATTACATCTGTACCTTGATAGAAAAGGGAGAATGTTCATTTTCTTTGTTTGAGGCCGATTTAATGATTATTTATAATTTTTTATGCGAATTATTTATTAGATAAATATAATTTCCTTTCAGAATAAGTTAAAAAAGAGGAAAGTTTGATTTATTTCTCGCATGCCTATGATTATTGCGAATTGTTTGGTGCCCATAGAAAAAAATAATCATAATGGCTACTAGTAAGGAACGGTGATAATTAAAAATTGTGATTTTTACGGAATTTTTTAAAGGCACGACATTGAAATTTATTTTTCCATCATACCTATGCCTGCTGTAAATTAGCTCATGATATAAATCACCTGTTAATAGAATCCGCTGTAATTATGATTTGAACCACTGAAAACAAAACAAAAATTCCAATGTTTTAGCTGGCTTACTAAAATCAATCGATTAAAAGATTCAAACTTTCACGGGCAGTTCGTTTAAACGGAAGCTATTGCATACGATTATAATATTACCATCCGTTTGTGATATTTATGGCGTAAGACAGGCTTAAATTAAAAACAAAAATTACAGCAATATTTAAGATTATTATTTTTCATAGGAAATAAAAAAAAAACTGTACAAAACAAAACTGAATTTTTTTTTTTTTGATTCACTGTTTATAGCTGCAAAAATTCATCCCTATATCGATGAATATTGTTTTGCGATTGCGGCTGAGAGTCAGAGGATTTGGATTTGAGAACAGTCTTAATCACATATTTATTTGAATTCATTCATAAAAAAAAATATAACAAATTTCTATACAACTGTATTAAAAATTAACTTTCATTCTAAGAGTTGAATAAATGATCGTATTTCATAGTTAACTTATATTATACTGCAGAAAAAAAAATGGTTCATCACAATGATTGAGACTAAAATCAGAATAAATAAAAGATTTATACATGGGAGTTTTTAATAGCTTATCTTTATTGTTAAAATAAAAGTGCATTTATTTTGCTAAAATGTGTACAAAAACATAACTACATTTTATCTTGCTAGTAAAATTTCCTAAGAACATTTTAGCAAAATAAATGTACTTTTATTTTACGAATATTGCAGAATGATAATCCACTGATCATAATTCGTCCCACAAAATGCGCTAAATCAGCGTAAATACAATAAATAGGATATAAAGCATCACGCAGACTGAAAAGAGGCCTACATTCTCGCAAATTACTTTTAACTCCCTTTACAAATTTTTCTGAAGCTGGCTTGGTGACACTCAGAAAATACATACACAGATATATATATATACTTATTACCAGTATGGGCATATAATATGTTTAAAAAAATAAATAAATAAAATAAAATCGAAAACATTATTATGGAGGGTGGGATGTGGAATGCTGAAAAAATTATAAAAGCATACACAAACATTTATTATTTTTTTAAAAGTATGTTTGTGTATGTTTTACACATATTATACACTCTTCTAATATATATATATATATATATAATTTGAAATCACAAATATATTAAGAAATTGATAAAGTTCTAAAGATGATTTCGAAATGAACATATGAAACCAGTATGTAAAATAAGAAACTATGAATGACTCACAGAATCATCAGAGGAGCTTGTGAGATCATTCATAGAAGTTGCGTTATTTCATCCAATTTTGTCGGCATTAAGCCTAAAATGACAAAATTTAGCTCCTTATAACACAAACATTTCAGAAAATATATAATAAAAAGCTAAGAGATCCAAAGAAAGATACACCTCATACAGGATATTAAAAATTATTACAGCACAATACCTGAATGACATACTAAGAGTCAAAACTACTGCATATCAGCATGGAAAACAAAGTTAAGACTATTTTAACATGTGATCTACAGTTGAGCATCTGAGTGAAACCTATAACAGTGCTGACATCTGGTGTGAGAAAGGAAAAATGTAAATTGGAACTGGATTAATAACAATAATGTTTAGTGTTGCCATTTTAAGCCTCCCAAAAAAATGAAAAATAAAAGGAATGAAAATGATTGAAGAAATCAAGAAAAGATTTAGCTTAACTTTTAGTTAAACTAGAATGAAAAAATAGGAATAAACTTAATAAGTACTGAGTGAATACGAAATAAAATAAAGAAAATGAATAAATTAATACAAATAAATAAAGAAAGAAATGAAGAATTATATAAAAATAAATAAAAGGGCAATTGATTAAATTAACGTTTTAAAGACAAAAAATTGTAATATAAAAAATGAGAATATAAATAACATTTAAAAAGATGAGGAATATTTAAGATAGTAAAATTTATCCTTGTATTATATAAATAAATGTGAAAAATTAAAAAGCAATGAGGAATATTGAGATAGTAAAATATATTCTTAAATGATGTTGCAATAAGTGAAAATTTATTATGTTAAATGCATGATACCCCGTATTTTTTTTATGTCCATACAATATATAAACATACATATACTTATACACGCTTTTTGTTTGTATGATTTTTATAATTTTTTCAGCAATCCACATCCCACCCTCCATAATAGTGTTTTCGATTTTTTAGTTTTTTCATAAACATATTAAATACCTATACTGGTAAAAAGTAGAAAAAAATGAATATTAAGATTTGAGCCATGCAGATATAAAAGAGATGGGATAATTATAAGACAATGATAATTGCTTTAATATAAAAATGTTAGGCTGTAAGAATTGGGAGGAACATAAACGTTTGATACGAAGACTATGGTTAAGCAGAATATTTCTATATACTGAAATATGTAAGCAGGAATTAAAGTTCGTAAAATTAATTACATTAAATGAAAATTCATTGCGTTTATCATAAATGTTCAATGTTAGGGTGTTATTAGGGAGAATATTAATTTTAACATCCATAAAATTGATACTAGAATTATTTGAAAAGGTAGTACTAAGTTCTAGATTAGAAGGATACTATGCAGGAAGAGATATAGAATTATTATCTGTAACAGAAAGAATAATTATATCATCTATGTATCTGTAGAGCAAAATATTATTATTAATAAATTTACGTTCATAAAAGTAAAGATATAAATCAGATAACATGCTTGATGAAGCAGCTCCTTGAGGTATGCCCTGTATTTGAATAAAAAAAGCATTGTCTTGGAAAATAAAATTATGAAATAGTAGAAAGTTAGTCAAAGATGTGAAGTACTCAGTATCAATGTTATCAGGTAAATTTAATAAAGAAAATATTCTATAAATAATGAATTGATAATAGAATGCAAGTCTTTTAGAATGATATTGTTAAACAGGTCTTTGAAATCTAAAGTAATAATATTATTGACATTTGTTAATGGCTTTATTTTATCCACCAATTCAAAACTGTTTTTAATGCAGTGAGTGTTGTCTTTTTTAACTGATAACTCATAAATTTGTGTAAGAATATTTAAAAGAGTGTATTAGCACTATATATAAAATCAAAATACCATTATGGAGGGTTATGGTAGGGAATGCTAAAAAAAAGTTTTAAAACCTTATATGTAGTATATATGTGTGTGAGTATGTATATGTATATATATATATATATATATATGCTTTATATTGTATAAATAAATTAAAAAAAAAACAAGGGTATCATGCATTTCACATCATAAATTTTTCATTAATATTTCACATGATAAATTTTTATTAATATTTCGCATAGTGGCACATAATACAAGGCTGTATTTTACGATCTCAAAATAATCCTCATTGTTTTTTTAAATGTTATTTATATACTCATTTTTTATTTTATAATATTTGTTTTAAAATGGTTAACTTAATCAATGCCCTTTTATTTATTTTATTTACTCAGTATTTATTACGTTTATTCCTACTTTTTCATTCTCCTTTAAATAAATGTTAATTTAAGTCACTTCTTGATTTCTTCAATCGATTTTACTCCTTTCTATGGGTATAGATGGCAGCACTAAACATGTTCGTTAAAAATCTAGTTACAATATAGTTTTCTTTTTTCACACCAGATGGCAGCAGTGTTTCTGTTTTCATTCACTATCTACATGTTTTAATAGTCTTAAATCTGATTGCATCCTCACATGTTATGATTCTGTGGGTCAAATTTCAGAAGTTTAGGCTTTTTGTCTATAATTGAGGTATTGTGCCCTAATCATTTTTCAATTTTTAATATCTTGTGTGACGTGTATCTTTCTTCAGATCTCTTAGTTTTTATCATTTATTTTTATTTTTTATGCGCTATTAGGAGCTAAATTTTGTCATTTTAGGCGTAGTGTCGACAAAATTGGATGAAATAATGCATCTTCACTATGAATTAAAACTGCAAGATCCTCTGATGATTCTGTGGGTTATTCATAGTTTCTTATTTTACATACTGATTTTCAATGTTCATATCGTTTTCATCTTTAGAATTTTACCAATTTGTTCATATATTTGTGATTTCATCTTTATTATATATACAATAGCGCTCAAAAGTATTTTGACAAAGATAATAATTGACTTAATTAAAAATAATAATAAAATACAAAAATCAATCATTTATTTTATTTTACCATATTCAATGTTCTACAGAATTTTATTAAATTAACTATCATTTGAGAGAAAATAACGTGAAACCCATGAAAAATCAGAAAAAGGATAAATCAAAAGTATTTTGACATTATAATAAAAAATCGTTTTAACACAATAATTATCAAATATAGTAATATGCTAGTCAATATTTAGTAGAATATCCTCTGGCATTTATGACAGCCTCACAACGCTCGGGCAGCGAATCGACTAACTTTTGTATTTGATCCAGAAGAATTCGGTCCCACTCATTTTTAAGTGCTTCGTACAAAGCCTCCGTATTTGAATAATTTTGGCGTCTTTACCATCTAACTCCTTCCACAGATGCTCTATGGGGCTGTAGTCTGGAGTTTGACTTGCCCAGTCTAGAACCTGGACTTTTCTGCGCTTCATAAAATTACATACATAACTAGATTAGCGTTTCGGGTCATTATCTTTCTAAAAATACCACTTAGCAAGCATGTTTTGTTTAGCATTATGGTTGCATATGAGACTTTAATATACCAGCATACATGAACCGGACCACATTCACCTCAATTCGAACTAAGGGTCCAACTCCGCTGCGAAAAAATTAACTCCAAACCACCACATTGCCGCTTTCATGTTTGACGGTGGGTATTTGGTGTTGAACATGATATTTTTTGTTTTGAAGACGTCGAATGTACTTGATTCCACCAGAAGACACCAAATTATACTTGTTTTCATCGCTCCACAAAACATTAAACCACTCTACACTTGTCCACGATTTATGCCGTTTTGCGAATGCAAGTCGGGCCTTCCTATTCTTAGCAGGTATCAAAGGCTTTTTTGCTGGTTTTGTTTAGCATATGGTTGCATATGAGACTTTAATATACCAGCATACATGAACCGGACCACATTCCCGTCAAGTAAATCATAGAGGTTTAGGCTTCGTTTGACATTTGAAACGTGTATGTCTATGCAGTAGATTTTTTATTACTACAGCCGATTTACGACAATCACTTGTAGATAGGCTTTTATTATAATACAGTCAACATTGCAAGTTGTTTTTTTCGGACGGCCACTTTGAGACTTATTTTCGATAGATTTACGTTTATTAAAAACTTTATGCTATGTACTAACAAGCTGTCAAGACACGTTAAAAAAACGAGCAATTTCTGCTTGCGTCCTTCCTTGCTTAAGTGCGTTTACAACGGCTTTTCTAAAATCACTAGAATATTCGTTGCGTTTCGGCATTTAAAAATAATCACAATAAGTCAATAGAAACGCTAATTGAAGCTATAGAATAACTGACGCATTCAACAATTAAGTGCAAACTAATTGTCAAAATACTTTTGAGCTAAGGAGAAGTCATTTTTCTTCGGTGGCGCCGAATGTAAACAAACAAGTTGAAATTTGATACCTTTGAATAATTGCAGTCATAATGTTCTTAATGATAGATAATATATTTTCTTTTGTATTTTTATATTAACCCATTAGTGCCTGGATTTTTTTCAACTCAATATTGTTCTTAATTATAGTAAATGGTGTAAAATGAACGTAAAAATAATAAAAAAATTCTCTTTGAAAAAATATTTATTTAACATATAAAAATCTAAACGTCCCAATTTTGGGACACTAGGCACGAAAAAGTAGGGGTTTTCTCCGTTACTGTCTAAGCATTATATCTATGTTTTATGCCATTTAATATGTTTCAAAAAGGTTATATATCATTCGGGTTATTATTTGACTATAAAATTTTCTTTATTATTACTATAAGGGGGAGGGGGTCGGCTCAAGAACAAGACCCCCTTCCTCCTCACCATTAGCCATTGGCATAGTAAAAATTTATATAGTACAAATTTATAATAATCAATAATTACTAATAGAGTATATATACCGTATGTACTCGCATATACGCCGACCCATTAACTTTTGAATGCAAAAACTCGCGTATGTCGACACCCTAACTTTTTATTTCAATTTCGCACAAAATCAAACCAAAGATTTCACTTACTAATGCGAAAAATTAGTAAGTAAACAAAAACAAATCATTGAAATTTTTTTAATAATAAATTATTATTATTTGTATATTTTATATATTATTTTATTATTTATATACATAAAAAATCAGATTTTTGCAGTATTCGAAGGGTTTTTTTTTTTTGGCTTATGTAATTGAATCGCGTATAAGTTTACCATCCAATTTACTTGCAGAAAATTGCCAAAAATTCTTCGTTTTACACACGAGCATATATGGTACAGTAGAACTTCGATTATCCGACCCTCGTGTAACCGGAACTCTCTGTAAACCGATGTCGATATCCTGAATTTTTTTAATTTTTTTTTTCTTTTTTTTTTTTTTTACTTTCACATTCCTTGTGTATGCAAGTGTTCCCTTCCAAACCACGAGTAGAGATAAGCATTTTGGTTCCCCTTTCTTTGAATTCCATTGAAATTAGCTTGAGCTCCCGCAAGATCCGATCCCGTGAAGATTATACCCCCCTCCCCCCCGTGTACACGCCCCTGTTCTAAACAAATAAAATTATTTTCATGTATAATTTAAATTTAGATGTTTATTAAGCAGTTTAAATAGTCCTAATAGCAGTTCGATGACGATGTTGCATATTAAACTAGATGATTATTGATAAATTCTCGATTATCTGGAAATTTGATTATCCGCTGTCGGTTCGGACCCAATTACGTCGGATAATCGAGGTTCTGCTGTATATATTTTAGTAACCTCAGAATGTCAAATACTAAACTAAGTACAAAACATAACGGTATGATATAAATTTTTACTAAGCCAATAGCTAAGGGTAGGAAGGGGTGGGTGTCTTGTTCTTGAACAGGACCCCTGTTCCCCCTATAGTAATAACAAAGAATAGCCAAATAATAATCCGAATAATAATTTTATAACCAAATAGTAATTCGAGTGGTATGTAACCATTTTGTAACAAAATAAATGGCATAAAACATACATTTAACGCATAGACAGTAACGGAGAAAACCCCTGACACCTTCGTGCATAGCGTCCCAAAATTGGGACGATGTATAAAGGTTCAAATTCGAGCAAAAAATAGAAATCTGAAAAAATGCAAAAATACGTATTCTAAAATAATGTTTCATCTTATAAATAATACCACTTATAAAATGATTGATAAAAAAAATAAAAGAAATATCTTACCTTTTCTTACGCGCCATTTTATTTCAAGAAAATCCAACTTTGCGCTACAACAAACATTTATTTCACCTTTTTATTCTTAAAAATGCACTGCCATTTATGGATAAATATTGAAAACAAATACTAAGGATATATTTTACTAAGTTTTGAAAGGATATCATAATTCAATTTGTAATGGGAATTTTTTTAAGAAAGCGTCCCAAAATTAGGACGCCAAGAACAAATGGGTTAAACAAAATAAGAGCGAATACAATGGTGTCAAAATACTTTTGAGCGGTACTGTATATAATATAAGCTTCCTGCTACATCCATCCAATTGATCTATTTGTTTATGATACCTCTTTTAATGGTTCATCATTATTTAGCTGGTTATTCGTATCTTTTGTCTTTAATAGGTTACTGTATCAAAAAATTGGTGGTTTTTCATATGTTTTATATGGATTAATCGCCTGTAATGCGCTAGTGAATTAGTGGTTTTGTGCTTGATTTTGTGTTACCAAGTCATAGGTTCTATTTTTATTATGTATAATGTCAGTGTTATGTATTGAAGCTAAATTTATTAATTTAATTTTAGTAATTGGAAATAGATGATGAATTGTAATTATATAATGGTTATATATAAATATATATATATAACCATTAAAAAAACATTACAAATTACCAACAAAATTTTGTGAATTTATAAATAGAAAGAAATTTATTCATTGACAATTAAACTGTTCCCCTTAACATATTCAACGTAGATTTTAAAAACATAATAAAAAAAATGAGCAGAAAATGATTAATGGATTTTTGTAGAACATAGACAAATTCATCAGGTCCGAAATGCCTAGAGTTCACTGATAAAGTGTATGGTTTCATCTTCATATTAGCCATAAAAAAAGCTAAAGAATATGAATTTTGGACTTCCACATACAAAAAATAGAGAAATAAATTATAGACAAACAAATAAGTTTAAAATAAAACATGATTAAAAAGGATTGTGAAATAAAAATCACATCACCATATTGAAAGCATTGCTGACTAAGAACGAGGCACAATTAAAAACAAGTAAGCGAGATTATTTGCACATGTTGTCAAAAAACTTTTTTAAATGTTGATGGAAGAAGGAATAATAATGTACAGTATGGTCAAGCATATCCCTCAATATATGTGACCAGTGCCCTCTATAGATAATTTAAAAATGAATTCCACCAGGTATTCCAAGGAATCAATGAAGTGCTACAAACTTAAGAATTTATTAGTAAAATATGTTGTTTTGGAATAAAAACTAATATATAATAAAAACTAAATAAAAACTATTTATATTTATTAATGGATTAAGCTTTAAAGCAAATACTTTCTAGAGACAAATAAATGATAATTAAATAATAATTTAAAAAATTTTAATAAATTTATACCATTATATTAGAAAAATTAAGTAAATGATATATTAAATAAAATTAATATGTAAATTGGTGATATTGATGATTCATTAATTAATGTTTCACATAAATCAATGTGCCTAGCTATAACATATAGCTATTTACATTCCTTTGACTACAGTGCATCATCACTTAATTAAATATATAATTAAATATAAATACATATTTAAATAACCATTATAAACCAATACAAATTATCATTAACAATTGTGAATATATAAATTATAAATGAATTTTTATGCAAATTAAAAATGATGAATAAACCGTTATAAAATTCTTTGAAACAGATCCTCATAACAAGTGAGACAAGGAATTAAAAATACAGTAAACACCGGAAATGTTTTGTCGAACCAAGGCAGAATCATCAGGCCCAAATTACCCTGAGTTCCACAAATAATAAGTACGTTTTCATCCTTGCATAAGCCATAACAAGCTAAAAAATGCAAAATCTGGGCTACCGCACACAATAAATCGAAAAAGAAGTCAGAAATAACATAAGATAAAAAAAATAAAATGGATTTAAAAAAAGAAGCATATTGCCAGTTGAAGATCCAACCATGTCATGAATGATACAGCAAGTTGAAAAGGCATAAGAAAGGATTTGCACATGTTACCAAAAATATTTAAGTAAAACATTACGAGTCAAACCAAGGAACTAAAATGATCTGTGTAATCAGATTGAACTAGTTGAAATACAGTATTACTAAAGGATCAGATATAGTACTGCCCTCTCTCTATCTCTCTCTCTCTCTCTCTCTCTCTCTCTCTATATATATATATATATATATATATATATATATATATATATAAATTTAAGTATTTTTAAATGGCAATGCCATCAGTAATAAAATCTATTACAGAAATAAGCATATTATTGAAATATTGAAAGTAATAATAAAAGCTATCATCTTATGGACTTTATTATTCATTAACTGTTTAGTAGCAAGTTCTATATCATATTAATATCGCAAATAAACAGAAAAAACAATTTCTTTCCTTATAAGAAAAAGTGACGAGTAAATTATTTTCTAAATGATAATTCATCAATGATAATAACCATTAATAAAATACTTATTATTCATAAGTCGTTTATTTCTAAGGCTTACGTACTACAAATACAATATATTAGGCGGAAAACTCTTTAATGTAAAGAAGAAATATGAAACGAAGGTATGAAATAATGATAATGTTATTAATAAGGACAGCGATTATGGAAATACTTATTGTTCATAAGGTGATTAATCGTGAGCGCTATTTTATATAAACACAACAAACAAACAAATTGAAACAAATTGAATTTCTTTCCTCGAAAGAAAACAAAATGCTTGAACTGAAATATTTTTAATGGTAATATCATCCACAATCATAGCTATTATCGAAATAATCATTATTCGAGAATTGTTAATTTACAAGCTCTAACAAATATAAACCCAATAACTAAAAACAAACTAATTTCGTCATGTGCCAGAAAATAAAATATGTGTACTGAAATAATTTCTTAATGATGATGTCATCCATAACGACAGTTATTATTCATTATTATCTATAAATAGTAGTTGAAGCTAAATTATTTTTAATGATGGTCATTTGAAAGCAAAATAGCTTCCAGGAATTACCATTAGCCAAACTAATTTCAGCGTGAGATGCATTATGTAAAACAAATTTCGTAAGTGCAATTATTGTACTGTGTTCGCCATGTACTGTATCGCGTATAATCCGATCTATGGAAAAAATCATTCAGAGCTAAATAAAAACATATTGTTTATACTGGTGTTGGAAACAACTGTTTTATTTAATGAAATTCTGGCAACACAAACGTGAGTAATGTGACCGTTCTTGTAATTAAAATGTGTTAAACATTTTATACTCTGTATGAAGTAGGGGAGATGGGAGCACATGTGAACAGTTCGCATAAATATAGCTTTTTCTCATAACTGGATTAATTTCTATAAACAAAAACTACTCAATATAGTAAACAGAACTTTCTTTTACACATGGTAATTTATTTTAATCCCCTACATAGATCTTATTACATTTTTTAATAGTTTTATAAATTCAAAAAACTGTTCACATGTGCCCCATCAGCGGGGTATAGTTGTGAACACAAGGAAAAAATATCCTTTGACATGTTTTTATTCTGTTATTCATTTTGTCATCGTAATCATTAGTTATATTACCTGTTAAATTCACCATAAAGAATATATATATATTTCCCCAGTTTCTGCGTGATATGTTTAAGCAAAAGTTTATAAAATGAAAATAAGTAGATTTGGGAGGGGGGGGGGGGAGGCTTAGATGATTCATTAAGTATTGTTGCAATAAAATAAAAAATATAAAGAAACAATTTTAAAAAAGAAATTAAAACTTTTAAATTTTGCTTAGAGGTTTTTGTTTGGGGAAAATTTTAGGGGGGCAGCATTTACATACTATTTATCGGAAATCTGCGGAAATACGAAAGATTCTCACTGTATTTGCCTTATTTACTTGCAAATTATAGATAAAGAAGGTTTTTTTAAATGATTTTTAAAGAAAATTTCGACTATAACCCCCCCCCCAACTTCTTTTACTTTTGAAAGAGGGGGGGGGGGGTTATAGGGATTTTAAAGGTAGTTTTCAGTTTAAAAATTTTACTTTCTTAAAATATTACTCATACCTATTTCCATTCAAAGCATCATATACATAACTGCTTTAGAGATGGAAGTAAGCCATTATTGCAAGTTTAGAACAAATGCAGAAAAATTTGCAAAGTTGTTCAAGGTAATACTTTTGTATTAAAAATGCATAAAAAATATTGTTGTAAACCGTTTAATAAAATAATACATAACACTTATTGCATTTTAGAAAATATTAAATTTATTTAAATTAAAATTGAACGTAAACAAGCTTGTTGCTTTTTATGTACTTGCTGACAGATGTGTTTGTGGAAGTTTCAATACAAAACCAACTTTGTATGACGGAAATATCTTCTATTTCAGGAAAATTATACATATTGTATCTGATATTGTTTCTCATGAAGTTAACTGAAATGAACAGAATCACAGAATGATTATTGGGACACTAATGTACTGTTCATATCATCGCACTTAAAAACTTTTCTTAGATCAAAATACTTTTATTTTTGCATAATAGATGGCAGCACCAAAAATTGACTTATATTATGTCTATGGCTATTACTAGTGTAATATTCTTTCATTTTTCTTTCAACACTATGTGGCACTAATGCTAATTAATAACGATAATGTAAATTAATAGATTTGGCGGAACAGATGTGTTATTATCCCTCCATCCGCCATCTTGGATTTTTTTGAGCGTGAATTAAAAACTGTTTTTTAATTAATGTTATAATTATTATATTCCAGTTTTTTTAATATTATATTAATCTATCAACAATATTTAACCATTGGCGACATTTACTACTTGGCAGAAAAGGAGTTTTCACGCAAGAAAAAAATCCAAGATGGCGGATGGAGGGATAATAACACATCTAAGCCGATTTGGCAATTTATTAGTTTAGTTAAGTAAATTTTAAAAGTGTTAATAGGTATTTTAATTACTAATATTATAATGTATTTCTATTGATATTAATTTATTGCATTTATCAATGTATTTCAAAATGGATTAACTGCAACCATTAGCTATTAATATCTGTGTTAACTTAACTGCAAAAATAACCTTAAAGTTACAGCAGTAATGGATAACATGTGCAGGTGTGTATTTGGATTAAATAAAAATGGGCTTATATTGGGTAAGCTGTGTAATATTATTATATTTCATTGATAAAAATTATTTAATATGATGCATTTATTTTTCCATTTCATTGCATTTAATATTATTCTGTTTTAATCTTGCATCTATTCTTTTGGTCATGTGGTCGTTTGGGTACAGGGGGAAAAAATTTCAGCTTTTAGCTTTTTTTTTCTCTACAGAAAACGACTACGTTGCTTATATATTTGAATTCTGTACCCTATAAAGTAATTCAATATATAAGCTTTTAAATTATTTTTATAGGTATCCATATTTTTCTTTTTTTCTTCCATATTAATACTCGTAAGGTAGTACAAGGGACTATACTTTATACATAACAGCTGGTATATATATTTTTTCATTTCTGTTACTCAATTTCTGCTGATTTTTACTATGTTTTTGGAATCCATGTTAAGTGTGTTGGGGGGCGGGGGGGGACTGTATTTGTTATTGTCACTTTATTCATAATATCACAGTTTTTGTTGGTGGTCGGTAATGTTTATTTAATGGTTATATATATATATATCTATATATATATTTAATAGTAATTCTTAAAGTTTTTTATAATTTTATTATATATAATTTATTTTATGTTATAGCATGTAGCTACATAATATTATCAATGTTATAAAATTATTTAAATTCTCCGTATAGATTAATTGGGTGTGTTAGTAGAATATATTGTATGCATTATATTAACATTTGTATTTATTTAATATTTTTGTGAATAATGATATATAATATGGTATTATCTATTTATTAGGATTTGTGGAGTAAAGCAGTTGGTAAAATTTGAAAGCATTAGCTACAATTTGGTTACTCTTATAACATTTGATCATAATAGTTTTAATTTATCATACTAGATGGCAGCACCAAAATTTAATTTGCATTTTGTCTGTAGCTTCTATTAGAGTAATATTTTCAATTTTCAACACTAGGTGATAGTAAATGCTGGTTATTGCCGATATTGTAAAATAATAGTTTTGGGATTTTTTACTTTAGTTAAGAAATTTAAAAGTGTTAATAGGTATTTTAAATACTAATATTGTGATTATTTTCTATTTATATTATATTAATTGCATTTATCACGGTATTTCAAAATAGATTAACTGCAACCATCAGGTTTTAATATCTGTGTTAACTTAACTGCAAAAATAACCTTAAGCTTATCGTGCTTTTGGATACCATGTGCAGGAGTGTATTTGGATTAAATAAAACTGGGATTATATTAGGTATGTTGTGTAATATTACTATTTTTCATCGCTATAAATTAAATATTTAAAGGTTGTATTGTTTTTTCCCTTTCATGGCATTTAATACTATTATGTTTTCATCTTGAAACTATTTTTTTTTTGTCATATTAGTCGTTTGAGTACAGAAAAGAAAAAAAAAATTCAGCTTTTAGCGTTTTTTCTCACGGAAAACGACTATTTTGCTTATATAATTGAATTCTGTACTCTTGATAACGTAATTCAATATATAAGCTTTTCAATTATTTTTATCGGTATCTATATTTTTCTTTTTTTCTTCCATATTAATTCTCGTAATATAGTACAAGGGACTATATTTTATACATAGCAGCTTGTATATTCTATGTTTTTAGTATCCATGTTAAGTGTGTTGGGGAAACTGTATTATTGTCATTTCATTCATAATCACAATTTTTGATGGTGGTCGGTAATGTTTATTTAATGGTTATATATATATGTATATAATTTTTATGAAAATTAAAAAGGATGTATAAACCGTTAGAAAATTCTTTGAAACAGATCCTCATAAAAAGTGAGAGAAGGAATTGAAAATACAGTAAACATTGGGAAAATGGAAATATTTGTGGAACCAAGGCAGAATCATCAGGCACGAATTACCTTGAGTTTCACAAATAACATGCACGGTTTCATCCTCGCATTAGCTGTGACAAGCTAAAAAAAATACAAAAACTGGGCTACCGCGCACAATAAATCTATAGTAAAAGGGCCAGAAATGACATAAGATAAAAAATAAAATAGATTAAAAAAATAAGCATATTACCAATTGAAGATCCAACCATGTCCTTAATGATACAGCAAGAAAGGAATGAGAAATGATTTGCACATGTTGATAAAATATTTAAGTAAATTACTATGAGTAATATTATATATATATATATATATGTTATAAGGAGCTTAATACTGCCGACAATATTCGATGAAATAACATATCTTCACTATGAATTGCGGATATAAAGCTCCTCTGAAAATTCCATATCACATTCATAGTTTTTTATTTTTATATTTCAACTCTCTCCTTTAATTTGTTTCTTTAATGTTTCTTATTTTTTCATTTATTTTTATACATGTAATTTCATTTTAATTTTATATGTACATACATACACAGATACACATTATTACAGAAATAATTGTCACTGTGCCCTTATTTTTATTTTCTAATTCTCTAGTTAGGAGCATTCAGCTTTGATGATATTCGTAAATATTTTCTGATCGCTACTCTGTTAAAAATTTGCAGCAAACTGTCGAGCTATTCGACTGCTTTTAAAGACTACTATTCTTACAACCGTATTATTCAACATATTACGATCAGAATAAAGTTAAATTACGATTAAGTAATCGTACTCTATAAAAGCAGTCGTATGACTGGACAGTTTGATGCAAATTTTTAATAATGCAATATTCATTAACATTGTTCCTATTTTCGCTGTCTAATAAACTAATTAAGATTAATATTTTAATGTAATTCATATAAGCATTTCTTGATCTACAATATACATCTTATGGACTTAAAATTTCTACACAAACTTTCATTTTCTCTTTCTTATTTCCTAAAACAAAGTATTTCTCATTTTCTTTAAATTGCAGTACAATGATAGAAATATATTTTTACTTTTTTATAAAAAAAAAAAAAAAAAAAAAAAAAAAAAAAAAATACAAATGCATAGTACTTCATCATTGCCTTACATACGCGCATCGTAACTCGCATAGATTTTATATAGCCATGCGGCCAAAATCTGGAGGCATTTCATTCATAAAATTTGGTTTTAAGCATTTAACTACTACCTGTTCTTTGTTATGTCAGGTGATACGCTTAACTTTTCCTTAACCCTATAACGTAACCATCTGGTTTGAATGTACAGTAAACTATTCATTCATAAAATTCTGCACAATATTAAACGCGCTGTTCCTGTTACACCCCTAGACCCAATACTCGCCGCCTTCAATAAAAGTCAGTCACTATCTGACGAGTACAGCCTGCAAAAATGGTGAATGAAGCAGGAACCATACTATCAATTTTTTTTGTACTTGGATGATGACAAATTTAAACTCTTATAATTTAAAGTTATCACACTCTCAAATAGTTAAACGAAGAAAAAAAAACTAGAGTTGTAAAATTTAACTTTCAGATTTAAAATTAACCTTGAACTATTCCATTTATGAACAAAGATATTTTTTTCTTTTTCTAGCGCTTCAAATTATAGCTTCGATCTCACTTTTTTTTTTTTTTTACACAATAGCCCCCTCCCCCCTCCTTTTACAGCATTTATGAATTTCCGATTTCCCTCTTTTAGCTAGTCTTCAGCAGGCATGAAAAGTCGGGATAAAAGCTTAGAGTAATATTTACTGCTAATAGAGATTCATAAAAAAAGGTTATGATCACTCAGTTTGTAAAAGAGATTTTCATGCCAAGTAAAAAGTCATAAAACTAGATTTCAAAAAAAGAAGCAAAAAAAAAAGTTATATAAAGTTCCTGAACTTTGCGGTCGATACTGTTGACGGAGAAAGGAAACGTTCGATACGGCTACTAAAATTTGCCACTCCTTCTACTAGTATAAGAATTTACTATGATCTGTGATCGGCCAATCGAAACTAGGGTTACATTTCAGAATACACCTGCCTTATAATACGCCAAAATATCTCAAAAGAGTCTTGCTTCTGAATTAACTGATTTGAATGAAGAAATGCAGAATTATCCGTCAGCAAACATATGTAAGTTGAACATTATGGAAAACGAAAAATCGTAAATACCACATTTCTTTTTCTGCTAAATTTTTTTAGACAATAACTCGCCAAAATATCACATAAAACCTTTGCTTCTGATTAAATACGGTTTAGTGCTGCAAATAACATTTTCATTTCATTTTAAAAAAGAAATAGAAACTTATACCGTAATTTCGGGTGTATAGCCCGCAGATCAAACAATTCAGTTTGGACCCAGAAATTTTATTCAGTATTTGAAGACCAATATTTGCGGTGATATAAAAAGTTACATTTTATTTTTAAAAAAATTCTGGGTCTAAACACGATTGTTTGATCCGCGGGCTATACACCCGAAATTACGGTATAAGTTCCTATTTCTTTTTTAAAATCCTTTTTCCGGAAATTACGGTAAATGAAAATGAAGAAGGCTGACTACCTTACAAATCCAATTCCAATAATATAATTCCAACTAAAGGTTCTTTGCTTCGAAAATACTTCGATTATTATTTTAACCGTTAAATGCATGATTTTTTATTTGATTTCGAAAAAATTATACATTATTCTTAGAAAGGTTTATAACGCAGGAAAAACAATGAAAAGAATCAGAGATACATTTTTCGTATAATACGTCAACCTTTTCTTATATTGCACATCTGCAATACAAGTAAAAGCTACTGTCATAACTAAACTATTGCAAATTATTAAACATTTTAATAAGTATGAATCTAAATACCTTATTTTATATAATTTTTTATTTTGAAAAACTCAACCCTTAAATGCATGAATTATTCTTTTAGAATTGTTCTTTTTATTCTTATATTAAAGATTTGACACCAGAAATATTAAGGTAAATTTTTAACTTTATTTAGTAGCATATTTTTTGTAGGTTTTACAGCATTAATATTTCTATATAAATATAGTGGTTGCTAAGAGTTAAATAAAAAGTGATGCAGATTATGCATCACTATGCATTTAAAGGTTAATTGATAATTATTTTCATTAGTTGATTTAGTATGATTCGGATTTATAAGTAAAGGAGGTTTCAGTTTGAAAAGAGAAATACAAATCGCACACTTATTTCTAAAGAGACACAACTCAAAAAAGCAAGTTTATCAGAAAATTCAAAATAATAATAATTATTATTATATATTATAGCGCTAAGTGTATAACACTTCCGGATCTCGATAATCTTTTGTTAAAATCAATCATTTTATTTTAATTTTCAAAGATCTAATTTTTTCAATAAAGCTGCATAAGATTAATCTTTTTTAGAAAGATTATGAAAAAAAAAAAACAACTTGAGTGATGAGCTACACGGAAATATGCATGTTTTTCCATATATTTTGCGTTGAAAATCGTATTACCCAGCAATCCGCGATGGTAAACAATATGCGATTCATTACTTTGAGATTTATTAGATTATAAGACCATGGATGCAATAATTTTGTTCAGTGGCAATATAAAACATACAAAACTAAAAACATTTTACTGATTTTTGCAATCATTTCACGATTTCAAAAACAATATTTAATTATGAATTTTTCCGATTAAAGTATAGACCATGGAGCACATTGGTAATATAGCGATCTGAACGAACTCCAACCATTAAAACTTTCTTTTAAAATGCAAATTTAAGGCAAGTGAAGGTGTGTATTAAATGCAATATTGTTAGAATTTTTATGTTCGGGCTGTTTTAATTTTTTGTTCACAGCCATGAATGACTTTTGAGAATGACTCCATTGTTATTCCTAAAAAATATATTATTTCAAGTAGCATTACGAGTGAATGTGTACTGTATAGATTTTATTTTTTAATCTTATAAAGTATGTTCTTTTATACTATTAGCTAACAAACTGATTATGGAATTGAAGTCTTGCAGTTTTTTTATTATTATTATTCATAAGAAATTGAAGGTTATAGATTTTTTTAATTGCAATGAACGAAGACGAAAGCTCCATTGCGTGAAGACGGCGAAGGAATAATGAGAAAATGAAGTAATAAGATAAAATTTATTACTTCATAATTCTGTTTAGAGTGCAATACTATATCATTCTTTTTAAAATGCAAACGCGTCATTCTGACATTCTAGTAGTTCATTCAATCTTCTAGTAATAATAATAACAGATTTATCAAAAAAAAAATTAATAGTAAATAACAACATTATTATAAAGAAAAGACTGTAAATGGTAAGAATATACAGTTTCATTTTTGGGGTTTTTTTTAACCCTGGTATTTTCAAAATTCCTTTTTGAGTTGTGACGTTTTTAATGCATGTCGTAGCAACATAATTCAAGATGTAACAAAGATGTAAGAAGATGATCATTAAAATTATAAAGATGATTATTGCTTGATAAGCTAAATTGACATATCTCTAAATTAAAAAAAAAAATCTGTTGATTCGCATTTTATGCAAAAAAGGGGACGAAACCCAAAATATAACGTTTTTGATTTCAGATTTCACACATCGCTAGACTACTTTAAGCTATAATTTTCAGTTGTGTCACTTTAGAAACAAGTGTGGAAAATTAGTATTAAGCATAAACTATTTTTAAAATAGTGCTTTTATGCTAAAACATACTTTTCTCAGTCGTCGCAGTGTCGCAACTTTTTACAGCAAGCGGAGTATTTTGCAACAAATTAATTTATTCCATACATTATTAAAAAAAAAACGTCTTTTAATATAGGAAAATATAGTATAACCACGAGCGAAGCTATACAATAACCTCTACCAAATTATCCACCATTCTGAAAAGCGCTCTTTATCTTTACAAACCTCGGAAATCAATCTATTTTCGAGATTTAAAGAAACATTTATAAAAACAAATTTTCATTTGCTGCCACTGGTTTTCTAAAACGTTTCCGAGTAGTTTTTATAGGGTATTAATCAGTTTCCTCATCCAGGAACATGTGTTTTTCAAATTCTACCAATTCCGAGTAAACATTTCCATGTTTAACACACAAACTTGACAAATTAACAGCAATAACATTAACATTAAATTTAATATTATTTTGTTACTCTTGGATGTATAAATTCAATTACTCTGCTCAAAATGCTTAATTGACAGTTAATAGCATCCTAAAACCGACATTTCGGTTTGAGAAAACTGATTTACTAAAACACTACTGGGAACGTTTCCGAAAATCAGTAGCAGCAAAAGAGACTTTGTTTTTGTAAGTGATTTATTAAATCTAGAAAATTTATTGGTTTCTGAGATTTCTAATGATAAAAAGATATTTTCAGAATCATGGGCAACCAGGAAGAGAACACACTGGTCAAAAAATTTGAACTTTTGCTCTGCCCTAAAACAGAAATTAGTTTTTTTTTTCTGCGTTTTTTTGTGCTGATTCCGAATCTAGTTTTAGATTTACTCCAGCACGTCAAGTTTGAGAGATATTTGCATATTTCAATTTATGCAAATTTAGTAAATTTTATACAATTATTTGCAAATTTAAGGTATAAAGCAATATCAGACAGTGTTTTTTGTTTTATGTTATGATTACTACCTAATTTACTTCACAAAAACGTTGTTTCTGAGAATATACTGACATGTGACTGTGAAATATTGTACCTAATTTGCATATTTTTCATGTTTTTCTAATAATGTTTCTTGACGTTCAAATATTTCTACCGCACGAGTACGCTAATATGTTTCTAAACAAGTTTTTTGAGCTGATTTCAAATCTTGTACATGTTTTCTTCTATCACGTCTAGTTTTTGAAAAAAGTGAAATTTTAGTTTTTGTTAAAAAAAGCCAGAAATAGCTTTTTATGATACTTTGTATGATAAACTTCAACTAGTTAGGATAGATTCTACTACTTATTTTTTTTCGATTATATAAATTTTTGTTTATGTCTCTGATATGAATATGACCCTGTTCACCTTCTTGTAAATGAATTACACACCCCTAAAAAGCATCTTATATCAAACCTGTGTTACTGCCGTGCAAAAGTAGAAATTCATCTTACTCAAAAACTAGGCATGACATAAGAAAAGAGACTGCAGATTTGAAATCAGCATAAAAATCTAGTCTAGAAAAACACTACGTCAATTCTGTGGCAACTATTTTAAAGTTGATAGTGATGTAAACATTACACCATTGAAAAATATGCAAATTATGCTTAATAACTGATAAATAAATGTTAAGAATATGCAAATCGTGATATTTATCTGAAGCAAATAGTCAAGTAGTCATTATCTAGAAAACTTAATTAGATGTGACATATATTGTATGTAAAATTTGCATAAAATAGCACAAAAAAGCTTAAATTTGCATAAATTTAAATATGCAAATTTTTCAAAACCTGGACCACCTAGAGATAAACGGAAAGCATATTCGGAATCAGCGCCAAAAACTGATCTAGAATCAACTAATTTTAGTTCTAGGACAAAACCACTGTTGTACAGTGATATTGTACTTTTTTTTTTGGGGGGGGGGGGGGGTGTTATGTCTGTTAAATTTAAAGTCTGTAAATGCAAAAAGAAATATTTTTTTGCAAATTTAGTTATGTACATTTAATAATACATTTATATTGTGCACACGGCTGGCCATATCATTCTCGTGATCATTTGCGGCCCGCGAACACGTTATAAATTGGAAACCCATTACTTAGACTAAAAGGTATCTCTCTCAGACTTCGAAACCTGTTTATATTATGATTTTACTCTAATCTAAACAACTATTAACAAAAGAAATAATGGAATTTATTTGGGAATTTATTTTCCCAAATATGTACGGTAGGGTTAAAAAGAACGGAATTGGCAGATAAAAGAAAAATCAAAATTACCAATAAGAACAGAAAATGTCAATATTGTAAAGAAATGCAGTGTTACATATATAAAGTCAAGTGCAAATTAATTTCAAAGTGTTACATCCACATAGTTAATATATGTCTTTAAACTCATCTTCCTTACATGTAGTTTTTCCTTATTCGGTATCCATTTTTCTCAATTGAGAACACCTTGCAAATCATATGCAAGATGTTTAAAAAAATCCGCTAGTGGGGATTTAAATAATCCAAACGGTAGCAAGACAAGCGCAAAAAGACTTTTGAAATCTGCAAGGTGCAACACTGGCGTCTGCTATGTTAACGGCTAAATCGACGTTGTGATCGGAGTTCAGAATAATATCGAGAAACGCACGCGCATTTTGTACAGTATTGCCAGTCTACCACTTTTTTTATTCAGATTGCGTGATTACCACACTTTTTAAAAAATAATATAATTCGCCGTATCTTCGCTTTATTTAAACTATCATTAAATAAGGCAAATTTTTCTACTTAAAAAAGTGGTGGCAATAAAGCAATCTGAATTTTATAAAAGTAACGAGCTGGCAACACTTGCGTTGTAAATTAACATTGTGTTTTCTCGGAAGGGTATTATTTATCATCGGAGTTTATTTTTCCAACAAGAAATCGTTCAATGACGTGATAAGACTGCTTCACAAAAAGTCTGGTGTATGCACGATTCGAATCAACAATCAACCGAATAATGCAGAGATTTTGTAATGATCATAGAATAGCCCGACATGTTGAAACAAGTCTTTCTAGGCATGATTAAGCATTCAAATGGTAGTCTAGATTTCGGAAAAACGTAATTTGAACACCTATTATAGCTTAGAACAAATAAATACGTTTTTGGAATTTCCTTGCACTTTTTTCGAAATTTCAGTAGCGTTTTATATGATACACCGTGTATATAAAAAAATTTCATCAGTTAAATGATCGATAACTTTAAACTGAAGCATTAGAATGCGAAATATGTAAAATAAGAGTTTAATAATATACCTGGATCTGAATTGAGTCTGTGAAAGAAAGGTTGAGAAAAAAATTGTGTTTATATTGCATAAAACTTTTGTGGAGTGTATAAAATATACAATAAGTGTGTTTAAAATAATATCTCTAAACTATGGCCTGTGGGCCAAGATGGACCAATATCAAATAGTTGGACATTCTTTGCATCTGGTCTGGAAGAATTATCTTTCTAAAAAAAGCAAACAATAAATATTTTTGTTTACTGAAGAAACACAGTTACTGACTGTATAATTGGTATTTAAAGATTATAAAGTACTTGAGCGATGATTTTTATATTGGTATTAATACGACGTAATATAATGCAGAATATTTTTTCGGGAATAAAAGAAAAAATATATATACAGGGATGAGAGCGCTCCGACCCAAACGACCGATTACTACCACTAAATTTTATTAGTATTCTTTGGTTTATTAAATCTTAGAAATTCTGTCATTAAAAAGTACAAGAAATACTAAATACTATTAAAATTTAGTGGTAGTAATCGGTCATTTGGGTCGGAACGCTCTCATCCCTGTATATACGAACTTCCTATTTACACAATGCCATTAATATGAGTGTAATTTTTTTTATCAGTTTTTCTCGTAATTTATTTTTTTACATATTCATGTACACTGTTATATCCAATCTAGTGAAACTAGAGAGTTTAAAGTATTTTTCTTGTTTAATTAATTGTTTCTTTTAAATTATTTAAAATTATACATTATTCTTCTGTTATAATGCAGAAAATATAGTTCAGGAATATATAAACAAATTTTTGCAAGTCTCAGTACAACTTTATTAATTCATTTCTTTTAAGAAAAATTAAAAACGCTTATATTATTATTATTAAATGATATGTTTTAATCTTTGTGTATAGATTTCAAGGATGTTATCTGCAAGAGATTTTTAGAGAAACGCACCTAACTGATCTATAGACAAATATTTGCATACTGGTAATTAAGCATTAAATTCTCCAACTTAATTAAATTATATAGCAAATACCACGCAAAATCTAATACTTTCACGCTGTCAAGTTATCATATGCGCATTCTAATAAATAATAGATTTATCTGTGGACAACAGAAATTTAAAATGAATCGTTTTGGACAAAATAAAATAATTTAAGTTCGCAAACATTGAAGAACGTACTTGCTGTAGGCTAATTAAAAAATCCGGCCCTTTGGAAAAAATAACTTTAGGCTTTTTGCAAAAAGCCAGGCTAATTGGAGAATCATCTTCCTTTTTTCAACCAGCCTGATATTTTTCAGGTTTATTGCAAAAAGCCTATGTAACTTTAGTCTCGTTGGAATACGACCATTTGTTTCTGGACAAGCCTGATATTTTCAGGCAAATTGCAAAAAGCCTATACAGCATTGGCTAATTGAAAATGACTTTGTTTCTCAATCAGCCTGATTTTTTTTTTCAGGCTTATTGCAATGAACCTATGAAGTTTTAGGCTAATTAGAAAATAACCCCCTGTTTGTCCAAACATTGAAGCTTATTGCAATAATTCCAAGAGGGTGAATGATTATGCATAATTTTAGTATAAAAATAGAAGTAGTAATTTAAAATAATTATAAAAAGTGTATAAGAAAACTGTCTTATTGACCGATTTCATTAACGCCACTGAGAGTCTAAGGTTAATCAACACTTCATTTTTAAGGATATATTTTTTCACAAACACCTTGTGCAGAAGTATGAATAAAATCTGCAGATGAGGCAGGTTTTTAATGTTTTTCCCAGCATTACGTAGAGAAGATGGGATGCTAAATGAAATTAATTATAAACAATATCTATATACAGTGTGTCTACGTATTACCTGACCGACCTTTATTTTCGCAACCGTTGGTCCTAGATGCATACTTCCGATTACAAAAATGGTTTAAATAAGGTAAAGAATTATTTTTAAAGCGATTTGGGTCAAGAAAAACTTTTATTAAAAAATTACGAAATTTAAATTTTTATACGGTCCCCCGGTCCTACTAGTAATATTTAATAAAAATTTACTGTGACACTAACAAGTAAGACAAAAAAAAGTCCCATTCATCTAAGATTAAAATTGACCGAGTTATGAAACTTTGAAGTGCATGACTTATACCACTTTTTTGCAGCTCAAAACAGATGACTTCTGCCATGCTTTCAGGGGTCGTATATAAAGTACTTTAACTTATTTCAAGGTATCTGCGCTTTCAAAGAAATCGTACAAATATTGCAATTAACTTTTATTACTTAAGTTTCAGATTAGTTACAATAATTGTATTTTAACATATGTTGTATTTTGTAAGAATTTGATGCAATGATTTTCTTTTAACAAAAATTATGTTATTTTCATAAGGTTTTATTTAACTTGCAACGATCATCCTTCCAGTTTAAATTTTATACACAAACATTAATTCACTTTCAAATGTCCGATCGAAGTTAAATTTTACATACTGACTTAAATCCGAAGACAATGCTATATTAATATGATTTTCGACACTTACCATCTTATACATCCTTATATTGAGGATAACACAAAAAAAATCGGATAGATTACCGTCAACAAGTTTAAGAAATAGTTTTAAATTAGATAACATAAACCTGCGATGGTTGTGTCTTTCAACTTTTATAATTACGTTTTATGTATTTTTTAACGCTGAATAAAAAAATTACCTCCACTTTTAACCATCATGTCATGATTTTTTGCAAATCGTAAATTTCAAGGTTAAAAAATAGCGAAAAATCTAATACTATAAAATAGATATAAGACTTTTTAATTTAGTTTAATTTTATTTAATTCAATTATTCAATTTTTTGGCTTATACTAGGTTTCTTACAGCTAAATAGCTCAGGTGTCCGATGAGGTTCGAAGGGGGGGGGGGGGGGGGATCAATATTAACTTTAAGCTTTTAAACTTTGAAATTTGCAATTTGGGAAAAATCCTTACGTCATGGCTTAAAATGAATGTCATTTTGGGATTCAGCGCTAAAAAGTACATGAGAATCAATTTTCAAAAACTAAAAAACATGGCACAACCCAAAATTTGAAAGACAGTGTAATCTAACAGCATTTTAAAAATATGTATCATTTTCTAAAGAATTGAGGCTGTTGTTTTTCATCCTTTTATTTAACAAAAATTCTGTTCTTTTTTCCTTATTATATATGTTTATTACAAATTGTATATTTTGCAGTAATATTTCAGAATGATTAAAGATTTCAAATTTATATTGCAATGTCAATTTTACTCTCAACCATTTTTGTAATATATCTGACGGAATTATATTTCTACTAAATTTGTGAATGACCCCTAATTTGCAGCAAAAAGAATGCTCCAACTTTAAACAGTTATTACTCGGTCATTTTTAATCGCAGAACAACCGGACTTTTTTTGTCTTACTTGTCAGTGTCACAGGAAAATTTTACTAAATATAACTTATAGGACCGGGGGACCGTATAAAAATTTAAATTTCGTAATTTTTTAATAAATGTTTTTCTTGACCCAAATCGCTTTAAAAATAATTCTTTACCTTATTTAAACCATTTTTGTAATTGGAAGTATGCATCTAGGACCAACGGTTGCGAAAATAAAGGTCGGTCAGGTTATGCGTGGACACACTGTATATATATTTCTCTTACGTGGCGCGGAAATCAGGTTGAATTTATAGCTTTCGATATTTTCATATAAAATTAAATGTAATTAATTCATAAAGGATACAGAATGATAGAACATTCTCAAAGAGCATTCGAAACACTTTTGCGGTTTCAAAGTAAAATTTTTCTATTACTGTTAAGTCTGCAGTTTTTCCCGAGCACGTGAAAAGTATCTTCAAAGTTGAATCAAGTATGCATTGCTTGCATTATTATTTTTACTCCCGTCTCGAGTCTGTCATGACTGATAATTATACACAGTGAATTTGATAGTATTAAATAAAGAGGGTCTCAATTGAACCGATACGGCTCAAATCAATGGGATCAATCGAATCAATCGAATTTTTGGCGCAACTCAGATTTTGGGATGAAAAGAAAACCGAATTTTCTGTTGACCTCTAATTGTATGTATTCTTATTGTTAATCAGCTAATCAGAACAGCAAGTCTACGACGCTTATTTTAAGATAAGAGAAAGGCGTCCGTCATTTTAGGATTAAAATAAACGGATATTATTAAAGGGATTTATTTATAGAACGTAAAGGTGAGTCTGTCTCATTTAATTTTAATCTTTTATTCCTGTAGTTTTGTATGTTATGAACATTAGTTAAACAGTTTTATGTTATATAGAAAAAGATTGAGCTGGAATTGTTTTCCTTTGAGGTTTGTTGAAAATGTGTTGAGATAGTGTGCTGCTGGATATTTTTCGGTTTTTTACTGTTTTCTGGTTATAAACGCTTACAGCATTTATCATTATTATTGTTGTTGTTTAATAGTACAATTATAAACTAAAAATTATTATTTTTTTTAGAGTTTTTCAAATTGGCATATTTATTTTTTTAAATTGTATGTAAGCATTTTTCTGCTGTTTATGATTTTAATCAAAACATTCTGAATCAGTTATTAAATTTTCTTCTATTGTAAACTCATTTTCTACGTTTATGCTGCACGTAATTATTGGAACTAAAAAATAAAACACGATATTTAAGCATTGAAATAAAGTGCTTTTTATGACTGATAGGAAGTGTATAGATTAAACTGCTTTAGTATATTTTTTTTAATTCGTAGTATCACGTATATTATATTAGATTGAATCTATTTTAAAGAGATAAATAACTACTTTTTACATTAAAAGTGTTTTTCAAACAATAAGAACAGTACATATGCAGTCATTTCTTTTCTTTTTCTATTTCCTTCTTTTTTCTATTTCCTAGATCAATCTTTTCCTATAAAACTTACGAAGTCTATTTAGCTCATATTCCCAAAATACAATATTTACGGGAATAAAAAATTTAAATTAAATATGGCTTTTCATGTCTTTCCATAAATAATCGTTGCTTAATTTCCGTTTTTCTGCAATAGCGGAAGAAAATTCGAAATCATGATGAAGTTAAGGAATATGTTTAAAAGTAAAATATAAACATATTCCAAAGAATATAAAAAAATCCAGACTCCATGTTCATATTTGATAAAACAATGACAAGTCACAACCACAGGGCTCGCAGCGTTCCTAAAATTTTCGCACTTTGCTACCAGTATTTTAAATAAGAATTCTCCGTGGTAGATCCCTTTAACATCTGTAATAGAATTATGCAATAAAGATTATAGTTTTAAAATAGTGGTAGGAAAGTGCGAAAATTTTAGGAACGCTGCGAGCCCTGCAACCATATAAAAAAAAACTTGCACATTCTTAATATTTAGATTCAGCTTAAAACTGATTAAAAAAAAAAAAAAAAAAAAAAAAAAAAAAAAAAAAAAAAAAAAAAGATCCAAGTTGATAAGCATTGTGCTTTAAGGAGAAAATTTAGAAATATTTTAGAACAATAGGGTTCTGTAAAATAGCGAAAAACTGAAGCTTACTTTACTGAAAAGTGAGCTAAAACGATAAGATTTTATATTTAAAACAAAAATTTAAATGAAATCACACGTTGTTAAACATATAACATCCACTTATTATACAGTTATTAATAAAACTAAAATGCAGTAAACAATAACGTTTAATTAGATTTAAATTCATTAGCAATGAATACTGAGATTTAAATATTTAAATTTGAATTACACGTGAAAAAATATAACATAATTAACGTACATCACGGGAATTATTAAAATTCTAAATACAACTTAATGGGTATCTGAAAAGAAAGAAATAATATTAACTGATTAAGATTTCAGTTAATTACTTACCGTTATAGGCATTTTAAAACTATCATATAAGATTAGTTGTGTTAACTGGAACCACGAGGTAACTGGGTCATAGTCTATTTTATAAAAAACTGTTGGTGTTTTTTAAGTTTTAGCTTTTGTGAACAATGCCCCTTAATCTCTACTTCCTAAAACAACGTGTATCAACTCAATCATAACTCTCACTTTGCTGTGATAGGTTGTCAAAAATTTACGTTTCTGTTTTTTAAACACAACGTCTATATGGTTGAACTTCCTCATTGAGTGGTATCAAACCAAATTTATTGGCCCCTTGAGAGGCGGCGATGCCGTTATGGCATCACTTAATTTTAATTCCTAATTGCCACCTGAATTTTATAATGAAAATTTCACCTTTATTAAGTAATCGAAAATATACTTTTATTTGTTTTCAGATAGATTCTCTTGTAAATATAGGTGTCATTAAATTATTTCAACATTTTACGAATGCAAGTACCTTGCCCCTGAAAGCGAGATAGCCAGACCTTGAAATTGTACTATACACAGGGGTCGCATTCTATAGGGAAACTTTTATCGTTCCTACCACTATTTTGAAAATAATATCTTCATCGCACCTTTCTGTAAGGGTTCTGGTAGGAACAATAAAATTTTCCCTATATAATGCGACCCCTGGATAAAGTACTTAAGTACTTACGTAGCCGTTTGTTCATAGATTTACCTTGTTATTTTTTTCCTTAAAATACCCATGTGACTTTTATACTTATTATCTATACCAAAGTACATAAGTACTTCCTTAAGTTTTATGTTTTTGGTATAAATAAATCTATAAATCTAATATTTTCACTTTTAGTGCTTTTTTTAGACACGTTGACAGCAAAGGTTTCCCTTACAACGCTGTTTATTGACATATAATTTACATGATCTGCCTGGTTTAAATTTTTTTAAGTTGTTTGCACTTTTTCAAACAGGACCTGATATCCGATATGAAAAAATATGTACGCGTGTGGAACATAGGCTCCCCTGGTCCAGTTACCCCATTTTGGGGGGCAACTGGACCCAAGAGGAAAGAAAGATGAAATATGCATATTTTTATATTTTTAAATATTAAAATGCAATTTTGAGCATTTCTGCCTGATAGAGGGAACCTAATTGAACACATTTGCAGAAGTTCAGACTTTAATTCAAATGAACATTAGTTTTTTGAAGCTGAATTGTCAGAAGCTCCAGAGTCACATTGTAAAATCTTGTCCCCGTTGCCCCAACTAACCTTACTTATAGGGCATGCAATGAAAGCAAACACAAGGGATAAGATTGGAATAAAATATTTTACTTTATTTTTGTTAGTAATCTAATTTAATTCATATGTAACTTTTTTTAGTTTTTCCTTTAAAGTTTAATTAGTGTTATAAACTATGAATTAAATAAATATTGCCAATAAAGTATTTTATTTCAATCTTTAGCACGCTTGTATCTATTTTCATTGCATGCTCGAAAAGATAAGATTCTTTTAAAATGCCCATAAAAGCAGTTGAAGGAGGAGTGGGTATTCACTCCCTCAGAGAGTCAAAAATTCCACTTTTGCTCAGAGTGAATAGTCATTCTAAAGAGGTTGGGCATATTTTGACTCTGCGATAGAGTGACTATTCATTCCTCCGGAGTGAATAGTCACTCCTTTTTATTTAGAGAGTTGAAATGTTCTTGTATATATTTTTATAATTATTTCCATTAGCAACCAATCTTCTCTACATACAATTGAGAAGTATTAAAAATCTGCCTCATCTTTAGATTTCATTAATACAGAAATTTATGTATTTTTTACAGTTATTTTCATTAACAACCAGTTTTCTCCATGTAATGCTGGGAAAACATTAAATATCTTCTTCATCCTCAGATTTTATTGCTACTTCTGCACGGGTTGTTTGCGAAACATATACCCTTAAAAAATATAAAGTATTCACTAACCTTATATATTCAGGTGCGTTAAGCAAATCTGTCAACAAGACAATATTTTATACATTTTTTATAAGCATTTTCTGTTTCTGCTCCTATTTTTTATATTTAAATTATGCATAGACATTCGCTACCTTGGACTTCTTGCAATAAGCCTGGATGAGACTATTCTGTTTCGGCAAATATATGGTCATTTTCTAATAAGCCTAAAACTGCATACTCTCTTTGCAATTAGCCTACAATAATATTAGGCTGGTTGAGAAAAAAATGGTCAAATTCCAATTAGCTTAAAGCTGCATATGGCTCTTGGCAATATAAGCCTGAAAAATATCAGGCTGATTGGGAAAAAGGAGATAATTCTCCAATTACCCTGTGGTTCTTTACAAACAGCATAGGCTTTTTACAAAAAGCTGGATTTTTCAATATGACATATATTTCTAATAGAATCTTCAACGCGATTTGCAATTTCTTTCAATATAGATAATACCTCTAGAACTATATAGAAGTTAAGATTTGAAAAACAGTAACATAAATAGGTTGGAAGTGTATCTTCAACGCAATCTTAGACGGCTGTTAAATTATCTTAAACTTAAAAAAAGATTAAAAAAAAAAGAGAGTGAAATTGCCTTTTATGGTCCGTTAGATTAGTTTTTCTATTAGATTTCAAAATGTTAGTTAGATTTTTTGTAATATGCTAATCATTCTAAGTAAATAATTTAGAATATGTGGGGGAAAGTTTCCTGTATCTAAAAATTTTGATTTTACTTACTAATGTATTTTCCTTTTTACGTCGCATCGTTTCATAACAATCTCTTAAAATGTTTTGAAATAATAGCTTTATCAAAACAATCGTACCTCAAACTGTTTTTTTTTTTTTTTTTTTTGGAAACATCTTTTTATTAAAATCGTTAAAAACAAAATTGCATTTAAAAATTTTGATTTTACTTACTAATTTATTCTTCTTTTTACGTCGCATCGTTTCATAACAATCTCTTAAAAAGTTATGAAGTAATAGCTTTATCAAAAATATCATGTCAAACTGTTTTTTTGCAAACATCTTTTTATTAAAATCGTTGAAAACAAAATTGTTCTCATCTATTTCATTTTTCATTTTTGGCAGCGCTGGATTTTTTTCTGATTTTTCAATATTTTTAGTATGATTAGTCCCTTCCATGTCTAAATGCAAAATATATTGAAATTTTGTTATTCGGATGCTCATTGTAAAGATAAAGAATACACAGTGTGTAAAAACAAACATAGGGAATAATGAATAATAGTAATAGCGAAGTCAATTTTAACATATAACTGTTTCCTGGCTTCATAATATACTTAGTATTGCTTCATGTAGTATTGCTTCAGTGTAAAATGAATGATATATAAGGGAAAATATCAGCAAAGTACGTCTTTTACGGCTTCTACTGTTTCTCACTCTCTTTATTTTGTTATAGTCCGGGAGCCGATGACATCGAAAGCGCCGTGATCGTGGAATTGGAAATTTTTTATGTAAATCGATAGTAAAAAGTCATGCGAACAAAATGAGCTAGGTATGACTAGGTTTGACAAGCCGAAAATATATTTAATTAAATTAATTATTATTAAAAAAGCTATAATGTTTTACCTTGATCGTGGATATTGATCACTCTTAAAGCATTCTATAGAAAATTTTATGCTCTTTCTTAAGAACTTGGCATGACTAACTTTAGTAGAACACATTTAGAAATTTTCGGAGCAGACGGAAGCACGTCCGTCAAACGTCCCCATACGTCTTTGCCAACGCTTGACCAGAGTCCAGACGCGAAATAAAGATGCCACCGGTAAAAATTCAAAGCAAAATAATGGTGAAATTTTATCCCCTGCAAATTCCTTAAAATATGACAGATTTTTTCTGCAGAATAAAGTTTGTAATACCAAGTTTTTCTGAAAGAGCACAAAATTTTCTATAAAATGCTCTAAGAGTGATCAATATCCGCGATAACGGTAAAACACTGTAGCTTTTTAATAATAATTAATTTAATTAAACATATTTTAGGCTTGTCAAACCTAGTCGTACCTAGATCATTTTGTTCGTATGACTTTTTATCATGAATTTGCATAATTCTTTTCAATTCTGCGATCACAGGGTTTTCGATATCACCGGCTACTGGACTATTAAGATTGAAGAAGAAGCTTCATGTGTGAGGCCCCGGAACATGTAAATGTTATATTTATTTTGGCTGCTGGTATTTTTATTCAAGGGTACCAGAAAAATTTGAAATGACGAAAACTGATTGAAATTTTGTCTTAGATTAGGAAGAGTAATTATTTTAGTCTAGTACCTATTTTTTAATTTATTTTTTGTATTATAGAAAAAAATATTTTTTGAATGTTAAAAAATAATAAAAAAAAGTTTTAATATTGTGCGGAAATTTTAACGTAGCAAAACTAGTTTTGCCACTATTTTGAAGTCCAGGTTCCACATTTTTGAGTCATTTCTGATTTATACTGCTTGTTAAGTTGTTTCTCGATTATACTTAAAACAAACAAAAAAAACAAAAAAAACTATAAAAATAAATAAAAATTATAATATCCATAAAATTTGTTCATACTTTTTGTTATAACTTTAAACATTTTTTTTTGTTTGTTTGTTTTTCAAGTATAGTTTGTAGAGCATTGAATTTCCTTTATTTTTACTATTTTTTAACGAAAAAACATGCAAATCCATTAGCTTGTTCAAAAGTTATCGTGAAAAACAGTGTTTCTAGATAATTGAGTTTAAAACTTTTACACATTATTCATAGTTTAACATCATTTACATTAGTTGTCTTTAATACGACCGTAATTTTAGGAATTTTCCTAAAGGACTGGAATATACATCTTTACAAGTCCAAACATTATAAAAAAAATAATAATAAATACATTTTTTCGTCATTTAAAATTTTTCTGGTTCCCTTAAAAGCGACGCTAGTTTTAACGTCAAAGCTCATACTTGAGGAATTTTTCGCAGGTTTCAGTAACAAAGTAAAGTGTTGAGGGATTTTGAAATGCATTAAGAATTGGAAATTGTTTTGTAATTTTTACGTTGAAAAATTTTCCATACTTCGTCTTTGGCATCCATATAAATGAGGGTGGCCTGAAAATGCAGCATTAGCTGGCCGCTTACACCGAGCATTCCTGAAACATCAAAATTTAATAAAAATCTTAATGCAATTAATCTTTAATATATTTGCTATGGCGTAGCGTTGCATTTTCTCAAAATTTAAATATTAGTGAAAATAGAGGCATTTATATAAAACAATCATTTTTGCCCCGTAAAAATGGCTTTAAAATGCCTAATTTTTTTTTTTTTTTTTGAAATATAAAAGGTCTACGTAGCGCAATGGAGAATTCCTTTGTGAACGTTTGTATTAAAAGCTAAAAGTAATCGGACGAGAGGTTCTCGAGCAATGCAAACGACCAAGTAAAAAAAGTTAATTTGAAAAAAAAAAAAAAAAAAAAAAAAAAAAAAAAAAAAAACCTTTGAAGCTTGTTTTAGCGTCAATTAGTTACAGAGGCATATTTGTCGCTGTAACTTTTGTAAAAATTCGAAGTTCAAAAAATCACTTTTGGGCTATATTCTAAACATTACACGATATCAGATTTTTATTATTATTATTATTTTACTTGTGTCCCGTCTCAAGGGTGTATTCCGATCCAAACTGCTTATTTTCTGATTCATTTTTAAATTCATTTTTGCTCTCAAACGCATCAAACTGGGAAATTCTCTTACTTAGAAACTACATAATGTGCCGTGCTTCTCGATTTTTTGTTAAATGCAGAAAATATTGTAAAAAATGCTGTCAAAATCGGCGTTTTGAACCAAAATTTCCGGAAGCGGGTGATCTGGGGATGAAAAAGATGGCCATACTGAGAAAATAATTGCTTAAAAATCAAATTCTAATTAATTTAGCGAAAAATGAAATCACACGGCACCTTATACAACTCTTCAAAAATCACCCCAGCAAGTTTCATGTTTTTACTTTTAAAAATGAGTCTGAAAATGTCTCAGAAAATTTCGAGCTGTTGAGGGTGGAAAAATATTTTTTCGAATACACCCTTAAGTCTCTTTCACACCTAATCATTTTAACGTAAACTAACTTTAAAACATCCAGAGGAAAAAAATTGTTCATTTTAAGATTAATGCTCATTTGAAGCCCCTCCCAGGAGATTATCAGGCTGCGATATTGTAGGAAAAGCGATAAGTCGCCAAAAAAAGGAAGACACATAGCAGTAGAGTATTCAAAATCCACGTGTCTTACCTGTGCACGTAAGAAAGCTTTTGTCGTGACTGACCGTATAAAATTAGCCTACAAAGCGACACCCTGATCGTAAAAAGTCCCTCGTTTTGATTCTAGTGCACCGTTTAGCTAAAAAGCAAAGATTCGGAGTTTTTTCTTCACTTCCCTTATGTAGAGGATTATGTTTATTGGGATGGTTGGCGGTCATCTCAGGTCGCCAATGAAGCGTATAGGTGACGGCGAGGTGAGGAAAAAAAATCATTCAGAAGATTATGAATGAAATAGATGTTTGCTTTTTTGTTGCGAAGATATCGTAAGTTTTGCGGCTTCACAATGCCTTCAAAATCGATTTTTTTGTGTAGTTCCGCAGATGGTATGAATTTGCTTGACCTCGTTGTAATAAAATATGAAATACTTAGGTAGCAAAAGCATGCCAGAGAAAGCGATTATCCCTGCTTGATGTTACGTGATTAATTGATATATATCTAAGGAAGTACTTATTAGGTTTTTTGCCGGGAAAAAATACTTTTTTCGACTTAAGTAATAGCTTAGTGTATATTACAGACACAAAGGCACTACAGTGAAAAAAAAGACAAATGTACAGTCGTGGAAAAAAGAAGATAATACCCCCTACTAACTCTGCAACTAATTATAATAGGAAAATTTACAGGCACCAAAGGATTGGAAATAAAGTTTACTTTTAAATGATGTATATAAAATTTGCTTAGGGGGTCATCTACAAATCAAAATTTGACCAAACTTTGTTTTTTTTTTTCAATGGTAACACCCAAATTTGACAATATATTTTAAATCTTCGGTTCAAACTATGCTTAGAAATGAAATTTCAAGTCATTTGAATGATAAGTTTTTGAATTATAAACATTCAAAACTTAGATCTGCTAATGTTAAATTATATTTTCATATTTTTATAAATATCTCCTGAAATTATAATCCTACTATGATAACTTTTTGTCAAATTATAAAACTAAAAAAACCAAAAAAATACATTGAATTTATAATTTTTAAAAATTTATAATATGAATTATGAAATTAATATTCGAAAAAAATTTGAATTGCAACCTATATTTTTTTTTATAGGTTTATATTTATTATGTCCTGCTTTATGCAAATTCTCAATTTCAAATTTTTCTTAAAAGTAGTTTTCGAATTATGAGTATAAAACGTCAAAATGACAGTTTAAGGGGTCGTCTATGATATTTAGAAAAGCATAATTTGAAAAAAATATATTTTACTCATTTTAATGAAATAATTGAGCTGGCAATAGTCGAAACACATTAAGTGAGTGAAATGTTTAAATTCTCAAGAAATAATACATTAATAGAAATGACTATTCATTCAGTAGCATTTCAACAATCGAGTACGGAACTTCAATTTGGATACAGCCCCTAATATATGCTTATTTTAGAATAATTTCTCATAAACTAATTGTACGAATTTAATGAAAATTTGGATTTAGGCTAATTGTGTGTAACTGTGTGTTGGGTATTGCTACTGAAGAAAACAAAGTTTGGGTTCATTTTGATATGTAAATGCCCCCCTAAGCAAATTTTATATACTTCATTTAAAAGTAGACTTTATTTCCAATCGTTTGGTACCAGTAACTTTCTTCTACAATAATTTTTTGCAGAGTTAGTAAGGGATGTTTGCTTTTTTTTCCACGACCGCACCTGACAACAGTACGAAAATGTAATATAACCACGAACTAAAACATAGATGATTCCAAAAAGTATTCTTTATCTTTAGAAACCTCAGAAACCAATATATTTTCGAAATTTAAAGAAACATTTATAAAAACAAAATTTCATTTGCTGCTACTAATTTTCTGAAACATTTCCCAATAGTTTTTGTTTTGTATTAATAAGTTTCCGCAAACTGGAATATCGGTTTTCATGAGGCTATCAATTTTGAATTAAGCATTTTAAGATTCGTAATTTAATTTATACATGCAAGAGTAACAAAAAAAAAAAAAAAAAAAATAATAATTCTAATGTTAATGCGGTTAATTTATCACGTTTGCCTGTAAAACATGTTTGTTGAACATGAAATTATTTACTTAAAAATTTATAGCATAAAAATTCCCATTCTAAAAACTAGTCGTAAACGTTTCTGAAAATTAGGGGCACACTGATGGGTACTCAAAATTGAGTAAAAAGTACTCAATTCTAAATACGTCACATACTCAAAATAGCTCCGATCCAAATGTACTCAAAATTGAGAAGCACATGTGCTCATTTTTGATTCCATGGTTGTGTTCAAATATTAATCGTTATTTACTACCCCCCGCCCCCCGAACCTATAAATTAAAGTAAAAATGTACTGACATTTATTCCCCGTTCAAAGTTATTAACAAGACACGTTTAATTGATTATTTATTAAGAAAAATAGCAAATTTATTAACAAGATACCCAAATCGAATATTTTTATGACAGATTTGGCCAGGTGTGGAGGCCTACCAATTGGCTTGAGCACAACAAGCCCCGCCCATATTTTTATGACAAGAGCATTATTTGCAAGAAACTTTTAAATTATTTTTAAATACTGTGCATAATTTAGTATTTACATTAATAGACATCTTTTATGCCGCCATAAATGAAATAAATCATTACAGGGTCAAAATTATCGTTTTGTTTGGGTTTGATAACATGTGATGTTTCGAAATTGAGAAAGCATATGTCCATTTTTGATCCAAACATACTCAATTCGATATGAGTACATCGATTTACTCATCTTTTTTTCAGTGCAGCAAAAGAAATTTTACTTTTATTAATGGTTCTTTAAATCTCCCGCATATATTAGTTTGGTTTCTAATGATAAAGAACGTTTCTCGCATTCGTGGATTACTCGGAAGAGGCTCTTGCAAATTTCCGTTTGTAGTTATGGACAAACGTGTCCGTGTGTAACGCTCGCGTCATTTTGCGAGTGGCAACAGCAAACGATCAAATTTCGATTTTAATGCATTGTTTCTTAATTTTTTAAACTTCTAAACATCGCACATTTTCAATTTTTACACCGTCGAATAGGGGGAAAAAAATGTACTTTCAAATGGAATTTGTTTGAAAACTGTATCACAATTTACTCAATTTTTATTGTTATTAAAATAACTTTCAAGCATGATTTTTTTTCTCTGTCGCGTGCAGACGATTGCGAAAGATAATTTAGTTTGCACTTAAATTAATATGAATAGTTAATAATTTGTTTCCAGCTTATTATTCTATAAAGAAATTAAAACATCTAATAATAAATAACTAAAACAATAAAATGTAAATAAAACACTAATTTAATGCTATCGAATTTCGCGCTTAAACCACTGAAATGATTATTAGTATCATTTTCAGAAATCAATCCGAATATAAAAAAAAAAACTTATTGTAAATACTGATCTTTGGTAATTTCTTCCGCTATTAAATCCTGACGAGCAAGGAGCAACCAATATGAAAATATTGCTTTTAATACATTTCATAACTTTATTTGAACGCATTCTTGCTGTTTTTCATATACGAGTAAATATGATTTTTACTTTCTTCTATCTTTACAAGAAGAAAGTATTGGATTCATGAAAATTTTCGACTTTAGGTTTTCGACGGATTTGCACGTTTTAGGGGTCAGAGAATCCGAAAAACATGTTTTTACGAAATGTCTGTCTGTCTGTGTGCGACACAAATTTTGTGGGTGCTCTATCTGAAGAAATAATGCACGAAATTTAATAAAAATTTATATTCAATTATTCCCCGATATAAATTAGTGCTGATTTTGGTGTAAATCGCTCAATAGATGGCGCTGCTATACAGCATTTTTCGTGATTTCCGCAATAGCTCAATCTTCAGAACTAATGCACGGATTTCCTCAAAGTTGAGATTCAGTTAGTCCTTGACATGAATTGACATTTTATACATTTTGGTGTAAATCGCTCAAGAGGTGGCGCTCTTATGCTGCATTTTTGCGATTTTCGCAATAGTTCTATATCAAGAACTAATGCTTGGATTTTCAACAGATATACCTTGGGACTCAGGTATACCTTGATATGAATTAGTGCTGTTTATGTTATGGTGCAAATCACTCAACTGGTGGGGCTGCTATGCTGCATTTTTCAGAATTTCCACTATAGCTCTATCTCAAGAACTAATGCACGAATTTTCATCAAACTTCAGATTCAGATATACCTTTGATATCAATTAGTGCTGTTTATGTGTATACTAGTTAGATTGTTAATGAGCATTCTAAAAAAATACATTAAATCTAAAAAATATATTAAAGTTATCAATTTTAAAAAAGTAACAAACAGTAGATCCGTGAGAGACTTGAAACAATCTTTGAGATTGTTTATTGATACGTTTTTTCATTAAGTGTTTTATTTATTTTTTTTTTTTTTCAAACAAAGCGTTTTAACGGTATAAAAGCAGAGTTGGGCAAATTTGTAATCGCAATAATTTGCAATGTAATTACAATTTAATTGTATGTAATTAATTATAAGTAAATTTGCATGCCGTAAAAAATTCTTGCAGCACTGTAGCCGAAACTGCCCCCGTCCCATTATTTGACAAAATTGCTGCGTTTGAATGTGTGTAACTATAATCAATTACATGCAATTAACTTTTAATTATATTACGGATAATTGACATTACAAATTTGCCCAACTCTGTATAAAAGTATATTGTATCTTGTAAGGTACTTGCAGAACCTTTCGAAAAATACCTCATTCATCGCTGCGCCTTTAGTGTGTGCAGAGAAAAAAGAATGTTGACATCATAAATAATATACATTATGGTTTTTACCTATATTCTGTAACACGGGAATCAGGGGTTTATATACCCCTAGTTATATATTTTAATAGACTAAGAAATATTAGTCTTTTTTCACAGTGTGGTACATATTTTTAATGAGCCCTATACATAATCGTGAACGGAGAATCATTACCGAGAAAAAAGTGCATATGAATATGAAAAAAAGCTTTTCAACCTTCTCATGAATGATTTATTTTTAAATAGACGAGAAACATTAATTTGCCCTTAACCCATTTGCATCATCATTAAGGTGGTCCGGGACACAAAAATCTTCAAATTTTCTAAAAATCTTTCATTGCATTACAAATTTCTCTGGATTTTTTTGTCTACTTAAAATGACGATTAAATCATATTTCTATATTAATTAGAACATGAAATATTATTTTTTTTCGTTTTGGTTTATTTTCAAAATCTAGCTTTCAAGCAATGGGTGTCATGGAAACGACTTCTTGTGAAAATGCGTTTATCTTCATGATGGTTTTTTTATCGTATTTAAATTGTTATAAGTCAAGAACCGTTAAAGATAAAGGGTTCAAATTTGGAACATGTCTTTTTCAATTGTTTTACTTTAATTTTAATTCAGCAAATTTGAAAAAACTATTTATATTGAAAATATAATTTTTTTTAAGTTACATCTTTTTTTTATATTAACTATTTTTAACTTTTTTTTTTAATTAATATTTTTAAAAATGCTGAATAAAAATTCAAACTTATAACACACACACTTTTTTTAATAAATTTAAAATTTTAAATTAAAAAAAATATGGGAAGTTTTATCATGTGATTTTGTTTACAAATGATATGCTTAACCATCACAAAAAATTCAAAATTTTAACTCAATAAATAAAAATTATTTTAAAATGTGTCCCGGACCCCCTTTTAAATGCATTTCAGTAACTTCTTTTTTATTGATATCATATAATCCTAACAGTAATTTTTGCTTTGTTTAATGACAGACGCTTCGTGATTACATATAAAGATTCTTCTTTCGGAATTTCTGAATAATAGAAAAATTCCTCAAATGGACGCATGTATGCGCTAATGATGTAAATGGGTTATAGTCCAGGCAATAGGGAATTTTACCTAGCAAAATTAATGGTAGTACTGGAAAGCGGCTCTCTAGATGTTTTTTGGATCGCTGAATCCGAATTTGTAACTTCCCACCAAAATTTCCCCCGGCAACCCCCCCCCCCCCCAAATTTGTAAAATGCCCCCAAAAAAGGTTTTTATTAAAAAAATCGATTTTTTTATTGTTTTAGGGAAAAAGTATCTAGAAATTCAGAAAGTAGACAAAATTTCCAACAAATTAGATACATGACATTATGACTTAGGATGAAGGGTAAGGGGGGATCTGCCTCGGAACATGCGCGTGGTGCTGCGAAAACTAAGTTGCGCAATTCCACTTAACCACTCACACGTTTACATTCGCCCTCCCATCTCCCCTCCGAACTTTCTCTATAAGGTTTACTTTAAGATTTTTGTGTCGCTGAATCCGAATTTTTAACTTTCCCCCCAAAATCCCCCCCCCCGAATCCCCCCCCCCCCCAAATAGTTGTTTTTAACTTAAATTTCTTATTGTTTTAAGGGTGTATTCGAAAAAAATATTTTTCCACCCTCAACAGCTCGAAACTTTCTGATACATTTTCAGACTCATTTTTAAAAGTAAAAACATGAAACTTGCTGGGGTGATTTCTGAAGACATGTTTAACATGCCGTGTGATTTCATTTTCAGCTCAATTAATTAGAATTTTATTTTAAAGCAATTTTTTTCTCAGTATGATCATTTTTTTCATTCCCAGATCGCCCGCTTCGGAAAAATCGGTTCAAAACGCCAACTTTGACAGCGTTTTTTACAGTACTTTCTGCATTTATCAAAAAGTTATTAAGCACGGCACATTATGTAGTTTCTAAATAAGAGAATTTTCCAGTTTGATGCGTTTGAGAGCAAAAATGAATTTTAAAATGAATCAGAAAATGAGCAGTTTGGATCGGAATACACCCTTAAGGGAAAAGCATTACGAAATTCAGAAACTAGATCAAATTTGCAACAAATAGGATATATGACATTATGAATTAGGATGAACGGAGAGGGTGAGGGCTGCCTCGGGACATGCACTGCGGCGCTACGTGCACTAAATGATAAAGTCCAGGCAATAGGGGATTTATCTGGCAAAATTAATGTTAGTACTGGAAATCGGCTTACTAGATGTTTTTTGGGTCGCTGAATTCGAATTTGTAACTTCCCACCAAAATTTCACCCGGCAACCTCCCAAAAAATTGATTTTTTGAAAAAATTTTGTTTTTGAGAAAAGCGCGCGGGGAATGTTTCGAGGCAGCCCCCTCTCTACCCGTTTATCCTACGTCATAATGTCATATATCCTATTTGTTGCAAATTTTGTCTAGTTTCTGAATGTCGTAATGCTTTTCCACTAAAACAATAAGAAATTTAAGTTAAAAATAACTATTTGGGGGGGGGGGGGGATTTTGGGATAAGTTAAAAATTCGGATTCAGCGACCCAAAAAACTTAAAGTAAACCTTATAGAGAAAGTTCGAAGGGAATGTGGGAGGGCTAATGTGAACGTGTGAGTGGTTAAGTGGAATTGCGCAACTTAGTCCACGCAGCACTGCGGCGCATGTTCCGAGGCAGATCCCCCCTTCCCCTTCATCTTAAGTCATAATGTCATATATCTAATTTGTTGCAAATTTTGTCTACTTTCTGAATTTCTAGCTACTTTTTCCCTAAAACAATAAAATAATTGATTTTTTTAAATAAAAATCTTTTTACCAAAATTTGGGGGGGTTGCCGGGGGAAATTTTGGTGGAAAGTTACAAATTCGGATTCAGCGACCCCAAAAACATCTAGAAATCCGTTTTCCAGTACTACCATTAATTTTGCTAGGTAGAGTCCCTATACGGTCTCTATTGCCTAGACTATTAAAATAGATTTGAAATGGATCATTAAGAGCAAATAGAGTTGAACCTTTTTACTTTCTTCTATCTTTACTGGAAAAAAGTATTGGATTCGTGAAAAAATTCAACTTTTGACGGATTTATAACGTTTTAGAAGGTCCTCTATACGATTTGACTGTTTTTAGAAAATGATCTGTATGTGAATCTATCTGTCTGTGACACAAAATGTTTGGGCGCTCTATCTCAAGAACCAATACACGGAATTTAATAAAAGTTTAGATTCAGTAATACCTTGATGTAAATTGGTGCTGATTAGTTTTTGATGTAAGTTGCCCAAAAGGTGTTGCTGCTATGCTACGTTTACACGATTTCCGCAATAGCTCTATCTCAAGAACTAATGAACGGATTTTCATCAAATTTCAGATTCAGTTAGACGTTTGTTGCAGATTAGGTTATTTCATTAGCATTATAAATTCTTTTTCTTTGGTTTTCCCGTAAGACATTTTCTAAAAATCACATTACATATTGTAGTTGCAGTGTCATGTAATTTGGATATCGATGGTTTATTGGCTTCAATAAATTCGTTGAAGATTGAAGAAGGAGCTTTTTGTAAGAGTCCTTGTTGCACCTGAATGTAAAGTTTATTTTTGCCGCTTGTGCCTTTTATTACGTACATAATGCATTAAAAAATCTGCATAAACATATAAAATAACAAAATTATTCATTGTATGAGTAATTATGATTCAAAACCCTATATGAATATTCTAGCTGTACCACTATTTATAAACATTGTATATAAGAGATATGGGGCCACACTTATTTTACAACAAAAAAATTTGTTTACAGGTGAGTAAGCCAATAAGATCAGTTGAATGTTGTTGGTAATAACTGTAACATCAAAAACCAGGTTTGAATTGAATGGCAGGATTTTTTTGCTGCAAAGATGAAAGAAACTTTACCTAACCGTCAGTTTCTTTGTAAAACGATATTGCAGAACCCCACGTACCGAAGAAAAAAAACATGCAGATTTATGACTACAAAGTCGCCGCTGGCAACTAACTTTTCTCACCTGACCATATGAAAAATCGTTCTTTAGTCTTTCCTAGCGAGGCCATAAATTTTCTGCATCCCACACTCAAATTCTTACAACTGTAAGATTTTTTGGAGCTCGGCGTGCTGCGTTTCTGCAAGCGGCAAATATTTTCAGCTTGAAAGCGATTTTTTTCCGGGACAATATTTATATTCTTGTAGTCGCTGGGATTTTTTTTCCCTCGATCACAGAGTTAACAGAAAAAATTCATTTTTGTAATTTATACACTTAACGAATTCTCCATTAAAAAAAGGAAGTTTGTTTTCTGATTTTAAAATTTTCTAATACTTCCCGTCATAGTTGAATAGTGTTTATGATTTCGGTATGTCTGTTAGTCTGCACTCTAAAAACTATCGTAAATATGCTTGGATTTCCAGGCAATTGATTGAGTTATCGAGGTTTACTATGGTATATTCCATATTTAAAATGCAGTACTTAGCATTTATATGTTGTTTACAGGTACAATCAAAAGAATTCGGATATAATATGACCTATGCGCGATAATTGTTAGAAGTACTTTTTAATGAAGTTACACAACGACAAATTTTACGAAATTGATACAAATTGTTGATATGCCCCATAAATGTTTCCTATAGAAAATCGCATGTTATCGTTCATTTACAGAGATGCACAAAAGAATTTCATTGCATAACTGTCTAGATGCAGTAATTATTTAAAGCACGTTTTAACGATGGTATACTACAGTAAAATCAGCCAAAACATATAACTTTTTATAATTGTTTTAACCTTTTGTACCCCGACGGTACTTTAAAGTACCATTAAAATAGCTCGTTATAAAATTCATTTAATACATCGATTAATAGTAATACAGTTTAGAATGAGTTATAGATACTTTACTTTATCTTGCACCAAAAGCATTATTGCTTGCACAAAACAAAAATATTTTTAAAAGGATGATTTTTTTTTTTTTTTTTTTTGGCCTTTGCATTTTTTTTTAGTTTTTTTGACGTGAAAAGCTTGGGGGGGGGGGGGCAGTTCGAAAATATTTCTATATTTCTATTGTAAGAGCATTATATTTGTACATTTCCTAATTCTACAAAGTACTAAAAAATATATTTTAAATAAAAGATTTGAGTGAAGTTATAAATATTGCACAAAATCCCTATAAATTCAAATTTAATTAATTTTAATTGACAAAATCCTTCTAAAATTTATTAAATGATTGTGTAAATCTTTTGATTTAGTTTCAAAAATTCACGAAAAATGCTTTAGAAGATTAAATTTTCATGAATTCATAATTTGGGACATAAAGGGTTAAACGCAGAAATTTCGTATTTTTGAGGGAATAAATAACATACAATTATTCATGCTAAGCTGGAAACCTGTCTGAAGCGGAATTTCTCCTGCGATTCTGTTTTCACAAGTTTTACTGTATTTCTAACACAATTAAATTCATATCTTATTGAGGAACATGATAACATCTTCTTCATAGACAATGCGGTATGCAGTTTTTAATGTTCTTTTACAGGACCGCGCAAAACATTCATTTTCATCTATGAGAGATATTTGCTGTGAGTGTATTTTCAATTGTGTTATGTGCTTTCAAATTTAATTATATTTTTGTATAATGTCGTGTATATAAATTTATAGATCATTTATAAGGGCTGCTCAAAAGAATTCTGATACATTAACCCTTAAATGCATGATTTTTTATTTTGTTTCGAAAAAATTATATAAAATTCTCAGAAAGGTTTATTACACAGGAAAAATAATGAAAAAAAGAAAAAATCAGAGATACTTTTTTCGTATAATACGTCAACCTTTTCTTATGTTGCACATCTGCAATACAAGTAAAAACTAAAATATTACAAATTACTAAATATTTTAATAAGTATGAATATAAATACCTTATTTTATATAATATTTTATTTTGTAAAACTTAACCCTTAAATGCATGAATTATTCTTTTAGAAGTGTGGTTTTATTCTTACATTAAAGATTAGATACCAGAAATTTTAAGATAGATGTTTAACTTTATTTAGTAGCATATTTTTGTACTTTTTACGGGATTAATATTTCTATATATATATATAGTGGTTGCTAAGAGTTAAATAAAAAGTGATGCAGATATGCATTTAAGGGTTAACGTCTATGAGCGGCAATGTTTATAAGTGTGTTTTCAACTGCATTAAGAGTTTCTCACTTGAACTATATTTTAGTACACTATGGTGTGAGAGTGTGTGTAATACCAATCAGGGCCGAAACTAGGGGGGCGCAGAGGGGGCATGTGTCTCGGGCGCCAGAACGAAAGGCGAAGGGGGACGCCAAATGAAGATTTTGTTTGTCGTTTCATAAAAAAATATATATATGTATGAAATACGAAGAAACTCGCAAGCTGATGTTAAACCTATGAGAGCATTTTTTTCAAATTTGTGAAAGTAACTTTATAAAAACAAAATCTGCAACCAAAATCGAAAAAGTAAACGCTAACGCGGTTAGAATTCAATCTAAGCTATCCTAAGCAAGGAAAAAATCATTAAAAACTGTTAATATGCAAGTCAGAAATTTTAAAAAGAACGCTCCCATAGGTTTAACATTAGCGATCCAGTTTCTTCGCGTGACTAGCGTAGGACCTTAACGCTCAAGCTAATGTTAATCCTATGGGAGCGTTGTTTCCTTATTTCTTGTTGGCATTTTAATTATTATTAAATAATTTTTATTTTTTAAAGAATTTTTTTCTTTTTTACTTTCTTCTATCTTCAACAGAAGAAACTATTGTAATCGAAATTTTTTTCAACTTCCAGTTTTTACACGTTTTAGGGGTCAGAGATCCCCAACAACATGTTTATAGAAAATGTCTGTCTGTCCGTGTGTCCGTCTGTGTGTCGCTATTGTACCATCAAAAAGTGTATGAAGTTATGCATAGAATTGAACCAAATTTTTATCTTAAGTTTTTGGCTATGGAAAGCAGATCCCCCCTGAATTTAGAAAACATTCGCCGGTAGGGGACGCTGTAACAGCAATTTTTGTGCAATTTTGAATATTGTACCATCCAAAAGTGTATGAAGTTATGCATTGAACTGAACCAAATTTTTATTTTAAGTGTTTGGCTATGGAAAGCAGGTACTCCCTTAATTTGGAAAAAATTTGCCGCTAGGGGGCGCTTTAATAGCGATTTGTGTGCGATTTTGAAAATTGTACCAGTGAAAAGTGTATGAAGTTATGCATAGAATTGAACCAAATTTTTATTTTAAGTTCTTGGCTATGGCAAGCAGGTCCTTCCTTAATTTGGAAAAAATTCGCCGGTAGGGGGCGCTGTAATAGCTATTTTTGTGCCATTTTGAATATTGTACTATCAAAAAGTGTATGAAGTTATGCGTAGAATTGAGCCAAATTTTTTGTGTTTGTTTTTGGTCATGGCATGAAGGTCCTCCCTGAATTTGGAAAAATTCCGCCGGAAGGGGTCACTATAATTGCGATGTCTGTATCATTTTCATTATTGTACCAGCGAAAAGTGTATGAATTTATGTATAGAATTGAACCAAATTTTTTGTGTATGTTTCTGGCTATGGCAAGCAAGTCTTCCCTGAACTTGAAAAATACCGCCAGAAGGGAGCGCTATAATTGAATCTCTATGCCATTTTCATTATTGTACCATCGAAAAGTGTATGAATTTATGCATAGAATTGAACCAATTTTTTGTGTACGTTTCTGGCTATGGCAAACAAGTCCTTCCTGAATTTGAAAAAAGTCTGCCGGAAGGGGAGCGCTGTAATAGCGATGTTTGTGCCATTTTCTTTATTGTACAATCGAAAAGTGTATAAAATTATGCATACAATTGAACCAAATTTTTTGTGCATGTTTTTGGCATTGGCCAACAGGTCCTCCTTGAATTTGGAAATATCGCGCGGTAAAGGGGCACTGTGATAGCGGTTTTTGTATACTTTTCTTGAGTTTTCGTAGTTCTATTGTCCATCGGCGGCTCGTGCAAAGGCAAGACCTCGCTTCCTGCTAAGCCGTCTATTCGCAAACATCTGATAACAACAGAATAAGGAAAAACTATTAATTTTAACAAATATCATGATATAGATTAACTCGTTTTTAGTTCGTTTAATTGACTGAAGCAGCAATTTAAGATGAAAATCAAAGTTGACATAGTATTGAACTAATAATATTGAAGTATTAACATGTGTAACTAGTTTTTGAAATATTAAGATGGATAAGATAGAAGAAAGTTTTGGGATTGGCACATCCAACTAATTTGTATAGCGTACCTGCGGTCGATAACATTTACTGTGCGTGAGGAGGGGGGGATGCGCCAAAATCCATGTTTGCCCCGGGCGCAAAAAAGGCTAGTTTCGGCCCTGATCCAAAATTTAGTTAAAATTTACAACTAAAATGCTCTGAAATTTTTACGTTTCATTTATTCATAATATATATTCATAGTATATAATTTTGAAAGAGGCAACACTTGAAACTGGTACTTTCACCTTTATTGGTTCATGTGCTAATTAGATTAGAAGTTTTTAAAAAATTGTATGACAAATTTACGAATTTTTGTTCTAAAGTTCTAAATACGGTTCCAGATTTGATAACGTTTTTAGAAAAAGCATTATCTTATATTGCCATTTTCACATTTATGGCTAATCAGCTAGTCAAAAATTAAATCAATATGAGTAAAAATTTAGAACCAAGATTCAAATTTAGGGTTAAAAAGACTATGAAAGCAGTCCATTTAATGGTGAACATAGAAACTTCATAATAACGTTTTAATATAATACAGTAAAATCTCTCAATATAGGCCAAGAAGTAAAAATATACATATATGTCTGTATACTAGATTGAAAAAGGCGTTCGCTAAATATAGGTGTCCGTTATAAATGCTTTACTGTATTACATTAAAAAATATATATATATTTTATTATTTATACAGAGTTGACCAAATGGCAGACAGAGCTAATGAAGGTACCATTTTGATCTTAAAGTACAGGGTTTTTAAAGCATTAAAATGAAATTGGTAGTTCTATTCGCCCTGTCTGTAATAAATAGATAAAATTAAAAAAAACAAATAGAATGTATTAGTAAACTTTTACAAGATAATTAAAGTTATATTTTCATATACATGTTTTGTATTTTTTTATATATTTATATAAAATTATATTTTTGTAATATCATTAAATAACTTATATTTTTGTTGTGTCAATAATTAAATTTTATAGCAGTACAGTACCAATTTATGCTTATTCATTGAGATATACCAGATAATTATTGTTTTTTAGAATGTACATGAACATTGCATTTTTAAAGCACTATTAACTCTAGTCTTTTCCATTGCAGTTTTCTTCGTGTTTTTGAAAGAGATTGGCTTCGAATGGGATGGTAGATTCACGGGCTCATTTTTGGGAGAAAAAGAATTATCTGATATCACCATTTTCGCATTTCTGGCTAAAGAGTTATTGAGATATAAACTATAAAGTAATAACTAAAAATTTAGAACCGAGATTCGGATATCGAAATTTCGACTACAGATTTGTTCAATTTTCCAAAAAGCATCCCATGACGTCGTGTGGGATGTTAGGTTCACGGATTCGTGTTTTTAGAGAAAACATTAACTGATGCTATCATTTTTGTACACCTAATGAGTGAATCGGAGATGAACACTAAAGTGATAATCTAAAAATTTACGATCAGGCATCAAAATTTCCATTGCAATTTTCTTCGTGCTTTCGAAAAAAATATCTTGGTGTCGATAAATTCACGGCTTCATGTTTTTGGGAAAAGCATTACCTGATGTCGTCATTTTCGCCTTTCTGGCTAATGAGCCAGACAAAAATGAGTTCTAAATTAATATCTAAAAGTTTAAAGTTGATATTCAAGTACCAAAATTTTTATTGCAATTTTTTTGGTGTTCTCGAAACCATCTCCTGACGTCAAATGGGATGAAAGATCCATCACGAGTTCATAGTTTCAGAAAAAGCATTACCTGATGTTATTATTTTCGCATTTCTGGCTAATGAGCCAGTCAGAAATGAGTGCTAGCATAATATATAAAATTTTAGAAGAGATTCAGATATCGAAATTTTCATTGTAGTTTTTTTCGTACTTTTGAAAGATTTCTTTTAGATGGGATGACAAACTCACTGCACTGTTAAAAAATCTGCATCTTTTACTGTGTAGCCACTCCATCGCTTTTATAGAATCTCTCTATTCTGACTAATGAGAATGCTCCATAATATAGTCAAGTAACCGTTTTATATAAAAGAGGTGGAGTGACTATGCAGCAAAAGCTACAGATCTTCAAGTGGAGTTCGTGTTTTGGGACAAAGTGTCTTTTGTTTTCGCATTGCTGATTAATCAGCCAGTCGGAAACACTGAGATCTGCCTTCCTATTTACCGACAAGATTTCTAGCGGTCAGCGCGGAAGAATATGGTGATGTTAATTTTAGTTCGCATTTATGGCAAAAGATGCTGTTTATTGCTTTCCTTTACATTATTAAAGACTCATTTATTAATTTGATAAATATAGCTTAATTGGAGGAACATAAATTAGGATACAGTGCAACCTCGATTATCCGAGCTAATTGGGACAGTTAGTACCTCGGATATCGGAAATCTCGGTTAATAGAAACTGTGTGTAAAAACTCGCCGTGCTTGCGAATTTAACATCTCTTAAAATAAAAAACAATAGAATGTTTTTTTAAATAATAAAAATAAATATATGTAAAGTTATGTTTTACAGCTTAACAAATTTAAAAAAGAAATCAACTACTAGTAGTAAAATTTAAAAAGCAGATTGAAAAAATTACGAAAGTTCACACGGCCACTGGAAACAAAGCATTGTTCGCTATTGACTTCTCACGGTCCAATGTTTCTTGGGAGTTGAGAGCTTTTGGGTGCAGAAGAGCCTGTATAGCACGTACAATAAACTAAAAAGTGTCGTCTTTTTCAAGGTTCATTCACAAAAAGAAAAAAAAATCAGACTTTGCAATAGGCTCGATTAACAGAAACCTCGATTAATCGAAGCTCGGTTAATCGAGGATCTACTGTAATAATAAATGAGAATACTAATATCTAACAATGACAACGAGGACTAATTTTTAACTTTGCCTTGCAAGCTTCTGACCGCCGACTCAGAACTCCTGTTATATATGGAGCTCAGTGGTCAGAAATGAGCTCTAAAGTAATAGTATTATCTGAAAATTTAGAACTGAGAATCCGAGATCGAAATTTCGACTACAGATTTGTTCATGTTTTCGCAAAAGCATCTCCTGGTGTCGAATGGGATCCACGGGGATGACAGACACAAATAACTATTATTGGAAAATCCTCTCGACTTCCTCTCAAGGATATAGAGTCGTAAAATCTCTCTTTTGAAGTTTGCAACGGGCTGAAGAAGATCCCTAAAATCATATGAAGTGTCCTCTCTCTTTGATCTTTCATCTGAAGCACAGGGATCGACCTCTTCAAGACATCTGCCCAATATCGAAGCGAGAGGTCAGGGGTGTTTGTATTCTTTCCGAAGATGCGTTTATTTATGATAGCAATAAGACTCGGAATTATAATAAAATTTTGACATTTTAGTGCACTGGGATAGAAGGGACAAAAAGTGTGTAAAGCATCTTCTTTTCAGTGTTAGTGTCTGGAGATAGCATGATAACAATAGCCATTTTCGTGATTGGCAGGAAACAGGAAGCTGCTACTCTAAACAAATGAATGTCTATCTATTCTTTTTATGGCGAAAATTATCTTATCCATCTGCGTAAGATTAAACTGATATTTCTGGTCTAAGATCCATAAAATGAAATAATAAGAATAATAAGTCCATAAATTTTTTAATTCCCGGTATCGTTCAAATTGCTATTATGACGCTAACAGTAGAATATTTCATATTTGATGCTTGGAACTGTCGTCGTTTTGAAATTGTGTTATTCTTATACTGTCGAACCGGCATATTGAAAGAACCATTTCTGGAAGATACGTTTTTCTAATAAATGTTGATATCAGATTATCGGAGTCACATTTGAGGAGCTCATAACCATAGTAGACCAAGTCCATTTTGAAAAAAAAAAATGATATAGTCCATTTAGAATATGCAGAAAATCTGTTTTATTCACTATCGCAGTGAACCAAGTCTGTAAACAGATGCCATATATGAGAAAGTATGCGAAAACAGACTTGGTTCACTGTGGGAGTAGATAAAACAGATTTTATGCACCTTATAAATGGACTATCTCTTTTTTTTTTTCAAAATGGACTTGGTGTACTATGGTTGTGAGCCCCTCATATGTCAAGCCTATTATCAGTAATTGAATTTTCTAAAACGCATAACACTTTAAGCAGTTCAATTTAGGAATACTGCTTTATACAGGATAAACTATTGCGTAAACTAAAAATTTTGTTCAGCACATTAACCCATTATATCCCAAATTATGAATTCATGAAAATTTCATCTTCTGAAGCATTTTTCGTGAATTTTTCAAACTACTTAAGGCTGTTCTCAACTGCTCTGCTCAACAAGCGCAAAACGTTTTGACACATTTACAAATTCATTTTTTAACGGAAAGATATAAAATTGGAAAGCCTGACCATGGAAACGATTTGGAATCGAACTGCGTTTCCCATTTTTTGATCCATAAATTACCTATTGAGTTAGAAGCGATTTTGATCACGTGACAAACACGTTTAGTACTTATTCTTCTTTCGCGCGGAAATTCGGTTCAAAATGCCCACTTTGACACTATTTTCTGAAAGATCTATTACGTTTTCAAAAAAACGGAAAAAACAGCTCCATGACATGGTTTCTGAACAACACTTGCTAATTTCATGCATTTCCGAAGAAAAATAAATTTAAACTTATGTCAGAAAGTTGCCCTTTTGGATTTGAGAACACAGCCTTGAGAAAATTTACACAATCATTTAGTAAATTTTAGAAGGATTTTGCCAATTAAAATTAATTAATTAAAGTTGGATTTGTAGGGATTTTGTATAATATTTATAACTCCACTCAAATCTTTTATTTAAAATCTTTTTTTTAGTATTTTTTAGAATTATAGGAAAGGTACAAATATAATGTTCTTACAATAGAAATACTGAAATATTTCCAAACTGAACCCCCCCCCCCTCCCTCCCAGTCTTTCAACGTCAAGAAAGCTGAAAAGATGCAAAGGCAAAATAAATCATCCTTTTAAAAATGTTTTTGTTTTGTGCAACCAATAATGTTTTTGAAACGAGATAAAGTAAAGTATCTATAACTTATTCTAAACTGTATTACTACTAATCGATGTATTAAATGAATTTCATAACAAGGTATTTTAATGGTACTTTAAAGTACCGTCGGGGCATAAAGGGTTAAAAATTACAAAATTTGGCTATTCTCAATGAAATAATGCTGGTCCAAGTTTAGGATTGTGCCATCTGAAACTAGTGGTCTTCAACCATCTGACCGCGAGCACATTTTGCGTTGACCCGCTTTCTTGCATACGCTAAGTCTAAATTTTTACAGCGCCCACACTAATTTTACTGAAAATCATTGTACAGTATAACCTCGATTAACCGAGCTTCGATTAATCGAGGTTTCTGTTAACCGAACCGATAACAAACTCCGATTTTTTTCTTCTTTTGAATGAGCCTTACACTTTTTAGTTCACTGTCCGTACTATACAGGATCTTCTGCCCCCAAAAATACTCAACTCCCAAGAAACATTGGACCCTGAGAAGTCAACAGCGAACAATGCTTTGTTTCCAGTGGCCGAGTGAACATTCGTAAATTTTTCAATTTGCTTTTTAAAATTTACTACTAGTAGTTGATTTCCTTTTTAAATTTTTTAAGCTGTGAAACAGAACTTTACATATATTTATTTTTATTACTTAAAAAACGTTCCATTGTTTTTTTATATTTTAAGATATGTTAAATTCGCAAGCCCGGCGAGTGCTTACACACAGTTTCTATTAACCGCGATTTGTGATATCCGAGGTACTAGCAGTCCCAATTAGCTCGAATAATCGAGGTTGCAATGTATTAAAAATTATAACTGTACCAATCGATAGAGAATAGCGTCTACTATAAATGATAGGAATGAACTAAGAATTAAGGGGGGGGGGGGGAGAATATCTACATATTAAAACTTGTACTACGTTTAAATTTTTAATAGAAGCAATCAATTTCTACAAAATATTTTTATTCTACGTTTAAATTTACTCCAGAAACCAAATTTCAAGCGATTTAAAGCGACCAAAAGTTTTGACAATTTAAATTTTAAATTTATTTTTACATATTTTTATTTATATTTCTAAAAATAATTACCTTATCAAGCTGATACTACTTAAGAGTTTAAGCACTAGTAATGAGTAGTCGCTTGAAAGCTATCGTTAAACCAATGGCAACGTTCATTTTAAATTTCTCATTTGTATACCAATATTTTTATTTTTATTTTTTATATAGGATATCTGAGGTCGGTACCTAATCAGGTTTTTCGTACTTTTTAGATTTTGGTTGAATGTTTTTATTTTATTTTTTTTTTTTTCCGCCGGGTACTTCCTTTGGGGTACACTTTCATCTGTAGACATTTTACTCTGAGGATGGTTTCTTCGAAACTGGTTTCGAAAGTGTCCTTTAAAAAAAAATGCAACAAAATCTAAAAAGTACGAAAGTACCCGATAAGACATCTACCTCAGATATCGCATGCAAAAAAAAAAAAAATTATATATACATACATATATAGCCTTGTAATTCGCAAAATTTTAGGAAAGGAAGAAAATAATACCCGAGAAAATTATGAATTATAACCGATAAACAAATTTTATTGCGTTCAGTTCATAAATGCTTCCTATGTGCGTATAATTTTAACTTATTCCACAGCATAGTTTTTATTTTTTAATTTAATTATTATTTTTGTGCGGTTGGGGGGGGGGGGGTATCTTTTAAAAACGCTCATGATACGAGCTTAGAGGAAAGATGTAATGTTTGAAAAAGTGGCGGATTGAACTTAATTACAATATAATATTTTTAATATAGCTAGCTACTATTCGCTTCGTGTAGAGAACTTTCTACAAAAAATTTGCTTTAATCTAAATAAAGAATTTTTTACATAATCGAAAATTTTATTGTGAATACTTTATCCTGATACCGGATTTTCAATTTGTTCCTGAATTTCGGCTTTGTATGAAATAATAAATCAAACTGAAATTAAAAGAAGTCGAAAAATATTATATTTAGGCTACGCTAATCGAAGGGTGTAGACTGTTGCTGTTAGGTTAGACTGAGGAATGACTCGAGTATTTTTTTTTTGTTGTTGTTGTTGTTGTTTGTTTGTTTTAATATGGGGAAGAAGACCCCAAGAAAATTGATAAAATTTGTACTGATTTATAAAATTGGAGTGCGACTGATTTTCAGAAAACACCTATTTCTAAAATTACTCTAGTTTTTAGAAGACGTATAATCAGAAATAACATTTAAATGTCTGTCTGTCCCTTTGTCCCGAATAGGTTCAGAAACGGTTGCATAATAAACGCTAAACTTATCAGGGGCGGGGCAGATAGAGAATGTTTGGACTAAACACTGCAGTTTGTCACACTCAGATATCTAAAATTGTTTTTGAGAAAACTGGGAGAATAGATCAGTCAATCAACGAATCTTTCAATAACTCAAAAACTCAGGAACTAAATTGATCAGTTTTAAGGAATTTTACGGGGATTAAAAGGTCTAATTAAGATTTATGAATGATAATTCTTGCTACAATCTGCAGTTTGTCGTATTAAAAATGCACATACACAGATAAATGAGATTATAGATTTTTAGTCCTTCTGTCAAAAAGCTAAAGATGCCCTCCCCCACCCCACTTCTCCCCCTGAGAAAAAAACTGCTAACAGGCGTTCGGACAAGATTGTGATTCTGAAATTTTGCTAGGATGTTACGGGCAATTTTAGCTAGTGTAGAAATCTCAAAATAGATATATTGATCAAATTGCATTTTTTTTTTTTAACGTTTACACTTTTCTCAGTAGCAATTTATGATAAATGATTTTTTTTTTTTTAATCTTTTATACAATCATGTGTGTGTATAGTTAGTTTTGTTTTCTCATTATCTAGGTTATCTAAAAACAGTTTTTTAACCCCCCCCCCCCCTAGCAAAATTAGTAAACACCCAGTTCTTTTTAATGTTTTTAGTTAAAAATTGTTTTGTAATTTCAAAATAAAGCTTCAAAATATCGTGCACGAAGTTTCCTTTAAAACTATTGATATCCTTTTATTATAAATTTTTAAAAGAATGCCCTTTTTTTTTTGTCTTATGAATAAGGCATGGCATTTCTAAAACTGTTAGTAAACATCAACAACAGAGTAAAATTAAACTGTTTTAAAATTCATTATGCTACATACAGGAACACAACCAAATGTAAGTGAAGACAAAAAGATGCTGAAGTCCCAGCGATTACGCAAATTTCTTTTATAAAAATGTAAAAAGTTTTAATAATTAAGAACTTTACGTTGTAATATCGAATACAAAACAAAAAAGTTC